>QUSE01000004.1:1572137-2158471 GCA_006508115.1 Apiospora malaysiana | reverse complement strand
CCCCAAAACCCCCCCCCCCCCCCCCAAAAAAAAAAAAAAAAAAAAAAAAAAGCTTGACAGCTCGATATCGTGGGGTGCCTTGGGTGCTAGTAGACATGGGCCTACTGGGGAGTACAATAACCCACAAACTAACAATCTGTACGCATCCAATTATGGACCCTACGCCCAACCAACAGAACCATTAAAGAGGTATGCATGCAAACTTTTTGCGGGAGCTGGTGGAGTCCCTTTTGACCGGATCTACTTCCTGTATTTTGTATTCCTGTAGTGGTAATATGCAGGCCGGTTCCTAGCAAGCAGGCAACTCGCCGGAATATCCATGTTTCACCATTTGACTATGGATAGTCAAATGTCTTTCACCTGCCTCCTACTTTTCCCGACTCTTTCTGGTTTGCATTGAAGACGCGGAGCATGTCGGAACAATAGTCTATTCTTGACCACGGGCAAACGGCTGCCCCCTTTATGGCACCAAATGGCCCAGGCCCCTCTATCTGATGTAATTACGACATCCCGAACCATCTCTATGCTTCGGAATCATCAATAATTTTTGGATTTTCCATCAAGACGTGATGGCTGGCCCGTCTGGCCCGTCTGGTCCATTGCGGCGATCGCTATACGCCTCCCTTCCCGTATAACCTCGTCGGCATCACTGGGCGACGCGTAACCTAACGGGACTCAGCCTTTCCTTGTTTCCCCTCTCCGTTGTCCATCAATTCATAGTTGTCCTCACTTAACTTCATTTAAGCAGAGTCGGTGCTGATGAGCTTGGTAATCTTGCCAATGGCAATTGTTTGTCCCTGGCATGAGTCAGTACCTTCCGTAGAGGTGAATAGTTAATCATTGTCACATACCTGGTCTCTCAGGGTGAAGCGACCCATTTGCGGGTAGTCCTCAAACCGCTCAACGCAGACGGATCCAGCACCGCCTGTGATCTGCATCCGTGCGATGATGCTATCGCCTTTCTTGGCGTGCGTAGGAGGAGCCTTGCTCTTTCGGCCAGTACCCTTCTGGAGCTTGTGTAGCAAATCGGCAAACGTGACTTCTTCAATGGCCGAGTGTACGTGAAGCACACAGTTGAAACCGGCACTGAGGATACTCTTAAGCTCCAGGATCTTGATCTGAGCCTCGAATGTGGACACATTATGTACCAGACGCTTCTGCGAGCAGAGAACAAATCCTGGCAGAATGTCTTCCTCCTCAATGCCTCGGAGGCGGATTCGGACTTGGTCACCGGCTTGCGCAATGCCGATCTCCTCTTCCTGCTCACCATAGACGGCAGTAATTTCGACCTTATCCTTGTTGGGCATCATGATAAGGCTCATACCCTTCTTGACAACACCGGCCTCGACCTTACCTTCAATCATGGTACCCATATCACGGTATTTTCCGCTGACTGCCATCATGAAGGGGGCGTTGAGCTTGCGCTCAAGTGCCGTCATGTTGTCAAGATACTCGAGCAGAGATGGGCCATCGTACCATGGGCACTTGTCCTTGGGTACACGGTCCTTGATACCCTGGGTCTGCTGAGCAGCAATGGGCATGAAGAAGACATCGGTCTTCAGGTTGTAGCCGGTTCCCTTTAAGAATTGAGCGAGCTTGGTGGTACACTCCTTATATCTATCGTGGGACCAGTTGACTGTGGGGTCATCCATCTTGTTAATGGCAACGATGAGTTTGTTGACACCCTGGGTCTTGGCAAGCATAGCATGCTCACGAGTCTGGCCACCCTTTTCGAAACCGGTCTCGTATTCACCCTTACGAGCGGAGATGACCAGAATACCAACATCAGCCTGGGAGGCTCCACCAATCATGTTGGGGACATAGGTCTTGTGGCCGGGCGCGTCCAGGATACTGTAGCGGCGCTTTTCGGTCTCGAAGAATCCACGGCCAACCTCGACGGTTTTTCCCTTGCTTCGCTCCTCCTTAGTGAGATCCAAAGCCCAGGATAGGTACCATGTCTCTCGGCCCAAGTCCTTCGCCTCGCGCTTGTACTTGTCCATGGTTCGCTCATCCACCATACCAGTGCAGTAGAGGATAGAACCACCGAGAGTAGACTTGCCAGCATCGACGTGACCGATGAAAATGATGTTGACGTGCTCCTTGCCGTAAATCTCCTTTAGCGTGTCCTCATCGACGTCAGCTGCTTGCTCAGCAGCGACAGCGTCCGCATCTCTCTTTGCTTGCGCCTTGGTGGCCCTGCTCGGGCTTGAACGTCCAGAAGAGGGAGTTGGGGACGTCTTTCCACTATCTTTGGTGGACTCTCCGGTCTTCTCCAGAGCCTTGGCAGCCGTGACCTTGGCGCCGGCCTCGGCGGCATCGTTTTTCTCCTCGTCTTTCTTGGGCTCTTCCTTGGGCGCCGCGGTGGCACCGATCGAAAGAACCTTAACTGGCGCGGCAGCCTTGGGCTTGGGGGGGTCACCCCCTATGCTGAGAACTTTGGTTCCTCCAACCTTCTCAGCGACTGGCTTCGGCTCGCTTGATGCTGGGGCTGGGGCTTGGGCTTGGGCTGGGGCTGCAGCCGGGGCTGCGGGTTTCTTGGCGGCCGGGGCCTTGGCTTGCTGCTGAGGTGTTTGGCCTTGGTAGGGCATCTGGTTCTGCTGGAATTGAGGAGGGTACTGTTGGCCTATCGATTTTGTTAGTACATGGCGCAAAAAACACGTTGGCTACCAGACACATACCGTAACCAGCTTGTTGGCCGCCATAGACCTGACCATAACCTTGGGCGTATTGATTGAAGCCTTGCCCTCCGTATTGTTGGAATTGGCCTTGGCCGCCGTAGTACTGGTTCTGGTATTGAGGGTAGCCTCCGTAGGCCTGGCCCGGCTGGAAGGACGAAGCACCGGGCTGGAAGGTGGAGGCACCGGGTTGGAAGGAGGAGGCGCCGGGGTGGAAGCTGCCCTGGCCTTGTCCTCGCTGGGACTGGTTGTTGAGGTTCATCTGCTGTTGAGCCTGGCGCGCGAGGTTCTCGTCCTGCGCCGCGGGGTCGTCTTCCCATGAGTTGAGGTCGGACATGGTTGCGGCAAAAGTTTTGTTTCTCACTACAATGTCGGTGATGTAGCTAGGCAGAGGCAAGATAGAAATCACCTGCGAATAGACAGGGACGTAGAGAAGATCGACTAGTCGCCGGACAGTCTGAAGTCTTTGCTGTCAGAAAATTGTGCGACTGGATAAGTAGGAAAGGCAGCGAAAGTCTGACCTGGCTGATTGTGAATGCGGGGCAAAATTGGACAGAATCTGGGCAGGGAAGTGCCGCTTTGAATCAATTGGGCAGGTAACCTTAGGTAGGTAGGTGACTTGGGCTGAGTGAGTGAGTGTGCAATAAACCAGCTGGACAAGTATGAGTGCTTTCTGCTAGGTAGAAATTCAATGTATGTTGGAAAGTAACGATAACCAGAATTTTGATGTTTTTCTATAGGTAATTGGCGATATCTATGTATGTTTGACTGCTTGCTTCTATTGCTACCTTATTCTACCTACCTACCAATGACTCCCTGCCGTCATTGCAGCCTGGCAGTCTGGCAGTCTGGCGCGTCTTCTCACCACAAAGTTCCATGGCGGGGTCTGCCCCTGCACGTTAGGCATTCGCAGCGTCAGACAGCGGTCGGCCGTCATCATTTATACAGTGTAATGTACAGTCTGTGAACGGTATCTGTCATTTATTTGCAGGATCGAGTTGTTTCGCTCAGCCCTGCGCCCTGTTCCCTTTAGGCAATCAGTCGGGTAAGGCACCAGAGTTGATTGGCTTGAAGGATCGCTAGATATTCCACACTGTGCTTGGTGTAGGCTTCAATGGGTAGCCTAGTGTAGTGTCAGCTCAAATGCAACCAGCAACCTCCCGCAGTCTCAAACTCGATACTTAAAAATTAATATCACCAGCTCTACATACATGTACCTCCCTACATCAAGCCAGCCCAATAAGATGCACCGTTCCTTGATTGTCTGTTTGCTCCAGAGGTCCATACCGGCAGAGCAGTAGAGCGGGTTAAGCCCAAAGGCCCCTGCGCACTTATTACAGTCAGAGAGGTAAGGTAGAAAAACAAAAGCATTGTTGTTGCCATTTGCTTTGGGTAGTGGTGGGGCTCTCGCAGGCATGAGCCCCATGGTGAACGAGCAAGCCCTCTCGCATTCTTGTGACGAGGGTTGACAACAGCAACGCCTCCCGTTCCCAGTACACGATGGGCAAGGGCATGAACATACCGAAATAATCTACTATGGGCCCCTTGATGATTGATTTAGCCAGCGTCTCATCTTTCTTTGTTCCCTGCCAGTTGATTGACACGCTCTAGGTTGTCCAAGTCAAGCCATCATTTCTACTGCTGTTTCACAGCACAGCCCTCCTCACTCTGAATACATGTAGCCATTACGGCATGGTTACTGAGAACTAGCCCAACCACAAATCCCTAGTATGGACGCATTCCTTGCCAAAGTCTCATACCATGCTACCAGCTACGCCATCCGATCATGCATAGCACTGTCCTCGACTTTCATCATCCAACAAGGCTCCAGACTCTTGAAGGTCAGTAGTAGTCTCTGTTACACCTGCCTTGATCCGTACCGTACCTAATTCTTGCCACAGTCGGTCGAAGATGATCCTCTCAAAGTCGAACTGGCCATGCTCCAACGGCGCTTGGCCAGGAAGATTGAGGTAAGTAGAAAGACCCCTCCAGGGTCTGTGGGGTGTTTAGCCCGTGCTGATCGAATACCTTGCAGCTCATATCACCCATATTAGAGTCTATAGAGTTCCGCTACACGCGAGGTAATGCCGCCTTGGAGGCCGTGGTCCAGACATCCAGAGAGCTCCGCGAGGACATTGATGCTCTGGCCAAGAAGCTGGAGATGGCTGCTTTTCTCGAGGAGGAGAAAACGCAAACAGGCCACGCCACGTCGGCAAAGCAACGCCACGACGACATGGTGGCCATCATGGGCCAGATGAAGTATCTGATAGTCAGTATCGACGACGCTATACCGCTCATCAACCTATGGGTCTCGGCTATTGGCGGAATCCAGACACAGCAGGCCTCTTTCAGCCCCGCCCGGCTGCTCCAAGCGAGCATGCTGCTCAACGTCGGCGATACCCAGTACGTTCTCAACCCGGGCCGGCACATGCAAATAGGCCCGGACTTTACGCTTTCTCTGTACATGCTATTCCGCGGGCATGCCAACCCACAGGAGAGCGAGCCATATGGTCTCGAAGACGGCCAGCGCAAACCAACGTGGCAGGAAGTCGTCCACAAAGCCCGCGTGCGACTTTATCGATCGCCCCCTCTTGGGAAATCTGCAGAAGAGGGCTACGCATACTCTTATCAACTCCAGATAGTGGAAGATATGGATGATGGGCGTGTCCACACGCTAGATGACGGCAACGTCGAGCCTGCATCCTACGATGGCGTCTCACTTGCGGGGATCAGGGAGGTAATCCCTGTTGGTCAGATATCGAAAATGTTCTATGCGGACGTTGGGAGAATACTAAACATCACTAACGATGATGGAGTATCCAGCAATCCAGTCTTACTGTTGAAGAGGGATGTTCAGCAAGCAACGCCGCAAACAGAGTCCAGCCCCTCTAGTAACGAAGACCATGTTTTCGAAGATCATGGTTACGGAAGCCGCGTTTTAGGTTCTATAGAGGAAGCTGACGGCGCAGCACCGGATCCCGCGAATATAACACCCGATTCTGAAGAGGAGCTTGACCCACAGGACATCATAAACCGGCAACTTTGCGAGGAGAGCCAAGTGAGGGGAAGCATTGAGAACGAAAGCAAGGCAATCATGCCTACAAAGACCTCAAATCTTGATAGCATATCTAAGGCACAGTGGACGATACCTCCCAATCTAGACCCGGAATGGATGGCGCTCGAGGTCTTTGAGCTGGACGAAGAAGAGGCCTCGTCGACGGCCGACGATGAATCGACTACACAAGAGACGCCCGATCACTCGAGCTATCAGCGTACTTCCCGCGCCCCAATAGACGGCAATCTGATCAGCCAGCTTCATCGTATGAGCATTGCCTCCTCTCCGCCATCTCGACCAATCTCCTCTCACTCGCAAACGCAAGCTCCCGAGTCGGATGTGTCATCACAATCGGTATCTCACTATCATGGGCATCCGCTGCCGCCGACATCCCATTCCACGGATCTCCACAACCGTCACCAGGCACAGCTCAGTCCCACGGCTATCGAACGCTCCCCCTTCGGAGCCATCCGGACCTCACTGTCGCTGCTGGAGATGCTTCTCCGGCTCACTAGTCTCCAGGAGTTCGAGCAGACGACGCACCTGGCGATACCGGATCACGTGCTCAAGTTCTATCTCGACGAGTCGGCATCGGAGAGCGGTCTCCATGGTAAGGAGCGATGGGCCGCTCGGGCTGAAGCCGCGAGGAAGATGGGCTTCGATCCGTACACAGACGCGCCAGGCGGAGAAGGGGAGGGCGATGTAATATGAGCGGGCGTGGGAGGTGTCTAAAGCCAATACACAGTGAGGGTATTGATGGGAAGAAGGCTGCTATTACGCATGTCACCAGAGAGAAGGATTTAGAGAAAAAATTGCTTCCTGGCGCTGGCGTTTGTATTTTAGCCGACCCGCATTGGTTGGTGCTTAGAAGGTAGGTAGGTGTTACCCCAAAGAAGAGATAGATAGACCCTGCCACCAGATCTTAGAAGCATCACATAGCAAGCAAGACTTAGAGAAACCACCACGAGATTATGGATAATGAACAACACATTTCGTCACTAAACAGGAAAATCTACTCGGTATAAATCTACAGGAGAACAAGTGACATCAGTCGTATCCTTAGAAAGTGCCCAGTGTCATCAAGTTCCAAACCCAACCATTGATGGTCCAGGTACGCCCATTGCCCAATAAAGGCATACCATCGTCCAACGCATAAAGTTCGTCCCAACCGTAACTTCTACTTTCTCACGAAGCGCATGCGAAACCATGGTTACCAACCAACCTCAACGCCGTGTACGCCCTCTGACTTGTCTAACAGCATCGCGAGGCAATACATCAATGCTCTTTACCACCGTCGTCCGTAGACCGAGTTCTCCTGAGCCTTCGACTTGCTCGCCTTCTGCAGCACCGAGTAGTCGCCCCGTCTGCTGCTAACGATACTCGCATCATCTGTGACGCGACTGGCCGCGTCCTCATAGGATGTGGTCTCTCGTGGTCCCCGGCCGCCGCCGCCACTGCCGCCACCAGGACGGAACAGCTCCATCATCTCCTTGACGCCCAGCTTCAGTGCCTCCTTGCGCATGCCGCCCTCGATGGCCTGCTCGGCGAGGAGTCGCTTCTTATCCTGCAGCTCCAGGATACGCTCCTCGACCGTGTTCTCCACCGTGAGCTTGTAGACTATAACGTCGACTTTCTGAGTGAGACGATGCACACGATCAATAGCCTGCTCCTCTACGAAGGGGTTCCAGAACGGCTCGAGAATAACCACGCGCGAAGCGGCTGTCAAGTTGAGGCCGAGGGCACCGCAGCGCAAAGAGCACAGCAGGACACGCGTTCGTGGATCGTTGCGGAGGGAGTCGAGCGCCGCCTCACGCATATCGTTCTTCATCGAGCCATCGTATCGGACGTATCGAATGCCATCTTTTTTGAAGAAGCGCTCGACAATGTCTAGCATCGACGTGAATTGGCTAAAGACGATGAATTTGTGGTCCTCGATCTCGCTATGTAGAATGGACAGGAGCTGTCGTATTTTGGCAGATGCAAGCACTGTCGGTGTCTTCTCCTTGTTGCGGAAAACTTCTTCCTCTGAACCAGACTCCGAGTCCGATGCAGAGACACCGTCTTCCGAATCAGTGCCCGACTCCGACTCCGCTTCGTCGTCTTGAGAATCATCAGACTCACTATCTGATGCGAGGGCTGCTTTCGCCTTCTTGGCGCCGGATCGAGGCTTACTGATCTCGGCGAGGGATGGGAGTTCGTCCTCCGAGTCCGAGTCGGAAAGATCTTGCTGCGACTGCCCTGGTCTTGGGCCATCGTCTTTGACGATGAAGCTGTCCAATTGACTGCCGTCATCTTCCGATTCATCATCGGAGTCTGCGGAATTGATCGTCTCCCCTTCGCCTTCCGCGTTTTCATCATCTGTACCTCCAGCCTTGCCGAGTCTCAGCGAGCCTTGTTCATCCCCAGATACGATCCAGCTACCGTCGGCCTCCTCGTCATCGCTATCGACAATAGCGCGCCGGTTCCGTTGCTTGCGCTGGGGCTTCTTCACCGCTTCAACCTTCACCTTCTCTTTGCTGGCCTTCTTCACCTTCTCCACCTTTGACTTCTTCTTTTTCTTCTGTGGGCCTAACATGGAAGCGTCCTCTTCGTGCTTGTTGAAGTATTCGAGGTCCTCGAAACAGGACTTGCACTGATCTTTGCCGCTGACGCGATTGTCCTTATCAAGCTCCCAGCCGCAGATATCGCAGTATTTCGCCTCCACAGCCATACCGCCAAGTAGGTCTGCTAGGTCATCCACGTCTCCGTCGTCTTTCTTCACTTTGGCGTCGGTATTCAAGGCATCCTTGTCTTTCTCGAGCTTGCCCTCCACCAGCTTAGGGTGGTTACAGACTTGGCGCAATCGCAGGAGCAGGACCAAGGCATTCGCGTAATTGACCTTGCCCTGGGCTTTCATCATGGACTCAAGGCTCTTATCGGTGCGCAATTCGAGTCGCTCATAGAAGCGCCTCTCCGCTGGTGAGAATTTAGCCTCCACCTTTGTGACTCTGCGCTCTGTGATCTTGAAGCCCGAAGTGGCGGATTCCTCGACGGACCCATCAGCTTTAATCTTCTTCTCTCCGGTGTCGAGTGCTCCGGGCTTCTTGAGGATCTCCTTAGTGCGGCGCTTCATGAAGCATCGGAGGATACTATGCAGGCGGCGAATAGCCACGTCTCCTTTGCCGTTCTTCATGGGTTGCTCGATGTGTTCTTTCCATTCTCGAAGATCATCATAGGGCTTGATACGAAGGAACTTGACCAAACTTTGCAGTTCATCCAGGTTGTTCTGCATGGGGGTTCCACTGAGGCACCATCTATAAACACTGCGTAGCTCGTAGCACGCTTTCGTTGACTTGGCGTTTCGGTTCTTGATCGTGTGAGCTTCATCGAGGATGACACGGTACCAATGCAGACCAAAGCAGCCAGCCTTCAGTGAGTTGCTCGAGTGTCCGTGCTCGGACACAAGAATCTGGTAAGTGGTGATGACAACATCATAGCGACGCAGATCCTCAAATCGCTTGGTGCGTTGAGGCCCATGATGCACAAGAACCTTGAGTCTGTGGGAGTCGGCAACCTTGTCTTTCAGCTCGGCTTCCCACTGCCGGATCAGAGCTAGGGGAGCCACGACGAGCGTGGTTTTGTCGACCCCGACGAGTTTGGTATCGTCCTTTGGCTTCGCGTTGGACAGAATCAGCGAAATAGACTGCAGTGTCTTGCCCAAACCCATGTCATCAGCGAGTATACCACCCTTGGGGACTTTGCCCTTCTTCACCGGGCCCAGTTCACGACCTTTCATCCATTCAACACCTTCAACCTGATGTGGTAGAAGCCTGACCTTCAAGCCATCAACTTGTGATCGATCTATACCATCGTCGGGCACTTTTTCCTCCTCGTCTTCGACGGACCCTTCGATCAGAGCCTTCAGATCTGCGGAAGCCTTCTTCGGGTCTACGTATTCGGAATAGATGCCAGGCTGGCTGTATATCGACGTTGGGCCACGGTCGGAGACTGAAATGGGGTTGCTAGCCGAACCTTCGGGCCCGGGGACAGATGTGAACATTGGTGGCGGGGCCTGCTTCCGATCCTTAGGGGCAGCCTGCAACGGACCATTAATACGGTGCGGGCGGTGATGTTCTGGTCGATTCTTGGGTTGGATAAAAAGGTTGGCGTATTTGTCTTCGAGATTCTTGCCTCCGTATACGCTAGATTTTACCGCAGGCTTCACGGTGTTCTGGTTGCTGCTACTTTGCAGCTGTCCGAAGCCATTGGTTTTTCTGATGATGTTGGCCAGGTCACTCTCTTGGCCAGATGGGCGCGACGAGGTACCGGCGTTGGCAGTGCCATGCTGACTCGTAGGACGAGGTGGAACGTTGGGGGGAGCGTGTTCCTTGACCATATTGTCGGATTTGTCTGGGGTCGGGCTCGGTGATCGTGGATGCAGTAGTTCTCTCAGCCCCTCTTTGAATGTTTCTTTCAGCCCCTCCTTCAGGCTCTCCCTAAAGCCCTTGCTGGGGCTCTTCTCTTGCTCCAGCTTGACGAGTCGGAGATTATCGGGGGTGGGGGGGGGGGGGGGGGGGTGTGGGGGGGTGGGGGGGGGGGNCCCCCCCCCCCCCCCCCCCCCCCCCCCCCCCCCCCCCCCCCCCCCCCCCCCCCCCCGCCCCCCCCCCGCCGTCAAGGTGATAGACCTCAAAGTTGGTGTCGGGCTTTCTGTCGTCTCAAGACCAGTCAGTACCGGCTGTGAATAATTCGTTGTGGCGGCGGTGGGTGAAAGTGGGAGGGAGGGGTAAAAACAGAACAGAGAGAGAGAGAGAGAAAGAGAAAAAAATCCAAGCAGGCCACCAACCTCATACAATATGCAATGTGTTGTCAAAAGCTTTTCTAGACAACGAGGCAGGCGTGTGGTATTCCTCTGAAAAAGAAGACGGACTGGTTTCGCGTCGCGTCCACGTTTCGATGTTTGATTTGTGTAAAGTTGTTGTAGTGGGCTGCCCAAAACACTTAAATTGTTTTGGGATGACCTCACCCTATTGCCTGGCCAACAATGCTTGAATTTAGACAAGATCAATCAATCGCCACTAATAAAACGATCAGGCAATACCTCTTTTCTTTTGCTTCAACAAGAACCCCCTATATTTCCCTTTGAAGATGCTTCTCTAGAAGATGTGAACAGTATGATCAATCGCAGTTTGCTGTATTGATGGACACTTCTTTGCTCAAACATCTCGATTTCAATGTTGTCGGTTTGCTTGGGTTTCACAATGCTAGGCAGTTCACATGGAACAAATTTGCCTTCCGAAATTCGAATTTCAAGGAAGCAAAGCGCTGGTTTGCATTCCAGTCTTTGGAAAACAGTGCATGATCAGCATTTGCCATGAGGTCGTATGCTCTATGCGATATACAGGTGGCGCTCTTTGTTTCAGTACCATCGGTAGACGACCCAATAGATCCCTCGTGCATATTACCTATGAAAAAGGAGAAGTCAAGAAATTGGAGACGTCGAGAAACAGCATAACATAAGGATAAAGTAGTATTGCTTAAATTACACAAGACCTAGGTTAATGAATCAACGCTTGCAAACACCGTATTGACAGCCATTGCCCACCATGCAAAAAGCCCAATCATCGTTGCTGGGGTATATACCATCACTCAGGGAATGTGCTTGTTACCACGAGGTCATAGTCTTCTGTGGAGATTACCGTCTAATAAGCGCTCTGCCTGTAGAAGTCCTGCGGAGCACTAGGTTCATTGTTGGACCCGGGAGGCACGTAGGCCTTGAACTGCGCCTGCCCTGGAGGAGGGCTCATTTGACTAGGCAGACCCTGCCTGGCATCTTGATTGGGTGGCCGCCCAACAGCAAGAGGGGCAGGGATCGGAGGAGCGGCCCCCGTAGGCATAGGAGGAGGCGCGTTAGTAGGGACGGACGGCGCAGAAGGAGCCGAGGGAGCATCAAAGGCCGGTGCCTGCTGCTGCTGTTGAAGGGGGTTGTATGCGGAATACTGCGGCTGCGATGGTGCCGAGGGTGCCGAAGGTCCACCGCCAACCACCAGAGGCGTAGGCACTGCTTGAGACGGGCCTCCCGGGGCCAGTGGCGGAGGCGCAGATGGCGCGGTCGGGCTGCTACTGGCATAAGGGTCTTCCGTTGAATAGACGGAGGCTGAGTAAAGATCGCCTGAGCCCTGGCGGTGGGGTGCAACAGGGGAGTCATAAGCCGAAGTTGCAAGCTCCTGGGGGTTCCCGTAGGTGCTTTGGGGACGTTGACCACCTTGCGCCGGAGGCTGTGAAGGGTATGACGGATAGGGTTGGGGTGGGGGAGACGAGGTGCTGATGTTTGCTGGCTGTTTGCCAGCAGCTACGCGTGAGGGTTGTTGGTCTCGGGGCGGATATTGCTGCTGACCCCCTTGAGGACCGCCCTGGGGGTACTGCTGCTGCTGCTGCTGGCTAGGGGGTGGTCCGCCCTGCGATGGGACCTCGGCTCCTTGCAGGTAAAATGGAGCTGGACCCGGCGTGGGTCTTTGGAAGTTAGGAGCTGGCGATGAAGTTTGGAAAGGGGGCTGCTCTGGAACATGTCAACACAGTACGCATGATAGATTTGTATGTTCTATTTATTCACCTTGAGGTCCCGGTGTGTAATATCGCTGAGGATCTTGTTGGGCCGGGGCCGGGGCCGGAGTGCCTTGGGGAGCATAACCGGGGCCACCTCCGGGATACCCCTGCCCTGGAATGGAGGGACGGTGTGCATACTGATGATACGTAGGGCCGGGTGGGTGCGACATGGAAGACTCCAGCAGGGCTTCATAATCTCTCCGTGCTTTGATGAACTTTTCATTCAGTTGAGTGAAATCGTCCTTCTTCTGAGAATACTTCTCAATCAATTTGATCAGTTTGGGCCGGATAGCCAGCGTCTGGTGATAAAGCTTCTATAGGAGTGTTAGTGGGCATGCTCCGGTACATGTTCTATCCTCGAGACATAGGCTTACAGAAATCTCCTCGTTGTCCTCCTCGCGAGGCGCCGTGTTGGAGGTGCTCAGGAGTGTCAATAGCTTCTCAACGTTCTTGATTTCGGCGAAGACCTCGGCCTCCATCTGGGCCTCACGGTGCAACTCATCGGGAGTTGGATCAGTGAGCTTCTCCACGTAGTTCAGGGGGAAAATGCCGGTGTTTCCCTTCAGTGAACCACGCCACCAGTCCTTGAAGACGGACTCGAGGACGGCAATGACGTCGCCTTTCTTGAACTCCAACTCGCCCGGTTCACTCGGTACAAAGTCGTACAGAGCTCGTACGCGAGATACAGTGGCTGCAGTTGTCCCCGTTGGATGCGAGGGTGCTGGTTGAGGTTGGTCTTGAGGAGCCCCAGAAGGAGCCCCTGATGCGGCGGGGGCGCCGGCAGCAGAGCTGGGACCGGGACCGGCAGAACTGCTCTCAGGGACCTTCTTCTTGCGCTCCTCTTCCTGAAGCGACAACTGCAAAGCCATTTGCAGCTCCTCCTCCTCCTTTTGGCGATCGACGTCGGTCAATCTGTTCTTCTGGGGCGCCGAGGGAGGCTGCAGCGTGGGGTTGTTCTGCTTGAGGCGGAAGTAGGCGTCATACATGATGCCCAAGTCGGCATCCTTGCTGAACATGTCGCTCCAGTCCTTCATCCTCTCGAGAATTTTGGCCTTGACCTGTTGATGCGTGTTGCGATCATTTGCAAGCTTCAGCAGGGCGTCGGTAAAGGCACGGGATGCGAGTTCGCGATGCATGCTCTTGCCACAGTTCTGAGACAAGGCATTGCCTAGCTCAAGGGTATACAGCTGGACATTTGCATTGCGGTGAGCGAGTCGCTTTATGATGCTCTGGACAGCTTCCTTGGGGCCGTTGGGGTCGGTAGAGACCTTGTCGCACACTTCGATAATGGCGCCCCAATCTTCGGAAGTCAAATTTTCGTCGGTCGCCTTTGCTATTCGAGGGCATTATGGTTAGCTTGAGTGTCGCGCGTGGTGCTGTCGCTATATTGTATGTTTGGGCCGACTGTAGTCACAGTGGTAGATTGGGGGGCTGATGATGACGTACCAATAGCCTCGTCATACGGCGATGGAGCTGCTGCTCGGAACATGTTGGCGGGTTGCCGAGCTGATGCGCTGATGTGAGGGATCCGTCTCTTATGATGATTCTGAGAAAGTTGGTGGGCCGTATCTGTAGAAGGTCGTGATATTGGCCGGATTACAGTCGGGACAGTGTCACGAGAACGAGTGAGTTGTAGGTGCTGAGGTTGTTCGGTTGCAGAAGAGTGTTCTCGAAATGAAGGTTGGCAGGTAAGGTATGTAAGTATGTACCTGATGTATTACCTACCAGAACTTACTAAGATCAATCACCTTGTCACCTTACGCTGCTATGTACCTAACGGAGGTCCTATGGAACCTACCTAAGGATGGCTGTGGTTGAGCTGCAGCCTAACTCGGCAAGCACCCACTTAAAGAGCACGCGCTGGTCACGCACCCTGGCACCTAAAAGTCCAGTCTGCCAGTGTTCGTGGGCTGTGTTCGTGTGGTCTCCAGCGCTAACCTAACGGAATGTTTCTGGCAGGGACCAGCCCCGTCCCGTCTGGTTCCTATGAATATTCATTCTTGGACATCTACCTAATACGCCCTTACCTACCACCTCTCTGTACTTTTCTTACCTCCAGTATATAAAACATAGATCTTCACGATGCTGACGTAGCTTGCGAGGGAATCGATATGCAGTCAGTAAATGAATACCTAAAGTGGCGCCATCATACCTGTCTCAGCAGTATAAGTATTCACCTTAGTAACCTATTAAGTGCAAGTACATTAACATGTTCAACCCTACCTGCCTACCCCAATCAAGTGCAGGCTGAGCAAGCGAACGCGCAAGGAGCGACGTACCCTCCCCAGGGGGCAAACATTTCTGTACTTTCCTGTCGTCAAACGACCATGTCGTGGTGATCAATGAACAGTCTCAGTAAACCAAATGTCTCTATTTTTAACATTGTTTTCTATTCGTTTCTCTTGTTGGGGGGCCATCCCTCTCGTCCATTAGTCTACATGTCTATATAACCCCGAGAATTCGCGTCTACTCCCAAGCTATGATGAGTGCTATGCGTTTACAGCATAATCTCTCCCCTGGAGCACCTTGGGGCCCGGAACTGGTCTCCATGGCTGTCCAAATTCCCTGCCACTGAAGCAAGAGGCAGTCCCACAATCCCTAAACCACTACTGTACGCCAGTCCAAGGTACGATTATGAAAGAAGAAAAAGAGGGTGAAGCCAACTGTTCCAACACAGAAAAGGGCCTGATCCAAGTCGAAGAAGCCAATCCTGTGCCTGACTCCATAATTCTACCTTCGACTCAGCTGCACGTCTCAGAGGGCATCATCTCCCGGGAGACATTGTGCCAACAACGTCGTGTCCAATACCTTTCATCCTATGATATAGAGCAGCTGTCCTCCAAGACAAAGGCTTCGCCGGACACCTTATCGCGTCGTCTCTACCAACGCCGACCGCGCGACGACTCGTAACCGCCTCGGTCGTTAGAACCTAAGCTGGCGCCCCCACGAGCCTCTTCAAGGCTACGCCTGTTCAGGTTTTGTCCCAACTCGGACATATCGAACAACAATGGTTCTTCCTCAGTTTCGTCTGTATGACTTCCTACTCCTCCCATGCCTGACGCACCACCGCGCGTATAACCTCGACCGTATCTGTTGCTTGGTCCAGTGAGACTGCTATTCCCAGACTGTGGGGTAATGTGACCTCGCCCCGTCCCGAAACTGAACCGTCCTCGCTGTGGCGAACTCGAAAAGCCAGCAAAAAGCCCAGCCGGCGGCCTACTCTCGCGTTCCACCGAAGAGGACCCTCTCGGAAGCATGCCCGACGATTCTGCCGTTGCGAGATCTGTAGGCGGCTCAAGTATAGGCGATTCAGCTGCCCCGTCATTGGCAACTGTCTGTTGACTAAGCAGAGCACTGATGCTAGGTGCCTCTCCGTCAACTGCGCCCAAGCTGGTGCTCCGATGAGCTTCCGCCTCCTCCTCGTCCACGAGAGCTCGGTTCTGCTGTGCGACCGAGCTGCACCGCCGTACATGGGGGTAGGCCCGTGGCGACAAGGGAATATCAATGGCCCCTCTCGTCTCCTCTATCGTACTTGGGACGCTTGCTGGGATCCTTGGAACCAGTCCAGCCCCCTCATTCTGCCCATGAGTAGGTACCCCATGATCAGCACTGAAGCCCTCGCTCAGACGTGACGGTACCGCCGGGGTGTGGGGCGTATGGGGAGAGAGTGGTTTTCCAGGAGAAGATGAAGCTGACATGCCAGGGACATTGGCAAGTTGTCGACTTGAAGAGCTAGAAGACCGCTGAAGCTGCACCGACGAATTCAGAGACTCGGTCAAAGCGTTATTCGACTCGCGCATGAGGTGGAAACGCGATAGTTGCGCGTTAGTCCTCTTGGTCGAGGTCTCGCCCTTCTTTGAGGGCTCGAAGCTTTGCAGTGTTTTCTTGCTATCTATCATTTTCAAAAACTCCTGGATGTTGTCGTCGTCTGTCTGGAACGAGCCAGAACTACCTCCGCCGCCTACTTCGTTTAGCAGACCAGAACCTGGCTGAGCTAGCGATGAAGATGCGGATTGCTTTCCACTACTGATCTGGTCATCATCCCCAGCCCGGCTTGCACCACCGTACGAGGCTCGATTACGGCGGTGACTGAAGCTACTGCTGAATCTACCAGCCGCCGATGGGCGCGGGGAGCCAGCCACTGGTGGCGTCTCGGATGCGGGAGGGGGCCCCCCTCGTAAGGAGGCAGGCATCCCAGCTGTGAGCGATGACCGATTCCTAGGCTGAGACAGAGCATTACTTGTGGGCGTCCCTCGGCCTAGTGAATGCGGTGAAGATGATGTGTCGTGATCATGTAACCGGGGCACTGGCGAGCCAGACAATGAGCCATGTTTGAACGGCTGGAACGATACGCTTGGTCTTCTTGCAGATGCAGTGGAGCCTGTAATCGATGGTCGAATGGGAAGCGAGTGAGCGGGAACTTCCACACTCGCGGGCCTCGAGTCGGGTGGGGATGTCGTATCGGAACCAGGTGCTTTGATTGACCTTAGAGCTGATATAGGGCTGGTACCCAAGGGGCCTTCCCCGTGGAAAGTAGAGAGACTCCCGTATCTCTGTTGATTATCTGTGGCATCCAGAGTATGCCGGTGAGATGGTAATGAACCAACTTCTGTAGAGTAGTCGCGACGACTGACGCCGCGGCGTGGTAGAGATGGCTTGAACAGATCATCCGAAATGGCCAGGGAGATGCGTGAGCTGAGTAATGATTCGGTTTCTGCTACTTGAAAAGTGCAGTTGTTCCTGTAAGACACTGAAACGTAGAAGCGGCCCACAGGCAATTCAAGACTGCCAAACATATAGTCGGTCGTGATGTCACCACTGGGTCGCTCGGTGAGGGGAGATCTTAAGGCATCGAACCCTGATGAAAGGGTCTCATTCGTTGATACCCGAGCTCTCAGCTGAAGAGCGGGGTGTGACCCCTTAATTTTCGCGCCTCTGAACAGCTTCGAGGCCGGGAAGACCCCCACGGTCGTAAAGATTGAACGAAATAATACTATGGCCTTCTTGTAGATAGTGGCTAGCAAAGGGCCAAAGTCGCCAGCCACACTGGGGGTTGAACCTTTCAGCTCAGCACGCCATCTTTCCAGTACGATCCGAGTGTTTGTGTGTTTGTCTTGGCGGCCTGAGTTACTGCCGGCCGAGTCCCAGGAGTTCATAGCTTCGGCAACATCATGACGCTTGTTGTCCTCGTCCACAATCACCAAACTCTGTCCATTTTTTAACCGTGAGGTGTCGAGATAGATTTCTATGAACAAGGGTGGTGGCCGGTTGTCGAAGCCACTGCATTGCTTATATATTCGAAATTCGTCGCGGAACTCTTCAAAATCGTCGGTGTCCGTTTGGAACTTGAGCCGGAGATTAGCTTCAGCCCGACGGTAGAGGGCGGGTCAGAATACTTACCCATCTACTCATCCTTTTCTCGCCAGTCTGTAAGGTAACTGGGGTAAGCCTGAGGCGGTTTTGCAAGACGAGCGTGCCGGCTTTCATAAAGCAATTCTGGTAACTCTGTCAGCGAGGCCTACTATATTTATACATGTGTAAGTTGGCTCACCTGGACTATCTGGTCTAGCTTTTTCATCGACTCCTTACTAGGGCCGGCATCTTGGATCCTGTCATCGCTGCTTCCTGGCGCTATTGTCGACGTGCGATCCGCCGCGCCAGACATCGTTCGAGGGCGCCCTTCTATTGGGGTATTTGTTCTTGCGGGTGCTTTGGAGGGGGAGGCTGCCGGGGAGGCAGGCCGGGGAGGTTGTCGTGGTGTTTGATGCATCTTGAGTATCTACTGGGCGGAGGCAACCCCGAGGCGCCGTTCCTCCGTGGAAGCGTGGTGATGGCAGATTTGCTGGGTTTGGGGGTCGAGTGCCGTGCGCCGGAGGCAGTTGGCTCGAACACAGACAGACTGGGGCCTGGCGTACTGATATAAACAGGCCAAATGCTCCGTTAACACAGAGTCTAGTTGTGGGTGAAGGCGGGCTCGATTCGATTCCAGGCGATTTCAGCATCCATTGTTCGTGGTAAGGTCGAGCCTAAGATAGATGGATTGCGGACGGATGGGAGGGATTCTCAGGCGAATCAGCGGCCATGCATGTTGCGGGGGATGGCATCCAAAAGGGGAAGCAGGCAGTAGGCAGAGTCGAAGGTAATGGTGGTTTTCACCAAGGACGCGGCTCTGCTAGGAGGTACGGAGTAGTGGGTGATGTGATGCAGGCGATTGATTGCAGGCTCGAACCTGGGGCTAGGCAGACAAGGTCATGTTGGAAGCAGGCGTGCCTAAGGTTAAGAACAAAGATTACAACGTATCGGCGAAAGACTATGAGAGGGCTCGGGGGTTGGGAAGATAGAAGCAGTCAGTGCCGATTGATAGCAATGCAGATAGACGATGAATTGCTGGCTTGGAGATGGACGAGCGATGGGCGCATGAAGAATGTCTCCCCAACTCCCCCAAGTCACAGTGTGTCGTCTCGTGATACCCTACCAAGTACTCCGTCATCGCAAGGACGGTAGTGGACCGTTACCCTGACTTTCCCGCTGACACTAACCTTAACCCAGTCAAGCCCAGCAGCAGCCCAGCAGGGCATTGGTGCGATAAGAGATAACCGACTAGTGCACGGTATCTGGTATCTGGGGGTTATGGGTTATCGCATCACTTGGACAATGCAATCATTGATGGATGACTGCCTTCTAGCCATCGGGATTGCGTGAGACGATGATGACATCCGAGGGCTTTTTCTATCCCCGAACGACAGAAATGCGTAAAACAGGCGGGTTACCTAGCCATCAGATTCCAGACTGCAAACAAAGATCAGATCAAACATGGACACAATACTACAATAGCGCACAAAGGACCTACCTACATGTACATAGTTGGGACGGTTGGACGGTTAGTAGGTAGTAGTGATGTATACAATGGAGAATATCAGGATCTTGCAGTAACATACTGACTGCACTTACACTGTAACGGACATAACCTACATAGCAGTGACAGAAGAAACCAGTCGATTCGCATCCTGTAATACTGATCGAGTCACTATGGTGGTGTTCGTTCAATGGGTTTGTTCCTTTTGTTCTCGGCCAACTAACCGTACCGTACCATTACCATTCCTGGGCAACATGGATGACTTACAGGGGCCCCAAACCCCGCAACGACTCTCTTGTCGAACTGTTGAACCATCGGTGGAACGGCAGACCATCCCTTGTTCCCCCAGCTTTGAAGCCCCTCATTGGCTCAGCAACAAATAGGAACGTCGCATCCTCACTCAACACGCCTCCCAAATCTTATCTTTTCTAGGTTACCTGAAAACCAGATGGCTCATAACGGATGGCTACCAGTACGTAAGGTAATCTGGGCAAAAGATGAATGAATCGATCTATCTGTGTCTGCTGTTGCGTGTCATGATGAAAAAATAGGTTGAAATTTCGCTATTGTCCAGTTCCTGCATATTGTGCTGCAAAATGCATGTTACCTCAGGTAAGTAGATATGGTCTCCGACGTAGTACATCTCAACTCACAGCCATAACAAACTAACCTATAACCTACCTGTTTATACTGGCGAGGCTGCGAATTCAAATCCGTTTCTGACCTTGGCTGGCTAACAAAGTTTCCTCCGGGTAACTAATGGAAACCCTCCGTTTAGACTATTGGAATATGTCTTACTTATCCAGCCGGGATATAAATCGGAGCGCCGGGACCAAGGGAATGCACCAGACAACTAGCATTAAGAAGCCACAGCCGGGCTCAGTTATCGTCATCTATAGTCATGTATACAAAATGTATTGTATTCGTCCGAGTACTATCTAGAGGATGTGGGTGTGGCCACGAGGGTCGCGAGAGGCGCGAGTGTGACCCGGCGACCATGATCGAGCTTCTACATTCGGAGCTTCCCCGCAAAAAGCATCCTCCCACCTTTTCCGCCAGGTTATATGCAGTGCCTGACTAGTATACAAACGCGGGACCCAGAATGTCTTAGAAGCCACTCTTAACTGTCTTGATCGGATATCATTCGCTGCGAAGTCCGCCCATGTGGCCAGGAGAAAATGTGTGATACAGCAGGTGCCTGCAGTGTCCCATCTGCAGCTTGAGTATCTTGGCGTGAACGGGCCCCATGTGACAGAGCATGCCCCATCGCATCGTGCCTTCACCCGCTTGACTTAGAATCATATATTCACTAAATAAGACGGGTCGGGCAGGAAAATAACGTCTTTCTTTCTATCCCAGTGAAACTCGGTTCGCGTTGATAGCTCTACCTCTATCTCCCGCCGCTATGTATGCGCTCGAATCTTTACTCCTACTCGCGCTTGTTGCTGGCACTCTGCATGGAGCTCTGGCGCAATGCCCGGAGTATGTAAGCTACTCAACTCAGAAGCATGATCCTGCATCGCCCGGTAAGTACGCACTATCGTACATGAGGCCGACTCCAGCATGCCGGACGTACAACCTTTCCGAGGTCGAGCAGACCATTCAAGATATGAGATCAACGATCAAGGATCCGGACCTCTTCCGACTTTTCGAGAACACCTTCCCAAACACACTTGACACAACCATCTCCTGGAAAGGATTCGCCCGCAACAGCTCAGACGAGGAGGTATGCCAAAATGTGCCCAGGCGGGGAAGGCTGGGAGAAACTGACATCTCGACAGCTTACCTTCATCGTGACGGGTGACATCACTGCCATGTGGCTACGTGATAGCGCCAACCAACTGCGCAGCTACAAGTCACTGCTCAAGACCAACAGCTCCACGGATTCCCTGGCTTCTCTATACCGGGGAGCAATCAACTTGCAGTCGCGATACATCCTGGCAAGCCCGTACTGCAATGCGTTCCAAGCCCCGGTGGAGTCCGGATTGTCTCCTGAAGACAACGGCGCCGCGAAGACGGACCAGGTGGTCCCGCCGTACGATACCAGTACCGTCTTTGAATGCAAGTATGAGCTGGACAGCCTGTCGGCGTTCCTCCAACTGTCGAGCGACTACTTTGAGAAGACGCAGGACTCGGATTTCTTCGGCAAGTACCAATGGGTGGACGCCATACGTACCCTTGTCAACGTGACCCAGGGCCTTCGCGTGGGGACGTATGCCGACGACGGGCACGTCAACGCTTCACCCTACAAATTCCAGCGCAGCACGACGCGCGCCTCCGAGACGTTGATGAACGACGGAATCGGGTCGCCTGTTCAAGGCGGGACTGGCCTGGTGCGCAGCGCGTTCCGGCCCTCGGATGATTCGACCATGTACCAGCTGTTCATCCCGGCGAACATGATGTTCTCGAGCTACCTCGGCCGCTGCGCGGATATCATGGCCAAATTGGACGGCGCTCTGTCGAGTCAGATGAGCGACTTCGCGGCCAGCGTGCGTGCCGGAATCGAAGCCCACGGCAAGACCAACCTCGGTGACTTCGGCGACGTCTACGCATTCGAGGTGGACGGCTTCGGCTCGGTGAACATGATGGACGACGCCAATGTCCCGAGTCTCCTGAGCGCACCCATCATCGACTATATCAACGCGAGCGACACCACGTACCAAAACACACGACGATTCGCCCTGAGCAAGTCGGACCCTTACTATATGCACGGGCCAGTAATCAGTGGGTAAGTTTCACCCTACCGTTGTGTAACCTCGCGTTCCGACGCGGGCGCCTCTGAAGAAAGAATCAAGAGAAAAAAAATCTCGTATGTCTTGTCTGCGTGTCTCAGCTAACACATTGTGGGAAAAACAGTGTTGGCGGGCCGCACCAAGGACCCGGCAAGGCATGGCCAATGTCGGTCATTGTATCGCTTCTCAGCTCGGATGACAATGATGAGATTGAACAGGGCCTGCGCACGTTGGTATCGTCGACCGATGGCCTCGGGTTGATTCACGAGTCCATCAACACGTTCGATGCACATGATTATACCCGTCAATGGTTCTCGTGGGCGAACGGCCTGTTCGGGGAACTGCTGCTGAAGTTAAAGAACACGAAGCCAGAGGTGCTCCAGTCGAGTTTTCAGTGAGGTTTGGGAATTTGGGGGGGGGGGGGGGGGGGGGGGGGTGGTGGGTGGGGGGGGGGGGGGGGAGGGGAGGGGCGGGGGGAGGGGGGGGGGGGGGTGGGGGGGGGGGGGGGGGGGGGGGGGGGGGGGGGTTGGGGGGGGGNCCCCCCCCCCCCCCCCCCCCCCCCCCCCCCCCCCCCCCCCCCCCCCCCCCCCCCCCCCCCCCCCCCCCCCCCCCCCCCCCCCCCCCCCCCCCCCCCCCCCCCCCCCCCCCCCCCCCCCCCCCCCCCCCCCCCCCCCCCCCCCCCCCCCCCCCCCCCCCCCCCCCCCCCCCCCCCCCCCCCCCCCCCCCCCCCCCCCCCCCCCCCCCCCCCCCCCCCCCCCCCCCCCCCCCCCCCCCCCCCCCCCCCCCCCCCCCCCCCCCCCCCCCCCCCCCCCCCCCCCCCCCCCCCCCCCCCTATCAGCGCTATTTCCATAGTAGCAGAAGCAGATGTGGCTAGGTTTAACCTATAGGCAGTATACAAAAATAAGTATTATTAATACAGTCCAAGTATAAGTCTTAATACTCGGTAGATTGCTATTCAAATAGTTTCGGTACGTTACGCAGTTGTCAGAAGGCATTGTCAATATTTTTGATAGATGTGACACTCGGTTCTAGATGCCATCACCCGTGTCAGTCATGGATTGGCCCACTGCGAGTGAGACTGACGTACAGGTATTTGCATTTGACATGCACCAGACCTTTGCTTGTCCGCTTCTTCTCTCATACACTGACGGAAGACCACGCTCCTTCTAGCGCCTTACAGGACTTGGCCCTTTATCCTTACTTCTGCCAAATGCCCTCAATTGTGATCAGTTGATAACTCGCTCGCTCGTTCAGTAGTAAATTTCAACCGTTGGTCACCAAGGGGTTTTGCATACTCATGCACTTCTTAGGTCAGTAAATCCACTTCCTCGTAGCGGTGCTAGCGGGTTTCCATAGCGGTTCCCAACACTATAGTGCCTGCGTGTTTCGAATCAGTGTTTCGATGGTCCAGATTATCTGTAGCAACCTGGGTATTTGGGTGGATCACAGGTCTCAATTCCCCTTGAAAATGCAATGCTTGCTACCAACCAACCATCCATTCATCCATCCACCCATCGCCCCCATCGCCCCCATCCACCCCCGGTACGAAGGCCCGAGTCTTGGCAACGGGAAATGGTGTTTGGCCACACCCCATGTGCCATGGGCCTTCGAAAGTATTCATTGGGTGTATTGGGAAACGCCTGATATGATGATCAGATTAGTCTATATCGCCGAACAAACACGCACTTCCTGGCTTTCATCTTTTCTTCCTCTCTTATCTCTGCATCGAGAAAATGATCGCTTCTAGATACTTTTAACGTCAACTCCCGACGGACTCTCGGTAGGAGCTGATTTTTGGACCCGGCGAGCTCTTTGGCGTGCGCTGTTTGCTTGCTTAGTGCTGGTGGTGTATCGTGACAGACACTCTAGCGGCGGGCAATGAGGGACCACTGTGGCACTTGAAGGCTTCACTTTGCAATAACCCGAGGGAATAGATTCGGCTAGAAATTTGCGCTTTCCCGTCGTACGAAACAACAGACACCATGGCTCCCTTTCTGACGAGCGGCATCCCCCGGCGGAGGCGCGTCTTCGTCATTGCTATCTTCGCCTTCTTCATCTGGGCGCTTCTCCCCATTGAGAGCTTCAACCCGCCTCGTCGGATGCTCAACTCGGTCATGATGATGGGAGGATTGGAACTAGGGGCTTCTACTTTATCCAGCGACATCGGGGCCATGCTGCGATATGTCGACCCGCTGATTGGAACGGTTAATGGAGGTTAGTCATCTTGAAGACGAGAGAGGAAAAGAAGCAAAGGAACCGGCAATCTCATGTCGTGGTCGCTGCTAACTTCTTCGGCAGGCCATGTTTTCCCAGGGGCAACCCTACCATACGGTAAGAACTCAGAGTCCAGCAAATATACTTGATCAAGCATCAGGGGTATTGACGCACTTCTCAGGTATGGCAAAAGCCGTTGCTGATGTCGACAATTGGGGTGAGATTGCTGCGGGATTTGTGTCAGACACTTCGAAAGTAACTGGGTTTTCTCATTTACACGACTCCGGTAAGACTGTTCAGCCATCAATCAAATATGCTATATATGTGTTCTAATTTGGTTTCTAGGAACTGGTGGTGTAAGTCAGGGATGAGCCTTCTAGCGTAGTTGACATACTAACGCCAGCACAGTCACCTTCGCTGGGAAACTTCCCCATCTTCGTTCATCCGGGCTGCCCCAATGATGATTACCAAAATTGCGACTATCCAGGGGCTACGAGAGCCAGAGATAGAATCATGAACTCGACAGTAGCCCGCCCAGGATACTTTTCTATCGCGTTGAGTAACTCGGTAGGCTACGAAATGACTGCCACCATGCACACCACCTTGTTTCGAATCAACGTCCCCGAGCAAGGGGACATAGTGGTCTCGAACGGCACAACGGTGCCCAATAGCCCCTTGCTGCTCCTTGACTTGATCGATCTAGCAAAGACCCGGCGCGGCGGCGAGATCCAAGTAGACTCCGAGACCGGACGTATGACCGGCAGCGGGAAGTTCAGTCCCTCGTTTGGGCACGGTCAGTATTCCGCCTACTTCTGTGCCGACGTCAGCGGAGCAGGGGTTCGCAAAACCGGCACCTTCGTCAAGGAGAAAGCAGACGAAACAGTCAAGGCATTGGGCAAAGGTGTCAGCGAGCCTGCTGTGCCCGCAGGCTCGGCTGGTGGGTTTGTACAACTCGATCGCCCCACGGGCAGCCAGTTCCTAGCTAGGGTTGGGCTGTCCTTCAAGTCTGTGGCACAAGCTTGCCAGAATGCCGAGAAGGAGATACCGAACTTCGACTTCGACTCGGTGGTCAAAGCCAGCGAGAAAGCCTGGAGCGAGAAACTATCTGTCATCCAAGTCGACGACTTTGGGCTGAACGAGGGCTTTCTAACAACATTTTGGTCGGGCTTTTATCGAGCTCTCTTATCACCCCAAGACTATACAGGCGAAAACCCGTTGTGGAATTCTACTGAGCCGTATTTGTAAGTCACGATCAGCAATGGCTCGGCATTCTTGCTCCCATTTACGCTTTGTCTGGCTCATGTTCATGGCTAACTCCCTCCCAGCGACTCATTTTACTGTATCTGGGACTCGTTCAGAGCCCAGCATCCCCTACTCACCCTGGTTGATCCCAAGGAACAGACACGCATGGTGCGAGCACTTATCGACATATACAAGCACGAGGGGAAACTTCCGGATTGCCGAATGAGCTTTGCGCAAGGATACACCCAAGGAGGCTCGAACGGCGACGTGGTCCTGGCCGACGCTTATATAAAAAGGCTGCACGAAGGCATCGACTGGAACCTGGGATACGAGGCCGTTGTCTCTGACGCCGAGATCGAACCGGCAGACTGGACAAGTGTGGGGCGTGGTAACCTCGAGGCCTGGAAGATGTACGGCTTCATCCCCAACGATGACGCCGACAACAACCACACGGGACCCCAGACCCGGACGGTGTCAAGGACAGTCGAGTACGCCTACGAGGACTTCACGATCGCGCTAATGGCACGGGGGCTCGGCAAGAAAGCTGACGAGCGCAAGTACCTTGAGCGCAGCAAGAACTGGGAGAATGTGTTCGACCCGGACGCCGAGGACCAGTACACGGATGGCGGGCGGGGCGTCATCGGCAGCGACTTTAAGGGGTTCATGCAGCCGAGGTCGCGCAACGGTGCGTTCACGTACCAGAACATGCGGCTATGTAGTCCCGTATACGAGATGCACAAGTGCTACTTCGATACCGTGTACGACACGTACGAAGGTAGTCCCTGGCTGTACACGTTCTACGTGCCGCAGGATATGGCGTCGCTCATCGTCCGACTTGGTGGGAAAGAGGCCTTCATCGACAGGCTGAACTATTTCCACTCCTCCGGCATCATCTATATGGGTAACGAGCAGTGTAAGTCTTATCCCCCGCGCAGGAATCAATCTTGTCTACTGTGTATTCATCCTTACTGACATACATTACCGCCCTACAGCTTTTCTACCAACGTATCAGTTCCACTACGGTGGCAGGCCTGCTCTCAGCTCGTACTGGCTACACCAGTATATCCCCGGCCAGTTCAACAGTAGCATCAATGGCATCCCAGGCAACGATGATTGCGCTATGGGCGCCTTCACCACTTTCGCTTTCATGGGATTCTTCCCAGTCGCAGGCCAGGACGTATACCTGTTAACACCGCCGCTTTTCCGCGAGGTCAGTCTACAGACGCCCACAGGGAAGCGGGCTACAATTCGAAACATTGGGTTCGATCCATCGTACCAGGCTATCTACATCCAGAAAGCAAGTCTGAATGGGAAGCCGTACACCAAGAACTGGATCACGCACGATTTCTTCTATCACGGCGGCCTCCTCGAACTGACGCTGGGTCGCAATGAAAGTGATTGGGGAACCAGAGAAGAGGATCTGCCGCCGAGCTCCTCCACGCAGGCTAGGGCGCCATAAGGAGGTAAGTATTAATGATAACGACACATACAATAATAAATTTCAAGGAGTCTCGTATACACCCTCGAAAAAGAAAAGCTGGGACTATGGATGACGGATGTTGGCCCCAGTTGCGATTCTCTCCCCATCTGCCGAGAACAACTTCTCGGGGCCAAGACCGCAACTGCCATCTGTAGAAATTGTCCGATGAAGCTGGTCGTAGAACTCCTTCGTCAGCAGGCCATTGATGACGAGTTTCCGGGCCAGTCCCTTGAGTTCGAGGAGCGGTTCGAATACCTTTTGCAGCTTGTTCATGCGGGTCGGCTCCTGCACAATGGGGTCACGGATCTCGACCTTCATACGTCTCATGCCGCCACTCTCGCCCCCGCTCCCCTCCTCTTCTCCTTCCGCCACTACACTGGCTTCCAACACGTCGACGCCGAGGGTATCGTAGCGCTGGTCAACGCGCTCGCAGACCTGCAAGCACAGCTGCAACGAGTCGAGCCGTTCGCACTCGCGCAGCATCTCGGCAGCCCGGCGCACCTCGGCCTCGAGCCGCGCTAACTCCTGCCGGCTCTGCGACGTCGGGCACGCGATGACGAGCGTGACGTCGCGCAGCCATTTGGCGGCATGGCCGGACAGCGGACCCAGCGGGCTCGGGGCCCCCTCGCTGGGTAGTGATCGTGCCCACGAGTGCCACTCTCGAAAGTCGCGAGACCCGTGGCGCACCTCCTGTGTGTTGATACCCATGTTGAAAATGAAGGCGTTCCGCCCATAGAGCCGACTGTAGATATAGTTCTGCCAATAGCGGCTAGTCTGGGCCAGGCTCAGCCCCGAGGCACCGGGAGTAGTGGTTGTTATCGAATGTATACCAGGGGAGGTATTCTCGTCTCCCTTCTTGTCTCGGGGGAGAGGGACCATCTGCTGTACGATCTGGACAGGCTTGTTGGCCATCCGGCCGGAGAAGAATTGGGTGGCACAGCCGGTGATTCTGGAGAGGCCATCTGGGAACAGTTCATCGAGAATGTGTTGGAGGAGCTCCGGCGGTAGGATTCCGAGCATGCCTTGAGGGTTGATGTTGCGTTCAGTTGTAGCAACATTGCCTGGTTTCGGTTTCCCCGGCGGCTTTATATTCCCGGCTTTTCCTGCTTTCAGGTCGGTTTTGCGGGCTGTACTGGGTGGCAGCTCGGCTGGGAGAGGACACCACCGCAGCAGGTTGCGTGTATCAAAGACAATCCTACACTGGCGCCGTCGGCACGTAGACCCAGCGCAGCAACTACAACAAGAATGTGCCACATCCTGCTGCCTCCAGGGGCTGTCAGTGAACATGATGCTTGTAGCGCCTGTGGCGGACTAATTGATGACTCGTATAAAGTATATAGAATCCAATACCCGAGCTGGTTCGATTGATAGCATGTTGGTGAACGACTCCTCACCTTATATAGGTATTGGCAAAACCACTCGAACCCTTGATCTTGGTGTGACTGCCTAAGTAACCCTGCAAGCTAGGCCCATTATTCTAGGTGCCTCTCATCTTATCTCATCTCATCTCATCTCATCTGATACCCGTATTTCCAGGGAGCGGCAGGGCCCATCACGTGACCTGGCGCCACGTCCCCACAACTTGTCGCGATCGTGTGCCGCGTTGGCTTTAGATCGTCTTGGACGTAACCCATCGCTTTATGCATTGACATTGACGTCAGCTAGTTAGTTGCTAAGGATACATCAATAAGAAATACCTGGAAAACACATTGCGCTTTGCTCGCACTCACTCTAAGACTCACTCACACTTTCCACAATTGAGAATACCGCTATCAGTATCTACTACAAGATGCCGCCCAAGAAGCGAGAGAATGGCAATTCAACACCCCAGGCTGCTCCAAGCCGGCGACGCTCAACCCGCGTTAGCTCAACCGGCAAGAAGAGCAATTATTTTGAGGATGACGTAGACGAGTCAGAGGACACGGATGCGCCCCGTAAACCGACCAAAACTACTAAGAAACGTTCCCGGGTGGAATCGGATCATGACGACCATGATGAGTCGGACGAAGCTCCATACAAAGAAGAGGCCGACTCTTCTTCCAAGGATGATGACGATGAGGTGGACTACGACGACGACGACGAGTCTGACGAGGCCCAACCCTCTCTACCGGCGAAAAGAGGTCGGGGGCGCCCGCCAGGCAAAAGCCCCAAGGTTGCAAAGAAGGCCAAGGACGAAGATGAATCGGATGTGCCGCCCCCCAGGAAAAGGGTTCGGCCGTCCAAAACCGCAACGCCTAAGGCCATACCCAAAACCACATCCAAGGGCCGGACCAAAGCTGCTGTTGCCAGCGACGACGAGGACATGGATGACGATGATGAGTTCGACGAGGAAAACAGGGTGACCTTTGAGCCATTGCCGCAACTCCGGGATGACGGTGGCATCGCGTACGAAGACACCCGGATCCACCCGAACACCATGGCTTTTCTCAAGGACCTCAAGGCCAATAACAAGAGATCTTGGTTAAAAGGTGAAATGTGCTCCATCGCTTCTCTTCTTGAAGGCAGATGTCCTGCATATGGTTGATATTTTCCATGGCTGACGATCTGTATGTACTCCCGAACAGCCCGAGACCCTGAGTTCCGTAGGTCGTTGAAGGATTGGGACTCGTTCGTCGAGACGCTCACCGAGAAGATCACCGAGGCCGATGAGACGATTCCGGAGCTTCCGCTCAAGGACGTCGTCTTCAGGATATACCGAGATATCCGGTTTTCCAAGGACCCGACGCCCTATAAGGTGACTTTCTCTCCCCCCTCCTGCTCCACAACGTAAACTGTCTACTGATAGTCGTCGCTTCTTTTAACTTGCAGCCTCACTACTCTGCCGCATGGTAAGCGCAATCCCTTCCGTACCATCCCTCATCCTCCTTCCACCCCCCGGCTTTGGCCGACCACCAAAGAAGGGAAACTGATCCGAAGACGTGACATTAGGTCTCGCACCGGTCGCAAAGGCCCCTACGCCTGCTACTACGTCCACTGCGAGCCCGGCGGCCACTGCTTTGTAGGCGGCGGCCTGTGGCATCCCGACAAGGACGCCATCGCCAAGCTGCGCGCCAACATTGACGAGCGGCCGCACCGCATCCGCCGCGTCCTCGCCAACCCGCACTTCCGCCGCACCTTCCTGCCCAAGGCCAAGGACGGCGACGACAAGTCCATCATCGCCGCCTTCACGGCCGCCAACCAGGAGAACGCCCTGAAGATACGACCTCAGGTAAGCCAAAGAGCGACTCCCCCCCGCCCCCCCCCCCCCCCCCCCCCCCTCTTCTGCCCAAATCCAGCGAACCCTTTATGCATTCTCTCCCTTCGTCTCTCAATTTCTACCTCGCGTTCGGGAAATGAAGTCCCAGTTGTCCTAGCTGCTGGATTTCTACCACTTGGTGTTGTAAAATGTGCTAAACCCAGAAATTAGGGATTCCATCCAGATCACAGAGATATCGAACTTCTGAAGTTGCGCAACTTCACTATCGGGACCAAAATCAAGGACTCGGATTTCACGTCGTCGGCTGCGCAAGATAAGATTATGGCCATCATCCAGCCTATGGTTGAATACGTAAGTAGCAAGCGCGAGAATACCTGATACGTGTGGGAATGCATGGCAGCTAATACGATGAACACATAGGTCACTTTTCTGAATCGAGTCGTTATGCCCGATCCTGGAGATGACTCGGATTCCGATACTGGTGATAACGATGCGGGACAGGATGAGGAGTAAGACGGTTGAGATATGTATGATGTCTCCCACCTTGTTCCATTGCAACCGTACTCATGCAAACTCTCTCCATATTGCGACGGTGTACTTGTACGACCAGTCAGATACAGGATGTTGCTCTCGGCCTCAAGGATCTATTTAGGAAGATCCATGGCTAGGTAATTTGTATGATCTTGGGTATTGAAGCCTTCAGTTTTGGAGAATATAATTATAGATGCGTATTTTTGAACAACTCCTTGACGCCTACGGCGAGATGATTGGGTTCTAAATAGCCATAGTATCTTCTGCGTTCTCCGCCAAGATAGCCATCATATATATGCTAATATTGTCGATGAAAGTAGCTGGTGATGTTAAATTCGCCTCAGCGTAAAATGCAGCGCTTTCATGCCCGCTTGCTACGCTGAAAGCCTTCTCCAGCATCAAGCCTGACACAGAGTCTGTCTTCGTATTCGATGCCGAGCCATGACGCATGCCGGTATGTCAGACTTGAAACCCGATCTGAAAGTGAGAGCTTGCGGCACATGGGGCCTTTCGATAGTCTATGTTGCATTGGTTGCTGCGTCCATCTGCTGCATACTTGGTGACGACGAGGATGCGAAAATCGTACAGTAGCTGTCTGCTGGGTGCGCAAAAGTGTAAGAATCCTCATCCTAGGCCACCATTGGGTGGCAATCTCCCTAATGGTGTTCTGTCTCGGGGCTTCTCTAGAATATCAGCATATCCTTCCAAACCATTGCCAATAACCTTCACAACATCAAACATGTGATTCCCCTTAAACGTCTCGGCCCAGAGCCTGGTGACAGCGGCCGCCAGTTGCCTTAGCTTTGTACTGTCGTTTGCCGTATAGTCAATGTGCGACGGATTGCCAGATGCACTTCCCGACAGTGAAGGATCAATGGGTACAGCGAACTCGGTCTCATCCAGCATTCGCCGTAGCATCTCCAAAAGGTTCCTCTCTTCTGGCGAAGCGGGAGGATCGCTTGGTCCTATCGAGGCCAACGTCATCAACCACTTCGATAGCAGTATAGCACACTCAAGGTTACAAACTATGACCCATTAGTCCGAGTAACCAATAAAAGCCCGGTCGTACTTACAAGAGTGTTGGATGCTCCATTCAGTGGACTTTCTCCTCGCTACGTAATTCACCCCAAGCTTGACCAGCATGGACAAGGCATGAATCGCCTGAAGAACTGCCCGGTTGAGTCGTACGCTCCGATTAAGGTAAGGCGCATCATGGAATGCTGAGGCAATTTGGCCCGCCTCCCGCGTCTCCAGAGTTCTACTTGGGCTCAAGTCGGTATAAAGCCGAATCGAGGCCAAACGCCATAGAGCGGTTGAGTTGTATGCCACGGGACCTCCAGCAAACGAATCGTTTCCGTTTTGCGGGTTCATCTCGGCAGCACGCGACTGGTGCTGCTCGAAACTGATTTGCCACATCCGCAACGCTTGAGCGACTTCTTCCACATCATCTGGTCGCAACCCGCGAGGCGCTTCAAAGGATGGCACAGAGGAGAAGCATGTCTGCTTAAGGAGGAATATGTGTTGCAATAGGGCATGGATCAACCCGTAGTTCCCGAGGGCTGACATGTACAGCGCAGGGCCTTGAGGGGGACGACTAAAGAGACGAGAGAATGCATCTTGAAGAGATATGTCCATGCTGGAGAACGCATGGCGCGCTTCCTGCCACTGCCAGGCCGTCTCTGCTCTCCATAGCTTTGAAGAGTGCGGGAGGAAAATGTTCAACTCAGAGGTAAGCAGCAAAGGTGGCATGTTATATGCAATACTGCACAGGTTGAAAAAGCAGTACACAATAAGCTTGGTTCGATTGGCCCCTTCAATTCGAATCCATGCTTCCCAGTCAGCGGTTTGGGTTGAATCCGCCATGAAACCTTCTTCGCGAACAAGCAACGCCAGCAGACTCTGCAATGAGAGAGCCTCATGCAGGATGGCCTTGGCTCCCCAAAGACCCACGGCGAAGAGCAAAAGAAGTGCTTGTATAGTCTCCATGCGCGACTGTGGGGTGTTAGGGGAACTACGTCCAGATCCAGTCAGCCTAGCGATCAACGTTTGGGATCAACATCAAGACAGAAGTTCTTACTATGGTTCTCTGTGAGTTTCCTGTGTCATGGATCTCTCTTGTTGAACTGAGCTAAATGAATGCCGGAAACCATGGCTTGGTGATGGGCGAGTAGAATGCGGGCTATAGGCCGCAGGAGTGGGCAGCAAACCATGGACTTCATGGCTATGTCTTCGCCGAATCTGCTCCATTGCCACAGCTTTCGCAGCGTACCAGAGCGCGTTACCACGATGGTTTTCAAATCTATACTGCGCACCGACTGCCAGAATGGCCAAAAGTAATTCTGGCGAGAGGTCCACAACACTGATGGTAGGTAAATGAAGAATAGGGAGATGATCATGGAAACCGCTAACATAACCTTCGAGGAACCGAGCGAGGGTATGGCGAGAAGGGAAAATGAAGTCGTTCGGAAGAATAGAGGAAAACTCCTCGAGGCGGTTTTTCAACACTGTGTGGTCCGTAGCAGATACTCTCAGCGGAGGCGCCCTCATGGAGTCCTCGTGACCTCTGCCCCCCGCATCCGATGCGTCCCGAACATCAGGCTGCAATGATGGGAAACGGGAGGGGAACTGAGACGCTGGCTTGGAAGGCCCTCGTTGCAAGTCTGTAGGATGCCGCGGCCACATGCTCGGGCTCTGATCCATCTCGAAGGCCTGAGGTAAGAAATGAGAAGAGGACGCAAAGTCGTCCAAGAACAGGTTGTAGTCCTCATAGGCTGAAGATGCCCCTTGGCCAGGGAACCCGACTGTGATGGTAGCAGCAGCTTCTTGTTGTTCTCTTGCCCGGTCACCATATGCCAAGCCATCTTCATATGCTTTGATCCGAGCAAGGCCACCGGTAGCCTGCCCCATGTCAGCCATCATCGGTGGCATCGAGTTGACTTCGTTTGCTGTAGCGATTTGGGTCGCGGCGTCAGATAAGAGATCAAGGTTGCATGCAGCAGCTCTACCCGCCGGAGCGAGGGTAGGCACAGATACAGAAGCGAGAGGCTCGGAGTGGTATTGTTGGTTATGAGAACGAGGCATGCTCATGATATCATTACCAACATGGTTCTCGGTCGACATTTGCTGTTGGTCCACAGCGCCAACGATAGAGGGTTTCCGCGGGCGGGCGCCATCTTTATTTGTACCCTCATTCAAGTGAACGAGCTTCTCGTGGCGGACAAGTAAATCTCTGATATCCATGTAAGCATGTCTCGCGCCAAGGACGGATAGTCTGCTGTGTGCAGTAGCTGAAGTTGCGTATGTGCAAATAGTAGGATGAAGACTTGGCAGGGGGGTGAGGGGGTGCAAGTATGGTCATCAAGAAAGAAAGGTAAGTCTAGCGGTGCAGAGAGATTCGCCCAAGTAGCGGCTATCTAGGGATACGGACAAGCTATAAGGCCAAGAGGCAAGAGGTCGTGGGGGAAAACATGAAAAGGTAGGGCCAAGACTAACCGGCGTCCAAATGTCTTCCCACAGCGAGCCCAACCACATGCAAAGGGCTTCTCTTTTGTGTGTGTACGCTCATGTCGCTGTACATGTTCCACACGCCTAAGGTAGATCCCGGCCGAGTGTTAGCCAGTTTGCAGTATATTGTAAACGGAGGGACGACGACAAAGGCCGGATTCGCTCCTGGCCTCGCTCCGCCTCGCCTTGGCTTACCTAAATCGCTTGCTGCAGTACTTGCACGGCAGGGTCTTGGGTTTCTGTTGCTTGCCCTCTGCAATATCGTCGGCATTACCAGAAATGGTAGCCGTCTCTACCGACTGAATTGACTGCATGTCGGTAGAGTAGAACAAGCGCGTAAATCAGAGGCGCCTGTGCTTGGCGGTAGCGAGGAAAGGTAGTATGTAAGGTAGGTAAGGTAAGGTAGGTAGTCACCCAAGTACAAGAAAGTGGGGGAAGGAGTTGGGGGGTGGAACGCTGGAAGTTGGAAGCTGGGTCAACAAACGTGTGTTGTTGTTGGTGCACCGGAATAAGGAAGCCTCTTGCGGGGTGGAAGCAGGCCGTTGGATGAATGCATCGACGGATCAATGATACGAGAGGAAGATTCGAGGTTGGAACCCGGCATCTAGAACATCATAGGACCAGGCGCTTGCCTACTTACTCGACACATGCAAAAAGCCAGCACGCGACTCCCCGAGGAACAAAGAGGGACCGAGATATGGGGCTGTGGTATGGGCGACTTGAGAATGATGGTGCCGCAGAGGTTGATACGGTACGGTCTTGAGTATAGGAAATGTATAAGTATAGTATGTGGAGAAGTACCGCGGAGGAAGGCAACAGACGTTGGATATATGGTTGATCTGCAACGGCTACACACGACAGATGATGACTGCCCAAACGGGTGGATGGACGTGGTCAATGGCTGAGATGAAGGAGAAAGACGCTGCGATGACGGTCCAAGAATCGGGTTTCAAGACGTGGCTTTATCGTGTATGTGCGGGCGCGAGATAGGGGTGGGCTCTTGAACTGGAGTAAAGGTCTTACAAGCTGGAGGCTCAAGACGTAAATAGCAGCAGCAGTGGTGATAGTTGCTATCGAATTCGGGGGTTGGCTAATTCCATGGATGGTGCGTGAGGAGAGAATGCGGAGATGGGTGACACTTTTGAGTCTGAACACACACACACCCACACACACACACAACCCGGACTGGGAAGCCAGACAAACAGTCAGCTCAGGCCCCAGACTCCAGGCATTGAGAGGCATGAGCCAGACAGGCCACGCTATGTTGAGTTGAGTGTGAGCTTGAGGCAGTTAGCTCTGGGCTCGGCACCTAACGCTGCTTATTAGCTAGGGTGCCTTGTTATTTATTGTTCTATTTCGAAAATGAAAGGGAAAAATTGGGGGTGAGAAGGCAACTTGATCGATCGAATTGATGGTTTGGGATCGCGTCCTATCCCACCAAGCACCAAGGCCCGAGGGGATCAACCCACCTCATCAAGCTTCTGTCTCTTCGGAAAACATGCAGGCCAGACTCTGAGCTCCTGCTCTTTCTCCTCTTTGCTCTTCGTTCTAAAACTCCGCCATCTCTCTTGTCTAGGAATATTCACCGGCCAACGTTGCCATCCACACACGTGCATGCAGAAGGAAAGAAACCGAAAGATACCCACGCACTACGGGGGACCGGGGGAGGGGGGGAGAAAGCTGGAGGCGCTAAACCCCAGATAGTTGGCATCTGCACCATCTCCGCATTGGAGAAGCTGTTCTGCACTGAGGGGTCCGGGGATGTGGGGGTGGTGGATTATGGGCACTGGGCACTGAGCAATGGTGCAATGGGCAATGGGCGATGGACAATGGGCTGCGGCCCAGGTTGTCCAGATCGTCCATCCAATTTGATCTTATAAGAACCATTGGATACGACCTGGCGAGCACGCAAAGTATTGGTCTCGGTTAGCGTACGTGCACTGGTTATAATGCCATCTTGTGTCTATAGTGAGTGGTTGAATGTCGGTAACGACCATGTACGATGCTGGTGCTGGTGTTGCTGTGCTAGGCACTGACGTCAGCCATCGCGGTGTCTTGCTGGAAGCCAGCCAGGCCAGCGTCTCAGTCCTCAGTTCTCAATCAACCTTAAGGTTAAAGATAAAGAGTCCGACCTTCAGACCGCGCAGCGGACCGGCGCGCACATGATGGATTTCGAGTTTCAACCCAAGGAGACAACAAAACTACTACTACATTATGTAAGGCAAACCACCATCAATCATGCCACTAGCTCATGCGCTGCTCGCTATACCTTTGCACGTCTTGAGGATATTGTGTAGGTGCATGCGGAGTAGTCTGCAGCCCTTCCACATGCCGCCACATCCCCAGGCTCAAGGGTGAATGTCTGCTTGGGGCTGGTTGAGTGATGGCACAAGATGATGCCTCGCGGCAATTTGCCATCTAGTTTCTCGTACAGGACAGCCGCCTTGTGGTCAGACGAACGCCGATCTTCTCCCCCCGAACATCCTTGTCAACCTGGAGCAAAGGCGGGGGAATGGCAAGCTCTCCAAGCGAACTCGAGCAGAGAGCAGAGAGCAGAGAGCAGAGAACAGAGGACAGAGAGCAGACAAGCCCGTGGCAATTAACACGCCAATGAATTGGGCGATTTCCTATCCTCCGTACACTGGATTGGTGCTGTCTAGCTGTGTCAACCATGGCGCGACAGCTCCATCACCAACCTGCTCAACTCGTAAGTTCCTCGGATGAGAAAGAGAGAGCTCTGTTTCCGTGCGGCTGATGGCAGCTTCTTAGGTAGGTGGTAGGTTAACCTTAGTAGGTAACCGAATAGGAAACGGACAATGTCAATGCCGAGGCCGTGCCCAAAAAGGGCAATGGCGGACGTGTCGCAATTGGAGGACACACAAACCCACCAGCATCCATGGACCGTGGATGTCTTGCAGATTACTTAGGCACGCATATGTGAGTACATAGGCATACTATACTCCTGTACTCCGTACTGGCGATACATGTAGCTATGCTCAAAGTGCACTACGAAGCGGGAAAGGTGAAATATCCCGAACGTGAAATTGCGGGGAGTTGGGGTAAGTTATGCGACATACCACTTGAAGAGAATCTGGACCGAGACCCGATACATGTACATGCGTATATGCTACCATCATACATCTCTGTGATAGGCTGTGGCATACTCGCGCCCGCCCTGGTCTGAATTAAATCCTGCGCGCCTCGTTGACGTTTCTTGTCGTGGTGTATCAATGTCGGTAAAGCGTGCCTTTTGGTGACTAGGTATACTATAGGATGCGGTGCTTCGACTCGGAGAAAATCTCTCCGCCGCTTCCTGAATAACAAAGCAGCAAAATTCACCATTGCAGGGGCTACCCACCTAATTTCGGACCATATCTACCCCAACTGCTTCCGAGGTTCGTCTCAAGGGGATATCCCAACCACATAATATCAGATGCTGGATAGCTTTTACGGCGGGTCTGTTAGTGCTGCTATGCTACCACAGAACCTCCAAGGCATCGTCACACCACACAAGTGGATGGAATGAGGCTGTTGTCTGGGAACAAACAAAATCAAGATGAATATAGTCGCACACAAATCACTAGATGAAAGGGCATTCGCCCTAGGGCAAGGGTCATGATACCCCTTTGCAGTAGGGAAAATCGGCCTGCCACTGTTGATGGGTACAGGTCTAGCAGTATTACTACATGTATAGAGGGGACATTTGTCCGATGACAATATACGATCGTAGTTAGGATATACCGTACGTTATCTACTCCACGACGTCTTGTGGTGAATCTATCTTGTTGGTCAGCCCCCAGCCCAGCTGGCCAAATTCAAACAGTGGACTGAGGCCGTTGGATATTAGTGTTAGTCAGACTTGTAAGTGGAAGCACTTTCTGTAGTAAGCTTCTTGAAATGCATGCATGTCTGGCACGAATCACGAAACAGACGTAGGATGAATAAGGCCGAGATGAAAGCCACCGCCTTCTCGTCTGAGGCTGGGACTGTTGCACTTGATGCCCCCGACTGGAGTGGAATCTACCTTCCAACTTGAGAAAAGAGCCGAAAGTGCAGCGGGCAGTGGGCAGTAGGCATTGGGCAGTAGGGTGTTGCATCCCGGCCAGCAGACGCGCTCACGCGCATGAAATAACTCGACCATGGTTAGCACATGGCAGAGCCGATGGCTGCTAACATGACTATAGTCGTGCCCTGACTCGACAGGTTGGCTTGTGTAGGATTGGCTGGGGATGCAACGAGGTCGTTCCATGGTTGCATGGTCAGTCAGGTGTAAAGCCTGTACTGGCCTGTAGCCTATAGCCTGGAGCCTGTAGTTTCCTAGCCTGTCGGTAGCGCTCCTTGGGTGATTTCGGTGCTTCAGTGCTTCGGTGCCTTTGATGCCCCACCATCCGAACCCCTTCGCAGCCTGCACGAATTTCGAAAAGACGCATTTGACTCAGTCCAGCTGCGAACCCAACTCGTCGGTTAGCGAACCTCAGCTCCAAGTCGAGGCCTTGACTTGTGTTGGTAAGACGATGGGCGTCATTGGGAGATGTCTGAAATCGGGAAACACTAATGGTTTATTGAAGGCGATCCTGGCCGTTCCCCGGCGGTCGGTTGGCAGCACATGTGAATCATTCGTCCTCAGCTAACCCCAATCCCATCAGACTAGCAAACACGTAATGGGTGCCGAAATTAGCATGTTAGTGATGTTTATGGGAGACGAGCCTATCATCGCGCGGTCCTGACTCCTTCCAGAGCTCTGCCAATGTCTTCTCCGGCACACGCCAGTTGCCGTGATGAGGTGGGTGTGTTTCGGGTGCATAAGTGTGCGTGCCCATGCGCGTAACAAGTATGGGCGGGCAGCTCTGCTCTCTGCTTTCTGCTCTCCCCGGCTACCTACCGCACCCACCTCCGCGACTCAGTATACTGAGCCAAGGGGGGGATCAACGAACCTCACTTTAGACTACCGATATTCTCCACCCGCGCCGCTGAGCGGGTAACGTTGCCTATTATCACACACGACTACCATGGCTCCCCCTGCCTTCTTGTCTAGCGGCTCATACGATACCGACCTTGGAGTACATTCCCAAGGAGGCCACCACTGAGAAAACTCATGATCAAACAGCTAGAGGACCTGGTCATGGGAGGGGTCCCCGACCCGGTCGGCCTTCCTCATCTGATCTTGAGCCTGGGTCAGCCCGACGGGGGACAGTTCGACCTGGTATAGACTGCCTGGAGCTTTTCCACGTCCTGCAGCTTGGTTTGTTTGGTACGGCATCCTATTCGTGGACCGTGGCTGAACTTTACGTTTCCACCCGCAATGTCATGTCTCATTTCCTTGGATGTCTTAGGAGAGCCGTCCGTAGCTAGCGTTGCTAGGCTCTCATCAACTTGCTCCTATCTGCTTCACCTCTTCGGTTCTTACGCGACTTGTGTCTATGGCTTATAAGACGATGGGTTCCCCCGAGTCTTCCAGAACTTGTGATCTGTCACTAGCATCCCGCATACTCTCACAGACAGGCTCCTCTACTCCAAGATGCAGCTCCACCACTTCCTCCTGGCTGTTATCAGCCTTGCGGCCACTGTACAGTCTTACTGGCTAGGGGATATTCAACGTTTGCCTTCACCAATCCCAGCGTAACGTGTTGGTGGCTAATATATGCCTGTATAGATCAGGGCCTTGCGCCCTTTGCTGGCGCGAACGCCCCCGTCTTTCGCAATGTGAAGGACTACGGAGCTAGAGGTTTGTTTACAAGCCCTCCTTCATGAGTCTTGACTTCTAACTTGCATCATAGGTGACGGAGTCACGGATGATACTGCCGCTATCAACAATGCCATCACCACCCCTGGGAACAGATGTGGTCGAGGTTGTGTAAGTGTTTGGCAATGGCCATCGGGCCACTCGGAGTACACAACAGCTACTGACCCCATACAGGCATCGACCACGACGACCCCGGTTGTCCTCTATTTCCCTGCTGGAACGTACCTTATCTCATCGTCTATCATCCCTTATTACTTCACGCAGATGTATGGAGACGCCAGCTCACCCCCGACCTTGAAGGCCACTGCCAACTTCCAGGGCTTTGGCCTCATCGATGGCAACCCATACTGGAGTGAGAACCCCAACTGGGTCACAACCAATGTTTTTTACCGTCAGGTCAGGAACTTCATCATTGATACGACGGCCATCGCCCCGGCTACTGCTGCAACGGGTATGCACTGGCCTACATCGCAGGCAACAAGCCTCCAGAACATTGTCTTCAATATGCCCAAGGGAAATGGTGTTGTTCACGTTGGTCTATTTATTGAGAGTGGTACGTACTATTCTACCCCTGATTCATCTCCGAATATTAGCCTTAACCGATCGCATCATACAGGTTCGGGAGGCTTCATGTCTGATTTGACATTCAACGGAGGTGCTACTGGCGCTTCCATGGGTAACCAACAGTATACTATGAGGTACTTCCAACACTGATCTAAACCCAACTTCCCATGCTGACAGGTGAACAGGAATTTGGTTTTCAATGATTGTGGCACAGCAATTATCCAACTGTGGAACTGGGGATGGACTTATATCGGCCTCCGTATTAACAATTGTGGGAAGGGCATTGATATCTCAGCCAACAGCAACGGCAAACAGCAAGTCGGCTCTCTCACGCTTATCGACAGTACGATTGTCAACACTCCTGTCGGTGTCGCCACGGCTTGGTCTTCGTCTTCGCAGCCGCCCACTGCCGGAAGCGTCGTCCTAGAGAATGTTGCCCTGCAGAATGTGCCAGTAGCTGTCTCTGGGCCTAGCGGCACAGCTTTGTCTGGCTCCAGCGGCTCTACGACCATCACGGCCTGGAGTCAAGGCCACCGCTATACCCCCAACGGTCCTACCACACAGATCGGCGCCATCACTCCTAACAACCGCCCCTCGGCCCTCCTGGACGGAGACAAGTACTACACGCGCTCGAAGCCCCAGTATGAGTCACTCCCAGCATCTTCTTTCGTTAGTGTACGAAGCGCTGGCGCCAGAGGTGACGCTGCTGCAGATGATGTAAGCTATACGCTGAACTCAAAATTGGATACCCACACATAACTTCAGTATACTGACTTTTGTCTAGACTGCTGCCATTCAAAACGCCATCAACAGCGCTACATCGGCTGGTAAAGTCGTGTTCATTGACTATGGTCTATACCGTCTAACCGCACCTGTCACTATTCCACCCGGTGCCAAAATCGTTGGTGAAGGCTACCCGGTGTTGATGGCCGCTGGTGGATACTGGTCTGATGTCAACAACCCTCAGCCGGTCATCAAGATCGGTGCTGAATCCGGCCAGGCGGGTTCGGTCGAGCTCTCGGACTTTGTCGTGGGCACTCAAGGTAGCGAGCCAGGCGCTATACTGTTCGAGTACAATCTTGCCTCGACTGGCACCCCGAGTGCCATGTGGGATGTGCATACCCGAATTGGTGGGTTCACCGGCTCGCAGCTCCAGGTCGCGCAGTGCCTCAAGCAGCCCGGCTCCAGCACCGTGGTCCAGCAGTGTGTGGCCGCGTACATGTCCTTCCACGCGACCAAGCAGTCGTCGGGTCTCTACATGGAGAACACGTGGCTGTGGGTGGCCGACCACGACATTGACGACAACGCCAACACGCAGACGACCATCTACGCGGGCCGGGGCGTTTACATCGAGTCGACCGAGGGCCGGTTCTGGCTCATGGGAACGGCAAGCGAGCACCACGTCCTGTACAACTACCAATTCTCCAACACCAAGAACATCTTCGCCAGCGAGCTGCAGACCGAGACTCCTTACTTCCAGCCGACGCCCAACGCGCTCGTCCCCTTCCAGCCCAACGCGTCCCTGCGCGATCCGGACTTCAGCGCCTCGTGCTCGGGCGTCGCGGGCAACTGCGCCGCCGCCTGGGGCCTGCGGGTGCTCGACTCGCGCGACTTCATGATCTACGGCGCTGGCCACTACTCCTTCTTTAGCTCGTACTCGACGACGTGCTCGACTGTCGAGGCCGGCGAGAATTGCCAGTCGCGCATCGTCTCCATCGAGGGCTCCTCGAGCAACATCAATATCTACAACCTCAACACCATCGGGTCGCTGAGCATGATCGACCGTGATGGACGCAGCCTCGCTAGCTGGCGGGACAATGTCAACGTGTACCCGGCCAACATTGCCGTCTATAGGAGTGGTTAGTGCGAAAGTTTTTAGGGCATCATGAAATTCGATAACATAGCGGGTGCGAATGGGGGGGCTTTGCATGTTTAGGAACGATCTCATTCAGTGCATACGCAATTAGTTTCAAGCCAGTATATTTCTTTGTACATAACATTAGGCATAAATTTTATACTCATATACACCGATGTCTTTTCGGACGTTGGCATTCAAACAATCAATAGTACAGTTTTTCTTCTTTTCGCTGGAGAAGGGCGAATACCATGTGGTAAACGTTATTCACCAGCGCAGCCGAGCAGCCGCCCGTCTCTACAAGCTGGGGAAAAGGGGTAAATTTTCCAGAAAAACACGGACGCATATAGGCGTTCTCTTAAGAACCTGCGCCGAATCTACACAAGGTTTTAATAGAGTTTCGGCTGCCGCCTCTCATCTAACGACATCACGCCCTCAGACCTTCTTTCCTGCTCGAACAAGACATGAAATTAGAAGCTCAACCTTCTAGTGAAAACCCGACGTCACCACTCTCCCGCCCCAATTTCACAAGTCTCTGCCGCATCCCTTCAGCCCTCTTCCTGACCCGCTCATCACCGCCCAAACTACCAGCAAAGTCGCACTTGTCCACCCAGTCGCCCACGCCGTGCTGCAGCACATTCCGGGCGCGGGCGGCGCTGCCGGCGCGGTGGCCGACGGTGCCGTGCAGGCTCAGGCGCTCCTGCCGGCAGTCGTAGACGCCGCGGTGCACGATGTTGTTGTCGTAGAAGACGGCGTCGCCCGCGTCGAGCCGGACCGTGAGCTGGTCCGCGTCGTGGACGACGGCCTGGTACGGCGTCGCGGACCGCTCGGCCGCGGTGCGCGCCCGCCGGTGCGACCCCCGCACCACGACGAGGCTGGCGTCGCCGTCGCACAGCGCCAGGTTCCACTGCGCGTGCGCGTGCTCCGCGGCGCCCAGCCGCGCGAGCTCCTCCGAGGCCGTCGCGTTCCAGGGCACGTCGTCGCGGTGCCAGCGCAGCTCGAATGGGGCGTCGGGACGCACGAGCATGTTGTAGAGCTCCATGACGAGGTCATCGTCTTGGCACTCTCCTCTCCCCTTGCCTCGATCTTCTTCTCCCCCTGATGGTGACGTTGAAGGGGAAGAGGAGGAGAGTAGCGCTTTCACGATGTTCAGCACGGCGTCCCCGAAATAGCTCTGTGCGAAGACCCCGGAGTCGGGGAGGTCCGGGTGGAGCAGATGCTGGACGCCCCAGATGCCGCCCTGGGCCGGGTCCGGCTTCGAGGGCCAAGGCGGGAACTGCTTGCCCACGGTGCGGATGTGCGGCCAGTTGCCGGCGCGCGCGAGCGCCGTGGTACGGGCGGCGGCGGCGCGCAGCGGCTCCAGTTCCGCAGGGGTGAGGATTTGGCGGATGATGACGAAGCCGTCTTTGTGGAGCTGCTCGCGGAGTGCCGAGGCGGGGGCGGACGGAGTAAGAGAGGGAGGAGAAGATGAAGCCATGCTGGTTGGTGGTTTTAGGTGTGTAAGTGGGACTTGCCTAGAGTCGGTTCATCGAGGCTCTTTGTGGTGTAAAATGCGATGGAGAAGATCCAGCGTGTGATCAGGAGATCAAATTACCACTTCTCAGTAAGAACTGCTCCTGGGAGAGAGTCACTCGATCCCTGTGTTAGAGCTGGATACTTAGATAGGTTGTGCATTATGGATGCGGGGTTGTAGTTGGAGATCTCTATGGTTAGTGTAGCTGCCCTAATCGGAATCGAACCACAATATCACTGCGACGGTGTCAATAGCCACTGCCCTCTTAGCAATTTACGTCACATATGTTGCGAGGCCATAATCATCTTTGGATGTTATACCTAGAACGTACCAAATATAAGTAGATGCAGTCTGTCTAGACCAAATCGATGTCGTCCGAGAGACCAGCCGACCGAGACAACTCTCATCTTGGTAACAGGGCTTCCAAGAAACACGAAATGGCATAAAATCATATGAAATACGATCCAAAGGATCGAAAGGATCGATACGCCGTCCTTCGCCGGATATATGCAATGTGTGCCTACCTACCCACGCACTCTCGCTCCCTTACCCAAGAACGCCGCAACCCAATTTCATGTGTACAAATTCCCTCACTTACGCCCCATGGTCTTTTTCCCGCTGCGCCCTCGTCTGCCCCTTGACATAATCGCTCAGGCGCATCTCGTTACTCTCGTCCCCGTGCCCGGCCATAAAGCGCGATGCCTCGCCGGGCGTGTAGGGGGGAAGCGCAGGCATACTCATACCTATGCCCCCCTGCGAATGTGAATTTGCATACGTATGAGCACCCTGCGGCCGGTAGCCATCCGTAACCATGGCGGCTTCGGCCTCGGCATCCTGGTCTTCGCTCTCGTCGTCCGTCAGCAGACCCTCGCGCGCGGGATCTGCCGCCGCCGCCGTCGTTGTTGGCGAAGTTATCGAATGATGCTGCTGCCGCTGCTGTGGTTGTGGTTGCGGTTGCGGCAGCGGTCCCATCTGCTGGAGTGTTTGCCGACGCTCCAGGCGAGGAAACGAGGGGCCGCCGCTCGAGAAGGTCGGCGACGCTGCAGCGCCCTCATGGAGCGGCGAAGTCGGCGACCGCGACTGGCTCGGTGTCGACATGCCGCGGACTTTGTTGGACCGATTCGATTTAAAGCGGTAGAGCCCGGTTGCATTGGCCAGCCGTTCATCCACCACGTTATTCCGTGTGTACAGCCCTTCACATATGCGCAATATCGACAAGGTCACCGTGATCATGTAGGAGAAGCTATTGGTTTCTCTGTCAGTCTAAACTCTACCAGTATGTGGTACGATGGCAGTTTTACTTACACCATGGCCACACTTATGAAGTAATAGGCACGCTCCAAGGCGCAGTACTTATCCAATACGCCCTTGTTCTTTGTCGTGCCGTCGCCGAAGCGTATGGTATCGTAGTCGTCCGGCGGATCATACTTCGCGTCATTTTTTCTGTCTACATATTCAAATATTAGCACCCAGTTTATTACGTAGATTTTGGCCATTTCTGATGCATGCTGTATACATCAAACGAGAAAAGGAGGGCGGGGGGTCTATTTGGGTCAGCCTTACAATCAGATCTCGTGAGCCCAGCACAGTTGGACGGCACACCAGTCCGGGCCAGCATGGTGATGATTCCTAGCATCAAGCCCGTAAAGATGACATCGCCCACGACGAAGGGGACGATGAGCGATGCCCTAGCGCGTAGGCGCCTTTTCCCCGTGTGCTGGACGAGCAGTACAGCAGCTGTGTAAATGAGTATGGAACAAGTCTTTGTATTTGAGTTTTGTCAGTGAGCGAGCATATAGCTGTTGAGCTTTTGGTAACCCGGTCAGGAACAAGCGGCTAGGAGAGAGAGGACATGAAGCTTGTTCTACAGTCTACCTGAAAATGGAGCGACGAAGACAGTAAGCAGATGTTGCCACGAACCATGATCTCGAGCGCTGACATTGCGGATGTGAGCCCCAGTTTGTTGACGTGAATATAGACGAGTAGGAAGCCATTACAAAGAGCCGAGACCAAGACGCCTAGGATCTGCAGTCCCCGAACAAGGACCAGCCATGAAGATAACCCCCATCTTGCCATGGTAACAAGGGAGAAAGAGACAGAGAGAGAGAGTTGTTTTACGCCAGCGACGGGCACGTGGGATATGTAGGGCAATCGTTAGAGCAGAAGCCTCTTCGCGACCTTGACGAGATAGATGACAAGCGCGAACGGGGGGAAGAAAGGAAAGCGTTGATGATCAGGACTTGGGGCCCAAGTTTTGTCCAGAGGGAGCCGGCTCGCTCTCCACAACACATGCGGGCTGTGAGTAAGATGCTGAGAGTGGGAGGAGAGAGAATAAGAAAATGGGAAAGATGAATGATACTGCAGCAGTTGGGCTGGCGAGGCTGTGTCAAACTGTTGCAGATGCGCGTGTGTAGATCGTCAGGCCAGGAAAGCTATATCACCTTCGCTTTGTTCAGCGATGTTGGAGTGCGTGCTGCGGAAAATGGATGGGCACCACACCAGGTAAAGAAACTCCATGGCTAACCTAGCTGCTCTCTTCGAGCTAGGGAATGATTTATCGACTGTTGACAGTAAACAGCTGGGCCATGCACAGCCGAATATGCAGATGTGCCGCTCTCGCAAGAACTGGCTGCTGCTTATTACATCCTTGGTCTAAGTGGGATGGGGATGGGGATGAGAATGGGAATGGAGATGGGGGGGAAGCTGGCCCAGCATCTCCACTTTCCGTTAGCGACGATGGGCACAGCCCAGCAAAGTATTCAGCAATGACATTTCAGCTCAAGCCGCCGTTGCGCCGCGAGAGCTTGCCGCTCGTCAGCCCCCCGATTGGACGCTTCTGGAGGGGGCCTGCCCAGAAATACGGGAAAGTCGGATGGCGCGGCACCCAACAAGGGATTTTGGAAGCACAGGAACGTCGAGTTGGGAAGTTGGAAGCCAGAGGAAGCGCTAACAGTTTGGTTTCTCACACTTCTGGCATACCTACCAGCCTACTGCCTAACCTACACACTGGAAGCCATGAACCTAGGACATGCATGCATAGCACAGCCTCCACGAGCTAACTGGCTTGAGCCAGATTGTCTAACCCCCAAACCCCCCAAACCCCCCAAACCTCCGATTTAACAAGGCACTGGTGGTGACAGCTGACAACCGACCAATCCTGAATCTGTCTACCTAGATAGGTAACTATCTACGTCACGTGAGTCTTGAGTCTCCTTCTCTTCTGCGCAAACTCAAAAGGGGCAAGGGTAACAAGTAGGTAGGTTATCTGGTTTGATTTGATGTGGTGCTTGATTCCCGCTATAACGGGGTCGCCGACTCTTGAACCACGTCTTGGCGTCCTCTGGGCGTGCCAAGCGGTGAGTCTGCCGATGATCCCGCCAGACAATCCAATTCCGATCCCGAATATCCGGTCCGGCTTCGGAACAATAGGCGAGATACATATTGGGCAGGCCTTTCGGGTATATCTTGTAGAACCAGCCTCTCTCCTCAGCTTGTCTTGGTCGGTCCGTCCGTCCGTCCTTCAGGCTATGCATTGGTCCTCCGGCCACCGGATTTCCCACCCGGTGCACGTCTTCTGCACCTCGAGATCGCCGGGGTCGTTCTCGAACATGGGCTTGTCCATGCGCGTCTCGAAAACCTTCTCGACATTGAACCCTTGCTCGCGGGCCACGTCGAAAAAGGCGAGGTCCTTCTCCCGCAGCCAGGGCCGGTAGCTCGTGAAAAAGACCCAGGCCCTGCTCTCGCGGCGGCGGCTCATGGTCATCTGGATCGTCTTGACCATGTTCTTGTGCTGCGGGTGCTTGAACAGGAGGTCGGCCAGGATGAGCACGTCGAACTTCTCCTCCTCCCCCTGTTCCCCAGTACCGGCGGGGTTGATGTGTGCCAGCAGAGGTGCCGGGTCGTCGGCCCATTTGTAGCCATCGGCCACAATGTGGTCCCGCGTGGGCGCCGGAAGGAGCCCCTCCGCCTCGGCCTGGTCGATGTTCTTGTTGATGTTAACGATGAGGTCCTGGTCCGGGTAGTCGGTGACGACCGTCTTGCGGGCGCCCAGGTGCGCCGTCACCAGGCTCGGCAGGCCACCGCCGGCGCCGATCTCGAGGACCGTCTTGCCCTGGATTTCCGACACGTGCGACTCGATCCATTGGGAGACGAAGCGACTGCCATTCCACAAGTAGTGGCCCTCATACAGATTGTAGCCCACCAGGTGGATGGTGATCTCCTTGCCCGACTCGAGCTTGAACATTTGCTTGGTCGGGGGCTTAGGCGGGGCAAAGTCCGCCGGCTCCTTAAAGAGGTTGGTCTGATCGAGGTCTTCCTCCAACTCCATGGTGAGTTTGTGTGTGTGTGTGTGTGTGTGTAAGTGACAAGGTAATGTAAGTAGATAAACTGTCTAAGTGCTTCCTGAACTTTTTGGCGGGGTTGATTTTGCACCCCGCAGCGCTGATAGTTCCTGTCGCGATAATAAATTTGGCTGTTAGCTTGCTAAGATTTTTGGTGGGGTTTCGTCTATACACCAGGTAGGGTACAGTTCCTGCATGTTTGCGCCGCACTGTAAAACCGGTGCTGCTGGTCATACGTGTATGTAGACAATATCCGTCAATACCAGGTATTGACCACTAAGACTACCTACCTAGGGATTTGATCTTCTCCACACTCACTGGCCTTGGAGGAACTCTAGTAAAGTCTCTCGTAATTGGAGGTCCTAAGGACGTATTAAGCCAGCTGCATGCGTATAACAATCTCCGACGGGTGGCAGAGACACAGTGATGAGGCGAACCCAGCGAAGCCCTCCCAAGGAGAGCATTATAGATTAATACAACATTCTCGCTATCCGAACCTCTGCCGCGCGATCTCCTTGAACACGGCCATGGTATCTTCCTCCCGCTCCCGGTATTCCCGCAGCTTCTCCTCCCGCTCCGCGGCGCGTGCCCTTTCGATCTCTTCCCGGCGGAGCTCCCTCTCCGTCTTGCGGCGCTCCGCGGCGGCCTTGGCCTGCTTGTACTCGGCCACGCTATCGCCGCCGCCCATCAGCTCCTTGTCGTCCACAACCTCGGCCGCGCCCGGCGACCGCTCGCGGAATGACTTGAGCTTCTCGTTCATCTCGCGCTTCTTCTCGAGCTGCCGTTCGCGCGTCCCGGCCTCGGCTCGCGGCACCAGCTCCTCGAGCCGAGCCTTCTGCTCGGCACGGTCTGCCTTCCGCTGCAGGCGCAGTTGGGCAATCTGGTCCGACTTGTCCTCCTCCGCCTGCTCGCGCCGCAGGTCCAGATCCTGCAGATTCGGGATGCCTGGTCCCGCTCTGCTGCCGGTGGTTGTTCTTCTCGTCTTGTCGGGCATGCTGGGCCCGTATTCATCGTCTTCGTCCTCGCTGCCATTTGATCGAGTCTCCGGCCCCGGTGCTGGGCTTATAGACCTTTGTTTCGTGTCTGGTGAGGTGGCCGGTGGTTCTTGTTCCCGCTTCACAGGAGGCGCAGCCACATATGGCGTCTCGGTTTGGATGACCTCCTGAAAATATTCGGGATCATACCAGCCATTCGCCAGAGCCCCCTCGTTCCACTTGCCGACGAAGCTCTTCCAGCGCCCCCGAACCTCGCGCTCTTCCATGTCGTGTATGTCCTTGCCTTTTTGGATATCAAGGTAGCGCCCAAGTAGGGGCAGGAAGGTGTCATAGTCGGCTTTTGACAGAGGCCGTGACGAGTAAGGCAGTTCGGTCGGGATAACGCGTGCGGTGCGGGTCGCAGATGATCGTTCCTTATGGTGGCCGCTGTGTGAGGAGCGGTGGTGGTGGTGGCCGTGTTGTCGTCGCCGTCGCACAGGGTCAGATGTGGCTTGCAGGTCTTTGTCTCGGGTATTGGTGTCGCGCGTGTGATGTGAGCGCCTCTCCTCGGTATCATAAGTGTCGCCATCATTAGGACGTCGTCTCTGTCGATTATCGCGATTGGGCGACCTCGACGCCGTGCGCTTGCGCTTCTCCGACCTTGCGCGACCGTGTATTTGGCGGGATGAGCCATCATCTGGGACGCGCCAGTGATTCCCTTGGTCAGCCATGTTCTTCAGGGCACGGCAATGCTCAGTATGCCCTGGTTGTTGTATCCTTGCAAACGTCGGTGGTAATCCTGAGAATACGGAGTACTTGTATCGGCCATGACTTAATACAGTGGGGCCACCGGCATCCAGTCAATGCTAACTAGTACCGAAACAGCCAGGCAACGTCTCTTTCATCTCAAATGGCCGGTAGTCCACTTAATTGCAAAACGTAATGGATATCTAAATAAATATATACGTTGCTTCCCTTTGAAAATTTATACCTACCACGCGCAGAATAAGGTTATAGTAGTATTATCTGTCTAGTCTCTAGTCGTACGGCTACTGCAATTTGTACGGATAGGCGTCCAAACGATCCATGCCGCCGTCCGATATACCACTATGAGAAGAAACTAAGATTGCTGGCTCGAGTGGTAATACGAGTAAAGGGTAACGACTATGGCGTTGTATATGGCTCTGTGTACTGGATGGATAACGGTGTGGCCATGTTCAGGTTAACAAGTAGGTATATATACAAGTTATTCATATATACTATCAGCGCAATCTAAGCTAAAACAAAACCGCTTGACTTTTCGTCCTGGCCAGTTGCTCTCAACTAAATATATACAATGCTAATCATCCTCGCTCAAGGGTCAAAGGAATTTCCTATACGTCCAGATCCAAATTGTCGTTGTTCTCCTCTGTCGACAAACTCTTTGCCACCTCCTTATTACCGATATGATCCAGGCATCCATCGCAAGCACAGTCATCTCCACACTGACATGACGATTCATCACCATGGCACGGCACGCGAGCCCAAATATAATCTTCGACGGAGGCTGGTTGGGCTGGTGATCCTTCCATACTGCTAGTGACATGGGATCCCGCTTCTGGTGTCGAGGACTGGGTAGCGAAGGGGGGGTTGCCATCTTGCAACGCCGCGCTTGTGCCATCTTCGAACGACAGCATCGGGTCCTGGTACTCCTGGCCAAGACGGTATACTTCGGCAACAGTACCGAGGTTGGTAGGATTGAATATATGGATAGGACAAGCTAGGCATGCACACGCGGAGCCACAAGAGCATGCATATGGCAATGCACCTTGCGTGCTTGCCTGCTGAGCCAAGGAGTTCTCGTAGTGCCCCGCTTCCCATTGTTTATACTGGAGGGGACTTTGAAATGTTCCGTAACTATTCCCATGTATGGCGCTTGGGTAAATTTCAAGATGTTGAGGGGCTGCGGTCGGTGGTTGCGGCGATGTGTGATGGCCAGCACTGGGAACAGGTATCGAATTGTAACCATTCATCTCCGGGATGTCTTCTGCAACTGGCTTCGGGGCGCAACAGCTTCTTTGGGTGGTTGGAGGATTGGCTCTGGCTGAGGGAGCAGCGCTCATGCTCGGAGTGAAAGCAACATTGGACGGCCCGGAGCTGTAGCCAACGGTTCCCTCAGGGGTCCCGGAGCCAGGAGCTGTCACGAGATCACCATTCATAGGGATGGTAGGGTGTCCCATCATATTGCCGTCATGATGTGAAGGTGGGATTGTCGGTACAGCGTATGAGTAACTGGCCGGGTACATGGGGCCCATCATAGGAGGCTGATAGGGTGGCTGTGCTTCAAAGTTCATGAAGGCATGTTCCATCGGCATACCAGTTGGAACGCCGTTACTGATGACGTTGTAAGTAGTAGGGTCTATCTGCTCGATATGATCGATCGCAGTACTGTAAGACTGTTTGCGTGAAGATGGTCTCCCGTTCGCCTTGTTGACTCGGAACGAAGATCTTGAAGGAGAAAGGAGCGCGCCCGGGTTTACCGACTGCTCCGTCTTGACAGATGCCGCTCCTTTGTCGCCACATTCCCCGCAACGCGACTTCTTTGGGAAGGCCGTAAGTAAACCTGCTGGGCCGCGAGAGCATCTACACTCTTGCCCGGGCACGTGTCCTGGGCAACTGGCCAATGGCCGCCCTGGCTTGCGGACCTCCACCAGAAGGCGATCGCCTTCGTGTGAACATTTGGTAGAGCGGTGGCCCCGAATGCAAGGCTCGCTAGAGACCCGAGGATAAGTCAGTCCCAGAACAAATACGGTGCCTAGACTATCTTGCCATTAAATGGAACCGTGATGAGGCCAACGCCGAATTGTGCAACATAAGCTACATGCGTGTAGCCTGGCCTGCGGCCTTCGGGGCTCGATGTTGATAGCCGGCAGATATCCGGTACGGGTTTCCGTTACTTGGGACGTAACACAGCCAAAGGAAGCCATTCATGCATATGGGGGAATAGTGCGAGGGGGAGGGGATACACGGTGTATAGGAGGTTGGAATACTGACCAAGCCATTTTAACTCCGTTTAAGATCGGCATCTTGGCCAATTCTCCGTCGACAGATCGAACGGTATAATGGCATATACTGGACCGCCGAGGTTTCTCGTCACACCGCGAAGAGCTACGCGCCGTTCAGTAAAGGCCCATACAGCGTATTGTGATCCAGGCTGGGATTATCAACCAGAAAAGGGTGGCCGACCGCGCGTAGTGAGTGTAGACGTAAGCGCGGTGTATGCCAACTTTCCACGAGGCTTTTCGAGTCAGACAATCTGCATAGACCGGGATGTCTCAAATAAGAATAAGAGGGGGGCAGCAGCTGCTTACATATGCGATGGCTTCGATGCACAAGATGACAGCCGGTGGCCAGTGGATCAGCAACAATGACAGCTTGCCCGATGGCAGCTTGCGAGACGTGCAATGGGCGGTTGGGGTTTTCTTGCAGCGAAGTTGATAGTCCGAGGGACCAGTTGTTGCAGGCGGCGACTGAGGATATAAATATTCAGAGGCCGTGGCTACCAGCTGTGTGAGTACAGTAGAAAGAAGTCTACAGATAGTGTAAGCTATGCCTTCAAGGTCGACTTGGCTCTGGCTAGTAGAGGGACAAGTCCAAGGCGAAAGATGGCTAAGCATCTACCTCGCAAGTGCACCTGGCTAACTGGAACCTTGCGCTTTCTGGTATAAGGTTTTGCGAGGCTGGCGGATGATGGCGCCTGCGGTCAATGATTTGGTTGAGCTTGGGATCCAATGTTGTGTGTGGTATTCGTCGTTTTTGTTAGTTAGCTGGGTATGGGGGTATGGATAGCAACAACTGTCTGTGGTGTATGTAGCAGCACGTGTAGGTGGCAGCAGCACTACTTGTTTGGAAGGTTGTAGCTGCCCACTTTGTACTTTGTGCAGTACTGAGTACTGGCGGCTCCAGTCTCTTTCAGGTCTATCTGCTCAAGTTATGGGTTATGTTATGAGTTATGCACGTGAAATGCTATGCTAACCTAGTCAAGTTCGGTTGGGGTTGGTTAGGTAAGAAGAATTATTTCCTCATCCCTCTTTTGCATGTGCGACTTACCTAAGGTTAGTTGGATAGTAACCTAGTCGGTATCATTGTGCTGAAAAGAGAGGAGGAGGTGAAGTGTTCCAACATTGACGTCTGGTGTGTCTAGTGTGTCTGGTAGTGGTGCCCAGGTGTCCAGGTGCCCAGGTGCCCAGGTGCCAGGTGGGGGTGGGTGTTGTGAGGTCCCTAGTCTCGGGCGAGCAAGTTTTGATTGGCTAATATCTGGCTACCACCAGTGTTATGTCCAGTCCAATCCGTGCTGGTTGATTATCTTAGTTTATTGTTATCATGATTATTCGCCAACCTTAGGCAATGCCCCATCCTGATGTCTTTCCTACCTAAGGCATGGAAGAAGACACCTGGACCAACAGGACCCTCGAGTACCAAGATGATCAGATCGCGATACTAATTGCAACTGGGAATTGTATACAACAACCCTTATGGACGAATAATGAGTCAAGGGTTGGACTGGGGGGTCGATCCAGCGCTCTCCGTCTCCAGTTAGGGGGTTCCAATAAGCATAACTCTTCGCTTTACTTCCATGCGAGGGACGACAGGCGCGGCTGTAGCTTCTACGCCGTCTTTCGTGAGGAGGGGCATCGGACGAGCCAACGAACAAACCAATGCATACACCAACATGGTGCATTGATCGATGCAGGTTCTGTCCTTGCCCGGTTTTTCTTGAACCTGGTCAAGTCAGTTAGTAAAAGAACCGGTGGTTGAAACAATAGTCTACACAAGTTGAAACGAATAGTGCCTGGGCTTGGCAAGGCTGAACCCAGCCAGGTCAGGTGCTGAGAGAGGCGAGAGCCTCCCATTGATCGTTGAGATGTACTTAGGCGCGGGCCGGGAATGGTTCGGTGAACTTTGGATCCCGGCCAGCAGTGAAAAAGAAAAATTCCCATTGGTCGCGAGGGAGGGTTATAAGGTTCTACTGCATTGAATACTGAACATCGTACGGACGAGGCAACCCAGATCCTATGGAACGTTGGCATTGACGTTGGCACTACAGCATAGCATTCAACTACAGTACAGATGAGGGCGCGCTTGCGCTTAGAGATAACCCCATACGACGTATTGGTCCAATGCTGATCTCAAAATTTTCTGGGGGGGGGGGGGGGGGGGGGGGGGGGGGGGGGGGGGGGGGGGGGGGGGGGGGGGGGGGGGGGGGGGGGGGGGGGGGGGGGGGGGGGCGGGCGGGGGGGGGGGGGGGGGGGGGGGGGGGGGGGGGGGGGGGGGGGGGGGGGGGGGGGNCGGTGGCGTTTTTTAAACCCCCACCCCGAATTTTGTTCAAACGGTTTTCAAAAATTTTCGTCCCCCCCCCCCCCCCCCCAACCGGAGTCCGGGACGAAAAGGAAGAATGGCTCATGTACGAAGTAGGTTTGAGCAGACCCTGCAGATCTTGCTTGCCCCTCCATCTCAGAGAGCCCTGTATCAGTGTACGTGTACCCTGTCCCAGTAGCCAATGTGGAAATGGAAAATCGACCTTGGCGCGAAACGCAAACGGGAATCCCAGATGCGCGCTACTAGTGCCGATGCGCTATCTCGATAGCGAAAGCGCTGCCCTTATAGGCTAACGCCCGCCCAAAAAGGTTCACTCGAGGCGACGACCCTTATGGTTCTTCACTACTCCTTATGCTAACAGCCTTGGTTTGTAAAACTTGAGAAGCACTTGACGGCACTCATACTCGTCCCTAATCAAAAGGGTGGCCACTGGCAGAACTTGCTGCTAGAGCGCCATCAGAAAAACAACGTAGAAAAGCATGTCCTTCATGGGCCAAACCTGGCCTGTGGCCGGCCAATTCGTATCGAGACGACAATGATCCTGGCATCACGCTACCGGCATTCCCGATCCGGACATGGGCTATGGAGGATGTACATGGCCACATAGCACGGGTCTCCGTAAGAAGCCGCTGCGCATGCCATTGGCTTCCCTCGAGGAGTCCCGGCATAGACAGCTGGGGTCATGTGTACAGGATGTACTGTTGCGCGCTCTACAGCTGGGACGGCGCCTACGTGTCAATGAGCCCTCCCAGGGCTTGGAGCCGGTGATCAAGGTGTTAGGGGAGCAGTGTGGTCACTATAGCTTCCAGATGATATCATGGTCATCTTGGGCCTGGACGCCAACAATATGTTGAGAAAGATAAAGGGGGGGGCACGTCCAGTCAGGTACATGATCTGCATCTGGGCTCTGGACTTTGGACTCCTGGTGGAGGCGTGTGTTTTGCCACTCGGCATGGCAGATGACAAAGAGGCTCGATAGCAGTCACTATGTTCTTTTGATTTCGACGGAGCTTGGTGTCTCTTTGAGGGGATGTATCGAGACTCTAACTCTCGTTCCAAGCCGGCCACCCTTCTCTGCGACTTGCAAGCGGTAATGTGATGTGCCTGCTATTCAATATGTTGAGGTGGGGGTATAGTAAGATCTCCTGGTCGAGATCACGGAAAGAATCTTGGCCTATCCAAACAGTCCTCACTCTGGGCGAAGAAGCTGCGCTTGATTCGATAATCGGGTCCGCGTCACTACCCCCGCCCACACCTATGGTCTGTTGAAGTGAAGTTGGTAGACATTGGCTCACACATCCTTGCACTGCACCTCGGGGCCACGAGAGGGCCAAGCGCGCGCATCATGCCGAGAAAGTCTGAACTCCCCTAACCCACGACCAAAGCTAATCTTTGGATGATCGAACTCTGTACAATGGGACCATGCGTAGACGGCACCCCAGCATCTTATTTAAGCCTACCTAGGTCAAGTCACAAACTCAGTACATGGTGTGTAGTCCGGTACGGGCCTCACCTTACCAATATGCAGCACTTTGAACTGTGTCAAGCTCCTTATGTTGGCGCTCGAGGCGCGGCTGGATGGACGGCTGGTGGACCAGGTGAATGGAGCTATCCTACATTAAATGTATCATTGCAAACGTACTTGTTGTTCAACTTGGGTGACTTTGGTGCTTGCTTGCCACTTGACGATGGTTGTCCTGTCCATTAGTGCCTCTTCCTGACTTGGGGGCACACAGGCTACACATACTTCAAATGATCTTTCAGTTTCTTTTCAACTCCCCTTACCCACGACTAGGATCAAGTGGGATAACCGAAAGCCTAGAAGCATCCATCTCTTTACAAGACAGTCTGGCGTTGCCAGGATGCTTGCCTGCCAAGCCGCCCCAACATTTGCATGTTTGGAGAGGCACATGGCCAATGGGGGGAAAAGCCCATAGGCAGGTGAGCGACATGAGAATATTATTTGCACCATTGATTGGTGTTAGTTATCAGATACATCTGAATCCGCAAACATGTCAACCGCCCTCAGCCGTCTTCGAGGCTGCCGATCACCCGTTGTTGCAGTCCCAGAAGGGGCCTTGGATGGCTCCATTTTGGAAGACATCTGACCTTCATCAGGAACCACAGTAGAAGTTGGGTGAGGTACTGTTGGCGACGTTGTCTCAGCCGTATCCACCATAGGTTTGTCACCGTCTTCGCCTTCCTCGTCCGTCATTGGCACACCATCAATGTCGGAATCCATTAGGGCCCCTTCCTCGTCATCCTCTTCCATGGCTTCGCCATCCAACTCGTCGAGGTCCATGCTTTCGCCTGCTGGATCGTACATGCCCCTATCTGTCTCCGCTGACACAGGCTTGAAGCCCTCTGTACCTGAGGTTCCAGCTTCCACAGACTTCCACTTCCCGGCAGCCTTCTTCTCACCGACCCCTGCACGGGCCCCTGCCTCGGCAGCAAAAGCAGCAGCAGCAGCAGCATCATCACTCTTCCCATCTTCTCCATATTTTTTGCTCAGACTTGGTGGGTTCTCAAAACTCTTGGTAAAAAGCTCCTGTGCCTCGGCAGGAAACACGCACCATCCCTCCCACAGGCTCAGGACCAGCCCCACGCTGCGCTTCCACTTATCTGAGCGCAGTCTTCCCCACCCAAGGCGCTCCGCCATAAGGCCCAAATGCTCGAAGATGTGTCGCCCACGAAGTGCCGTTTCGAAAAGCTGACGGAACCGCCAGCTGTGGCGCACACCACTCGTCGCCGAAGAGGAGAGAATATCGCTCACGACGTAAAGGGCCACCAGACTCGAACCACTGGTATCCTGCTCACTGTTTGTTGGGGCTTTGTTGTCGGCAGACTCATCGACCGGAATAAGGCCGGATGGGGTTGAGACAGCTGCGCCGCCATCCATATCAGACTTGGGGTTTAGCTGCTGTTGCTTGAAATCGGGATTCGCAGAGCTAAGTGCCAAAGGCTTTAGCACATTAGATACAATCAGATCAACAACCTCGTCTGCACCGCGACTGGCGTGCGTTATGGCGAAAGTGGTGATGCGGGCTATATCGCCCTTGCGTATCCGACTCAGCGTGGCGGGGAGTCTTGCCAATAGATGCACAAGCTTGGCCTTATCAAAAGGATTGAGGTAAGTGGTCCCTTCCTCCCCTCCTGCCCCAGGACCAGTGCCGTAGTCACCTGTGCGGTTGTTGCCACCCTCGTCTTCGTAGTCGTCGTCCGAGGAGTTGTATTCTGGATCTGATACAAACTCGTCGATCCTCGTTGTATATTCATAGACCAATGGCTTATCAGGCGCTTTCCACGCATGACTGCTTTCGAACAGCGGTAGGTATTTCCCCGCCTGCTTCCCCGCCTTTCGATTATTACTGTATGATTGCGAGCCCGTGATAACTTCCCACAACCTCCAGCGGTACCAGACGCCGCCGACACTGCGCGCATCCCAGAGCCAGGCCCATTTTTCTTCGCGCTGGACATCAGGCCGTGTCATTAGGAGAGCCTCAAACTCGGGGCCATGCTCGAGGACAGACTCTATGGTCTTGTGGATGAGCTGAAGTTGTTTGACGTCGCGCGGCGCCTGCACGGGAACATGCAACAGGTTCGAACGGTTTAATGCCCCTCCACCAGGGCCATACGATGGGGGGGGCGCAAATCCTCGATGGAATTGATGTGAATGCGGTGGCTCGTTGGCGGGTTGGGGAGCAGGTTTTGCACCGAACGGCTGGGAAGATGCAGATGATGGCGCGCCGAGGAGGGACGAGGATGGTGCGAGATTCGTGGTCGCTACGGCGGAGGAGAGATGGCGGTGTAGAGATAGGTAAAACCCGTAGCCCAAGTAGCGATTCTGCAGGGAGGATACAGCGGAGTCTATGTCGGTAGCTGGTGTTTCCTGGGAGAGTATCACGATGGCCGTCATGGATTTCCGCTCATTGGTCACAGGAGCAGCCTGCGGGGGTATCTTCACGTTTTCCACGGTGAGGTTTGATGGTATCAACGCCCTGATGACGGAAGGAGATGTGCCCGGAGGCAAATTAGCCAGCCGCAACGTTGGCTTCGCGACGGCACGCTCCTCGGCCCTGTCGACTCCTCGGGCGTCTAACTCGTCGTCGCTGCCCGTATCAAAGGCTTTGGATATACCCTTCCCTGGCGCATCGTAGTTTCGGTCCCTATCTCTATCTCTTTCACGTTCCTCGCCGTGGAAGCCCAACCTGCCGCGACCGTCGTCACCGTGCCGGCCGAAGTCTCTCTGGAAGCCGCCTTCGAAGCCTCGTTTGCGCCCAAAGCTCCCAGGTGGTGGCCCCAAGCTGCCTGGTCCGCTTTTGAGTGGTGTCGCGGCGTTGCTAGTCGCGCCGAAATGTCGCCTGCCAATGGTCGCACCTCCTCCGCCTCCTCTAGCCAATTGTCCCGGACCGGCACCTCGAGCTAATGCACTGATTTCGTCGTCATCGTCGTCGTCGTTGTCGTGATCGAAGCTCTTGACAAAGCTCTCGTAGACGGCGGCTGTTTCGGCGGCTTCGCGTTTGCGTTTCGCTTCTCGTTCGGCCTTTTCCTTCTCAAAAGCGGACTGCTTGTGTGCTTTTTGTAGCTTGGCTTCGACGTCGGGGAAGTCGTCAAGTTTCTTCGAAGAGGCCGACATGACTAGGCAAACCCGATGGCAGGAGATGGTTGGGGGAGAGGGGGAGGGGCGGTTAAGTATTATAGGTGCGCCAGAAAGTTTTCATAGGCAAGAGAGATTGCTGTTGGCCTCGTCACATGCGCATATTCGCAGCGAAGGTCGGCGACTGGCGAGAGCCAAAAAGCGCCAGTAAACTACAAATACACCAAATGCTCAGGAGTTGGAGATGACAATGATGAGCATCAATGACGTTTGTCTGGTGTAAACAGAGCCAGGGTAGAATGATATCAGCCTTGTCGGTTGAGGTTCGTGTCGCTATCAGTTCAGTGTCAGGTCAATTGAGGAATCAACCAATCACCTTGGGCTAAGCACATGGAGACCGATATCCACATCGGATGGGCGTCAAATGTCGACTGGATGTCGATTGGAGGTCAAGTTTAACGCATTAACCTGCATTAGGAGGTAACTAGGCGGTATGTAGGAGGCAGGAGACAGGAGGCAGGAAGCAGGAGGGTACTCCGTGCAGGTAGGATCGACGACAACAGTTCCCGGTTTGGTGGGTGTCAGGTACGGTACGGTTACACACGTGCTATGCTTGTGGGTGGGTGGGGTGTTCACGTTAGGCACCTAACCTGCTAACCTATGGTCCCAGTAGTAAGGTATGAATGATGAATGGAGATAAGCAGCAACGGCAACGGGCAGACGGGATATCCATAATACTGTCCGTAGATCCCCAAGACACGGCACCAAGGGTTGCTAGACCGACATGACATCCCACAACATTGAATCCAACATTGGGAAAGACAACAGCCCATGTCATTGGTCGGGTTCTTGGAGAGGGTGCTTCCGATATCGACATCAATAGATCCTCTAATGATCCCCACAACTGACTAGCAATTGTCAAGTTCCGATCCCACACGCCCTTTTGCCCTCCCACTCTCTTCCAAACCTGCTTCTGCTTCCTTGCCACTTCTGGTCGCTTTGCCGACCATGGCCGACCATGGCCGACCATGGCCAACAGCCCGCCCCTCAGCATGGATCTCAGCAAGAGGCCGATAACGTCCATTGCGCAATTGGAGCTATTTGTTAGGGTTCTCCTATCTCACGACGGATTGAACCGTCGTCGACTATATAAATCGGTTTCTACCCATGAAAACGTGAGCCAATTTGTTACATATTTATATATCATACCGCACTAGGTAGTTATTCTGGTTATCTACCTGACCTATCATCACAGCTGCTGCAAAGACCGATTTTCCAACTTCTATAGAGAAAAAGAAGAAGTCGGCGTATTCGCGTGGCAGACCTCCAAGTGACCTTCGGCATCATCCAGGCAATCTTCTCTTCCGCTATCGGAACCTCGGTTCTTGATACTGACAACAAACAGCCATGTCGGACTCCTCCTTCAAGGCCCCCTCCAGCCTTCTGATCGTAGGAAGCGGCGTCTTCGGCCTGTCGACGGCCTACGCCCTCACCCAGCGCCCCGAATGGGCGTCCACCCAGATAACCGTCCTGGACCGTGCGGGCGGCTCCGCCACGATCCCCCAGCGGCCAGTCTTCCCCTCCCGGGACGCCTCTAGCATAGACTCGTCCCGAATCATCCGCGCCGACTACGCGGACCCGGCGTACGCCGCGCTGGCCTCGGCCGCCCAGACCGAGTGGCGTAAGCCCGGCCCCAACAGCATCGGCGGCGAGGGGCGCTACTCCGAGACGGGGTTCCTGCTGGTGGCTGACAACGAGCCCCCGCTCGTTCGCAACGCGCAGGGTATCGAGGTCAAGTCGGGTATGGGGTTCGCACGCGAGGCTTACGCCAACGCCGCGGCCAACGCACGGCACATGGCGGCGCGAACAGGCGCGGACGGTGACTGGGTCCAGCCCCTCGACGGCCGTGAGGCGATCCGGAACGCAACCACGACGGGGGCCGAGCTCGGGGACTGGGGTTACTTAAACCGCGGTTCGGGCTGGGCCAACGCCGAGCGGGCGATGGCGTGGTTCTACGAGAAGGTGCGGCGCACAGGGCGGGTCAAGTTTGTCAGCGGCACTGTCGCGAGACTCGAGGTTGACGCGGACCATCGGCGAGTCGTGGGCGCGAAGCTGGTGGACGGGCGGTCTATGCGGGCCGAGCTGGTCGTCGTAGCCGCCGGCGCCTGGACGCCGAGCCTGGTGGACCTGCGTGGGCAGGCCGTGGCGACGGGCCAGGTCTTGGGCTACATGGACATCACGCCCGAGGAGCAAGCCAGGCTCGGCAAGGCCCCCGTGCTGATGAACATGACCCACGGCACCTTCCTCATCCCGCCCTCGAACAACATTCTCAAGATCGGCCTGCACGGTTATGGGTACCAGAACCCGACCAAGGTGACATCATGTCTCACTGTGCCCAAGTCCAAGCCCAAGTCTCCTTCTGAAAGCACACACACCGCTAAAAAGAACGGCGAAGAGCTGTTTCCTGAGATTGCCGTCTCCCAGCCCCTTACACATATCGACAACCCAACCCTCTGGATGCCCGCCAGCGGTGAGCGCGCGTTGCGGAAGGGACTTCGGAACATGGTTCCCTGGCCGTCAGTGGCCGACCGGCCCTTCAACGCGAACCGCGTGTGCTGGTACACCGACACGCCCACGGGCGATTTCCTGATCACTTATCATCCATACTGGCATGGGCTTTTCGTGGCGACTGGTGGCAGCGGCCACGGCTTCAAGTTTCTACCGGTGCTGGGAGAGCATATTGCAGATAGTATCATGGGTCAATGTACCCCCATCCTCAAGGACAAATGGGCCTGGAAAGAGGTCACTGATGTTGAGCGAGCCATCGTGACTGAGGATGGCAGTCGTGGAGGGCAGGCTGGGCTAATATTGCGGACAGAACTTAGGAAAAACGGGCCGAGGATATGATGAGGCATGCCTTGCACGACTTTTACTATATCCATGTTGCATGTAGTAGTCTCACAATATGATATAGAGTGTCTTGGTGGTGTAAAGGGCCGCCTCAACCAAACGGTCATGAATGCATCCATCAAGGACTATCAATGGAATTCAAAGTAATAAGTGGTCGTGTACCCATACAATCTCATGCGATTTCAGGTATAGTAGTCGTGACTGGCGGCTGTCAGGGAACCTCTTCCGAAGACCTCGCATACGGCAATACTCAACATAGAACCAACAACCAAGGAAGAAGCTGACGGTTCGTAACTAAGAGCAATCTCACCATGAGTTCACATGTGCTATTCTAGTAAGCGTTGTATCACGATGCATGTTTTGCATTCTGATAATCACAATAAAGCTGAGATGGGAAAGCAAAACAACAGGTGATCAGTGGTTATTCACCTCTAAGATTGACAGGATATTGGCTCAGGCGTGGTGATTTATTTACTACTATCGTAGGCAGTCACGCACGACTATGGTCCTTGTGCTGAGCCTCAGGCATGAACCAGCTTCAAGTGCCTCAAGTGCAAGAGAAAGCATAATCCATTCGCTGAATAGAACAGGTTATGATGTATGTGAATATGGCATTCCAGCCTGTTCACCATCTGGACAATCGTCCATGGCCTGTCTCATGCTTCCACTGTGCACTACACCCCAGATGAATATCGAGTTCATCGGGGTTATAGAATCTTTCCTCATCTCCTCGAGATTAAGCCTCCTTCCATTTATATGCTCTCTCTCCCTGACTGTTGAATTAAGACGGCACATCCTCGACCAGCGCACATGTCGTCGAGAGAATGCCATGTGCAATCTATGTGTATCCATCTGACCAGGCCCCAGTCATCTCCTTTTTGGTCCTAAATCAACCTGGCCCACGCCTATGCTGGTCCTTTCCATGTGTCATAACGCCGGTGCAATGCAATTTGCAAAGAATATCAAATGGTACAATAACCTCATGCTGAGCCTCCGCGACGGCAAGCCGTCAATCGTCAAGCACAGCTGAGTGGTGTGCAGAATGGAGAATCATGAAATCATAATGTATCGTACAACCAAGAACGAAGTGGTGGAGGATGAGGGTGTAGATTGGGATGTGTTGGTGACAGTTCCTCAGACCTTGCGGAAATCTGCATGATGTTAGTATGTATACATGCATGCAAGGCATATGGTATAACAAACCTTGAAGCACAGGGTAAATCATCTCGAAGGCCTGGTAAATTTCCTCACGGACTTTGGCACCAGTGAGCACGATCTTGCCGCTTACGAAGATCAACAAGACAATCTTCGGCTTGATCATGCGGTAGATAAGACCAGGGAACAGCTCAGGTTCGTAAGAACTGAAGTTGTGATGGCGAGAGGCGAGACCCTCCAAGCGGATGGGGAACTTGATGTCGCAACTGCCAACGATGTTCTGGATCTTGAAATCGGTGAACTTGGCATTGAAGCCGAGCTTTTGGATGATGCGAGCATACTTGCGCGAGGCAAGCTTAGAGTCATCTTCTGACTTGGCACCAGTGACCACCATCTTACCCGATGCAAAAATCAGGGCAGTGGTTTTTGGTTCACGGATACGCATAATGACAGCAGCGAAACGCTAGGACAATGGTCAGCAACGATCATTCATGTACAGAATGATGGTGTTATGCTTACCTTGGGGTTGTACTCGGCATTGCGGGCGTGCAGAGCAATCGTCTTGAGGTCCAGGCGGCAATCAAGATTGACCGTGGCGACGATGTTCCTTGATGATGCAGAGTGAGCACACAGTTCATTCAAGGACAAACCGTGTGAGGTAATACATACTGCAGTGTAGGAGTCAAACCACTGCCACCTTGTGTGGTGGCAGCAGGAGTGGCAGCGGGGGTAGCGGGAGTCACCCCATTGCCGGCCGGCTGGCCATTGGCCTGTCTCTTATCAACCTCGCCTGTGGGAGGAGTGAGCTCCTGGAGCACGCCACCTGGCATGCTTAGCGAGCCTGAGCTGGTGAAAGCACGGGCTTGCGCCGCGGTAGAAGGGTGCGACCCGAGGGTGCTGAAGTCTGGCTGTGGAGCAGCAGAAGCCATGGTGATGCCTTGTTCGTGTGTATTCCACAGAGAAACAGACTATGACCTTGACTAGGAAAGACCTAAATGTGACGTTAGAAATGACTGGCAAACCCGATAAAAAAAATTGATGGTCAGGCGCGCGTCGCAGGCCACTTCGGTCAATAGACTCCAATCGTAGTTGACCTAGTTGGTGTAGAAATGGAAGAGAAAAAAAATCGAGAAGGGGAATTGTCGATAAAGTAAACAGGCGCGCGGTATAACCATTCAACGCCACGAAGAACGTAACGGCACCAAAAGCAGCCTGGTTTATCTACGGCGATGAGGGAACGATAGTCACTAGGAACAGGTGTCGGAGTAAGACGATGGAGGAAGAGCCTTACCAATTGGCGCAACGGAGATGAACAAGTAAATGTCTCCCCAAGCTTGTTTGGCCTAGATGGTAAAAGGCTTGTGTCTGGTCGATGATGCTTGCGATCAAGGAACCAGAGATGGCACACACACACGATATGGATTTATGGATAGTCTGATCGACGACCGAGATTCGGGAAGATGCGATCGTAGGACTTTACTTCTTGCGACAGATAGTAAAGCGCGCAAATTCGGATGCGAAAATAGCGGGCTGTCGATGTCGGGGATCGGTTTGATGCGATGCGACGCGACAATGACGGCGGGCAGCGATTCGATCTTCCTTTGCGACGCGCTAGGTAGATGCGGGAGAGAGGCAACGTTGGTGTGAATACCAAGTGGCGCTCAGGTTTCCTTTTCTCAATTCTTGTCTCTACGCTCTCGTCTTCAGCGACGATTCTGTGGCTACTTTGCACCGGGACTCTGCGCGGTAGTGGGAAGGGAGTGCTGGAAGAGAGTGCGTTCGCGGGGTCCGAAGGGAGAGCTGTCGAGACCTTTTCTATTGGTAGTGGGCGGGGAGACAAAGAGGGTTTGCGACGGTTCTCAAGAAAGCGCTCAAAAGAAGGCTTTGTCGGTACCGTGGTCGTTTCGCCGAAAGGGTTCGGTCCGGATGCAGGAAAGAAGCAAAAACCAATTAAGGAATGCGACAGCAGTGGATGGGCTCAGGCCTAAACGACGTGTAAAATATGGAGGGATTGTTTTTTTTTAATGCCCGATTGTCCCCAGGTCTTTGCGCAGCCGAAATTGAATATCTCGGTGTCCAGACAAGGTGTGACGAAAAAAAGGCTAAAAGGGTCGAGAGATGATGAGGTAATGCGAGAGAGAAAAGTGGATCGAGATGAATTGGTGAGGATGGAATGGATGGATAGGATGGGTGGGTCGGCCAGACGTAATTGGCAGGCAGACAGCTGGCAAATACGTAAGGCTGGGGTCGGTCGGAGATTCCGCGCAAGACTTTCGAAACAGTTGAAATTGGGGGGATGGCTGGGCTTCTTATAATTTTTGCCAGGCCTGCCTTCCTCCTAGTGCCTCTAACCAAACGCACTGGCTTTTAAGGCAGCGACACCCATGGACGCCCCCGGTGTGGCGGGAGCCCACAATTCGCTTCTCCTTCCTGCCACCTTAGTGGACGCACTAAATGCGTCGCAGCCAATCATACCTTGCCATTCGCCCCCTATTTTATCTTTTTTCCCTCCTCGACTTTACACCTTCGTAGCTCCTGGTTCCTTCAAGTCTCTTTTTTTCGCCCTTCTCTTTTCCCTTGGATTCTTTCCCACACTCCATCCCAGCCGTCCATGCCATGCCATCCAGCCATCTCTCTTCTCTCACCAAACACGACGGACAACACGACGACCAACAGCAACTACGGACTCCTCGTCATGCCTACCGATCCAAGAAAGCCGTCCACAAACCGACAAACCTAACAACAAATGCATCCATTCTTTGTGGCTGCTCATCAATAGCCCAGTCAGACCGCAAAAGTTTGCAGTCAAACTATTGATGCGACGACAGCTGTTCCGATCCAATTCATTTGCCAGGTCACATGCACCACCAAGAAACGACGGAGCAAGAATGGGTGGCAAGCGGAAACGGCCAGTTGCGGTCGAAGTGGACGACGGCCTGTCGCAGACAACACACGGTTTAAACACGATCCATCTCGCACTGGGGGCCAGGTTCGCCCGATCGCAAAGCGATTGCAGAGCCATGGGGGGCAGTGGCGCCAAGGGGGGTACTGGGGGCCGCGACCTGGCGACCCCAACCACCATAGGTTACAACCTGGCACACAACAAGCACCCACCATGATCGCCTGCAATCTTTTGAAACAGCCTGACCCTCTCCTGCCTCTCTCCGTTCACCATCTTTGATGCCGTTGTGCTTCATGTACATTTCATCCTGCCGGCTTGGTTTGTATTGAAGCCAATGTGTGAGATACAATCCTCTTCCATCGTTGCTAGTGCAACGAAGGATTGAAGCGATCCATCAATCACCGCTGGTGAGTTTTCATTTCTACTTTACCATGTTACTCTTTCTATTCTATCCTGCTCGGCCTTCCTTCGAGAGTTCAGAATGCATGGTCCGCCGGTGGTAGGCTGGTCATATCTTTTGTGGCTCAGTCAAACACTGTAGGACGATTAGGTCTCATTATCGTTTGTTCTTCCCTGGAAGTCTCATTTCGGCCTCTCGGGGGTTACATCTCACAGCTGCGCAGTCGCTGACTGCGTGCGGTGGGAGAGTTGCTTCTGCTTGCGGATGTCCCAAACGCAAAGCAGAAGAACGCATGATTGCATTGTGACAAGGCCCGTCGGTCGATACAATACTTGCCAATATGGCAATGTGTCCTCTTTTCACGTTTTGGTCTAGATGACGCGCGACTGGAGACGGACGAGTCCACTTCCATCTGGTTTTGTTGACTGCTTCAATCAAAGTCGTGGAGCCAAGTTGCCAGTCGTACCAATGTGGGGAGGCTGTTTCAATGGAGAAGCCAGGCAAGAAGCCATCGGCTTAGGAGCCCTGCAATGGCCGACGCGACTCGCCAGTGGAGACCTTAAAAAAAGCCAGTGTCTTTTTATGGTTTCATCATTTGCCGGTATGTGCAGGTGTGAGAAGCGATGATCCCGACACACTCATTTCCTTGACCCCTGCGACAAATTCTTTTTCCCTTGCCGGTCCCCAGCCGCGCCCAGCCCTCATTTCATCCCTCTTATCTAGCCATTCATCGTCGCGCTCCCTTTTTATGACTCATTCATACGCACACAACCGAGGGACAGCCAACAGCCAGCAAACTGTATGTCGTTTTTCATCCGGCTTATTTACGCATCTATGACTCGCCTTCTTGTGATGACTGAGGCAGCATCAACTCTTGTAGAACCTGTAAATGTGCGCGCCAAACAAAACAAGAAGCAACAAAAAATTGCAGAGGCTGCGCTGTTGTGGGAAAGGAACACGCGTTGGGAGATGATCGTGATTTCTCGAAGGGGTGATTATGACGACGCGTGTCTGGCCTGCCTGGCGAGGGCTGAAAATTTTTGGTGTTCTCGTGTTGGTCTGACAAAAAAGAATCCGTCGCGATAGGACTGGTGCTCTGACCCCCTAGCAAGCGCCGTTCTTTTCATATCAATGCAAGCAGGCTGACCATGCAAGTGCAAGTCGCAAATGCAAGGAAGCGGCACGAATATCGGAAGTACTCTGAAGTAGCCAGTATACAGCACTGTGCGGTGATAAGGCACTCCCTTCCAGGGCTTCAGGGTAGTAGGTAGGCTTGGTAGGTTATTGATTACTGAAATGATTGACTATCAATTGCGCCATTCAATGGACTATTTCTTGTGAGCTGTTGATTGGCTGGTATGACCACCTACCACCGCTGTCCTTGGCTAGATATAACTGCATAAGTATTAATGCATCGTTATGGATGTTGCGCAAAGGCATTGGGCGATGGCTCAGTCAGCCCTCCATCTTCACACATCAATGATTTGGTTTATACTTTCCATGAGTCTTCTCTCTATTATCATTATCCATTGGCTGTTTCATACAAGTAGAACACCAGTCAATATAGGAAGAGGTTGATTCACCAACTCCAGGTTTGCTCAAACATAGCCTGCTTTCGGCTCATTGAAATGCGCCAGTGGCGGTGAAGTCGGTTATACCGGTTACTATATTAGAAAGATGCGGTGGGAACTCCATGGCATTCATCCCTGCGGTGCCGATTCTCGGCTCTTTTGACCGCTTCGGGGGTGGAACTTTGCCAGCGAAGGCATCCCCGGCTCTGCTGTCCCGGGCCGAACGAAATCGCGGGATGTGGACTGCGTTGCCTTTCCCGACCGGAATGCACTGAAGCAGTATGTAGGTAGCCAGCCGATGGTTTTGTCAACCATAAATATTTCTCAAGTCCTCGGGGAAATGTCTCGATAGTGCCTGTGGACTGCTCTTTTCTTGGGCCACCGGTTACTCGGCTCCTTCCTTCACTGGGATGTTCCCGGGGCAGGCACCTCAAGTAACTGCCTCGAAATCAAAGATTCCTGCATTGAAACCCGTAACGCGACAACAGTCTATGTTGAACATGATCAACAGAAACTGCGACAAATTGTGCGAGCCCGCCACAATGCACCCAACTTGCAAGCCTGCTTCTGGAATGGAACTGGCTATGAACCCGCGCTTGGGGCTTTAATGGATGAACGGCTGAGACGTGTGGTGTGGCCCATGCACGTATAGTAGGAAGTAGAGAGAGGCCGCCGGTATAGTGCTCGACTTGAGCTTGGTCAATATGTCGCGACCACATCTCAAACTATAAGTCACGCCACTTTCCCTATCTGCTCCCATACGGGGTTCTCAGATGGCTCCGCATGGCTGTCATGTTGAGCTTGTCCATCCTCCAGTCGGTCATCGTGACTCTCCTATCTGTGCTGTGATGGTATAAACTCCCTGTGGCTACTATTGTACTAATTTGGACGAATGGACGGATACTGCTCAGTACATCTGTTCCATGCTTTCTTCCTGCTTTTGTATTTGTATTTGAACCATAGAGGGGCATCTCTCTCTCGCTGTCGACGCGAATCGACTTTCTCACCTTCCGTCCCTTATTGCTGAACATCAATCATAAGTTTGGCCCTTTGCTCGGATGCAATGATTCATGACCCTGTTGGGTGCCTTACGTCAAGTCATGCGTTCTTCCAGTATCTCCTTCGATGAGTGCCCTGCCATTGCCGGGCCAGTAACTCGGCTGTGTTGGCCCAAAAGGATACTGGGTCAGTTTCCAACCAACCCCTGGCATGCTCATGGCCTCCTGCTCTCTCAGCCCTGTAAGGCTAGGGTGGAACTGCTACATGGTATGATAACAACTCTGCGCAACATATCATGTGTCATACATAGGACGGCCGTGCCAGAATGGATTCTAAGCCGGGCCAGCCACCGAAAGCTTAACTCCGAGAGCGCCGTGAGTGAGCGGGTTTTGCTGAGGACCCGGATGCCCTAGATAGGCCTAGAACTGCCTCCACGGACTCAATGAACTCATATCGACGATGCGCGAAAATGCTGGGGGCTAGCTGAACCTGACGTGTTGGGCGATTATCGATCCGCGTAGCCCCTTAACACACCCTACTGAGCTCGAGCCTGGGAGACATATCTACCAGAGGGCTTGGCAGTCGCTGCGCACCATGGCGCGATATAGTCATCATCTCCTGTACCGATTCATCAGCAAGTTGGTGGTGACAACACCTGGGTAATGCTAGCAATCCCGCTCACGATGGGCGTTTTGGTAGGCCTAGCACGTACAAATAGCTTTGCTGAGCCGGCCAGCACTGCTCGAGGTCATACCCCCAGAACGACGCAATCACAAAAAGCGATGGGATAAATAGAAATCATCTTGCGCTTCGAATACGTGATATTTGTTTTTGTAGAATGCTATGTACATAAGATCTGGCCATGGATACATCTTATTGGCTCTGATATACCTCTTTGCTAGCCACCCACCAATGCTATTACTCTAGCATTAGACCTTTGTTTGATGCTGGCACCGACGGCACTTTACCCCATTTGGATGGAAGCGGTCCAATGTTCCAAAGTCGGATCCCTCATCAGCACCTCACGAGACCTGGTGTCGGGAGACGTCTGGTTACCATTCGTTTTTATCTAAGTCATGTAGTACTTTGGCCCTTCTCCACCTTGAGGGACCGCCCAGTTGATATCTTGATGAGGTGCCTTGATATCGCACGTCTTGCAGTGGATGCAGCTGTTGTCGTTTGTTAGCTTGAAATCCTATCTAGCATGCCGATATATATATCTTCGTATTGTAGGATGGTGGACATGATACTTACTTCTGCGAGTTGATCTGGAACCTCACACCAAGAGGCTTTGACTCATCCTCCACATACTCATATACACCAGCAGGGCAGAATCGGTTCTCGAGGCCCTTGTATCCCGGCCAAGTCTCTGTCGTGTGAGCATCCCAATCCTTTACTTGGAGATGGACCGGCTGGTCCTCCTCGTGGTTCGTTCCCGTGCGAGAAACACTGGTCAGTATGTCGAATGTGATCTTGCCGTCGGGTTTCTCGTATTCGATCTTGGGGCACTTGTCTGCGGTCTTCGTAGCTCCGTGGTCGGTGGTTTTATGCTTGAAAGTCCAAGGCACGCGTCCTTTCAACACGAACGCTTCCAGTCCGGAATACATGAGACCGCCATACATGCCGAGCGGGCCGTGGAACGAAGGCCTCATGTTACGAACTTCCTTGAGCTCCTTCCAGATGTTTGATTTGCGCAACGAGTCCTCGTAGTCATATAAGAACACTGACCCTGGGCTTTCATCCTTCAGAGCCTTCCAGGCAGCCTCAGCTGCCAGGATACCCGACTGCATAGCGTTGTGTGTGCCCTTGACTTTAGGTACATTCACAAAACCGGCAGAATCTCCTATCAACGCGCCACCTGGGAAGGCAACCTTAGGGATGGACTGGAATCCACCCTCGATCAGAGCCCTGGCGCCATATGATATGCACTTGCCGCCCTCTAGTGTAGTCCTGTAGAGCGGGTGCTTCTTCATTTTTTGAAACTCCCCGTAGGGTGAAAGCCAGGGATTTGAGTAATCCAGGGCTACCACCAACCCAACACTCACCAAGTTGTCACCGAAGTGGTACATCCAGCCGCCGCCATATGTATCCGAGGGTAGCGGGTAACCCATAGAATGAATGACTTGTCCCTTTTGGAATTTCTCAGGCTGTACCTCCCAGACCTCCTTAATACCGAGGCCGTAGGTTTGATGCTGGCTCTCACTCCTCAGGTCGAATTTCTTGATAACCTGTTTGGACAGGTTGCCGTGGCATCCCTCACCAAACATGGTGACCTTAGCATGGAACTCCATGCCTCTTTCGAAACTGTCCTTTGGCTTTCCATCACGGCCGATGCCCAAGTCGTTGGTCGCCACACCCTGAACTGAGCCGTCTGCTTTGTATAGCACCTCGGATGCCGCAAAGCCGGGGTAGACCTCCACACCAACTTCTTCGGCCCGTTCGCCCAGCCACTTGGTGAACTGATTCAGACTCACGATATAATTGCCGTGGTTGTGCATTTGTGGTGGTATGGGCACGGGAAGTGCCATGCCCTTTGTCAGAAATCGCATCTTGTCTCCAGTCGCCGGGGTGGCATGTTGGAAGCGGTTCTCATTGGCCTCGTCGAGCCAGTCCGGGAACAAGGCCTCGACACCACTTGGTTGAATGACGGCGCCGGAGAGGATGTGAGCGCCGATCTCGCCAGCCTTCTCCAGCAGCAACACGCGGAAGTCCTCATTGCCGGCCTCGTTCGCTTGTTGCTTCAATCGGATCGCAGCACTTAATCCGGCGGGACCTGGATTACGATTACGTATGGTCAGCATACAAGCACAGCGGCCAGATGCAATAATATAGGCGGAAAAGCAACAGGACTCGTTGTTGACCTACCTCCTCCTACGATACAAACATCGACCTCGTCACTTTCACGATCTACCGATTTCGGATCGAAGCTCTCGTCGGCAACATCAGCAATTCGATTTATCCGTGTCGTGGTGAATGTGCGGGTCTGTTGTAGTCGAGCGGGGGTTCGGGCAAGTGCTGGCATGCTACGCTTGTTCCATGGCCGCGAGATAGCCGACGCGCTCGGAGCTTTACATGCTTGCGCAGCCAAACGTGATCGGGCGGGCAAGGCGCCACAACGGCCAAGGGTTCGAAAGTGAGTAGGCGCGGACATTCTGTATCCTACGGGCGCAGAATTCCTTGAAGTCGCAAGGTTGTCCAAATCTCAGGCCGTCTGTCTATCAGCGGACCTCGGGTTCGGGAAGGCGCCTGAACCTGTCGTTGGCTCGTAGGCTCGTGGGGTGAGCAGCCGCCACTTTCGGGTAAAAGGTAAGAAGGTCTGACTCGAACTACTCTCTTGGACTTTGCGCCATGGACAACCAGGGAGCTGACTAGCCGAATTCTAAGGGGCGCTCTGCCAATTGCTCAGAGGGTCAAAGTGCAAGCAACCAGTTAATACATGCAAGGTTAGCACATGAAAAAAAAAGAGGATTGCTGGCCGCTCTCGGGAGCGTCTAAATGACATCAATTGGAGAATCCCACCAAAAACCCACCCAGCCCGAGGTTCTACCCCCGGCCGCAGGTAGCCGGTAGAGCGCCAAGACAGAGAAAGGGCCAATCAGGCACGATGGATTAGCTAACCTCGCTGAAAGCATCTGAAGCATCTGATGATTCTTGCCCGATCAAGGACCTGATGAGGCTCTCTGAGCTGATGTCGGTGGATATATCTATCATTATTGCTGCTCACAGTACGTAAGTAAATGCCACGCAGACTAGACAGCAACTGCCATGATATGACAAACTAGCATCTCCATGCTCCATGGGAGCGTGACTGGATGGATGGCTGAATGGTGTAGCTGGATGTAGGGCCAGACAAGTCATCCATCCCAATCCCATCCGGCTAGCCTTGAAGTCGGAGGAGTGTTCCTACATTGATGCCAAGGAGATGCAGGACGAGGTATGTTATGCTTCTATCAGAAAATCGAGAGGTCATTGGACTGATGATAATAGTTTCGTCTCCCCTTTCCTTTCTGCATTTTCTCAATGACTTGACATTAAAATGTCAATGTCTGATGTTGGGGCATAATGTTCCGTTTTTTAAGCGCAACTTGAAGCCAGGTAGGTGAGCCAGGTAGGTCCTGGTGCTAGCTGAGCCGCTCTGTAACGTTAGGCTGGGGGCTGGGGGGTGTTTATTATGCTGCCAGACCAGATCTGATAGACAGCTCTCGCAACCGCCGCCGAATTCAGCCCCGAGCTCCGTTTGCCATGGTGCATCGTGCATGGGGACAATACTAGGTGCTAGGTAGGTACTGAAAATACCTGAAAATACCAATACGTACCAGCCTTGAACCCAGCTGAGCACAGGAGGCCCGGACAATCTGGACCCTTCCATCGCGGCTCTGTGATCGATGTGGATTATGCCCAGTAGCTTAATTATCAGACGCAAACGTTAGCCTGACCATCGGGGCCCGGCAACTGAGAAAAAGAAACCTCCTTCTTGCGGGTCACGTCAGAAATGAAAACGACCGCTGCTACAGCCGCTCAGTGTCGCATGGTTCATCGTATGTAAAGAGTAGAGTGCTCCAAATGCGTATTAATTCGCCCATTGTAAGGTTACGATGTTTCTTCGATTCGTGTCACTTGACTTGGCAGATGAACAGTGAGCGTGAACGGTTTCTCGAAGGATGCAATTGAATCATCCAACATCGGCAGCCACGCCGTTTCCAACCTCGTTTCAGACTGCCAACAGGAGGCTTAGGGGGAGCTGAAGCCTACCTAATAGCTTTTTGAAGAAAAACAAAGCTACAAGCAGGGAGCTTAGAGTAGGAAGATAGGCAGGCCTCAGACCGGACGCCATGGTGCCCGAGATTGCCTTCTCCAGTGACATGGACGGTAGACGTCCGCAGTGCCTAGGCAACTAGGTGCGCTAGATGCGCAGCCTCACAGTTAGTTCCTAGCCAAGATGTCAACTACGACGTTGATGTAAAAAACCATAATTGTTCCCGGGAAACTGTGACCACAAGCACCGCCAAGCGCGAGTCACCGCGAGTTTACTGCTACGCTGCATCCGAATTGTTACGTCGTCACACACAAACACAAAGCTGTTGCCAGTCACGAAGTAACCTCGATGGGAAAATGTTTGACATTGCATACGCGGTGTTTGATCTACCGTTTGACTATCCTTGCGGGCCCAAGGCAGAACCAGGGGTCCGTCAAGAGGGGCCTAGGGGGGCCGAGTTCAAGACTCCAGCAGAATCGTCGTCTAAATTAAACGTTTGCGGGAGCCGGGAATCTTGGCATTTGAAACTTAGGTCAGTATAACTTAGGTCAGTATACTGACCGGGGGGGTCAACTGCAGTAGCTCAACGGCCCTATCATTGAACGGTTTGGTGATCTCTCTGGCCCCGTTCGGCCAACTCTTGCCCTTTCAGGAAGATGTGAGCGAACTCCCATTGTATGATCTCCTTCACAGCCATTCTTGTCGCTCATTCCCCATGCGTTTCACGCCTACCTGCAATACGCGCCCTAGATAGACTTGTTTTGTCCTCGGCGGCGGAAACAGCCTCCCAAGCTCCCACAGCGTAACACTGGCTGTCCATGCCTGCCATGCTGCGTAGGTGACGGCTTTTCGGACATGGACGTGGGATGCTCCTGGGTGGACTTGTTCCTGACTCTAGTGTTTGTTTGGGCATCTAGGCCTCGTCATTTTTTGCCCGCTTGACGCATCTGCCAGCCGATCTGAGAATCGGTATGGTCCAACCCAGGGCTTGGCATGGAACAGTCTCTGGGGGATGGGATTGACGCCCCTGTTCGATGCTACTCTTGAGGTTAAATTCCCCTGGTCTTCTAGTGCTTCTTCGACCTCCTCTACTTTCTATTTAAATCTCCGTGTCCCGTTCCCGTAGTACCCGGTCTTTCCCTTCTCATTCCATTCTCATCCATCCAAGCATCGATTTGCTTTCCCTTCTTATACACCCCTTTTATACTTTCTTTCTTAGAGGTTAGTGTGGGCCCCTTCCCCGTAGCTGGTGCTATACTCTATTCAAGCGATGATATACTAACAAACCCTTCATTAGCTGTGCTCGTTTGTTCACTTTCATTCACATACCGAGCCCCTTTCCATTCCTTCGGAATCGACTATTTTTCTGTCCTTTTTATTCTTTTACATAAACCAAATCACAAACCGCCAAGATGAAGAACTTCGGATCAGCCCTGTTGCTCCTGGCAGCCTCTGCCTCCATAGTCTCCTCGCTACCAGCCGTCGAGCGTCCTTCAGATGTGATGGTTGCCCGGGCTCCTTTTGAGCAAGCTATGCAGGTGGGGTCGCCCGAGCTGGCGAGACGCAAGAAGGCCGCCGCCGAGGAAGGTGTAAGTGCCATCCGCATAAATCTCCGCTACCGCCGAATCCGTAGGCTGATGTTAACTTGTTTCCAGGCTGCCGCCAACAACGGAACAGCCCCTGCTACTGGTAAGGCTGACAAGAAGAAGGGCAAGGCCGCTAAGGTATGTGATAATAACTGGTCCCTGAGGATCACCCCCCACAACCACCTCAAAGACGAACACTACTAATAGGGGTCGAAATAGGCTGGCAAGGGTGCTGCTGTCGGTGAAGGTGCCGCTGCGGCCAACGGTACCGCTCCCGCCGCGGGCGAGGGCAAGGCCAACAAGGGCAAGAAGGCTAAGGGCGCCGCCGCTGGAGGTGCCGGTGCCGCTGCCGGCAACGGAACTGCCAACGCCGGTAAGGGCAAGGGCAAGGGCAAGGGCGCCGGTGCAGGTGGCGCAGCTGGCCTTGAAGGCTTACTCGGCCAGCTTCTTGGCGGCGGTGCTAAGCAAGGTGGTGCCGCCGGTGGTGCCGCCGGTGGTGCTGCCGGTGGCGCTGGCGGACTCGGCCAGCTTCTAGGTGGCGGAGCTGCCGGTGGTGCTGGTGGTCTCGAAAGCCTGCTCGGTGGTCTTCTCGGCGGTGGCGCTAAGCAAGGTGGAGCTGCCGGTGGTGCTGCCGGTGGACTCGGTCAGCTTCTTGGAGGTGGTGCCAAGGCCGGAGGTGCTGCCGGAGGTGCTGCCGGTGGCGCTGGCGGACTTGCGAAGATTATCGAGGGTCTGAACGGTGGTGCTGCCGGTGGTGCTGCCGGTGGTGCTGCCGGTGGTGCTGCTCGCGGCAACGGAACCGCCAACGCCGGCAAGGGTGGAGCGGCCAAGGATGCTGCTAAGGAGGCCGAGAAGGCCGCTAAGAAAGAGGCCGAGGCCGCCAAGAAGGCTCAGGAGCAAGCCGACAAGGCCGCCAAAAAGGACGCCGATGCTGCTAAGAAGGCCCAGGAGCAAGCTGACAAGGCCGCCGCTAAGGACGCCGAGGCTGCTAAGAAGGCTCAAGAGGACGCTGCCAAGAAGGATGCCGAGGCTGCTAAAAAGGCCCAGGAAGATGCCGCTAAGAACGCTGACGCTGCTGCTGGCAAGGACGCTGCCAAGGACCCTGCTAAGGAGGCCGAGGCCGGCAAGGATGCTGCTGCCGGCAAGGACGCCGAGGCTGGCAAAGACGCCGCTGCCGGCAAGGAGGAGGCCGCCGCAGAGAATGATGACGAAGAATAGATTAGTCTTACCGACTAAGGCTATTCACATCTAGTGCGCATTTAGAGATATGATTGTTTAATTTTCATTGTAACGGCCGTCAAATCAGTGTTTCGCTTGTGTAGGGCACTCAGGCAGCAATAACATGCAGAAAAGGGTGGCGTTGTCTGGTCTTTACATGGCTCAAAGGGTTCGGGTTTGGATATGGCAGTCGAGGGTAGCTCCGGTGAGCTATTGAACTCCGGAGGGATGGTTTTGGAATGAAAACATAAACTTAAAAATAAAATATTGGGGGTTTTAATAGATCAAACCCTCATTTTGTTCGAAGCACCCTTCTCTCTGCATTACTTGAATTGGTGACGTACACGTTGACCTTTAGATATGTTTGATTACTTGGCTTATTTCAAAGTATTGAATACAATTCAATATCTTAGCCCGCTCTTTCGCCCCTTAAAAGAAATTCTGGTTGGGAAGTTCTGTGTATCATACTATCCAATCGTAATCTTCAACCCCCTGGTAGGATGAGAGCAATAGGCACATATTGATATGTACTTCACTATGCCACATGCTCAGATCGAGGTTGGTATAAAAATAATAGGTTGGGCTATTTAGAACTTTATATGATTGAAGTTTGTAATCATCCTAGATTGTAGGTCCTTTTGAAGCTTTCCATTGCTCGAAACCAGCAAGCCAGTTCTTCACGGTACGAATCTCCCACTTATGGGCCTCCCGGATGAATTGCGGCTCGGCTGCCACATCAAGGATGCCACTGCTGTCCCAATGGTGCCCTGCTCCCGTTATAAGATACTGTGGGTGCAAGTCGGTTGATTCGATCCGCCGCGGCGCAAAGCTGGAATGGTAGCACAGGTCGTTCCATACATCCTGGTCACCGTCGATGAACGCCAGGCGGTCCGCACGGATACTGAACCCGCCGTAGTGATTGTACATGCTAAGATCCGGCTCCGTGGGGATCTTGTTGAACTTACCATCGGGGAAGGCCCAGCGGCACCACTGCTGCTCGTAGCTCGTGTCGACGACGCGCGAGAGCAGCGAGGGGCCTTCCTTTGGGGCATCGATGTACGCCCCCTGCTCCGTGCAGCTGGTGTACAGGTACGAGCGCGAGGCTGAGTTGGTGGTGCGCGCCCAAGCCGCCGCGTCTTGCGTCCCGAAACAGGCCTTGCTGTTATAGTCGCCACTGGGACACAGCGGCAGCACTGCCTTCTTGACGTAATCGGCGTAGCCGCCGAGGCCGGCCCATGGCGCTCCGTTTGTGTAGTTGGAGAGCGCATAGTCCACCTGCGCAACGCTCTCGGGTGCGTCGACCGACGTCACACTGTCACAGAACTTGAAGAAGTCGTTCGACCCATAACTTGCGTTCCAGTTGAGCTCTTGCCAGGTGTTGGTCGGGTAAAAGCCTGGGTTACCGATGGGGTACGCGATGGTGGTGGCGAAGTCGCGGTTGTCCGTCAGGGCCTCCAGGCCAAACAGCGCCTTGAACTCGTGGATCGCCGCAGTGTTACCGGCGGAGACCAGGCTGTCAAAGTTGTCGATGATCCGGTTGATTCGTGTCACGCAATCCTGAGGAGCGTACTTCTGGATTGGATTATACCAGGCCGGATAGCCAACTGAGGAAGTGATGGGGGCACTCGAGGCTATGCCGCCGTATAAGATGCCACCATACTCCTTGATGGAGAAGGCGGTTTGTGCCCCAGCCAAGCTTCCGCCGTACAAGATCCACGGCGTCCCCGGAGCGGTCAAGTTGCCCTCGACACCCGGGAATTCGGCATGCTGAGCGAAGTACGCATTGTCTGCTATCGTTTGTGGAGTCGTCAAGTACACCAGGTTGTCTGTGGTTGAGCTGTTGTAAGGATAACTCTCGCCGTAATAACGGTTTTCGAGGATCACGCCGAGGCCGTTGGTCACTTCCATAAGGATCTGGATGATACCCGTCCTCAAGTTGGAGAATCGACTTGTCCCGCTTGTCTCTCCGCCAATGTAGAGGAAAACAGGCCCACCTGTGATATCAGGTAAGTATGGATGATGGACGGCGGTCAAGTCCAAAGCGGTGCCCCTCTCTACCGCGAGATCTTACCTGGCCTATAGTACGAAGAGTCTACATAATAGCGCTGCTTAAAGGTGGCATTGGTGTGTCGAGTCGAATTACCATCTTCGGGGAAATGATCTATACGCTGATCAAAGTAGTTTGGAGTGTACTGGAGCGAGGAACGACCCGAGTTTCGAGATTCCAGCGACACATAGCTACTGACGACTTGCCATGCCAGAGAAGCGATGCAGCAAGCCAGGGATAGCTTCATATTCGCGCACGGCTGAGAGCAGTTGGGAAACTTGGAAGCAAGATCCCGTACCTGGCCATTATCGAGGGGCAATGTAGGCTTATATGCCTCATTGTCCGCTCGGAGCAACTCGACCAGGTTCATATCCGTGGTAAGTCAGTATGCATGGTGGTCCGATGAGACCTACAGATAACCATGCGGCACATCTTCAGAATGATGTTAGCCACCCCACATGCAGTGATATTCCTTCCCGCATTAGGCAGGAGTCACTGCAGGAAGCCTACGAAATGGAAGGCCAGTAGACCCGGGGCGGTCAAGCGAGCGAACCGATTCTAGGGTTTCAATGGTGAACCGGGGCAAGAGGGGAATGACAGCCACACGAAAACACGATATTGTGATAAGCTAGGTAGGTATGCGTCTGGCGTCATCACGGAAGAACCCATTTGGGCAATTGGTGATGAGTAACACCCACACCACTGCTATGTCCTCTACCTCAATGCCTGCGTCATAACTGGTCCATTCTGGGTTCGGCAACAGCGTGAATGATATTGCCAAGAACATGCCAGGTCAGTTAAGCATTCCCATGAAGCTTGAACACCAGTAAACAATGCCGCCCCGCGCGGCACCGGCCCGAGAGGGTGGGTGTTATACTTTGCCCTTGAGTTCGAATCAGCCTCATATTGACACCACTTCGGTCAGGTATTTTGAAAACCAGACGTTGTCTTGATGGACAGGGAACCTTTTCCATGGAACGTACTGTCTCTGTTGATATAGTCCCAGAGAACCCCGGGGGTTCGCCATGCCCAATCTCTTTTCAACATTGACATACTTATCGGTACGGAGGATAAATCTGTCAGTCGGGGGTCTTCTTAAATGTTCTTTTTCCAATACTTATTTCCGACCTATGTGACCTGGCATGTGCAATGTTGTTTTCTCGCCGAAGACTATAATTGCCGATGTCGAATTAGGCAATCTTCTGACAAATCTACTAACCCATCGACTCACCATCATGGGATTATATGATGTTGTACATGCTCTGGAGCACTACGTTGTAGCAACTCTAACAATAAGAAGTAAATTACTGGATGTAGCAAACACATGTAGTTCGGGTAATCAGTAACATACGCCTCTCACACAACAACTGTCTTGCACATACCGCATACAATTGCTAAGGGCAGCTGCACTTAATTTCGGGTGCAGCATGCCACCTAGGATTAGTGAATCTTCCACCTATTGTTTCTGGCACCGGTAGAGCTCGGCTACCCCCGGGGCTGCTTTTCGTCGGCTCAAGTGACGTCGGGGTAGCTCGTGGTCTAAGCCGAGCCATTGATTGATTTCCTGGGCGCCTCTTGGGATTCATTCCTACCTGAACAGCCGGCCCAGAAACCAGATTCCATGTGCATTACCTTCTCGTAGCCGTCAATCTCGTCTCAATTCGCTAGAGTCGCTTCTGCTCTCAGACAGACCTACCATGCACTCACGGTTACTTCCTAGAGCGTCTCTACGGAGAGTCGCCGGCAAAGCACCGTACGGGCCCGCCACTGCTGCTGCTACTACCCCTACTACTGCTTCCAGGCCCACGGCTCCGCAGTCCCCAGCCCGCTACTCGAGTAGCATCTCACAACGGCCGGGTGCCTCCCACGTCTCGTTTCCAGGCGCCGTGAAGAGTGCATTCACGAACAAATTGAACTTCGCACTATCAGACGAGAGCCCCGCGCTGCCGACATACCGTGTTGTCGATCAAGATGGCAAGATTGTGGACGAGTCGTTCAAGGCAGATCTTGCCGACGAAGAGGTGGTGAAGCTATACAACAAGATGCTGTTGATATCAATAATGGACGTCATCATGTTCGATGCCCAGCGGCAAGGTCGCCTGAGCTTTTATATGGTATCAGCTGGCGAAGAGGCGCTGAGTGTAGGGTCAGCTTCTGCACTGAGCCCAGAAGATGTGATATTCTGCCAGTACCGAGAGCAAGGTGTGTTCGCGCAGCGCGGGTTCGAACTGAGTGACTTCATGAACCAACTTTTCGCCAACAAGAAGGACCCGGGCAGGGGAAGAAACATGCCAGTGCATTATGGAAGCAGCGAGCTGAATATAGTAAGTCTAGTCTCCATCACACGTAAAACAGAAAGATCGGCCGTTAACTGTTTGATAGCATACAATCTCGTCTCCTTTGGCCACGCAGATTCCTCATGCCTCGGGGGCAGCCTATGCGCTCAAGATGCAACGTATCAACGACCCGTCCTTACCACCGCGTGTCGTAGCTGTCTATTTTGGTGAAGGCGCGGCCAGCGAGGGCGACTTTCACGCCGCACTAAACATAGCAGCAACCCGAGCTTGTCCGGTCATTTTCATCTGCCGCAACAACGGCTATGCGATCTCAACGCCAACCCTGGAACAGTACCGGGGCGACGGCATTGCCAGCCGCGGGATTGGCTATGGCATCGACACCATTCGAGTAGACGGGAACGATATCTGGGCTGTGCGAGAGGTGACGAAGAAGGCACGGGAGATGGCCCTCCAAGATGGCGGCAAGCCCGTGCTCATAGAGGCTATGAGTTACCGCGTGAGCCATCATAGTACGTCGGATGACTCTTTCGCCTACCGCGCGAGAGTTGAGGTGGAAGACTGGAAGCGGAGAGATAACCCACTCGCTCGACTACGTAAGTATATGGAAGCCAAGGGGATCTGGGACGAGGCCAAAGAGAAAGAGGCCCGGGACGGCACTCGGCGGAAGGTCTTGAAGGCTTTCTCGCAGGCTGAAAAGGAGAAGAAGCCGCCGATCCGCGCCATGTTCGAGGATGTCTACGAAGAGCTCACGCCCGATCTCAAGGCCCAGATGCTGGAGCTGCGCCAGCACTTAGACAAATACCCAGATGAGTATGATCTGAGCGAATTCGAGGGAGGACGCAGCAGCCTAGATGCATAGACGGATAAGACTTGAGTAGATAGGCGTGGCATATTCGGCTTCCCCTTTTTTTATTTCAGCGGTTCAACGCACTTCCAAGCACATCTTTGCTTTTCGCAGTACATTTTCGTGACAAGAGTTGGATTCATGAGACCACCCAATTTTCGGTTGCTCCATTACACAAGTGGTTCTATCTGCCAGGTCTGAGATATTGGTAGGCCATCTAGGCTTTGACGTAACACACGTCAGAATATCCGACTCGAAATTTGAAATGGCACATTTCACCACCTAGTAATTACATGTAAATAACGAAACCTCGGTCGGGTTAGAATGATCTATCGAATGGCCAATAAGGTTAATAATAAACATGTCATGCGACACCCTGGTCTGTTGCTTATCATAGGCATTGATGGGACCACATCAGGGGTCCAGACCTAGGTTATCTACTTCTGTACTACGTACATCCACAGAGCACACTTGGCCATTTCAGCAGAAGCTCACGGTCACGACAAAACGGCACTACATAATAAGTCTAAGTGCTTAACTTCAGGTACCCTGACTTTTCGGAGACACTCACTACTCGTACTCTGCATCTGAATACCGAGAAAACGATGGGCAAACTTCCGTGATTGTTTTGAAAGAGATCAAACACTTAGTTAGTACTTACTTGGGTACGTAGCCTCAAACTTACACTGCGACTCAGAACCCAGCCTGTGTATGACCTGACTTCCGCCTACTACCAAATGCCTCTACTGTATATCTGACATACAGTTATGGGCTCTATATATGTAACTATTCTGATGTAGGTAGCCCTTAGATGAAATTTACTTACGACGTACATACTCTGGCTGCTTATGTGCGTATCATAGATAGCACAGATAGTAGTGCTGTATCTAGTGCATCGTCGCCCGTGCAGATCCCCCTTCGGTTGTCTGAATGTCTGGATGTCTAACCTACATGCTAAGTTACACGTATGTAAGAAGAGGTGGTTTTGGCAGAGGTAGACATAGATGATAGTTCGAGCCATTCAATTGGGTGAGGTGAGAGTGATGTACAGCACACACACACACACACAACACCCACCAGACTCGCTAGTTGGGTCCATCCTAGTTGAAGTGCATGTTTCCGGTGCGGGCGGCCCCTCTCTACATACTGCGTAATTCAGCCCAGCCGCGTGCCAATTACAGCGCTCGTGGCTCCCAGCGACTCCAGTCTGTCTGATTCCAGCACAGTCCGTCCCAGCCCAGTGTACTTACATACCCACAGGCGGCGACAAGGAGCAGCACAGCAGTCCAGTCCAGTCCAGGATTAAGGCCAGGAGCTCTCCGCATACGGGCTGATGACTGATCCAGTGTGAACTGCTACCCAAGTGCGTCAAAACCACCACATTGAGGAACTCAAAACATTGGTTCCATCCCAATCCTCCATCTTCCTCCCCCAACAGGAGATAATCTATCTGCCATCACCGAAGATTCGGATAGCTTGATAGCCCATCAGCTGCTCCGAACGTGAATCCGATATCGACCGACGACGACGACCAGGAGACACGCAAGCCATCTCCGCTTCGATCGGACTGTTCCACCTCACCGAACCTAGTGCTTTCTGTTATCCTCGCCAGCCCGAGGACAAACCGACGACGACGACATCCGCAGGCCGTGCCGCAGCAGCGATACCCGAGCGACCAACGAATCAAGACAACAACCACCCCTGAAAAGGAGCTCGAATCGAAAGTTTACAAGACGACGGCCTTCATGGCGTAATCCATGGCATCCCGAAGATCAGCTGCTGGGAAAGAGCGCCAGAGATCGGCAGTCGATAACGATAGCTCGTCGCGACTTCCTTCTGCTTCTGCCTTTGCCGCCGCTGCTGATATCAGATCGAGACCGCTGCAAACACCTTATTCCAACGTGAGATCTAGCGTACTTGCCTCGACTCCTGTGCCTGCTACGACTAGTACAACAACATCTGCATCGCCAAGGTACGACACATCCCTTCAAGATTTGACACCCTTCTAGACATGACCTGTACAAGCACCATCATCACCAGCACAACTTCTACATCATTGCACCACCCATTCGATGCATCACCTGCCCCAGTGTTCGTTTGTGTGACTTTTGTCGAGCACAGCTCAAATTGACCAAGATACATCCCTATACCCAACATTGAAACACTTGGTTCTTCGTTGCCTCCCGCAAGAGAAACAACCCCAGTGGTTTCCAACAAAAGAAAAAGAGGCCAGGCACTCATTCCCCAGTCATTGCCCACTTCTCCATCCCATTGCATCTCACCGGGCAACTTGTGCATCATTTGCACGCACTGTCAGGTTGCTTCAGCCTTCCCAGCAGGTGAGCTGTGGTGAGGTGCAATTACCAATACCCACCAACCACTACAAACCTCCAACCTGCATACCTACCTACCTGCCTGGACTTTTAGGAGGGGCCCTGGTGCGCAACCTGGAATCAACCAAATCGCCAAACCGCCAAACCACTCGACTGCTCCTTTTGTGTGTTGGATCGCAACTCCCAAACATTTGTACACTCGTTGTCCACCTTCGACGTTAACTTCGAGTGAACCCACCTATGCTCCCCATTGTCTGTTTTTTTTTTCTGTGTGTTCCGTACCTACTATCACGAGGGGTACGAGGGGTAGAACTTAGTGGATAAGGGTGCAAGCTTCATTGGCACTCCATTCCCTGGAAAGCTGCTGCTGCACAATCACCCAAACAACTGAAGTTGCTGTGGTGGACGGTCGACCGTCTTTGGCCCTTCGCAACCCTTCTTGAAAGTTCGCATTGAAGGCAGCCATTTCGATTGACCAGCCCCAGAAAACAGAGTTCTTCGAGATCTCGAGGGGAATTCCTCAAACCTCGACTTCTCTCTTGACGCACCTCGCTTGGATGCTTCTGCCGCCCAGCTTATTCCCCCCAGCGTCGCACTTTCTCTTGACCCTGCACTTATATCCAACCACGCTCCCCTAGCTCACATATCCCTCCCGCCACATCACATTCACCATAACCTATCAAGAAAGCAACATACTCATGTCTTCCAGACAAACTAGGTCTTCTGCACGCCGCGAAGCTGCACTTGGCCAGGCAACTTCCCCCGGAGAGCAGTCTTCTGGTCTGGCCTCTTCCGGGCCATCATCTGCGGGCCAGCCTGCGTCTTCTTCCACCCGCACCTCCTCTGTACAAGGGCTACGTAAGAGAAAGGCCGCAGACGTCGAAACGTCTCCATCCGAGACTGCAAACACGAATACCCGAAGATCCAAGAGGCAACGAACTCAAGCTCCAACGCAAGCTCCAGCTCCAGCTCAGACATCCGCTGAGCCTCAGAATCCTCAGTCTTCCGGCGGTACAGGCCGCAGAAGAAAAGGAAAAGCAGCCGCGACGATGTCGAGCCCAGACGAGTAAGCAACACCTAATGACTATTGTTTCAGGCGCCCTAATGTAGACTGACTCGTATTTGTAGAACCTCTCCCACACAGGCTCTGCCAGGCAGCAGACCACCAGCACCGGCATCTTCATCCTCCAGCAGGAAATCCAGTCGCAACAAGCGTGGCACCCAGCCCACTCCAGGTCAGTACAATCGAGTCACCGCAAAAACTGCCCTGTTTGTGTACGCTAACCAAGTATCGCGGATAGATCCGATAACAGCATCCTCGAGCTCGAGTCGCCGTTCGAAGAGAACTTCAGGCAATCAAGCGCCCCCGCCAGACGAGGACACTCCCATGACGGGCACGGATGAGCAGGAGAAGGACGACGAGCCTCCGCCGCCACCTCCACCCCCCGCTCACGATCCAGACGACGATAGTGACGAAAACGAGGACGATGAAGATGACGAGCCGCATCGCCATTACGACGACGATGACCCTTTCGGCGGTTTTGGTGGCCCGCCCGGCTCTAGCTTGGGCAGTACACTTAGGGCTTTGACAGGTATGATGTCAGGCATGCCGTCACGATTAAGGGAGCTCTTGAGCAACTTGCGGATGAAGGAGGACCCATCCATGCAGATGATAGCTCTGCAGGAGCTATCCGAGATACTGTTGGTGTCCAACGAAGATAACCTGGCTGGCCATTTCTCTCCTGATTCGTTCGTAAAGGAGTTGGTGGTCTTGATGCAGCCCAACGAAATCACTGGCGAGGAGAATCCCGATATGATGCTTCTCGCTTGCAGGTGCCTGGCAAATTTAATGGAGGCCTTACCTGCTAGCACTGCTAATGTCGTTTATGGCGGCGCCGTCCCTGTCTTGTGCCAGAAACTCCTTGAGATTCAGTTCATCGACCTCGCCGAGCAGGCTCTAAGTACTCTGGAGAAGATTTCTGTCGATTACCCAACCAGCATTGTCCGCGAAGGCGGCTTGACTGCGTGTCTCTCATACCTAGACTTCTTCGCTACCAGCACGCAGCGGACAGCGGTGACCACGGCTGCCAACTGCTGCAGGAACATCCCAGAAGACTCGTTCCCCGTAATCAAGGAGGTTATGCCTATCCTTCTCAACGTGTTGGCTAGCAGCGACCAGCGAGTCGTTGAACAGGCCTCTCTCTGCGTCACGCGTATCATCGAGAGCTTCAAATACCACTCGAGCAAATTGGAAGAACTCGTCAGTGTCGACCTCCTCAAGGCCATCCTCCGTCTCCTGGTTCCCGGCACCACCAATCTTATCAGTGCAAATATCCATACCCAGTTTCTCCGTGTTCTGGCTATCACAGCACGAGCTAGCCCAAGGCTCTCGGCCGAGCTCTTCAAACTGAACGTCGTCGAGACCCTCTACCAGATCTTGACCGGCGTGTCTCCCCCAAGTGAGACAGAAGATGTGGCATCCAAATTAGACAGTGTGGTCATTATGCAAGCTCTGATCCACCGGCCCCGGGAGCAAATTATCGAGACTCTTAACGTCGTCTGCGAGTTGCTTCCCGGCGCAAAGTGGAATGAGCTGGGCTCGCAAACTCATGGCCTACTCGACGGCCATGAGCCAATCACACCCTCCTCATTGCCTGGATCGCGAAAGAAATCGTCCAACGACAAGCGCCTCGAGCTGCTGGAGAATTGCAAGGATCAGGTCCGGCGCTTTGCTCTCATCTTGTTCCCTACTTTGACAGATGCATTCTCAAGCACAGTCAACTTGAGCGTCCGACAGAAGGTTCTTACCGCCCAGGTCAAGATGCTTTCTAATCTAGACAAAGACATTCTTGTCGACGCTCTGAAATCTGTCCCTTATGCCTCTTTTCTTGCCGCCATACTGTCTCAGCAGGATCACCCTTCACTTGTCATGTCGGCTATCCAGACCACCGAGCTGCTCTTGACTCGCCTGGATGACATCTATCGTTACCAGATTTATCGCGAGGGCGTCATTAATGAGATTGCTAAGCTAGCTGAAGACCATGATGCCCCGGAACAGAAGATCGAGGAGCCGACCCCGGCCGAGACCGTAGTAGAGCCAAGCATAGTGTCCGCCGAGGGTAGGGATGACCGTGTTTCAGTCCACAATGACTCTGAGGATGACAATGAGGACGATGAAGACGATCATGACGAAGACGAGGATGAAGACGAGGATGATGAAGACAACGAGCATGACCATCACGACGAGGACGACATCTCCGCGTCTCCTAGTTCAGACGGGTCTACCATGTCTGTCGATGGGCCTCCCCGACTCTTCCTTGCAGACCTTCCCTCCATGAAAACAAGAATCGCTGAAGTGGCCAAGAAGTTCTTGGAGAGTCACGAGTCCGAAAAGCAAGGTAAGACCATGAAGAAAAAGGCTATCAAAATCCTCAGCGACCTCCAGGCCCTAGCTTCTGATATTGAGGCCTTTTACTTGCTGCGTACAGCGAGAAATCTGGCCCCTGACAACGGCGTTGCGCTATTCGAGAAGCTTGCATCGTATTTTGACGCCGATGTTTTGGAGAGCGTTACAAGCGCAGAGCTCCTGGCCTCTGGGTTGGTTCGAGTTCTCGAAGAGGTCTTCAGTAACCCTGATGAGACACTTGCCAACGCTGCTAGAGCCGCGTTTCTGGAAGTCTTCATGGGCCGGTCTGTGAGATCGAAGCCGAAGACGGCATCTGCCGACTCTCCATCAACCCCCTTCAGTGTCATGACACATAAGCTGCAAGATTTACTTAGCCGCTCCGAGCATTTTGAGGTCCTCACTGTCCACCAGAATACCTTCGATGGCAACCGTAGTAGCGCTGCCTCGATGCTTGCTAAGCAGATACGGCTGAAACTTGTCGCTGACGACAATAGCGACATCCCCCGATCGTATCGCAGCATCATGGTCTCAATCCACGCCATAGCCACCTTCAAGGCTTTGGATGATTACCTGCGGCCTCGTATTAGTCTGCATGATCGCCCCAGGGGATCGCGCCCGCGCAATGACCTGACCAGGGCGCTGGCTGCCATGGCTGGGCACGCCGGCTTCCCCGCTGACAGACTTGCGGAACGTTTCGGGTACTCGAGTAGCCCTATCCCACCTCCCCCCATTCCCGGTCAAGCATCTTCGTCCAGCTCCAAACCGTCTAAGAAGTCCAAGTCGCGATCATCTGGTCAACAAGAGTCGCCCATGACACCCAATCAGCCTCAAAGCACCGGCCGGGATAAGACTAGCTTGCGGAGATCTTCTCGTCGACAAGCAGCGCCAACTGCGGAATCCCCGGCAGCACCTCCGCCTCCCCCAGAGGAAGACGAAGACCTGCAAAATGCTCTGGAGTGTGCGGACGAGAAGCAGATGAGTGATGACGATGACGGCGATATCGGCGATAGCAGTGCTCTAGATGCTATTGTCGGCGAGTTGGACGAAGACATGGAAGAAGCACCGGCTCACGATCCTTCCGCAGTCAATCTAGAGGTTGCTGCTGGAGGCAAAGTCACAGCAAGAAAAGAAGATGGCACCAGGGTTCCAACCCCCCAGAGTGGTCTCGGCAACATCCCAAACCGCAGTGCGACCCAGGCTCCCTCCAACTTGTCTCAACAGAGCACACCTACGCCAACACCGGCATCAGCACCAGCTCCCGCTCCATCGTCATCCCGGCCGCTATCTTATGCTGCAGCTATTCAGTCGGTCCCCCAAGACTGGCACATTGAGTTCAGTCTCGACTCCAGAGTGATTCCCAATGATACCACCATCTACAGAGCTGTGCACACCGCCTCCCCCGCCGAGGAACACCTCAGCCGTAGTGTGTGGTCCGCGGTGCACTCTATCAAGTTCCGTCGCGTCCCTGGACCGCCACCTGCGGAGTCTATTGGTTTCCCCCCAGCGTCTGAGGGTTCTGTTGATGCGAACGGCACGCCGACATCGCTGGCGAAGCACCCCACGACCGCCTCCATTCTACGTCTTCTCAAGATTTTGCATGACCTCAATGCCAACATTGACGATATCCTAGTTGAGAACAAGAACACGCTCAAGCTCAATGTCGAACCTCTTTCTCAGTTTGTCAACACAAAACTGACTGCCAAGCTCAACCGCCAATTGGAAGAGCCGCTTATTGTAGCTAGCAACTGCCTTCCCAGCTGGAGTGAGGACCTGGCCCGGCTTTACCCGTTCTTATTCCCTTTTGAAACGCGCCACTTGTTCCTCCAGTCTACCTCGTTTGGCTACGCTCGGTCTATGAGCCGATGGCAGAATGCCCAACAAGAGGAGACTAATCGCAGGAATAGCAGGGATGAGCGCCCCTTTTTGGGTCGTCTCCAACGCCAGAAAGTGCGTATATCGAGATCCAAGATTCTCCAGTCTGCCCTAAAAGTGATGGAGCTGTACGGGGCTTCTCAGAGCATTCTTGAGGTTGAGTACTTTGAGGAAGTTGGCACCGGCCTGGGTCCCACACTCGAGTTCTATTCTACCGTCTCCAAGGAATTCTCAAAGAGAAAGCTCAAGCTATGGCGAGAAGCGGACTCTAGCGAATCCGACGAGTTTATATCAGGCCCCCATGGCCTGTTCCCACGACCGTTGGCCGACGAAGACTCATCTGCGAACACTGAGCGAATTCTCCAATTGTTCAAGATGCTGGGCAAATTTGTCGCTCGTTCAATGATTGATTCACGTATTATCGACCTAAACTTCAACCCCATCTTCTTCCGCATTGGGGACGAAGGTGCCGGGGTCAAGCCATCCCTCGGTGCCGTGAAGATAGTGGATCCTGGATTGGCTAATTCTCTCAAGCTGATCAAGAAATTTGCCTTGGCCAAGAAGGCGATTGACGAAGACCCTGCTCGTACGGCGGCGCAGAAGGTGGCCGACACGGAGCAGATTGTCATTGACCACAGCAGACTCGAAGACTTGGCCCTTGATTTCACGCTTCCGGGACACCCAGAAATCGAGCTCAAACCTGGAGGAGCCCACATACCTGTTACGATTTACAATGTTGATTCGTACTTGGAGAAGGTGATTGATATGACTCTGGGGAGTGGAGTCAAGCGTCAAGTTGATGCGTTCCGCGCTGGCTTTGCCCAAGTGTTCCCCTACTCGGCCCTGCGAGCCTTCACACCGGATGAGCTTGTCACCTTGTTTGGCCGTGTCGAGGAAGACTGGTCTCTAGAAAGTAAGTGGACTCGTCACTCATGGTTGCTTGAATGCGGCTTGCTAACGGTACATTTTTGTAATAATAGCTCTCATGGATTCTATCAAGGCCGACCACGGCTTTAACATGGACAGCCGAAGCGTCAAGAACCTACTCCAGACGATGAGCGAGCTCACGGCTCCTCAGCGAAGAGACTTCCTTCAGTTCACAACGGGCAGTCCCAAGTTACCGATTGGAGGTGAGTGCATGGCCTGACGAGAGCATGATGTAGAGGTGCCATACTGACTCGGAAGCAGGATTCAAGAGTTTAACGCCCATGTTCACGGTGGTGTGCAAACCAAGCGAAACACCATACACGTCGGATGACTACCTGCCAAGTGTGATGACTTGCGTCAACTACCTCAAGCTGCCCGACTACACGACAATTGAGAGGATGAGACGACAGCTATTTACGGCGATCCGTGAGGGCCAGGGTGCCTTCCATCTATCATAGGTGGAGAGCGCGGTCCAGGCCCTGAGCAGCAGGGAGAGGCATCCAGTTGTCCTGGAAGAATGAGAGTGGGCAGCGTTTCTCGAGAGTCTGTGCAGAGACTCGCAGCGATTGATTTTGTTCTTTTGGGGATGTTGTTAGTACGAGGGTGAAAAGCGCAAGCTGCAACGATAACGAACGGCAACGATAGGGTATAAGAGACTGAAGCTTTATAGGGGAAGCATTTTCACTGCATGGCCGGTTGTTCAGGCGTCTGGAACCGCATTCTTTACATGGTCCCCCGGAAGGGACAACGGCGTGCAGTTTGGGCGGCCTGGTGTTTGAAGGCCATCTTGACATTGTCCTCTCGTATTGATATTTGCTTTTTGCAGTCATAGAGGTAGTTTTCAGCGCAGAGGAAGTAGATAGACTGACAAACGCAAATGTCATGAATAAGTAGTTGTATTCTATCTCTACTCTACCATGGTTTGAATGTGATGGCATAGTATCTATCAAATGAGTAGGTTGATGGCACCGAGTTAACAGATATGTGGTGTATGTAGGTATATTGACAAGCATCAGGGTCAGGGTCAGGGTCACGTCCACTATTGCCGAGGCCCATCGGCTGCGAGCAACGGCTAAAAACGGTAGGGGTGTAACCTAGGGATGTAGGGGTCCCTGCCGTAATTTCTGGGGTGAAGACATTAGGCTCCTGAACTAACTGACCATCTTAACATACCTACTTACTTACCTGGGTATCTTTTATGATTTAGCTATAATACCTCTCCATCGTCTACATACTCCGTATTTTCTATTCAATTATATACATGTACTTGTGTTTACATGTTTCAAAGACGCCGAATTTGAGCATCACTTCAGACCGTCCTCAGCTGGTAATATTCAAAAGTTACGATACTTTACTGACCACACCCCTCCCTTGGTTGCTGGTGTACCTGATGTACCGAGGCTCAGCGTAACCTGGAAGAAAGTTGAAGTAATCAATTCGTTCAGCGGTTGGATGCACAGGTGGCGCAATCAGCAACACCAAAAGGCGGCAACGGCATCAAGAGCGGAGGCAGCTACTTTCTCTATCTATCTCGTCTCGGTGTCTTAATGGATTAGGCGCTTCTGTGCTGGATATAGGCACATAAGGTGTATACAGTATATCTGCATTCCATACAAACACCTTGGGTATACTCACGTGCAACATGGCGTTTCCGTACCACGTCAAGGAGCACAAGATAGCCTCCCAGCATGTTCGAGAATATCCTCGCGCCACGGCCCATTCTCAGGATGATGTACTATACCTGGCCATCAAGCAATACACCCCCAAGGACAACCCCAATCCACAGCCTGGCGACGTTACCATTATAGGCACGCATGCCAATGGCTTTCCCAAGGAGCTCTACGAGGCTCTCTGGGCTGAGCTTCATAAGACGGCTAAATCAAACGGCTTTCGCATTCACAGCATATGGATTGCCGACATCACCAATCAGGGTCACAGCGGCATCTTGAACGAGCACACCATGGGCGACGATCCGAGCTGGAACGACCACGCCCGCGATCTGTTGCACATGATCAACGTCTTCCGTGCCGACATGCCCCGGCCCATCATCGGCGTCGGCCACTCCTTCGGCGCCAACATCCTGGCCCATTTGTCGCTGCTCCATCCCCGCCTCATCACCACCCTGGTCGCATTCGACCCCACCATCACCCGCTTCACCTTCCAGACCAAGGGGCCCGGTATCACCCCGGCCCGCGGCTCAGCCTTCCGCCGCGAGGTCTGGCCCTCGCGCGAGGCTGCCGCCGAGTCCTTCCGCCGTAGCCCCTTCTACAAGGCCTGGGACCCGCGCGTGCTCGACGCCTGGGTCCAGCATGGCCTGCGGCCCATGCCGACAGCCACCTTGCCTTCTTCCACCACCCCGGAGGCCGACAAAGGTCAAGAGGTGACCTTGGCGACCAGCCGGCACCAGGAGCTCTTCACCTTCTTCCGCCCCCTGTGGCCCTTCTACAAGCCCGACGGCTCCGGGGTGGACCTCTCCAAGATCCCCGAGTTTGACGCCGCGGCCCATGACGATTTCGACGCCCGCGTCCCCTTCCCCTTCTACCGCGCCGAGGGCGCCAACATCCTGCGCCGCCTGCCCGAGCTCCGCCCCAGCGTGCTCTGGGTCTTTGGCGGCACGTCGGACCTCAGCGCCCCCGAGAAACGGCGGCACAAGATGGCCGTCACAGGAACCGGCGTCAACGGCAGCGGCGGAGCCGCCGCCGGCCGCGTCGCCGAGGTCGTCATGGAGGGGAGGGGCCACCTGTTCCCCATGGAGGTGCCTGGCGAGTGCGCCGACCACGCTGCCCGCTGGATCGGCCGCGAGATGGTCCGCTGGCGCGCCGAGGAAGAGGAGTACCGCGCGTGGACCCGGAAGCCGTTCCTTGAGAAAACAACGATGAGCGAGGAGTTCTTGCGACGCGTTGGGCCGCCGCCGCCGAGGAACGGGGCCAAGAAGAATGGAGAGCCCAAGTTATAGGTAATTTGAGTTGCCTATGCGTTCGCCTGTGTGCTGTTTTGGCTCGGAGCGTTGCTTTGTTTAATACTGCGTATTACTTGTTCACACTTGCTCATTCAGTATAAGATAGAATACAGAACGCAGATACATTGATTGATAATTATTGACGGCGCATCTTAATACATCCAAGACTCGACATGAAGCAACAATCTATCAAATGACATCTCAAAGAAGTTAAGGACCAAGCAAGAAATCATCATTGTACCCTACGGCTATCCTAGCAATCAAAGAACACCATGAAACGTGCTCCTGCTGCGCTATATAAATGCAAAACCCCTCATCATCTTCTCTGTGGCAGGGATATCTTATGAACGCCAAATCCTTCTCCTCATGAGTACATCCCAACACCTCCTAATCCATGCCAACATGTTTCAGAATGTAGCCAGCGCTTGGTAGCAAACCGTATAGTGCAATACAACAAAACAAAAAGAAAACACAAATATCTAGCAGTAGTCTTTGTTTTACTCAGACTCATCCGCCGAATCCCATATTATGGACGGCGGCTCCTCAATCTGCTGATTTATCAGGCTGTCCGGCAACATCTGACTCTTGGTCGGCAACTGCGACGACCGCAGCGAATGGCGGTGCGAGCGGTACGTAGACGGGCTACTGCTTTCGATAACTGCGGCAGGGCGGTCGGGCTGGCTGCGGCTCGCGCTGGATGGTATGAAGGGTTGGTGGGCAGGCGGGAGCGGTGCTGCTTTCTCGGGTGATGGCACGGGGCTGGACGTCGAGACCTGGCTCACCGTAGTGGCCTGCGAGGCCCGCACGTAGCCTCCTCCTCGGGTGCTGCGCTGACTTTCCTGCCCTGCGGCCGCTGCTGCCAAAGCGCCAGAAAGGGACCGTGGCATCACAGGTCTTGCGAACCCGCTATTGTCCTCATCATTATCATTACTGGAGCTGTAACCTCGCGGGCGTGGCGCTGCTCTCTGGCGGGGTGTCGGGCTGGCGGGGATGATCTCAGGGGGGTCCGAGGCCAACTGTGTTGAATGACTAATATCGCTCCGGATTTGCTCGGCGATCTCTTGCGACACTGTCACGTTGGGGCTGCTGCGGATCAAACTGTGATCGACATCCTCCTCTTCCTCATCAAATAAGGCGCACCGCAGGTTTGCCGTGAGCTGACCGACGATGGCAGGAGGGACATAGGCATACTTCTGCGGCGCGGTAGGCCATCCATACTGTTTCATGGTCTCGAGCGATACTGGGTTGTTCAACTCGTAGATCTGGAGGACTTCGTAGGCGTAGGTGGCAGCCTTCTTTTCTCCTGCGTTGAACTCGGCATTGCCGATTCCATCATCATTGATCTCGCCGCGCGTCTTAGGGGGTCCCATGAGGAACATGTATCGCAGTTCGCTCGCGGGCTTGGTGATGTATACCCAAACACGGTGCACCGACTCGGGCATCTTCCAGGAGCGGAACTCGTGGGTCTTGGTACGCTCGACCATGCGCTTCACGTGTTCGCCGTAGATGGAGATGAGAATGTCGGAGCGATCAGACATGGGACCCGTGGCCCGGATAGCCTCCAGAGGCACACGCTGGCTCTCGAGGCCTTGCGTATAAGCTTGCGTGTAGGCCTGCGTTGGGGTATGGGCAGTTTGCTCCTCGGCAACCGGCTTGTTGGGTGAAGAGCGTAGACGTCGACTGCGTTTGGCCACTGGGGTATCATCTTGATCCTCGACTTCTGTCTCTTCGTCTTTGTCGCCTTCTGGAACAGCCCTTGCTTTGTCTGCAGATTCCGAGACAGTCGGCTCAATCTCCTCTTCATCTTCGTTTTCGCTTGGCCGATTATCAGAAGAGATAAGAATAGCCTGCGTCTCAGCACTGACGTCATAATTCTCAACTGAGTTGTCTTCGGCGATGGAAACATTGTCATCATGCCCGAGAATGGCACTTTCATCGTTTCTCCTTCCTGCGTCACTGACGTCGTCGGCCTCATCCTCGCTCTCAGTCGCGTCCAGATCTTCTTCGTCAGAGTCGGGGATCTCCCGCAAGGGTTGGCGATTGGATGCCTTTTCGAAAATAGTCTTTGGTGATTTCGGTTTGGTGCGGCCAGGCGTGATGTTTTCCTTGTTCTCGGGCAGCTCAAAGCGAAGCTGCTTGGACCCGCTTGAATGCGCTCCCCGTGCCTTAGGAGTCGGGGTGGTGGGGGAACCATGAGACGAACTGTATGTGTCTTGTACTTCCAGGGTCCTAGGCGTCTTCCGCATTATGCCCTTAGGAGTGGCGATCGGGGCTCCGATATTTGAAGAGCGCGCCTTCAAGGGCGATGGCTCTTTTGCAGGACTGTATCGCAAAAGCATGGGCGTTGCTGGCGACTGTGAAGACGGTATCTCTAGCAACCGCGATCTCTGGTTTGACGGGGTCTCTTTTGGTGTTTCCTGCGGCAATGGAGAGCCAGTGGTTGTCGCTTTCGTCTCGGTTCCAGAAGTGGTCCCAGGAGCATCTCGATTTCTTACATCTCGCTTAGGGGTTTCCTCGACTAGACCCAGATCCGTCTCGGCTTCGGAGTCATCAATCTTCCAATCTTGTTCGGTTTCATCCTTATTGGAAAGGAATTGCGTCAGAGTCTGGGTATGAAAGCTGCTCGATACGCTGCCGCTGGGCGTATCACCCATGGTTTTGCGTCTCTTTGACCCTCTGGCTTTCTCGGATTCCTCCTCGTCTCCCATGGTTTTGCGCCTGTTGCTGCGACTTGATTTGGCCTTGGACTTTTTGGGCAGGATTTGCTCCAGCTCAACCTCTTGGTCCCCGCCGTCGTCCTCATCATCGTCATCGATGAGATCGACTTCCGGGGGCGTGGGTGTGACAAAGTCCATTTGGGTGAGAGTGCCTTGCGCGGGGCTCCTAAACTTGGAAGGCCTGTCATGCCCATAGGTCTTGATCTGCCTGCGACGATGTGAGAAGTGACGCTGCTGCGGGGCGGCTGGTTTCGATTTGTACGTCTTGGGCACCGGCGGTTCGGCGGGTTGCTGCTGCTGGGGCGGCGGCGGTTGCCCACCACCAGCGCCAGCGCCAGCGCCAGCGCCAGCGCCAGCGCCGCCTGCACGGCGAGTCTGTACTGGCATCACCCTGTGTGAGTTTGTTCCAAAATCAAAGGCGAGGTAATGATACAACAGGCCAAAATCAAGGGATTCCAAGAATGAATGACTTTGACCAACCCTCGCAAGTACAGAGTGAATAGCGATAATCAAAGGCGTCTGTCTAGCCCAACATTTGGTTGATGATGAGTCCATGAGTGGGTGAGCCCGGGGTGTGGCGGAGAAGTGGGTCCGTGTCACTGCACTGCAGGCACCTGAGCGCGTTCCATTCCAGTTTCCAGTTTCCAGTGTCGCGAAACTGGAGCGCGTCCAACGCCATGGCCCAAAACAGCAATTTCCATTTAGCTGCTGCGGCTAATTGCATACGGGCAGATGATGCAAGGGATGCATGTTATGTTATGTGATATCTCATTAAGTGAATCAGTATCGCCATCTACTCCGTACCCAGTCCATGTATGGCATACCAGATTGCAAGTCACATGCAAGATAATAATACTAGAAAAACTCAAAACTCCACAGGCAACGAGTATGGATTGTATCACAGCTATATGATTTCCGTCGCATAAATTTGATGGGTGTACCGAACTGCAGATACTGGGCATATTTGGTAGACCCTTACAACGGCACCCGCTAATCCATTGCCATGAATAATAAGAAACGTCTTCTTACTGTCCACCAGCGGCCACCGTCTGATCGTCGTGATTTTCATCATCTTGCTCCTCGTCCTGTTGCTCCTCGTCCCCGCCATCAACGGACTCACCATGGATGGAGTCGCCATCGGTGGAGTCGCCATCAATGGAATCGTCATCTTCCTCCTCGCCATATCTGACGATATCCCCTTTTTCGATGGATGTGGCCCAACGAATGGTAGAACTCGTGCCCCAGCCAATCGCAGCGTCCTCGAGGTTTCGGTAGAAATCCAGTTGCAGTTCTGCGTCTTTCATCATCTCAGTCCAAGATGGCAGCAGTTGTTGCATCCGTGTGTCGTAGACTTTCTTCAACTGTGTATCCTCGTACTCTTTGAGATGGATCCAGTATAGGCCGTTCTTGCCCTCATTGTCCAAAACATCGCTGCCATGAATCTCGAGGTCTCGTTCTCTATCCTCCTCAGTCTCATCGGCATACCCATTTCGATCAGGTTCCTCATCTCTCTCTGCGTTACGAAGGAGAGACGGCGTCTTGGTGATGATCCAAGAAGGCGCAGCAACAATGCACTCCCAGTCAACTATGCCCGTGATGGCTCCGTCCTCGTCTACCATAATGTTCATTTCGGAGATATCATGGTGCCAAATTGCCGTCCGCTCGGCTTCATATCCCTGGAATGGAGGAAATATCTTGGGAAGGACAGACTTCAGGTGTTGTGCCGCCTCCAGAGCGGTCTCGGCCATCTCTTTGTCGTCCCCGTCCTCAGCCGACTCGGCTTCCTCCAGCTTCTGCAGACGGATTATCTCGAGGCGGCTGTGCAGCCAATCATGGCTTGATCGAAACGGACCACGTGGTATGTCGTAGTCGTAGCAGTTGCCTTCAACGTATGGGAAAGACACAATTCGACCAGGGATATCGAACGTGCCTGAGTCGGTTCCAAGAGTGCCGATGCCTCGGAGCATGGAACTGCTGCCGATGGGACCAAACTGGAACAGCTGGGCCTGCAGCTCAGCTACGCGCTGAACCAATGTGGTTTTCTGCTCCATGGTCAATTTGCGCCAACGATAATAAAGAGATTGTCCAGAGATGAACTCCATGAGAATCCACTCGAACCCAATCTTGTTGTTGCTCGTATCGTCGAATGCAATGACCTTGGGCACAGGAATCGTCGTGTTCTCTCGGACGAAGCGCAGCGTGCTAACTTCACCTCGCGTTTTGTTACCAGGGTCTACGGGCAGCGAGACTCGCATGATGTATTTGCCCTTCGCACTGTCAACGGTGTAGATTTTGTTGAGGGCGCCAGAAGCTCGAAAGGTAACAACACATTGACTATCCAAGTCCAGGTGCTCGCTACAGACATCTCGAATTGTAGCGAGCGAAGGTTCATGCGCCCAAGTGGGTGTAAGCCCGAAGAGCGCCTCGGCCCACAAAAGCCCGGCACGATCAGACGACATTTTGTTGGTGTTCTGTTGGCTGCGTTAGTCGATGGTTGTGTCTGATGAACTCAGTACATTCAAGGTTGCTCACCTCGTAAAGTACGACGGAGCGAGGTTTGTGGCAGGTACTCATTGAAGTTGCGTCATTAGATGCCTAAGACGTCCAACCGAATAATCCGGTTTCTTGAACTGTCGTAAACAGCTGTGGATTGTCGGAAACCGCTTGGTGCCGTAGTAGTAGTTGTTGTGGCCAAAGCAAGCTTACTTGATGATGGAAGGATTATCAGGTGGGTAGTAGAGGCGAAGATTCGAGTGCCGAGAAGTTGCAGGACTTGCTGTGACCAATGCAAACTTACTGCATGAAAAAGAATTGCCAAGTGGGTGGTGAACAGGAAGAGTCGAGTTCCGAGAAAACAAATAGGAAGGAGGGAGGCTTACGAGAGGAAAACTTGCCAGACCGGTAGCTAAGGTGAAGAGGCTCGGAGTGTTTGACACATTATGATGGCACATCATTGACGAGAACAATTTTAGCCATCACTAAGCGAACCCTCGTCCAGTAGCAATAGGGAAGCCATAGTAAAAGACTGCAAGATGGTACCAGGGCGAATTCGTGGTCAAGTCAGGGTGAATCCATAATGAATGTAAAGAGGCCAGTCAGCCAGCAGATTATAGAGAACCTACCTATCCCCATAGCATAGGTACTATTTAGAATTGAATACATGTAGTGACCATCCTGTCTATATTCTGCCTCCTGCGCTCAGCTATAACCACAGTGTTCTACCAGGACTTCTACACAACCAAAAGAGACCTTCCTTGACTTTCTCATCGTAAACACATTACAGAACCACCAACCCAATCAGGTCATCGCTACCACAAAGCAGGGCCGTTACCGCCAGTAAGTCGTCGCCATCATCATCGCCAACCAAGGCAAGATCACCCGCAAGCTCACCAAAAGCCAGCAAGACGTCACGACACCAGACAAGAAACCCATAACGACCGCCAAGATGAATTACAAGAAGTTCATCCTCAACTTCATCGACAGCATTCCTGACGAGAAGCTCCAGGGCTTCCGGCTGGAACCTGGTACTCTTTACGCAGACGACAATTTCCGACTTAATATGCAGGGAGTAAGTTTGTTAAACTTGGCAAGAAACCACGTTGTCGAATTCCGTTGCTTGAAAGCTTCGCCTGACTTAATTTGATTCTAATCCAACTGAATCGCAATCACATTAAGAGGTAATGCTAACCATATCCCGAACAGTTGACGTCTTCCACCAAGGAGTACAACCTCCAGATCCAAGTCAACTACAAGGTCAAGATCACCTCGCTTAAGGTCTACGCTCCCAAGACCATCGCCGGACCGGTCTTCGTGGCTCAATCCTTTGTCTCAACCTCTGAGACCGAAGCCAAGTCAGAGGCCGCTGAGCAGGCTGCTGCCAATGAGAAGGGCGTAGGCAAGAAGAACGCCAACCGCAATGGTGTTAACCAGAAGAACGGTGCCAGCCAGAAGAACGCCAACGACAAATCGGCTGCCGACCAGAAGGGTGTGAAGGACGTCACAAACAAGAATGACGACGGCAAAGCTGCCGGTGAGTTTGCAAAAGATGACGAGTCTAATGCGCCGGACCCGTATGCGATTCGCAAGGCGTTCAAGGCTACCATCAGAACCCTCGATGAGATCATGGGACCGGGACAGAAGGGTACGCAGGGCAAGAAATGAGGAAAGGGAGAAGAAGCATTGCGGTGGTCACGGTGGAACAGCTCGACAGCCAAGTTCACCTTGCCACGAAACATCACTTTCAGGTAGATAAACCAACCCTTCCGATGAAGCCCTTGGTGTACACAAACGAATAGCGCAATGAATAGCATCACTTGGATGCGTTGATGATAGGAGTTTGTGTTACTCGTGAATTAGACTCCAGTACAGACACGATCATTCATGGTGCCCGAAGTCATATCTTGATTGCGTGTGCCAAGATATAAATTGTCTTAACGGAGCAACTGGGTCGTTGATGACACTTGAGCGACAGGCGATGGGATACTTGGTGATAAAATACGGTATGGTTGACGGCGGAATAAATGGGTGTTGTCAGTGGATTTAAATCTGGTACGTTATTCCAGGCATGGAAGATTTGGCGAGGAACACGCAAGCCAAATGTTCTACCCAAATATCTTCAGGTAAAGTGAGTTGCCACTATTAGACGTGAAAAAGTTGGGAGAACCTGACGGTTCTAGCAATGCTTCTCTGTAAGGCCTGTTGTAACCGCCCAAGAGACGCCCAGCAACCACACGCAAAACTGAACTCTCACATTGCCTGGGAAACATTTTCGAGTCCGAACGAATCAATCCTGGAGGCACATTCAGAAAGCGATTCTCCTGCTACCACCACAAAGAACCACAACGAGCTCAGCGGCAAGTCCAACTCTGTTCACAACACAAACATGTCATCTATTAGCCCCGCCGCAGGTATTGGACTGATGATACTGTTTATTTCCCTGTTCATCGGTATTGTCATCTGGAAGGGAAAAGAAATCGTGACCATCTTCGCGCTTGCATTGTTCCAGGGACGCAGAAAACGGCATGAAGAAGAGCAATCTGCAGCTACCGAGTCTGAAGTTTGAGGTGAGTTTCTCTCAAGTTTACCATTGCCGATGTTGGGTCGGCACGCTGTGGCCAAGTTTCATTATATCATTGGAACAGTGTTGCGGTGACCAATGGTGTTGTTCAGGTTGGGCATTATACGGGCGGGTTTGATGTCCCACCGAGTTATCGGCGGCCGGGGCTTGGCAAGCTTAGCGTCCGCTATCCGACCCCAGAAAAAAATGATAGTCGGTGCAAGATCGAGGTCGAACCACAAGCTAATGTGTGATCTCTCAGGACAGCATCATCCTCGAGCATCTGTGACTGTCACTTTGTATTCACTTGACTCCCAGGCGCAGACAGTCGCCATGGCCACCCGATCAGGCCTGCGCGCCTCCGTACGAGCATTGCGAACTTCCGACTCCATCTACTGCCGTTGCGCACGACCTTTCAGCACCACCCTTCAATCCCGATACCCTGCACCATCACCCTCCGATAGAACCAAGACGACTCATTTCGGCTTCGAGGATGGAGTCTCCGAAAAGGAAAAGACGGAACGAGTTGCCGGCGTTTTTCACAGTGTGGCCGAGTCTTACGATCGTATGAACGACCTGATGTCTTTTGGCTGGCATCGCATATGGAAGTGAGTTGAGTCGCATACCGGCTTCGACGCTCTCTAGAGTTCTGTGCGACTAACATGGCAAAAGGGATCACTTTGTTTCTTCTCTGAACCCGGGCGCTTCCTCGTCGAACCCACCGAAACCGCAACGCATACTCGACGTTGCCGGAGGCACTGGCGACATTGCCTTCCGCATGCTGCACAACGCCCACGTTCTCAATTCGAACCCGGACGTACACGTCACGATATCTGACATCAACACCTCAATGCTTTCTGTGGGGAAGTCTCGGTCCGAAGCTCTCCCGGCATCCCAACAAACGGCCCTCTCTTTTCTGCCGGCGGATGCTACTGCACTCCCGGACACCATCGCCGACTCCTCGATAGACCTGTACACTGTCGCGTTTGGCATTCGCAACTTCTCCAACATACCCGCGGCTCTGCGGGAAGCTTACCGGGTCTTGAAGCCAGGTGGAGTGTTTGCCTGCCTCGAATTCAGCAAGGTCGGCAACCCGTTGTTGAACGCCGCATACAAGAGGTGGAGCTTCAGCGGCATCCCGATGATCGGCCAATTGGTTGCTGGTGACCGCGATAGCTACCAGTATCTGGTGGAGAGCATCGAGCGATTCCCAACTCAAGAAGCCTTCCGGGATATGATAGTTGATGCCGGCTTTGTTATTGGAGGGGATGGGTACGAGAATCTTACAGGGGGTGTAGCCGCTATACACAAAGGCATGAAGCCCTTGAAGCCTACATCATAATGATATGGAGCCTTGCATAGCACGTTTGTATCAGTAGGAAGAAACATGACAGGCATGATCACCAAAAAGGCTGCCCGGTGTAAGCTAGCTAGCCTACCTATGTACATTACACCAAGAAACAGCATCATGTTGCCTTGTATACCTAATTGAACTGTACCAACTCCAAATAAGCAAATTTACCCCTGTCGCCGGGCAACTGAATTGATGGTGCTGGCGTTAGGCCTTCGTCTTTCAGCTCCTGTATAAACCATATATCTTTAGCGAATTCATATGCAGGGTATGAGTCACGTATATGTGTTTTAGACGGTTACGTGTAGTCTGATTGAGTTGTATTCTTTCCATGTCAAAGGCTTCGTCGTACTTAAGCTTGAGGAATTATTGGTTCATTCCAGATCCAGGTCCAGATTCCAGCACCTCACCTAGGTTAGTAAGGTTAAATAAGATATTACAGATACGTCCCACAGCACTGTGACAGCTTCACTGGCCGCGCTTCCCTCCCCCCCTTAGTACGAACAAATTTCCACGTATGGTTTAGCGCGCTTAGCCCAAGAGGTGACAGCGCCGAAAATTGACTTTTACTTGCCCGTAGAAGTAGAGGGAGAGAAGACGCAGGTTGTCTGTCGGCGGCTGTTAGTTAGGTTAATCTACCTGTGAGTTGTTGCATGTACCTAATGGTTAGGTTATGTACCTAGCTAAGGTAGCCCCCCTCCCCGGGGCGAGGAGTTGTCCCCATTAAATCAATTTGATTGGATTGGGGGTGGACAAGTGACAACAGCAGCACTTCTGAATTGAACATAGGCACCTACCTACCTGACTGCACTGCACTGTACTGCACTGCATTGCATTGCACTCCTAGACCCTAGACTCATTGCACTCACTGCATTCACTGCATTCACTGCACAGCACAATCAAGCAACTGCATTCATTGCTGCTGTAACGTTAGGTAACCCAGCACAAGCCTAGTACCTACTCCTCCTTCCTACCAACCGCACCCAAACCCATACCTTAGGTACCCAAAAAGCATCGCAGCTTTCCCTCTACCAACTCGACTCTAAATTTATTTTAGGGGCGATCCGATCCATCTTTGTTGTTGTAGAGCCGCAACCTTCTCATCACCCTCACTTGCGCTTCACGCATCCTCCCTTGTCCTTCTTCCGTATTTGTTCTTTCGTTTTGATACCCAGGAATCACATACATACTTCTGTGCCTCTTCTTCCCATCACTTGCACCAGGTACTCTCCTTTCTGGCAGAAGGTGCAAAGTACAGCTGACAGAGAGAGAAAGAGAGACTGTCCGAATTGTGGGAGACACTGCAAGCGAGAAAAAGAAGCAAAGCCACCACCACACCTGGCTGACCTGCGATTTTCCTCCCTTGACCACCAACTCACAACAACCTCACCTCACGCGCCGAACGATTGTCCATCTCCAGCCGCCGACCAACCCACACTGATTCGGCCTACTCGAGAACCATCGTTCCTCCCTCGCCCATCACCTCTATTCTCGAAATCCAATCAAACCTACTGATCCATGGCTGTATGTCACTCCCCGACCGGATTCCCTTTGCGCATTCGAGATACCACCACTACTACATCAGAAGTCTGATGGGGTCTCTTCATTACTACCAAGCTTCCAAAGCACGCATCCTCATTCTGTCGATGCGTCCTTTGATCTGCAAATAACTCGGCTTGTGCAATTCACTGTCCTCCTCTACCCCAATCACCACAACCCAACCAGTATCTACCAAGCATCATGGCTTCTACTGGCCCCCCTCCCCACCCGATGGAGTTCCATCACCAGTTGGGATATCCTCCTGCACCTCCCTCGATTGTACTGCCGCCGCAAGGCTACTTGCCCCCTCAGCCCGCCCAATATCGGCGGGGCATGTACAGCGACGTCCGACTCGAGATGGGCATCCCCTTGACTGACACACACCTCCAGCAACCTCGCCAGCCTTACAACCAAGGCTATATGCCTAACGGCGCCCCTGGCAGCCACCCCAATCTCCAGCCTGCCCCCGGCGCAACCCCTCTGCTACCCAACCAAGGTCGCGTTATCCAGACTGGTCCTATTCGGGTTCTCTGCATAGCCGATGTGCGAGGTAAGTCGGCCCCGCCCCCCTCCTGGAGTGAATCCAAATCGCAGAGGCCATGTTACTGACGAACCTGCAATAAACAGGTAATCTCAGATCTCTGAACGACCTCGCCAAGCAGGCTCGAGCCGATCACATCATTCACACTGGAGACTTCGGCTTCTACGATGACACGTCACTGGAACGAATTGCGGACAAGTGAGCTGAGACCGACGCACAATAATCTGGTGAACAATATCTGACAATGTATTGATAGGACACTTAAACATGTTGCCCAGTACTCCCCACTGATTTCCGAGCCTGTCAAGAAGGCCATCGGCCAGGGCGGCCCCGGTCCTGTGAAGCAGCGCTTTGCTTCCCAGGACTTGCCTCTGTCTGAACTCTCCATGTTCATTAGTGGCCAGGTCAAACTCGACGTGCCTGTATACACCGTCTGGGGTGCCTGCGAGGATGTGCGCGTGCTCGAAAAGTTCCGATCCGGCGAATACAAGGTCAACAATCTGCACATCATCGATGAAGCTCGCTCTATGCTGCTCGAGATCGGAGGTGTCAAGCTTCGACTGCTTGGTCTGGGTGGCGCTGTGGTCATGCACAAGCTCTTCGACAATGGCGAGGGCCGGACTACCATTGCTGGTGGTCAGGGTACTATGTGGACGACACTCCTGCAGATGGGCGAGCTTGTTGATACTGCTAACCGCGTCTACGACCCCACGGAGACCCGCGTATTCATCACACACGCCTCACCTGCCCGAGAGGGAATTCTGAACCAGCTCTCTGTGAGTCTGAAGGCAGACTTTTCCATCTCAGCCGGTCTCCATTTCCGCTACGGCAGCTCCTACAACGAGTTCAGCGTCAATCCTACGCTTGACCATTATCGTGGTAAGCTCGCTGCCTCCAAGGCCTCATTCAACGATGTTTGGGAGACAGTTAAGAGCGAGGTAGAGCCCGCTATTCAGCAAAATGAAGCCCAGCAGAACCTTCTGCGAAATGCTCTCAACCTTGTGGAGAAGATGCCTACAACCGCAGCTGGTGGTAACCCGTTCGGCGGTCCTGTCGGCGGATCTGCTGCCCTCGGACAGGTAGATGAGAGCGCCTTTAAGAATATGTGGAACTTCAATCTGGCGGATGCTGCTTTCGGCTGGTTGGTGCTGGAGATCCAGGATGGCCGGATTGGTACCGAGATGAGAGCCCAAGGTTTCAACTTTTCACACCGAGGTGCCAAGCAACAGCCCAACGTGCCTGCTGCAAGTTCGCCCTCGCCTGCTCCCGTCGCTACCGGCGCCCCTGCCGCGAATATGCCTCCTACCGGCCCTCAACGCGCTCCTTCGACAACTCAACCCAAATCGGCCAATGCTACGCCATTGCAGCCGAAGCCTGCCACGCCCAAGCCGTCTGCTCCGTCTCCTGCCCCTGCCTCGGCGACCAAGGAGAATGAGAAGCCTACGAATGGTACAGCCACTGGCCCTGACTCGGCACCTTCGCCGGCTCCTCGTGGAGGAGCTGCCTCCGAAATCATTGGCCTCTTTATTATGAATGTCCAGTCGGATGAGCAGGCCCGTGATATCTTCACTGATGAGCACAAGGGTAAGATCACCAAGATCGACAAGTGGGGCGCGTCGTCCCAGAACAAGGTGGCACACTTCCCGACCCTCGACGACCGTGATCATGCCTATGCCAGCCTTCCCGACGACTACAAGGTGCGCCAGACTGAGGACCGGTCCAAGCCTCTTGTCAAGATCTTCCAGCCTCGCGAGAGCAAGACCTTTCCCAACCGAGGTGGAGCTGGCACGTGGGGTAGCAGCACCAGGGGAGGCACCAATTCTAACCGTAGTGGCTACCAAAGCGCCACTGACCGCGGAACCGCCAGTGGCGGAGAGAGCGGACCCGAAAGCGGCCGTGGAGGACGTGGACGGGGTGGAAGCCGAGGTGGGCGAGGTGACCGCGGCGGTCGGGGTGGACGTGGCGGCCGAGGAGGCGCCAAGGGTGACGGCGGCAGTGGATCACCTGCTCCAGTTTCCGCAACTCCGGCGGACTCTTGAAGTAGCCAGAACTAGGCAAAGTAACCTGGTTGCTGCCCATGCACTCCCGTATTCACGCTTAATCCACTTGTACAACTCGGTTGTCGCATGAAAATCAGTTTCTGTCGTTCAACTGGCGTAGAAGGTTCATAAAAAAAAAGTCGGCCGGTTTCGAGGAAGGGCTCTTCCGTGAATGGAGGGACATGGCTACTTTCTCGTTGAATGGTGGACACGGATATGAACGCAGGCGGGACTTTTTACCCGCTGCTAGACATGACACCACACTTTTTTCTCCCCTGTACCACAAACTACATGGCTTTCACGAGCCTTTCTTCCCCCCAACCTGTCAGTTTTTACCCACTAATCTTGCATGTCTTCATCGAGGGGGTTCGAGGGAAGACGGAGTGGGATGACTTGTGGAAAGTCTGGGATGAGAGAAGAGACAGGTTGCTTTTGCAAAATAGGTATCTGCTGATCCTGCATGGGAAAAAGCCATTGAGGTACACTTTCTACTTTGCTGGTATGAAATACAAAAAAGATCTCAGACAATAGACCAGCTAGGCTTGCCTTGCAACTGTGTTAATTCTTCACCCTTTCTTAAGAAGCCTTGGCCGTCCTCTTTGACCCTTGTAATTATATGATGAATACTATGCTTCTTGGCATTTATTATATTCTCTTGGTATAGAAACACCGTGCTACTCAAGAATGAATTACTGGCCCGTCCATGAGTGCCCGCAAATGCCTGTTCGGAGCCGAGTCTACTGTTTCTAAGAATAGAGAGGGTGGACGAGATACGAGATCCATGGGTCGATGCATTCTATGGGGACTGCTGATCATCACCACTCTCGACGAGTAAGTTTTCTGGGTCATGTGTGTCTTGTGGCTCAGCTCTTTAATATGATCAAGACAATACGAGACGAGAGGCACAAATACGAACGAATGTTTCTACACGCGCGTGTTATAGCTACTTTTGTGTATATATATAACATTTGAAGTTGCCTGCTTGCTGTCTACTAACAGATATCGTCGACTATTTCTTTCCGTTGAATAACCGAAGGGGATAAAATATGGCTTAACTCTTGCTCGTTGTCTCGTCCGTCCGTTTCGGGGGGTGGGGGCCCGGGGGGAAACTTGTCCTCGTAACATGTCTATAAAGCTTTGTTGGTGTTATCATACATTTATTTGTTTGATGAGAGAGCTTTCCTCCCCTTCCTTCTTTCCTTTCTTCCTTTCCCTTTCCGGCCTATGAAACCTCGACATGATTTCCCCTCCTTTCCATGTCCCAACAACTCCTTATTTGATGATGATGATGCAAAGCCCGGACATAAGGGGTTCGTTCATCCGCTGGGCCTCATTTCCTGCACTTCGTTTCGTAGGGACTCGACACCGTGTACAACATTGGTCCATCAGCAGCGTCTCTCTTCTTTCCATATCCTGTCGCTCTTTTTGGTCGGAAGGTGGGGGGAAAAGAAAGGGAAGAGAGGTGAGGTACGAGAGGATAAAAGAAAACGATTGTCCCACTCAAGAAACCCGATGGGCGGCGGTCTTCTGGAGGGGTAAAAAGAGAACCCTCACTCCTCGCTGATATGATATGTGCGATGCTTCAATCCGTCGCGGCAAAAGAGGAAAAACACCGTATCAAAACCCCAAAGATGACGGGCATTTTCCATGAGGGGCAAAATCCCATCATCAATAACTCCAAATGTATGCAATGACGCGGAGACAAGAACAGGACAGATGTTCAGCTTTCTTCGGTCTGGCCTGGCTCGTCTCGTATGGACACTTCTGCCAGACAAGTTGGTCCATACTCCTTCTCCTCCGGGGCTGCGATGTCGCTGCTGCTAGCCGCCACGTGTGGTCGGACTCGTATGTCGCTTCTCCTCGGGTCAAGGGAAGAGCTGCACCGCTCGTGTTCGTGGCGATTTCCACGTGAGCGACGGCTCGACCGGCGAGAGTGGTTTCTCGACACCACAACGCTCACCTGCCTGCCCACCAGAGTCCTGGCTCGGCGCAGCGTCGCGGATGACTTGTAACGTTTTTCGAATAAGTTGTAACGCACGTTGGACTACCACATGTCGTTGTCTCTCTCATCCCGTTGTTGCTGTTGCTGCTGATGTTGCTGGCGGCGGCGATCTTCATTACTGTATGTTCTTTCATGGCCACCACCACCACCATTCCGATCCTTGGCACCCCCATGATCGTAGTCATAGATCTCGGCGTCTTCAGGATAGTCGCCGGATTCGTGCTGCCCATCGTCGTATTGCTGTTGATCATCCCCGTACTGCGGGTCCGACTGCATATTGCACGTTAGTAAAGACAAGGGAAAGGGGTTTGATATTGTAGCTGCATCGGTAAGACTTACCCCCCTGTGGTATTCAAAATTGTAGCGGTCCATGCTTTCCTGGGCCTGCTGTTGCTCCAAATATTCTTGCTCCCGTTGCTCTTGCTCGCGCCTCTTTCGCTCTTCTTCCTGGAGCCTCTTTTGCTGCGGTGACATGGGAACCTGGATCTGAGGATGCATGGCCTGGACCTTCGCAAGGTAAGCGTACATGAAGTTACTCAGTAGCACTTGGCTTTGCAGCGCGCGCCGTGGATTAGCCAGCTTGATATGAGCCATACGGTATATCGCTCGCTCCTCCAGGATCGGAAACCGGGTCCAGTGATAGTCAACATCGGGAACCTGGGGCTTGTAAGGTGCCGGCTCGGGAGATTGGGGTCGAGCATGCGACTTTTTGCTACCCGAGTCCCGGTCGCCCTTCTTCTTGCCGCCGCCGAAGAAATTGGCGAACAATCCATCCTTCTCCTTCTTCGCCTCGCCGGACTTCCGGCTGCTCTCCTTTCTTCGTTCCTCCTCCAGCTTGCTATCCACATTGTCTCGATCCAGGAGCAGACTTTCTCTCCCTTTCTGTTTGACGTTGTCGATTGACGTTTGGAGCACGTCGAGCCGCACATTGTCGTGCGCCTTTTCAACGAGGGCTTTGGCCTTGGACTTTTTGGATTCCTCCTCGTCCTTCTTCTTCTTGTCCTTATCGTCGCCGCTCTTGAACCATTTCCAGCCTGTAGGTTTACTGACCGACTCCTTCTTGCTCTTCTTTTCTGGTTTCTTCTCCTCGGCGGGCAGAGTAGGAATGAAAGTCAGACTGTCAGTTCTGCCAGAGTTGGGGCCCGGTAAAGGTGCGGGGTTCTGTGCGATGTCATTCATCGTCTGACTTGGGAGTCTCTGATGATCGCGGGCAGGCTGCTGTGACGTAGAAGTTTGGCGTTGCGGCTGTTGTTGCGATTGTTGAGGAGCCTGTTGGTATTGCTGCTGTGGTTGTTGCTGCTGCTGTGGTTGTGGTTGTATTGGTTGGCCATAGTTAGGTCTCCTGCTTGACCGGGCTGGTGGCTCATCGGGCACTTGAGGCTGAATTTGTGAAGACTGGACGGCATTCGATTGCGAGGACGATCGGGCAGGGAAAGGTCTCGCGTGTTGGTCAACATACTGGGGTTCTGATGGTTCTTCTTCGATTACAGGTGTTTCGGCGATTTGCGCAGTAGAAGAGGACGGGTATATGCGATCATCCGATGTGTTGTGACCAAGATCTGTGTTGGATCTTGATAGTGTGGGCTCCTGTGGTCCTTGGTAGTCACCATAGGCTTCGGTAGGCTGTTCACGGCTGAAAGGCTGCTGCCTCCGTACAGATCGGTTCGGGCGCGAATAGTTCTCGGCAAGGGGTTCGGATTGCACGCGATTCAGGCCGTATCCTGGTGGCGCGTCCATGGAAGAGTTAGTGATGGGGGACTGGTCACTGCTGCCTTCGTCGTTCTTCCGTGCCGCAATGCGCTTGGAGAATGAAGGCCGATCCCTCACTGTGCCATGCCGGTCTTTGATACTGCCACCCTTGCGGTATGTAGTCCTAGTCGAGCGGCGGAGACCTGTTCCAGGAACCGCTGGCAAGATGGGTTTATCTTCTGATGCACCATCACTACTACCATCATGGCCCCGCGCGTCTTGGGCCAACTTTTGCACTGCCCTTGAAGGGTCATTTATTAGTTCATCCAGGCTCAACTCGGTTGCGGCATTACCGCCAGTCGAGCCCTGTCTTTCCAATCTTTCGGCACCATCGACATATCCATCAGCACCTCGACCTCCTCGGTTGTCTATTTGCCTGGAAAGCATAGATTTCTGGCGCCTGAGCCCACCCGAATCACTCCTATCCAAGCCGTCGACTGAGAGCATCGATTCGCCGGACCTTCTCTTTATAGATTGGACTCGCTTCTCCAAGAAGTTCTTGAACTCCGTGGGCGCTAGCTCAGGATGAACCCCAGCAGGAACCCACAGAAGTCGCGAGGGGTCAGCTTCGTCGTCATCCCCGTGGGGCGCAACAGACATCAAGGACATGTTCTGGAAAGGTAACAAGTCCGGATCTTGGCTGTTTTGAACATCCATTGACATACGCCGTAGCGCCTGTAGGTTGCTGAGCTCCAAAGCTATGTCGTTCGGGTTGTTCATGGTTCCGAGGGGAAATTGCGATCCTTCGCTCCTCATGTCTCGTAAAGTTGGTGACAGTGGCGACGACGGAGATGTAGGGGTGCCGTCATGGTGAGCACCGTTACGCTGGCTGGGTCGACGTCCGGGCGCGGTTTGGGATTTCTTGACCTGACTGCCATTTATGTTCGGCGGAGAAGAACCTTGCAGGCCACCGGTCTTATCGGATATTGAGCGCACAAGTTTAAGTCGGTGTTCCTCAGGAGAATGGGGTTCGTGCCTCATGATCTGCTCACCGCCATACGGCGAGGCAATAAAGCTCATGGGCCGGTCGCCTTGTCCGTAATCATCGTCGTCGCCGTACAGGGTACCTATCGTTTCGGTGATATGATGACTTGGGTCGGATATGGACAGCTGGTTGGCATGGCCGCGACGACTCGAGAAGCTGCCACCAACGTCGCGAGGCCTAGAGGAGGTCTGTAAAGTAGAACAGTGTGTCAGTAATCACAGACCCAGCTAGGAAACCACGCGATCTTGTCGTACTTGGCACCATCCAGGCAGAGATGATTCCAAAAGTATGTGATAAGAAGCTTCTTGCTCCTTGCCAAGGAGATATGTGTAGCAAAGGAGCATGCGATGACAGCCTTGGGGTTGCACACAAGTCCAGAGTCATCGCACTCACCATCATCTAGTATTTGCAGTGAGGCCTCTGGTGAGGCCCGGCCCAGGCTCTCTTATCCCCTTATATCGTTGTTCGGCGGCACGAGGCACAGATTCGACGGGCCCGCACAACTATCATGAGGGTCGCAAGTGGCCGTTGACGGCACAGATCGGCGGGTTCTATGCGGTGGTGTGTCTACGGGATGTACTGGGACTCTGGGAGCGGCGAGTGTTGTTGGGTGTGCGAAGATAGACACAAGGTAAGAAACGGGGTTGCCAGTGGGCGGCGGGCGGCGGGCGGCAGGGCAGGGATCCAAAGAAAGCCGTAGCGCTAAGTCAACAAGTGGTTTCGCGTGAGCCCGAGAATACTCCCAAAGAACTCTTCCTCCGACAGGTCCGACCGTGGTTATAATGACAATAGGGGTTAGTCAGGTCGAAGAGAGAGAGGGAAAGACAGAGAGAGAGAGAGAGAGTCGCCAGGAGCAGTCGGGTCCGAAAACAAAGCTTGCCAGTGTTTGCAGTGCCGTGGTAAGGATGGATGGCGGTGATGGTGCTGTATGGGACCAGGTAGGTTCTAGATTGTGGAATCGTCTCTACTTGCCCCCTGCCACTCGATTCGGATTATGGCTGGGGTGCAGGTTTTGATTGCTTGGTTTCAACTCAAGTCGGCCGTCGTCTGGTGATGCGGAACCAGAGCAGAGGTACGGATGAACGAAAGGAAGATTGTGATTCGATCTGATTGATTGAACAAAACTGGACAGGATAGGACAGGACTGGACGGGACTGGATTAGATTGAAAGGATGTCTGTCTGTCTGTCTAAACTTGAACAACAAAAACGGTGGTGGACAGGCAGCGGACAGCGGACAGCGGGCAACAGACAGTAGCGGCGGTTAGGCATAAGTCGCAGCCGTACAGGCCGAACATTCATTGCATACCTACAGCAATGGGCACTGCCAACCTAATGATAATAATACCACCATGCATATGCTAACTAACTGTAAGGCAATGCATTTCCAACTTTAACCTCCATACATACATTACCTTAGGTTTAGTTACCTATTTTACGACTGCTTTGAGTACTTACACGCAACAACAACGCGAATGGGGCCTGTAGTCTGTAGCAGTCTATAGTCTTCAGTCTGTAGCATTGTAGCACTGTAGCAGTGTACGTAGCACTCCATACCATAGCCCTCCGTAGCATGCATCCATCTCCATCTCCCCTCTCATTCAGTCTAGCCTCCTGAAGTCTGAAGTCCCTACGTGAGTAAATTGGGACCCATGTATGGGATTATGCCTAGGCAAAATCTGGTGTCTGGATGTGACTTTAGGTTAATCCGTCGGCAGGTCTGTCTGACATTCAATTGGATCGCTTTGGCTGTCTGCTTGTGTCTCTGCGTACTAGGCTAGGTTAGCTTCCAATCACATCTCTTACTCACCTAGGTTGCTGAGAGGTGGATATGTCAATGCTGTCTCCGATGTACTGTTGCATTGCCTTCTGCTAACAGGGCTAACAGATAGGTATCCGACAGCCTTCCAGCGCATCCTCCGTAGTACTGATATTAAAAGGATGGGGTTGGAAGCTGGACAACAAGGCCGTCTCGGCTGCTGTCCAATCTAATTTAGCGCCGGCGCATAGCGAGGGAGCAAATCACGGCCGGCCGACAGTTCCTGATTCTTGATGTGTTGCTGCCAGTAGGTACAACATTGGGAGTATATGATTCACAGCTAAGCATTTGAATTATGGCCCCGATCGCACCCCTGACACCTTAGAATCATCACGTGTGCCGACTGTGATTGGGAGGGACTGAGAGCTGAGAGGGAAATGCACCGAGGCCAGATTTGGCACCAAGCCCCCTCCCGCTTGTATCAAGTATCAAGCAGTCTGAAATCAAAGTGTGGCTTTTTCCCTCTCTTATTCATGGGATGCGATGGCATCGCCGAAAAGAGAGCATGTCGTAATATCTGTCAAACAAGGGCCCAATCGGGACAGCAGAATCGTGCATCATTCTGCATGATGAAGACCAGGTTTCCAGAACTTTGGGTCCTCTCGTCACCAAGAGAGAAACAGCATACCCATAGCTTACCGAGTACCTACCACTACCTACCACTTACGGCAGCGCAATCGAGGGAGAGAGCGAGAGTAGGAGACCCTGGCTTCCACTTGCTTGCATCCATGGTCAGGTTCCAGCACATAGGACCAGGGCATATGTACGGCTAGACAAAAGAGTTAAAAAAAAAGAAATTTCCATTGAACTCAACTAACCGATGCCCATGATCTCCAAACCATCCTACCATCCATCCTACCGTCCGGGCTGGCATCGATAAGTCAGTAGCCAGCCGAACAGGCAACTGTTACTACGTAGGTTAGTAGGTTACTATATGTATGTAAAGGGCGATCCTATCCCCGGTCTTTATACCAAAAATAAACCAGAAAAATGGGCTTCTCTTCTTGACGTCCCATGCGTGCTGTTGTGGTGTAAAGGTGCGAAATGTATATCAATACACTCATTATGTTCAAGAAACCGCAACACCATCCATGTTTCTGACCCTGTTCCAATCAAGTAGATCAGAAATGACAGGTTCGCGTAGAGTCGCGCTCTGCCGCGGTTGGTAAGACATGACAATCTGGTTATCGATCCATTTTTGCCTTTGAAGCTGATGAAAACGCACCCACATGACAGAAGTGATCTTCGATTCCGTGCCTGGGCACTGCGACTGTCAAATGCTATTGAACCATATATTGTCTCTATCATCATCACACATGTGCGTTGTTTGTCCAAGAAGTCCTTCCATGTCGTTGTGGACGGGCTACCACCCGCGACCCGGGCGTTGCGGCAAACAACAAATGAATTACAAACCTGCACATTGGTCGCCGTCATCTTCTCACAGGAGAACCATGTTTTACCAGTGTTCTTCTGTGACGGGCAAACGAATTGGTCTTTGCAGAAGGACTCCGCGAGATGTATGATATACCCACCTCCCATCACTACCTGTATACGATACCCCCCGTGCTTCTCTGCCATTTAAATGTGCTGGTAAAAGGTTACTGGCAGATTCACGTGCACGTGCCTCATGAGTGGGATGACACGCCGTTTCCCTGGCCTGACTGAGCTTTCTTGGAACAGTTATCAAATGCAATATACTACATATGTACAAACATACATACGTATGTAGACAGTCTCTGGCAGAGCGATTAATGAGGGACGATGATGCTCTATCCACTTGCCTACTAACCACACACAACTACAGTACTAACTAAACTACTGCGTGTTACATGGCGGCCACCAAAACGGTCTTGTGAAATGACGACATGCATGTATTTCCCCTCTATCACTCTTGGGACTTCAACCTACCCTACCCAAAGTTGCCTTGGCGGTCCCCCCTCGGAGGTCAGAGCTATCACGTCGCGTGCTTGTCCGACGTTGGCGCCACCATCGGACACTGAGCCTATTAGAACCTACCCGCTTACATGTAGTCGCTAGGCCCTGCTGTACTGTACATGAAAGCCCAAGCTATTAAACTACGACTACTACTACCTGACTACCACTCGCCCTGCAAGCATGACTGTGTTGCGGCAATTGCAGATGCGCTAACTCTGCGTTACCGGTCATGCAGATCATCGGGGGGGGGGGGGGGGGGGGGGGGGGGGGGGGGGGGGGGGGGGGGGGGGGGGGGGGGGGGGGGGGGGGGGGGGGGGGGGGGGGGGGGGGGGGGNCCCCCCCCCCCCCCCCCCCCCCCCCCCCCCCCCCCCCCCCCCCCCCCCTGGTGGCTAGTAGCACGCTTGTACAACTCCGAAACCCAACAACAAATCCAAGAAATACAAGGTCCAGAGGGCCAGAGGGCTGCTGCCAGCTGTTTGGTTTTTTTGCTTTTTGCTTTCTTGGGTCCATTTGGTCCTTACCTGGGGTCCCGTCGGATCTGGGTCGCATCTGGCATGCTGCTATAGTCCCATGACCTGACGAGTTCCCAACGCGCCCCGACAATGTTTGGGTTACGCCGACAGGTCATGTCAAGCCAAGCGGTATACACCTGCCGGATAGGGGAGGCCAAGGTGGACTTCGTGACCGCCGCTGGCAATGCCATCTGCGGGGGACGACTCGTGCCGGATTTAGGTCGGCGCTAATCAACGGTGCCCGTAAGCCGGGAGCTGGAGCCTTGTTTTTGTTGATTTCCCCTATTTTCGTCCAATCCTGCCACGAGATCTGGCGAACCTACAGGCATTACAGATCGCTTTACCTATGAAAGTCGTTTGGATACTGAGAAACCGGCGTGTCAGTCCATGCCGTCTGATCCATTCACTAACCTACCTCCCCCCCCCCTAGTCTGCCCATCTTCTTTTTTCCTCGTGCCGCAATGTCGCGAACCTCTAGAACCGCACATCCGGCCGTAGTAGCATGGATCTGTTGTCCATGGTATCATCGACCTGGCCGCCTTCACGGCCTTTCGATACCTTCGCCCACTAACATGCAGTAGCGTGGCTCCCACGACAAGTCCCATACGAGGTCTTTTTCAGGTAACATGGTCGACATGACGAGTGTTTTCAAGCAAATCATGCAGGAATAAAGCGGTCTATTGCATAGGAATCTTGTAGACCGAGTAACCGTTCGTGTATGGCCACCCCGCCACAAGACTGCCATCCCTTTCGTCTTGGCTACAAGACATCCCGGGGAGTACGGGGATCCGGGACGAACCTCAGAATATCGGTGTGATCCACCACGAGCCCATCTACAGCGCGCCATATGCCCAGGCCACGCAGATCTCTTTTAAGACAAGGGGGGGCAAGCAGTGTTTAATTGAGGGTGTGAGTTGGGAGTCGGGTGGATATCTCCCTCGCCGTCACCAGATACCCTGCCTGCCACCCAGAGGATGCCATCCGTGCCGCAGAATCATGCCAGTGCTGCCCACAGAACCTCCACAATACCTTGCCAAAAGCAACTGCGATGAATAACTTATAAAAGGTATGAGACATTCGACACCCGGCTTTCCATCTTCTAGTCCATCTTTCCGCGGAACATTCTTGTTTAGCTTTGTGGTTTCCTCTTTGGCCACCGCGAATGTCCATCATGGCGCGTCTTCCCATGCCATCCCTCGCCGGTTTACTCCCATGGCTTCTCGTCATCGGTGCCCAGCCGAGTTTTGCGCAGACTTGCTGGAGGGATACGCAATGCAGTAGTATCTCGACTGCCGCGTTTCCCGGTTCCTGGGAGTCCAACATGTTTGCGCCCAAGTCGCGTATCGTCAACCCTGCTGTCCTTCTTGGCACCGATGGCAAACAGTTCAGTACTTACCCATCCCAGGCTACTTTGGACAAGGATACGAAAGCCGTCGTATTCGACTTTGGTTATGAAGTCGGAGGCGTTGCCACCATCGACTACACCGTCTCGTCCACTGAGGAAGGGGGCACCATTGGTCTGGCCTTCACCGAGGCCAAAAACTGGATAGGCCCGGTTTCGGATTCCTCCACTGGTATATACGACAACCCGGAAGTCGCCATCTATGCCAATAATAAGGGAACTGGAGACTTCTCCTATGTTATGCCGGTCGAAAACCTCCGAGGGGGGTTCAGGTACATGACCGTCTTCACAACTAAGGACATGTCAGTCAAGATCCACAATGTTTCTTTGGAAATCACCTTCCAGCCGACTTGGAGTAATCTGCGCGCATACCAAGGATATTTCCACAGCAGCGATGACCTCCTCAATAAGATCTGGTACAGCGGTGCCTATACACTGCAGACAAACTCTATCCACCCTGCAACTGGCCGAGCGTGGCCGGCACCACAAAATGGCACCTGGCTTGAGAACGGCATGCTCGGTCCCGGCAACACCATTCTCACCGATGGTGCTAAGCGAGACCGCACCGTCTGGCCTGGCGACATGGGCGTTGCGGTTCCAGCGGCGTTCTACAGCACTGGCGATATAGAGTATGTTGTCTTCCGCGGAAGATTGCTTTTCCAGCTGCTAATTGTTTACAGGAGCACTAGAAATGCGCTGCAGTCGCTCTATGAGTTACAGGTCGGTGCAACTTCCCGAGACGGGTCACCACGTGGGTAGCCTCACTAACCGTTTCGGCAGGACTCGTCGACGGGGCAATTGCCTTTCGCAGGAAAGCCCCTCCGCGCAACAGGCAGTACAACGTACCACTTGTAAGGCAACATGCTCCTAGCATGCGCTTGTGTACCCATACTAAATTCTTCTCCCAGATGGACCATGCTCGGAACTTACAATTATGTATTCTTCTCGGATGACACCGACTTTCTCAAAGAGCATTGGGATGGTTACAAAGCGGCCATGAAATGGGCACAGGGAGAAGTCGACAGTTCCGGCCTCTTATATGGCAAGTCAAAGGATGCTGATTGGGGCCGCCTTTGGCCCGACGGCACTACCACTTCCATCCAAGCTCTTTTCTACCGCACTCTAGCCACCGGCGCCACCCTTGCTAAATGGGCAGGTGATGCTGACGGAACTGGAGAGGCCTGGTTGAAACAAGCCAATGATATCAAATCCATCACGTCCCAGAGGAACTGGGACTCCAGTGCGGGAGCGTTCTTCGACACAGCCGACCGTAAGAACATTCATCCGCAGGACGGAAACTCCTTGGCAATTCTTTTCGGCATCGTCGGTGCCTCTTCGAATGAAGCCAGCGGAATCTCCTCCTACTTGAAGAAGAACTGGACACCCATTGGGGCCGAGTGCGAGGAGCTACCCGGTGAGATCTCACCCTTCATCTCGTCCTTTGAGATCCAGGCGCATCTGCTCGCGGGCCAGACACAGCGCGCTCTCGACCTGATCCGCACTAGCTGGGGCTGGTACCTGAACAACCCGCTGGGCACCCAGAGCACCATGATCGAGGGCTACCTGATCAACGGCACATTCGGCTATCGCTGGGACGCGGGCTACCAGAACTCGTTCTCGTACACGTCGCACGCGCACGGCTGGGCCACCGGGCCCGTCACGGCCCTCACCGAGCACATCCTGGGCTTGAGTGTTACGGGCCGCGGGGGCTCCACCTGGCGGCTTGCGCCGCAGGTCGGCGATCTCTCGCACGCCGAGGGCGGCTTCGTCACCAAGCGCGGACGCTACTCAGCCTCGTGGACCCGCGAGTCCGACGGCGCCATCAAGGTCGAGTACGCCGTCCCTGAGGGCACCGAGGGCGAGGTCAGCCTGCCGCTCGGCGCCAACGTCGACCCGGCCAAGGTCACGGTCAACGGCAAGGCGTTTTCGGGGCGCAAGAGAGACGGTGGTGGTGGTGGTGCTCCTTGGCGCATCGAAGAGGCCCCTGGTGGCAGGCGCGTGTTAACCATGCGCAGCTCGGGCGGGAAGCACACTATTTCTGTACGTTGACGAAGGGGTTTTCATTATGTGTATTGCGTATTTGTATCCAATGTCCGAGACTATACATTGTGTACAGGCATTGAGGAGGATTGGCGTGTATGGCTATACACTTTATGATTATTGGGAGCAGCATACGTGTACCTACTTTTCCAGTAGACAGGCGAGATACCCAGACTCAATGTTGATTTTCTTGTTGGTTCGCTGGGTTCGGTGGAGTTTATTACCACTTCCGGTAATTGGGGAATTATCATTACTGTTTACACTGCATGTCACTGTGTTTCTTCATCAAGCCCAACCTTTGTGATATGTATGCAGATAGTTTGAATCAGTACGCCAGGTGAGCCTTTTGCATTTCTCTGCACACTGCAGATGGGTATAACGATGGATTGCAGATCAAAAAGGGGTATCGACCACTCCTGGGTAGATGTGTATGAGAAATGCGTCATTCTCCGTCAGGCATTGCAGGACGACGCAAACACGCTGTCTTGGGATTGGCCAGTTTCTGATTGAAGACACATGAGTGTCTCGAAAGACAGAAAAGTTCTGCTATCCCCGAGGTTGAGTCACATTCCTGTGTACCCTCATATTGGAGCTGGCTTGCTTGGAAGGGTCGACTTTACGGTAGATCAACCAATGATGCCGCGACCGCGGTCTCATGGGTGCCTTGTTTGGTTGGACGGCTGCATTAGGCACCCGGAACTCGTTGTCAGTCAAGCTCATAGTTGCCTGATCAGCTATTCGATAGAGCTCTGGAATAGTCGGTCGAGTCATCGTAACTTCCTTGTGAGCTGCGTCGGCCTAGGTCAAGGTTGCCCAATTGGGACAGTGCTGCTCTAATATTGCATAGTCGCGGGGATATCAAGATAGCGATCTCACATAGCCTGAAGTGGGGTGGTGATAAGGTGCAGCTAAAGGGGTTCGGGAAATTCCTAGGTAGGTACTTAGGTTACTTGCCTAGAATTGGTACCTAGAGCCTAGGGGGTCTAAACGTCATGTGAACGGGCGACAGAAAGGCGCTAAAGAGCGCGTCGCGGTTGCCTCAATGTAAAGTACCCCCCCGAAATCGCGTCTTTTCTTGCTCGTCTTCCTCCCCCCCAGTCCATCACCCTAGACTGCGACAATCTTTTGGACTTTTCTCGTCCATTCGTCTGCAAGTCTTACTTCTTTCTTCCGAATTGTGGCTACCTTCGCAATCCTATACTACCGCAGCACACAATCAATACGGGTCCAATTGCATATAGCTACGACCAACACTGTTATGCAACCAACCTGGGGCCTCCTCTCTTCCTCCACGCCGCATTAGTAAAGAATAAAAGCTTCGGTTGATCAAGCCAGCGTTGCCTATTCTACGTCCAATATGGCAGACCAGGACGATGCAGCTGGGAAACTGCTCGATCAATGTGTCTTCACCTTTGTCCCGAGCAAAGAGCTCAACGAGAATCTCATTCAAGAGGTAAATTATCCACGCGTAACTCTCGCGTCGCCAGGATGTCCGCCGACTGACATCCTCAATACAGCTCTCTCAGAAAGTTATCAAGTATGGCGCTGAAGTAAGCCAACCCAAACGAGATGGTTCGCTCCCGCTGGCTGTCGCGACGCACATCATATCCAACACCATCGACTTCCCCCAATATAACGAGGCTACCTCAATGATGATACCCGTCATCAAATCCAGCTGGATCCAGGCCTCGATTGTCAAGAACAGACAAGTACAAATACGGCCTCACTCCCCCGATCCTAGAATGATCTTTTCTGATGTCGTGCTTTCTTGCGCCGATATCCCCTATTCCGACAAGGAGTCTATCATTGGCGCTACCATGGCCCTCGGCGGCACGGATTCCAACAACCTGACCAAACTGGTCACACACATTTGCGCTCTGTCGTTGGATCATCCGATGTGCAAAATGGCAAGAGAGAAGGGCCTCAGATGCAAGATTGTTCTTCCCCATTGGTTCGACGACTGTTTCAAGTTGGGGAAGCGAATTGACGAGGCTCCTTACTGTCTGCCCGATCCCGAGATTTTGCGCGAACACCCAGGGGGCAATATCCCGATTCCTTCCAGCCAGCATCTTCAAGGTGCGACTTCCGCCAGGCCCGACTATATCCCCACACCAGTTGAATCAGAGGCAGAGTCTCGGCCAAAGCTCACCATCTTCCATGGGAAGAAGGTTATGCTGTCGGGCGATCTAAACATCAGCGACCGCTTGAGAAATATCGTCAAGGAGCTGATCAGCGATGGTGGAGGCGACCTGACAGACCAAGTCGATGACTGTGATTGGTTCGTTTGCCATTACCGGGACGGAGATGACTACATTCGAGCAGCACACGCCGGCAAACACATTGGCAACTTGTCTTGGCTCTATCACCTGATAACTCACAACGCATGGACGACCCCGACCCAGCGTCTTCTTCATTATCCCATCCCTAGGAATGGTCTTCCTGGATTTAAGGACCTTAAGATTGCTGTGTCCAATTATGGAGGCGAAGCGCGCATCTATCTTGAGAATCTGATTACAGCTTCGGGAGCAACTTATACGAAGACTATGAAGGCCGACAACACTCATCTAATTACCGCGCGATCTAACAGCGAAAAATGTGACGCTGCACGTGATTGGAACATCTCCATGGCCAACCACCTTTGGATCGAAGAGAGCTATGCTAGATGCGAGATGCAAAACCTCACTGTTAGCAAATACACCCATTTCCCACAGCGCACCAATCTCGGCGAGGTAATTGGCCAGACGATGTTTGATGTAGACAGGCTTGAGGCTCTGTATTATCCCGGCGGCAAACCTCGGAGGCCTTCCTCCGCGTCTAAGCGCAAACGGAAGACGATGGACATAGCCGATGAGGATATGGACGCTGACAATCCTAACGATGCTACTGGACGACACACTCGGAAGGATTTCGATGTCATGCAGGATGATGACCTTAACGCTGCAGACCAATCAGTCGAAGAATCTGGCGGCCCACGGCCATCAAAGAGACGAGCTACAAGCTTTGCCACGCCTGCCCGCGAGCAACGGCATATACGTATGGGAAAAGAGAACGAGACCCCATCCTCAATCTCTTCGTCAAGCCGCAGCGCCAAGGACAAAGCCCGCAGCAGATTGTCTGGCATGGCTGATGATATTGCATTGTACGAAAAGGAAAAGAAACGTGTACTGAAAGACGGCCACCCATGGGGCGGAAAGCGAGCGGCGGATCAGATTGAGAAGAACCACCTGAATCGTCGAAGCGTCTCTAGTCCTGCGCCACCCTCAGACGACCAGGACGACGAGGTTGCACCTGCCGCGAAGCGCCCAGCGAAGAGAGGAAAGCCAGCCCTGAAAGAGATTGAGACCAGAGTCATCCTTACAGGGTTCAAGAGATGGGTCAACGACAAACACAAAGAAGACGTGGATCGTGTAAGTACGCTTGGACCCGTTCGATATGGATATGTACTGATATGTTTGGCATAGCGAAAACTACGTGAAATGGGCATTTCTGTCGTAGGCGACGGAAACAAGTGTGACTATCTAGTTGCCCCTCAGTTGGTGCGGACTGTCAAGTTTCTTCGCAACCTGTCCCGGGGTGCTACCGTGTTGTCGTCGAGCTGGATCGAGACATGTCTGGACACTGGCGAAGTGCCAGACCCCACTGATTATCTCCTTAAAGACAAGGAGAACGAGCAAAGGCTGGGCCTAAAGCTTCAGACTTCCGTGGAACGAGCCGCCAGGAACAAGGGCGGGCTCCTTCGCGGCGTCCCGATATACTGCACAGCCTCAATCAAGAACGGCACCGAAAGCTACAAAGTTATCGCCGAAGCCAACGGAGCCCAATTCTTGGTATACGGGCCTCGAAGCGGATCCACCATCAAACCCACCAGCCCTGACGAAGATCCAGACGGTCCCGATCCCGTCTACCTCCTGAGTACAGCCAACCCTGAAGAGAAGAAGCTGTGGAGGAAATTTGAAGAGATGGCTCGACTAGGTAATATGGAGCCTAGGGTAGTGGCGTCGGATTGGTTGTTGGATGTTGTGATGAAGCAGGAGCTCAGCTTCGACAAGAAATACCTTGTCGCCAACTTCTTCAACTCCGCTTGAGATCCAAGCACCATAATATTCAATACCCGAGAAATTTGTTGTCGAGCATGGAGTATGGCGATGGGAGACTGTTTGCTTTTGACACGATTTGTGTCCGACTTGCCTGGGTGTCACGCTTTCCATGTAACATAGATATACATAGCCTTGTACACATGAATCACGAAGAGACGCATTAATGGCGACTTTAGCTGCTATCAGAAGAACTTGACACCTTGCGAGTCTTCTTGTCCGAAAATCTGGGCCTTGCCGCGTTTGACGAGCACTTGGAGCGCCTTCTGCAGCACATCACGGTCCAGGCCATGGAATGCTGTGCGGTATTAGTTGTTCCAGTCCGCTGCAACCGACGTTTCGGTAAGGCCAAGTTAAAATCGGAGCACTTACCGCTGCCTCGCGTACCCTCGCCCTGAGTCAGCTCGTAGACGGTCAGGACGGTGCCCTTTTGGGCCGTCTCGTCGACCCAGCTCTCAAGCTCCTTGGCCCACTCCTCGGGCGTCTTCCAGTAGATCCAGGCGACATCGCCTCCTCCCTCCTTGGTGGCGCTACTGCTGTCGCCGCCGACGAACTCGGCGCGCCCTTCTTTGCGCATGAACTCGAGGACCTCGCGGGCGTCGGCAATACTGAGGCGCCGGTTCAGCTTCCGGTTGTGGAACAGATCGTCGGCGCTGACCTCGGCATTATTGTTGTTGGTGTTGTCGTTGTTAGTGGCGGCGGAAGCCGAGAGCGACAGCTTGTATAGCTTGTGGTGGGCGCAATAGGCCAGGATCAGCGACGACCATTTCTCGAGCTGGGCGCGGTGCGTGTTCACGTTGGTCTGGCGCGTGAAGAAGGGCGGGAAGTGGTACTCGCGTGGGAAGTCGAAGGTGTTGGTGTTGCTGCTGCTGCCTGCGAGAGTGGTGGTGGAGGCTGTGGCTGGGGTTGTCATGTTCGCTTCGGTCGGTCTTCTCGAGGAAGTGGGAAGTGGGGGAGATGGCGATCTCTTTCTGACGCTGCCTGGTTTGGTGAAGAACTCGGTGGGTTGAATCAATGGAAGACTGGAAAAGATATTCAGGTTATAACGTTAATGTATTCACTCATGGACTATAGCTTGAAGCTACCAACGGCCCGTCGAGGAATGGAAGGAATGGATACAGCAGCAGCACAGTGATCTAATCGTTGGTGGGGGTGGAGTTAGGTAAGTACAGGGTAGGTAGCTACAGGGTAGCACAAGTACTTTTTTGGGGCTGGAAACGACCAAGTGCGGCCGGAGCTACCCTGGAACAAGTCCGTCTGATTATCAGGGGCTGAGGGCGTCTATCTTTGAAATTTGGTAACACATCATTTGCTCCTGCTAATTGCATGCCTATCATCCTTGAGACTAAAGCGAGGATCCATTGCATCTTCTAACTGTCCAACAGCCCTAGAGGCGATCCGATCCAAGGGATAGGCGAAACATTGAACCCTGTAAGCCACCACAGCTTCATTCTTGCCTTTCTACTGGGAATCAGGCACTGTGCGTGCACCTTCCAAGGGCTGGGGACGCGTCTGGGCGCTCTACTTTTTCTTCTTTGCACGACTTTCAATCTAGAACCTCCACCCAACCCAATATGAGATCCGAGTTCACTAGGCGTATCTTCAATGGCAAGGAAAAATGTGGCCATACACACCCAAACGGACTTGAGACGGCCTTCTTGCTCTTCCCTCGCCTGCCTCCCGAGATTCGGGTCAAGATATTCCAGAGCTTCCTAGAGCGTCACCGCATTATACAGGTCCGCTTGAGCCTTTCATCGCCGAATGGCGGAAGTGGAGAGACGGCGGACGGAGTGCCTCCTTACACCACCCACAACGACCTGGGCAACGTAGTCAGTGGTGACACCTACCGTATCTGTGCCTCCAAGTACCTCGCCCCGTCTGAGCTGTTCTTCGTGAATCATGAGGCGAGAGACGTCGCCCGCCGCTTCTATCGCGTCAAGGTTCCCTGCTACCTCTATCCTACACAGGGCTCGATATTCCCCTTCCCCAAGCCGGACACCACCTTCCTCTACAACCCGGAGTTTGACATCTTGCACATCCAGTACTTCTCCACCCTCCAGCTGCTGGTGGACTTTGTGCACGATGTCAGGGCACATGACTGCAAGGGCGTCGGCATCCTGAATCTGGCCTTACACATCGACTGGGACAACTACACCGAGGAGGTGATCCGCGGACCCGGGAAGACTGCCTTTTCAGAGACACTCGAGAGCCTGGCGTCCATGTGGTTTGAGCTGACCGTGTATGCCGGAGCGCGCGTAAATCAAGTGCCAGCTGTATCAGGGGAGCCGAGCTCCAGCCCCAAACCCGACTTTCACTACAACCGCTCAGTCCCGCTCTACTCGGGAAGCAAGTCGTTTGATCGACTACCCAGGGACCCCAGAGACATCGACCCGGATCTGAAGCACATCTGCCGAGGACGCATCGATTCGGGCTTCCACAAATCATACTGGGACTCTCTGGTCAAATCGTTCGGTGTTCAGAGGACCACCCCGATCGACATCCGTCTCATGGTGGGCGGGAGCATGTCGAAGCAGAACTTCGAAGTGGTCGACCGAAGGTCTCTCTGGAAGCTATTAGCTGAGCCGTGGCGATGGAGTGGGCATCGCAAGAATCCCACGGCGAACACGATTCCCGATAGGGGGGTGGACACAGTTGCCGGGTGGTGGCTCTTTCCCCCAGAGGCCATTCCTGAGGCCGGACACCAAGCCAGTGGTCGCGGAATCGATGGCTCCGTCATCGATGTTTCTGCCCATCGACCTGAACTTTGCGTAGTCGATTTGCCTTGAAGATTGCCTCGGTACTTGGAATCACGGTACGCAGAGACTTATTTGCTCGGGCAGATATTCACCAGACGACACTCAAATTGGCTGTTACTACTGCTATAGTCCAAGCTCACCAGCGAAGAAAATTCACTGTCTCAGAAACAGCAGGCATTTCCTTTCGGGCATGAAAGGCTCAATAACAGTATTGACAGCTCCGTGTGATTTTCTTTGTGAAGGAGAATTAGCCCGAAAGAGCCAAATCGAAGCTGGTCTCGGTACCTGGTGTAGCTGAAGAGGTTTAAGCTGGGAACGATTGACTGACTATTGGGTCAAAATTGTGTTGGCCTGGTTCTGGGGCGGTTTGCAGTGCGATTTTCGAAGCGCGCTCTGAGTTAGCACAGTCGGTTCCATGAGCTGGTTTTGTTATTTCATCTACCTTTGCGGCATCATAAACTCTGGCAAGCTGGCTATGTTAACCTTGCTGGGCACTGGTTGTACGTTGTTCCAGTCGGTATAACTTCCCTTTCATAAATGCTTGCTATTTGCTGGTGCCAGAAGGGTTGATAGCTGTCCTTAGTGCCTGTGGTAGACATGCTACAGATGGCGAGGGATTCGAGCCAGATGCCCGACTTCCAATCCATATCAATAGACGTGGCCGCTCTCGTCCGTTTCGATATATCTATTCTATCTTTTCGCCTCGAAGTATTAGCAACGATATAATGCGGTTCCTAGGCAGCCTCACGCTATTCCTGGCCTCGGCTCGAGCTGCCGCGACGGTGGATGACCTGATCACAACATTCAATGCCTTCAAAGACGCAGCGACAGAGCTGCAGGGTGACGCGCGACAGGTGGACGCGGACATCTGTGCTTCCTTCGGTAATGATAAAGGTCCATTACATGTGCGTATACCACATACTGACTATGAGATGCCTCTCTATCTGGTCTTACCCGTTGTTTTAACTCTTATCCTTTCTGTCTATGTGGAACACCTACTGCCTGTGTATATCGACACATACGTTCTGCAACTAACACTTTTTTACCATCGTCGCAAGGTCTGCGTCAACACGTTCTACGCTGCCGTCGAACAAGGCACTGAGTTTGCGGCCACGCTGGGTGGCTCACCGGACTACTGCGGAGCGCGGGCCGACGACCTCATGGAGGCCTACACGGGCTTTACGGACGCACACCAGCGACTGTTCAACATCCTATCGCACAGGGGCGGCGAAGTCGCAGAAGTTCGCAAACATAAGTACCCGGCGGCCGGCGATGCCGTCGTGTCGGCGCTGTCTGGCGTAAAGGATATCACTACGGTAAGGGAACCTGATCTTCTTCACCGGGGGAGGCAGCCGATTGGTCCCCATTTTCGGAAAAGGCCAGACGACCTCGAGGAAGGAAATTGAGTTCACTCCAACAAAATATAAAAGACAGAAGTAACCTGGCTAACAAATGTGGTCTTGTTTTCGGGGTACTTGTAGGCTATGGCTGAATTTATGGAGGGTCACTTGCCTTGCAAGAAGCCACGCCTTGATAAGGAGAGCGATAGGATGGGTAGGGCTCTGGGGATGTGTATCAGAAAGTGGAAGAGGGTCTGCGGCAAAGAATGCGCGAAGAAGGACTATGAGTAGAAGAACAGGATCGCTGGGCTGCCGACATGTTGATAGACTTCAGCGGTCATAGGTTCGGCTCGCAGGCGAACAATATGTCGGCGACTGCATTGCGTTTCACTGATAAGAATTCCGTTTCCCACTTATCGCAGAACAGAATTGCCATATTAATTGATAGACAAGTGACAACAAACAAGCCTCTGGGTCTGGGGTAAAAACGGTCGATCACATGTTGGTTCGTGGTTGATGGCTCGTGTGATCAACGATGAATTGCAGGCAACTCATGCTGGCCTTGACAAGGTTCACCATGCCATGTCCGATCCCATATCCGATGCTAGAAGCCATCCATTTTCGCCATTTTCCTCGTTGAGGCATGTCCCAAGACCCAGTGGCACGGCCAAGTGTTTGCTATCCAGAATCCAGAATTTAGGGGGGCGGCCAAGATCTCGGCGGCCCCGCATAGATTGGCTTGTACCACCATGCCCAGGCTCGGCGCCGAGACATTCCGGCCAACCTTATCCCTAGAAATCCTGAGCAATACGGGACTCGGCATGGCTGGGCAATGGAGCCGAGAGATTGCACTACCACCCGCACCCGGGAATTGACCTGTCAGAACCTGCCGTTGGCCCAAGGGGCTCTCGGGGGGAGAGTCTAGGCTAAAGCTACAAGCTGAATCCAAGACAAGTCCAAGCAGCCCAGTGGCCAGTTTCCAAGCAGCCCAAGATAATTGCGACCTGCCCATATCGGTCAAGCTCTTATGTTGTTGGGTCCTTGTGGTCCTTCTAGAGCCGGGTATCCATGGCTGCGCCGACAGTTCGGCCGTCGCGCATGGTTCGAACGGAAGACCACACGTCTTGGACCTTCTCGAAAAGTGAAAGCTAACAGGGTCTCGGGCGGCCGATTGGTCGAGCCCATCTGTTATCTCTTGCCCGTGGCGAGGCGACAGATACCGAGGTGCTGGGACCGGAGTCGCATATATCTTCTCGCCTCGTCGCCGTTTTCCCACGCCCGAGCTCGACCCTGCTTCTTTGTCCACTCCGTAACTCTACCTTTAGGTACCCTTGTTACGCCTCGGCACACATCCATTTAGACTTTCCACCCAAGCCCTGAACCTTCGGGCTATAGAGTCGACCATGGCCGCCGCACCAGCTATGCAGGACGACATCCTGGCCAAGGCCGCCGTGCCGAGCGCCACCCTGCAGGGCACTGAGAAAGAGAGCGCGTTCGTCGCCGAGCACAGTTCGACTTCGGAGGGCGTCGACTCGTACGAGATACCCAGCGAGGAGGAGATGCAAACCCTCCGCCGCGTCTCGGGCAAGATCAACTGGAGTATCTACACCATTGCCTTCGCCGAGCTCTGCGAACGTTTCAGCTACTACGGCTCGTACGTCCTCTACAGTAACTTTGTGAGAAATGCGCGCCCACCGGGAAGCCGCACCGGCGCACTGGTCCCCGGCATCGACGAGAACAAATACCTCCCCGGCGCCTTGGGCATGGGCATGAGGGCTGCCCAGGCCATCAGTCTGGTCAACCAATTCTGGGCATATATGATGCCTTTGTTTGGGTAAGTTGTTCTCAGCCCATACCCACCCCCATTTTCCGCCTTATCGAGTGGTAGGAATCAAGTCAACTGATCACCCGAAAACAGTGCCTGGCTGGCTGATGCGAAGTACGGCCGATACAAAGTCATCCACATTGCCATCGCCGTTGGTATGCTGGCCCATGTGCTTTTGACTGTCGCGGCAGCGCCCGCTGTGCTTGACTCGGGCGAAGCGGCGTTTGCGCCCTTCTTCCTGGGACTCTTCACCCTATGCTGCGGTACTGGCCTCTTCAAGGCCAACATCGCCCCTCTGCTTGCGGAACAGAACCAGGACGTCCACATGCGCATTGAAGTCCAAAAAGGAACGAGGGTGATTGTAGACCCAGCCGTGACCAACTCGAGAATCTTCCTGTGGTTTTACTTCGCCATTAACGTCGGCGCCGTCGTTGGCCAGGTGTCTATGGTCTTCGTGGAGAAGTACCATAGTTTCTGGCTGGCCTTCTTCTTGCCTACCATCCTCTTCCTCTTCGCGCCCTTGGTTCTGTGGTCCAACCGAAAGCATTACCATCTGACGCCCCCTACCGGGTCGGTCTTGAGCAAGTTCCTCAAGATGTTCTCCTACGCGGTGAAAAAATCACCCTCCATTTTCAAGATCAACTGGGAGGTGGCCAAGCCCAGCAATGTGCCCCCCGAGCAGCGGCCGGAGTGGATGACTTACGATGACGCCTGGGTCGACGAAGTGCGCCGTGGCCTTATGGCTTGCCGCGTTTTCTTGTTCCTGCCCATCTTCTTCCTCGCCTACAACCAGATGAGCAACAACCTGACGGCGCAAGCCGGATCCATGAGGCTGGACGGCGCGCCCAACGACGTCATCCAGAACCTGAACCCGCTGAGCATCATTGTTATGATCCCGCTCCTGGACCACGGTGTCTACCCACTGTTCCGCAAGATGGGCTTCAAGTTTACCCCCATCCGCCGAATGACGACGGGTTTCTTCTTTGCCATGTTCGCCATGATCGCAGCCGCGGTGATGCAGCACGTCATCTACTCGCGCCACCCGTGTGGCAAGCACGCGACCGACTGCGGCGGCGCCATCGACCTGAACGTGTGGGCGCAGTCGCTGCCCTACGTGTTGGTGGGTCTGGCTGAGATCTTCACCAACGTGACGTCGATGGAGTACGCGTTCAGCAAGGCGCCCGAGAATATGAAGTCGCTCGTCATGTCGGTCAACCTGTTCATGTCGGCCATCTCGGCGGCGCTGGGCCAGGCGTTCGTGCCCATGACGACGGACCCGCTGCTGGTCTGGAACTACGTGACCACGGCGGCTATCTCGCTCGTGGGCGGCGTCGCGTTCTGGTTCTGCTTCCGTCACCTCGACGCCGAGGAGGACCAGCTCAACTCGCTCAAGAAGACCGAGTTCGTGGGTGACGTGCAGCCCAACGCCACGCCGGCCGGCAAGGAAGTCGCTCCATAGAGTTACTCTGTTGCTGTTTTCTTACCGGAACACATATATAACCGGAAGATAATGTATGATGTATGATGTTGGAGAAGAAGCCGAGACGGCGACGACACGGGTGTAGAGTACCGAGTCAACTCAATGTTGCGTGAGTCTGCGGGAGACAAGTATACGTATATCAACTAGCTCATTCGTACGATTGGCCTATATGCCTAGATTCTGTCAATCCAGCTTCTCGTCGGTCGAATTGGATTCTTCCTCTGTCTATTCATGTCTCTTATTTGAAGGACTCGGTCGTAGTCTCACTTCCTGCGTGTTTGTGTGTGAGCGTGACAGTAAGACGCAAGCCGCAGACTCGTAGTGTTTCTATTGGCGCATCGTAGCACCCATACCGTAGTTGCTGTCGCTTCGAAGGATCAATCAAATGATGAATCATTAGTGGCCTTAAGCGAACGTACCAAGGTACATCCGTCCTTCCGGGCAGCCTACAGGCACCACGCAGGTGGGTGACAAAAAAGAAGTTACCGCAAAAGGGCGTGCATGGAAGTACTCTTCAATATGCCCTTTACTTTATCGACTACTATTTTAATACCTAAAAAGTTATGAAAAAATAGAGAAAATTATTAAAATATATTTTAATAATTAAATAATCTTTATTGAATTTTTCTATTATTTCCCTCCCTTTCCTCGCGTTGCTGTACTTTGTTAAAGCTATTAAAGGATTCGCGGTAACTTCTTTTTTGTCACCCACCTGCCACGGGTAAGTTCTCCCTACATAGACAAAACGGAAGACCATCCCCAGATTACACAGCGCCGTGTTTTCGACTACCTACTAGTGCCTTAAGTCACATGCTGAAATGGGTATGTTATAAAGTAGTAGATAAGCCGGTCTTTTATCCCCAATAGTTGGCAATTCCACCACGCAGATTGGAGGCACTGTCGCGGGCCAGGAGCTGTTATGGATACCATCTAAGCACTTTAAGTACTGTGTGCTTAAGCGCTAATTCAATGGAGAACACTGGGTTCGCGGCCCATCTAGAGCTGAGGTCCCCCACCAGATAGATTCAAACAGTTGTCGGTACAAAAATATTGGTACAAACGAGGGCTCGAATAATAAGTATTCTGTAACTTTCTATACTGTACTCCGTACCGCAAACGTGTTGAAGGGTTGATGGGCAGCTTTATGTACTTATTCATACGACCCTTAGCAGTTCGGCCCCAGGCGCCAGAAGTCAGATTTATGCAGCAGCCCCGAGAGTGCGGCACGGGCAGGTACAGCAACAGGTACAGCAACAGGCACAGGCACAGGCACAGGCACAGGCACAGGCACCCCAATCACCCCGGTCACTACAGGTCACCCCTCCATTTCAACGCTCGTGGCCACAGCTTTTTGTGACGCGCCTTGTCTTTCGCCCCTCTCTTCAACAAGTGCCATGCAACCGGCAATTGATGTACGATTGATTCCGTTACTTGCGCGTCCTGGGTCCAAGGTCAATTGTCCGCATGAATACAGACACAGACACAAGGGCCGAGGTGGGTTACATGTGCAATCGCAGCCGCAACACGGGGCCCTCAGGTCCTCATAGCGTCACGTTGATATGATGGAATATCTTTCCATCAATTGCATGATGAAACTGACCCAACCGCGGCTATGTGTTACAGCCCCGGCACCTTCTCCCCCCGGTTACGTACTGACTTGACTTGCCTTTGCTTCTCCCGCTAGGTTAACACACGGATGGACGGTAAGTATATGTATACATAATGTATATGCAGGCATAGCTTTAGAGCCCTAGAGCCATGGCTTTATCGCCTTCTCTCGCCGTCATCGCCTACTCTCGTTTTCCCTTTCCAGTAATAAATTAGTTACCTTAGGGGCTAAGGTTGGATCCATCTCGCCATCTCACCACAAGCTCCTCGGCCCGCCGAGCGTCGCCTTCGCCTTCATTACCTAACCTAACCACCCGCAGACGTACCACGATCGTCCCGCAGCTCGATTTCTCTTTCATCCACTTCTTGCGCAACTGACTTCCTCTGTCTGTTTGCCGGCTGCGTGTTTCTGTCTTTACCAGCAAACTAGTATACTATACTCGGACGGGCTTCTTCTGTGAACGCCCACCTAAGTTACGCCAAGACGATTGTATAGCTCGACACAAAAGCTCATACAGAAACAGAGCTCCTTCGTGGAAGCAAAATTTCGGTTCGGCGCGAAACCTTGACGCCATGGCGACCATCGATAACTCGTTCGGCGAATTGGGCCTTTCCATTACTGGCATTGGCAGCCAGTATCCCCCCTATGGCCTCAAGCCAGAAGAGGTCCAGAAGCTGGCTGATGGCTACTACCCTGATTCGGCGGCGTAAGTTTAATCTCGTCCTTGAGGCGACTTGGCATACTAGATCGAACCCTAACAGCCATTGCCTATAGCATGAAAAAGGTCCTCTCCATCAATCGCTTTACCGGCATCGAATCGCGGTCCTCAATTGGTACCTCGGACCATCCTATCGTTAATAAGCCCGAAGCTCCTTCCATACGTGAGCTACATGAGACGTTCATGTCCGACGGCGTCCCATTGGCCATTGAGGCATCGAGGAAAGCCATAGCCGAAGCGCGGATCGACTTGTCCGAGATCACCCATATCGTCGCGACTACGTGTACGGACAGCGCAAATCCTGGATTCGACCACTTCGTAGCCAAGGGGCTCGGTATACGCCACCAGGTTGAGAAAGTCCTCCTCCACGGCGTGGGGTGCAGTGGCGGCCTCGCAGCTCTGCGCACAGCCGGGGGGTTAGCGTTAGGACATACGATGCGACGAAAACCGGCTCGGATCCTGTGCATAGCTCTGGAAGTGAGCACGACCATGGTCCGCAGTGAGCTGAACAGCATCAACGAGCTTCAAGAAACGAGGATAGGGGTCTGCTTGTTTTCCGACTGCGGTAGCGCCGTCGTTCTCAGCAACGGAATCGGCGAACAGAAGGCAGACCCAGTCTTCAATCTCCTAGGCTGGGAGCACAAGATCATTGCCGACACGGAAGCAGACCTGGGCTTTGACGTGGATCCTGTGGGCTGGAAGGTGGTCTTGTCGCCGCGCGTGCCACAAATAGCCGCCGACTCTTTGGCGCCGACGTTTGCCGAGCTCATGGCAGACGTCCCCAACATGCCCAAAGAATATCGAATCCCCGCCGACTTTGATTGGGCTATGCACCCGGGAGGTGCTACCATTTTGACGGGAGCCGAAAAGGCCATATCGTTAACGCCCGAGCACATGCGCGCATCCTATGATACGTACATGAACCACGGGAACTCGAGCTCGGCGACCATCTTCAGTGTTCTGGATCGGTTAAGGAGCAAGGATATGGACGCGCTCGCTCCTGGAGGCCGTGTGCGAGATTACGTGGTCGGGTGCGCCTTCGGCCCAGGAATCTCGGTCGAGATGTGTATGATGAAGCGAAACATGAGATCCCGCGGATTGAGTGGGATACCGACCCCGCCAGAGACGGAAAGCGAAGGAAGCCGAAGCGAGGGTGAAGAGGACACTGATTGGGCCAGCGTGGACCCTAAGGAGTCAGCGCCGGACACGCCCGAGCCTGAGACGGTAGCAGATCGGAATGTAGCAGCTCTACCACCGCCACCAGTAGACGATGGATTCATCACTGAGGCTTTGGCTGGTGTGGAGCTGGACTAGGAAAAGGGCTTAAAATCCCCTCAAGAAATGCCAGCGGACATTTCAAATGTTTGTGGTTCGCAAACATACATACATTTTTGGCACGGCGTTGGGGCGGCGATAGACATGACGGGTCACTGTCTAGATTTCTGTAGTAATTGTATTGATGCCATGTCACCCCTAAAAAGAAACAAACTAATCTACACGGTATCACAACGGATAAGCTGGATATATTTCACCATTTTCGAATCATTGTTTGAGGCATGTATCTTCACCTTCATGTATGTGACGTATTCTAATGCTGACAGACAAACGGTCTCTTGCTGACCTGCAGATTACTCATTGAAACCTAGTCTACTACGCTTTGCGTTGCGTTGTCCGGGGTCTACTGGGGATATCGACCCTATCACACTGACTTGGCACTCAGCATTTGATGACAGGAATGTTACCAGGCGCATTGTATGCCTTGCCGCCATTGTCGGGCTGGCCCATGGGTCCGTATATGTTGACGAGAATGCTCGGGTCGTCCTGCTTGTAGGCGCCCGGGAAGCTGACGGTCGAAGACGGGGTGAAGGAGCCAGACCCGGAGACGCGGATGTTGGCGCACGACATGTAGAATTGGGCGCCCATGCGGCTCTTGGCCGAGTGCAGGGCCAGCGCCTCGACGCGCAGAAGGTAGTCCCCCGGCGCCACGCACTGCGGCAGCGTGAATTCGACCCAGCCGTTCTTGGCGATAAGGTTGTCGACCCCCCACTTGCGGCTGCCCGTGTCGAAGGTGTCCTCCCAGACCTTGAACCACTTCAGCCCGGTCTTGGCCGCCGTCGCCGCCGACCCGTCGGCCACCTTGGCCAGCCACGCCGTCACGGGCCCCTTGTGCGACTTGGCGATCGGGTTGTCCGGGTCGCCCTGGAACTGCGCGCCGCCGATGACGTGCTGGAACCACGCGCCCACCTTGTCGCCCGCCGCCACGCTGATCACCTGGTTCGAGGTGCTGCCTGGCTTCTGGCAGATGATGTCGCTGCTCGTCACGTCGTAGACCGGGTTGTTGTCGCGCGGGGCCCGGAGGCCGACGAGCGAGCCCTGGTCCTTCCCGTTGACGGAGACTTTCTGCAAGAAGGGGTCAGGAGTGAGCTTAGTGTACCTTGACCGCGGGATACAGGGAGAAAGGGTTGGCTGGTGCTCGAAGGCAAAGGGGGCTGGTTTGCTGAAACCCCTTCGAGGTATTGGTTCTCACCTGGAAGATGCAGTGGGCATTGGCTGAGAGGCCAGAGGCCAAGGTGATGATGAGGCTGAGCTTCATGGTTCTCGGTTCTTTTCGAGATGCGGCGAATCCAATCTAGGACCGATGGTTAAGAAACAAGCTCTGCCAAGTTCAGGGTTTCGCGTGACAGGCCGCGGCTTTATATGTACACAACATCGAAACAATGTCACATCATATTGATGGGCCATAGTACAGTAGCCACAGAAGTGCCGGGCAAGGTCGGGCTGGGAGAACCCGTGCCAAGGGCTGTTTGCCTCGCTGTATACGGCATCCTGTGCTGAGAAACTCGAGTTGAAAGGCTGCAGTGATCTTAGACATGACGAGGAACCAATCTATGCAAATATACTGGAGACGCGTGTCTGGTTCGTTCGGCGATTTTACGGAATCCGGGGTACTATAGGCTATATTGTTGGCGTGGTCTGCGGATGCAAGTCAAGCATGGAGATTGGCTGGCACTTCGTCCCCCAAATTTCCGTTTTCGGTTGGAGACTGGTGAGGTGGGAGATAGAGTGCCGATTGGGCATACTGTACGGCAAGTGATATATGCCTCTGTTGGCCTTGGTGTAAGCCTTCCTCCTTGTCATTCTACCTGGATGAATAACACGGATAGGGGCTAGACATCTCGATGGGAACATTCTCGTGCCACTCGAACACACAGTTGAAAGAAATAGTACTATCCTCACACTTTGAATCGTAAGCTTCTGGTTTTTAACGGGATGAGAGCTCATAGGGGAGCACACGCTTTTATCATCTGTGTAGACAGTGTCATTAATCCTTGGCTGAGACTACTTCCCCTAGACCTATATTTGCGAGAATCTGAATAGCGGGGATGCCTCAGGAAGAGTGGCCACACATCATCAATATAAATAGTATTATGACCAAAGAGAATGCTTTTCAGCCCTATTTCTGTAGATGTTGTTGAAGATGCAAGCCGCAGTGTTGTGAGTGCCTCTTTCGCTGGGGCGCTTCTCTCCCAATGATCTTCAAGGTTGCTCAGCTGGAGCGGCGCAGCACGAAATATTCCATGGGGGTTCTTGGACCCATGTAACAATTGTAAGACGGCATTGGCGGCGCGAGATTAGACAGAGCAGCCAAGATTATATACGAAAGGACCCGAATTTTGCTTACTGCTGACCGACTGGTATCACCCCATAAGCACGAAGCATCGTATGTATAAAGTACGAGATTTCCCGACTTTCAGTGGGATAGACTATGCGAGTTCCCATCATTTCTTATCCTCATCCTCGTTCTAATTGAACAAAGTCAAGATGAAGAGCACTCTGTACCTCGCCCCGGCACTTGCCTATCTGGCCGGCTCTGCCAACGCCGTCTGTCATAACATAAGTTTCACGACATGTGAAGACGGTATCGTCCATCATTACGACACGGAGACGGGCGAGATCTGTGACGCTCGTCCTTGCGGCGGCGGCCGGGCCCCTCTCCGGACCGACGTGCCCGGCTGCCCAGCTTACAAAGGCACCTCAACCTGGCCGACCTCGGCCTCCTACTTATCCTGCTGGAAGGGCAAGTCGTCCTCCCTGGTTCCCGCCTCCGCCACTGTGGCGACCACATCGGCGGCGACGGCGTCTCCCCGTATTTCGGTACAGACCATCACGACCACCCTAGCCGACAAAGCCACGGGAGTAGCTTCGACTTCAAAGGCTCCCTGGACTACAGTATCTACCTATACGATCACCTTATCCGACACAGCCACCGGAGTAGCATCAACATCCGCTCTAGGCGGCGGGGGCGGTAATGCGCCGGCCACCACCGACGCCCCTAGACCATCAGATGGCCAGAGCAGCGGCCAGGAACCCCCCAACAGTGCTGGTGATGCTGCCAAGCCACAGAATGACGCAGCAACATCACAAGGCTCTTTCTTGGTCATCATTGGGGCTTTTGTCGCAGGAATGGCTAATCAACATGATCGAAGAAAAACTAGAAATTCCAAGCAGGAAGCCCATCCGTATGAGTTATAACGTGATGGGCTTGCCAAATATAATACCCTATGCAAACTCAACTAGATGCTCAGTTAATCTATAAACAAATCAAGCTAGCGCCATGAATATGATTTACCTCGTGCCAGATACCGAGTATTGATTGTGTCAGTAAGCCCTTGTTTTCGTTCCCAGCAATGTAGGACGCCACATCGACTCTTCCCCTTTTCAGGTTTCGACTCTAACCTCGAGCTATGGCATTAGTAAACAGTAGTCAGCAACTGATGTCCGGGGCTGATCCAATCCTCTGGCCTTTGTCATCCTGGTCCGACTTAATCGAGGAGGTTATAGGAAGGAAGCTAGCCAGCAAAGGTAGTGACATTGGATCACAAGACATGGGACGCGGTGGAGTCAAACTAGAGGAGATGCTTGGTTCCCCACCGCTCGGGTCTGCAATCCCACGTTGCGATTGCCATTCCCCATGGGGATGCAACCGAAGCTGCGAAGCTGCGAGCCCGTATCTTCACCCCTGCATAATGCGGGGGCGCCGGTTCGTAGGATCCGACTCTTTCCACCAGCTTTCCACCGTGCTCAGAACTCCTGAACTCAGCTTTGCTTCACATTATGTCAATGTCTCGTTGTCTCATTGTCACAGGAGATACTCGGCATCTGAAAATAACGACGAGGCAAGATGGCGAAACACGAAATCTTTAGCAAGACGTTTCTCACTTCCATATTCCTTGGCATAGGCGGGTTTCTGTATGGCTAGTAGGTCAACCCTTGTCCCGCAGGTCGTACCCGAGCGGCGATATCAAACTGACACTTCTCCAGTGATTCGGGTATCATCACCCCCAGTCTTGCGCTGAGATCGTTTAACCAGTACTTTGGCAATCCAGACCCCTCTCTACGCGGTGCTATTGTCTCCATCTACCAAGCAGGAGCATGGTTTGGCAGTGCCTCGGTCGGTCTCACCAGTGACCGCTTTGGCAGGCGGAAAGCCATTCTCTTTGGATGCATCTGGGGAGTCATTGGGGGAGCCATCATGGCTGGCGCAGCCCATGTTGCCATGCTTGTTATCGGCCGGCTCTTGGTGGGATACGCCGTTGGGACTATCACGGGTGTTGCTCCCGTATATGCTGCTGAGATCGCCAAGGTACTTCGATATGCAAATAGACCAAGATTTTGAGAGGAGACAGTTACTGACGGGCACAATTGATACAGACCCACGAGCGAGCTAGGCTCACCGCAGTCAACCAGATGATGGTCGCATGGGGCTTCTTTATTGCGCTCTGGACCGGTGTTGGTGAAGGCAAGTGGAATAACCCCAATCAATGGAGACTTGGGTTTGCCATCCAGGGGATCCCGGCTTTACTTCTAGCAGCCGGTGTGTTGTTCCTCAGTGAGTCGCCAAGATGGTTGTTGCTCAAAGGCCGCACCGAAGAGGCTGAGGCCGCGTTTCGGAATTATCACTACCACGATGCCGAAAACGACGAGTGGTGCCGTTCCGAGTTTGCCCTGATCCAAGCGAACATCGCCGAAGAAGTCCGGACGCAACATCAGCTTTCCTGGGGAGATCTCCTCAAGACACCGGCTTTCAGGAGGCGCCTCTTCGTCGGATCTTTCGTGTGGGCAGCCGCCATGTTGGCTGGCATCTCCTTCGTGCAATACTTCCAGACTGCCATCTACGCCACCCTTCAGTACAACGAGAGCCAGCAATTGCTCATCAGTGGCCTCTACGGCACTGTTGGGCCAATCGCCTGTATCGCCTCGCTATTCTTCGTGGATCGCGTACCCCGTAAAACTATCCTGGTTTCCAGTTCTGCTCTGCTCTCGCTATGCTTCCTCATTATTACCATTATCGCCGCCGTCTTTCCTGCCCAACCAGGCATGCCTACAAATGCTGCCGCTCAACGTGGGTTGATAGCCTGCATATTTGCTGTTTCAGCCAACTACTCAGCGCTGCTGGGACCAATGACTTGGATTATTCCGTAAGTTGTCCTGTCTTACCCCTTCATCGTACTTTTTTCAGAGTCTAACCAGCAACCTTACTCAACTTCGTGCAACAGGCCCGAAGTCTTTACTACTGAGCTGCGAGCAAAAGCGAATGCTATCGTACAAGTCATTCATTACTCGATAAGCCTTATCATTACACAATGCTCCCCTATTGCTCTAGCTGCTGTAGGCTGGAAGTATTATGTAGGTCAAAAATTCCTATACAAGCAGATATATACAGTAACTGACGTTGCAATAGATCATGTTCGTCCTCACGAATGCTCTATGTGCACTCGTGTTCTTGGTTGCATATCCGGAGACGAAGGGCAAGTCCCTGGAGGAGATTGCCGATATATTCGGAGATGTAGACACGGTACATAAGAGTGACATCGAAACGGTGAACGAAAAGGCCACAGTGAAGATGGAGGAATACCGACGCAGTCGGGAGAGCCTTGCGTAAGCTGGTTTGGCCTCCTATCCCAAAACACCAGACTCTTTAGCTCGTCACAGACAATAAGCTCTGTACGCTGGTTCTGGATGGCTATCATGTGTATAATCCTAACCGAGACAGACCCTTGTACCTCAAGCTTATGTATAATCACCAGGTTGTAATAAGAGTAATCGAGCTTAATACCTGCTGTCTTAAACCATAACCACCCACAACAACAATCCATGACAGAAGTAAGCTGCCACCAACATGTAACAGGATTCAGGCCATGTCTCAAGCCCACGCAGCTGCAAGCTTGGCCGCAGCATCGCCAGCCATGGTCAAGTATGCGTCCGCCGCCATATCATCGTCGAGGCCCAGGAATCGCTGGTTCGTCGGCAGATCCTTGGTGTGGAGGATGGGGTAGATGGCCGTGCCCTCGTTATTCTCGTCAAACATGGCGCCAAAGATGAAGATGGGCTTGAGATCCACGGCGCCCGCGAGCTGCTTGCGGTAGAAGTCGCCGTGGGCGCGCGAGTTCGGGTCGAAGGGCGAGTCGTGGTTGGAGTTGCTGTTGGAGCCGCCGGGCCAGACGACGACGCTGCTGGCGATGCCCAGCTCGCGCAGGGCGTTGGCGTCCTCGACGGCCTGCCGCCCGTCGTGGAAGTCCTGGTAGTTGCCGTTGTCGTACGAGCCCACCGTCCACGGCTGCAGCATGTCGGCCAGCCGGAAGACGGCGCCGTAGCCCGTCCGGTTCTCCACCAGCTCCGCGTGCCACGCCTGCTGCACCCCCAGGATCACGTAGTACCCCGCCCGCTTCAGCGCCGTCACGATGGCGACCCCGTCGGCGGGCGTCACCGAGGTCACGATGCCCATGCCCCAGATCTCGATGACGGGCTTGCCGTTGTGGCGCATGTATGCTTTCGAGGAGACGACGTCCGACAGCGCGGCCAGATCGGCGAGGTACGTCGCTGTGACGTTAGTGGAGGAGGTCGCGGCGCCGTTGAGGTCATATTCGATAACGAATCCACGACCGTACTTCTCGGCTGCCTTCTGGGAGTACCTGAGGATCTAATCAACAGTGTCAGTTGGCGTCAACGGTTGGATAGACCCCCAGTAAACAGTACCTTCTCCCACCCGCCGTTCGCTTCGTTGATGTAGCCATAGAAGCGCTGGAGGAAAGCACCGCTGATGCCGTGGTCTGCCATCATCTTGAAGTGGAGGTCGACGACACCCTCACAGTCATTGGTGTAGAACTGTGCCGCTTTGCCATCTGGTTTGATGAAGGGCGTATCAAACAGACATTCTTGGGGGTATCCAGTAACATCCGGGATTGTATCTACGCCAACTAGAGACGATCCCGAGTTAACTAACGACTGTAATTCAAGTTGACAAGGACTCAATACGTACCGTGGTCAATCTCAGGGGTAGGAAGATCCCTACATTCAATCAGTGAGATTGTGATTTATTGCTATGCCATGCAATTTGAACGTCGCAAACTCACGTTGTCCAATGAGAATTGCCGTTATCCTCATGGGGCTTTCGAAACCATGCTTGATAGCCGACAAAGAACTTGCCGTTCAGGGTCGATGTATCGATGGCCGCTTGTTGCTCCTGCTTGGCCTGAGTGTTTGGTGCCGCGCGCCCCTGGCCGGAAAACAGGGCGACGACCCCAAGAGTTGGTAGGAAGAGCTTAGAAAACATGTTGTTATATTCTCTCTTGGTTTGGACCCTGGCGAATGATCTGGAGATTTGTCGAGTCCAAGTCAGATATACTCCCCTATTTATATGTAATCCAAAAAATTTCAATATTGGCGTTTGGACATTCTAATGGCCACCCTGGGTAACCCACTGTTACCTTGCTGGATGTGTCAGCGCCCCTAGACTTGATGACAAGACATAATGTGCACTTGTGACATTGCGGCTGACAGTATTTCGGAGGAAAGACCAATAAAGAAGGATGGAAGCCGAAAGGAGGCATCAGGGGTTAGTTTATAGACCATAGCTCGGGGGTCGAGTCTCGGGAACACGCAGCTTGCTTACTCAGTCCTCTTTCCGCATCTGGATGGGAGTATATATGCCTTACTACGCAAAAGTGGGCTGTACCGCCAGCCTTACTGGATCAATAATGTGTGATGCTCATTGAGCTATGTTGGTTCTTACAAAAGTAACGGAGCTTTTGAGACACAAAATGACACTCATTTGGTATGCTGCGTTGACTTTGATGGGCCTCTTAGTAGCTACCTACTCAGGGGCGACAAAAGTTTCTATTTTCTTTTCTTCCTGAAGGCCTTGACATTGATAACATTTTACGAAGGTGATAAATACTCATCATAGAAGAGACCATTCGTTCAGTATCGCGTTACCATGCTCTCGCCAGTCTTCACCAATCAACAGAAGACCAAGGAGACACCGCGGGTTATAGCAATTTATAGCAATCTGCTCGAAAAAGGATAAGGCACATGTAGAACATGAAAGTCACGATTGATCAGGCTGAACAGTTGGTCCAGCCATGGAAGTCTAGTCGACACACCCGTCGAGTCTATGATGTTTGAAGGTTTCACAATATTTCACTGTTTTCTAGGCACATCATGGTGACGGCGCACTCATCTGTCCATACGCCCACTTCCTGGGCCTAGTCCTCTAGGAAACCGGGGAAAAGGTACTGGACCTTCTTGAGCGCCTCGGGGTTACGGCCCTCGGGCTTAGTCATGAAAGACACAGCACCCTTGCTTTGACCCTCCCAGTGCTTAGCCTGCACCAAGTCGCTGTTGTCCTGCTTGCACAACTGGTCGAGCACAGCGCCAACAAGATGTCGAGCGTTCTGGCCGTTGGTCGACATGTAGTGCATGACCATGGACACATCGACGTCCTCGGTGCTATGCCAGCAGTCGTAGTCGGTGGCCATGCAGATCATCTGGTAGGCCATCTCGGCCTCCCTGGCGAGCTTCGCCTCGGGCAAAGCCGACATGTTGATGACGGATCCACCCCAAGAGCGGTACATGTTGGATTCGGCGCGAGTTGAGAATTGGGGTCCCTCTACATATTGAAAACGATTAGTTACCAATACCAGGATGCATACGCTTTGACAGCTTGGACCTACCCATGCAGATAATGGTGCCCTTCTCGTGTAGCTTCACACCGTCACCCTTCATGCTGGCGGCGCATCCCTTGACAATCTCGACAATCTTGGAGTCGAAGGGGTCGCCAAAGGGGACGTGGCCGACCAGACCTCCCTCGAAGAAGGTGAATGGGCGGATGCCCTTGGTGCGGTCGATGATCTGATCGGGGACGACGAAGTCCATGGGCTTGATCTCTTCTTGCAGCGAGCCGACGGCGGAGAAGGCGATCACGCATCGCACGCCGATGTGTCGGAGGGCGGCGATGTTGGCGCGGGCGGGCACCTCGTGTGGCGCAAACTGATGGTGCGCGCCATGACGGGCCAGGAATGCGACGGCGACGCCGTTGTGCTCGAGGATGAGGATGGGGGCAGACGGTTTGCCCCAGGGAGTGTCGGGGTTCAGCTGGGCAATCGGGGTGTAGCCATCGATCTTGTAGAGGCCTGTACCACCAATGACGGCGATATGGACGGGGCCTGAGACAGCATCAAAAAAAAGCAACCGTTAGTTGAATCGATTTTGAAGCTCAAAATAGGTTTGGCGGGGTAGCTGTTTTTATTTTTATTTTTCAGGCTTGGGTATCCGCATCCCTCGGCGGCCAAAGCCAGAATAGCACACGAACTTACGGTCGAAGGTTTCTGGGAGGGAAGACATGTTGACGTTCCTGGGGCGAGTATCTAAAAGAAAGAAAAACAGAACACACGAAGGTTCAAAGGACGCCGCCTGCGAGATTTCTTTGGGTACGATCTAAATAGACAGCCTGCGCTGGACTCGATTCATCCCACCACACCATGCCCATGTCGAGTCGTTAGCGATACCGATTGATGATTGATCCTTGATCCTGATACCCCGCCAGGGCCCAGCACGCGATTACAGTAGGCTGTGGGCCGCTGTCGATAAGCGCCGCCCTGTACACGTTGCCTGCTAATTGGCCCTGGACCATTGCTGGTGACATGCTCTGGCTCGGGGTTGGTTTCCCGACGCGACGGCATTGCATTGCTAGACTCAAATGTAGTTGTTTTGATATGTTATCACTCATGTCTTCAATGTTATCTTGATGCATCTGGCCATGACTCCGACCGAGCACCAATGGCCCGGCGAGGCTGCTGCATCACGTTGGAAAAGGAGACTTCGAGACTCTGCTGCCAAGGCACGACCAGGCACGACCACCACAACCATTGGAAGCCGGCTGGAGTGAGTGACGTGCTTGCTTGCGTGCAATGCAACTGAAACAAACCTGCCATTTTAGTGACGCGCCATGCATCATTATGTAATGGATGCGGGGCACCTCTTACGCATATTCCCACCCAAGCCACCCCGCGGTTCCCCTGCGAGGTTGGTAGTAAATAAACCACCACATCTCCCTCCTACCATTTAAAACAAGGGTCTGTCTGTTACTGGAAGTAGACAACCTCTCTTTCAAACCCCCCTATCTCCCATTCAGACCTTTCCGACATCTACACTATCCTAAAGCAGACATGGCCGAGTCTGATCTCGGCAAGAGCAAGCATGGCATCCCCGATGTCGTCATGCAGCAGATCGACAAGTATGTCGACGGCCTTGCGCCCCAGATCCAACCGCTCATCTCCACCGAGATAGACGTCTTCCAGCAGAAGACCGTTGACAGTCTCGAGGCCAAGGTGGTTGAAGCCTTCCGCGCTCTTTTCGACAAGAACGGGGAGAAGCATTCCGACTCAAGATCGCTGGATGGAGCTCCTCCTGACTCGTATGGAATTGGCTCTTTGCCGTTTGCCAACGAGATCCAGTCCTTGACCCGCTCTTTCACCCAGATCACCAACGATGCTCAGGGCGACCTACAGAACATTCTGAGCTTGACTGAAGGAGGATCCCAGGAACAGGACCGATCAAGAGGAGGCCCCGGCCATCAGGACTCCTTCAGTGACGGTGCCAGGGGTTTCCTTTCCGCAGCCATTGGTGCTGTATCAGAGCATGCTCGCCGCGAGTCCGGTGGCCAGCCAGTCGTTTTCGACGGCTTCTTGGGCGTCTTGAGCAACGCAGTCAAAGACAGTTCCCGCAACCCCGAAGAGAAGGCCCGCATGATTAGCCCAGAAATCAAAGAGAAGGTTAGTGCTATCCTACGGGAACAGCATGCTCCCATTGCGGAACAGTTCACTAGAATTGCTTTGGACCGCATCAAGAAGTGGCTTCGCGGCAACACATCAAGCCGCGATCTAGGCGACGGTGCCAAGGATGAGATCAAGAACTTGGTCAAGGGCGTAGCGGGCTTGTTTGGCCACAAGAAACAGCCCGAAGAGTCATCGCGAGATCTCCCCCGTGATGGTGACGAGAGTGGGAACAGTGGAGGCGGTTTCTCCAAGATGATCAGCGACAAATTGAGCACGGGTATAGCTCAAGTGCATCGCGAAGTGAGAATCGAGTTTCGCAAGATTCTCGGAACTATCGAGAAAGGCCTCTTCGAGGCTCTCCCTGACCAATTCCAAGGTCCTCTCGAGAAGATCCTGGGCGGAAACCCATTCGATTCCTCACTCGATTCGCAGGCGAATAATTCTCGGGGACTTGGAGATGACATCAAGGGTAAGCTGGTCGAAAGCATCCGCCGTCTTGTCCGTAAGGTGCAGGAGACCCTGAGGGAGAAGATCCTGGAAATTGTGAACGGAGGCCATCGCAAGTTCGAGAAGTCTAGCTGGGTATTCGTTCAGAACAAAGTGGAGGAGAAGGTACAGCGATTCCTCCCCGATGTTCGTATCACGGTGCCCGACGACATCGGAAACGAAGGCGTTAGTGTTGGCACTCCCGACCAGGGGAAATTGAATACTCCCCATGGAAGTGAACGAGTCGATGCACCCCCGCCTCCCAACCAAGGTCATCAACCACCAAGCCATGAGTATCAGCCGCCGCAGCATGATTATCAACCCCCAGGTCAAGGGTATCAGCCACCACGACATGACAACCCACCCCCTAGCCACGAATACCGGCCGCAGCCGTCGGGAAATGGGTACCAGCCTGGCCAAGGCCAGTATACTAGCGGCCCTCAGGAACACAACTACCCACCACCACCACCATCCCATCATGACCAGTATGGGTCAGGCCCTCCTTCACAATCATTCCCGCCGCCGCCTCCATCCTACCCACCGCCACCTCAGTCCTACCCCCCTCAAGGTGGATATGAGTCTTCTGGCTCGCATCACCAGGGCCAGGATTCGTACCAACGGAACGACTACAACCAGTCGTACAATCAGCAGCAACCTCCTTACGAGCGCCGCTGATAGGTAGCCCAAAAAGGAGAGTATTGTTTGACGGTTCTACGCCTGGTCCAATTACAGTCAAAGCTCATATATGGGATTAGCGTCCGGGATTGATCTTAAGGTTGCTTCAGTCAGAGGGCCCGCCCGGCTTTTGGTTCTGTATGGTTACGACTGATGAGAGACGATCTGGTCTGATGGAATGAATGACTGACGCCTTGTCATTTTCTTGCTTCTCAATCACAACTTTGTTGTTCCTTGCATTGCCCCTCAACACGTAAGACTCCACTGATCAACTGGCCTATGTGCTGATCGTAGAACGGGGGCTCAGACCTGGTATGATGAGCTCGTATAATATAATCCCACCACTCAATGAATATTCTCCGACCATCCTGGTGGGGTTGCAATGGGTTTCAAAATTAGCCGCTGCAGGTGCATGTAGTCGCTGAACGCTTGCCGTCTTGGTTTCGCGGCCTAGGTAGTACTGGTCGTATTGTTTCCTTCCGTATCTTGGAGAGTCTTCGCTTGCGGGGTCGCGGACTCGGGGGCGTCAGGATAGTCGAGACTCGAGACGGATGGGTGGCAGGTGGCAGGTGACAGGTGGTGTTGTTCGGACGAACCGCCAAGTCCAAGTCCGTGGCATGAACATGATATGTATGTAGCAAGCATACTGCATACCTATCCATAACCCCCTCCATTTTTGGTCACGGCATTGAGCTGCAATCCTTCCTATTCGGGACGTCACACTCGGTTGGCAAGGGTTGCCCCAGACGCGCTAGACTGGCTGTCTGTCCCGTTGCATTAAAGGACCTGCTCCAAGCCAGGGTTAATATGGAGCTGGCCATCTAGACAATACCGCGCTGCCACAAGTCGTTTCAACGGTCCCATGGCGATGTGACGTCGCCCCTCCTAGGATTGCCTAAAACAACTTACGATCTAGATGTGATTAGTGGAAAATCGAACCTCGCTCTGTCGTTCTCTGGCGATAATGCCGTCTGTTAATGCTATATTGGGCCAAAGGCTCGTTTATCTGAAATTGATGGGCCATGTCCTTGGGTTGACTGACAGCCTATGTACATCTATCTATAGTACTAATAGGCCAAGGGACGAAATAACATGTATATAATGATGCGTATCTTCTTTCCCTAGGGGCGTACATTTTGTTTCTTCTCAGGCCAGCCCTTTCTTAGATTGAAACAAATCTATATACTCCATTTAACACAGGTCATCCTAAGTCACCATGAAGGTCTCTTTGGGAGCCCTCTTCGCACTCGGTGCCTCCACGGTGCTGGGACTGCCACAGTTTTCTGTCCTAGGTTCGTCATCATCTATCAACGCCTCCTATCTCCTATTAGCCCGTAAGTCCATACAACTAACCCGACACGTTGTGATGTGATCAGAAGACCCATCCTCTACCAACCTTGTTGCCCGATCCGCGGGGTGCGGCAAGAACCCCATTTCGTCGGGCACCAAGTCCGTCAACGTCAACGGCAAGAATAGGCAGTACATCCTGCGTGTTCCCAACAACTATGACAGGAACCGACAGTACAAGCTCATCTTCGCCTTCCACTGGGTGGGCGGAACCATGCAGGACGTCTCGAGCGGCGGCTCGGACCGGGAGCTCTGGTCGTACTACGGCATGCAGCGGACGGCCAACGAGAGCGCCATCCTGGTGGCGCCGCAGGGGCTCAACAACGGGTGGGGGAACTCGGGTGGCGAGGATATCAAGTTCGTGGACGCCATGGTGTCGTCGCTCAAGGGGGACCTGTGCGTCGACGAGAAGCAGCTCTACTCCATCGGATTCTCGTACGGCGGCTCCATGAGCTACTCCATCGCCTGCAGCCGCGCCAAGACGTTCCGCGGCGTCGCCGTCATGTCCGGCGGCCAGCTCAGCGGCTGCGACGGCGGCAACGACCCCATCGCCTACCTGGGCATCCACGGCATCAGCGACGGCACCCTCAACATCGCCGGCGGCCGCTCCCTCCGCGACCGCTTCGTCAAGAACAACGGCTGCACCGCCACCAACCCGCCCGAGCCCCGCCAGGGCAGTGGCGAACACACAAAAACAGAGTACCAAGGCTGCAAGGCGGGCTACCCTGTTACCTGGATCGCCTTCGACGGAGGGCACTACCCCGGCGCGGTGGACCATGGCCCGGAGAGCGGGGCGAAGAGCTATGTTCCCGGGGAAATCTTTGGATTCTTCAGCAAGTTGACGTGAGGGTAAAGACATGAGCGTAGCGGGCATTTCTTTCTTGACTGTACATAGTTTTTGGGCTCCGGGCCTTGTGAATAAGCAATCATGGTTGGATGAATTTCAAAGCCAAAAGATCAATATATTTCAGGTCTCATGACCCGGATGTAGATGTGACGGTGACTTGACTATATAGCTAGTTCGGTGGAAAGACAATGTTATCTTTCCTCTTGCTTGCCCGTTCACTCAATACCCCGTTCATTGCCATATCCACGGCAGGTTCATCACTTAGCGAGCAGGCATGGCCCAGGACTCGGGCCCTTGGCTGAACATGCCAGACGCCTACAATCGAGAAGAATCCCACATGACAAGTCCTGCTTCCAGCACCGAACACGACGCGAAAATCAGGCTTGTTCGATGAGGTACGACTGAGCCTGTATTTATACGCGTAGCTAATTTCGAGCAAGTTTTGCCTTTTATTGAGATATGGCTTGAGTTTGGGAGAGAGGGCGCTCGCCAAGGCAGAAGCGCTCATTGGTCCTAGTGCCCATTTCCTGACAGTGCGAGACAAAGAGCCCAAACAAGGAGAGGGCGTTTACCTCGACACAGTATCGCAAGGGGAGGTTGGCCTTTGTATCATACCCATACCGCGTATAGTGATTGACCCAGGTCGTCAGGCTGGTCTCTAGGTAACATTCACAATGCAAAACGAGGCGTAAAGTGCGACCCGGCCAACCTTGCCGTTTCGACCGGCGAACTCCCGATCGATCATCTTCCGGTTTACCGGCCTCACCCGTTATGCCGTGCCGCAAGGTTCCATGGTCGTGGTCACAAGGTCAAGCTACAGGGAGATCACTCTCCACGGCAACCAGTGCGGGGTATGGGGGCACAGTGGGCACTCGCCCAGAGTACGGCTGTGCAAGGAAGGGAAGTCCGTAGTCCCGCTTGGCACCCGGCTTTGGTACCGAAAGCATCGACCCTAAAGGGAGTGCAGGGGAGAGGGGAACAACGATCGTGTCTGTCTTCTATACAGGCTTATAGTCATAGGCATATATACATGACCTCTTCCCTCCTCCGTATCCTCTCTTATGGCAGTACTCGTACGATTTGATGAGAGCACGACAAGTCAAAATGCGGTGGCCGGGCATAGCCATAAAGTCCCTAATCGCGTACACCGTAGTGTCAGCTAAGTCGACTAGAGATTACACCAGACACGTAAATCTCTTCATCGGCACCGAGGGGCCAGTCCCTGGATCAGCTTACAGCGCAGGCAATGTATTCCCTGGTGCTACACTCCCCTTCGGGGCAGTCAAGGTGGGCATTGATACCACCAGGTAACAATGCACTCTAAATAGTCCCGGATTCCCAATGCTAACACGATATGTCAGATGGAACGTATCTTTTTCGGCGAATGCTGGCTACACGCCCGATGGTAACGTGACCGCCATCACCATGCTTCATGAGAGCGGCACAGGGGGAGCTCCAACATACGGCTTAATCCCTCAGATGCCACTCACCACCCTCGAGGATGTCAATCTCTTTGATAACTTGACCTATATGCAGTCTCGTAACCAGGAGGATGTAGCAAGTGTAGGTTACTACAGGACACACCTCCAGAACGGTGTCACTGCGGAAATGAGTGCCAGCATGCATGCTGGGATCATGAAATACCAATACCCGGAAAAGGGAAACAGATATGTGCTAGTGGACCTTAGCCACTTCATCCCGAGCACAGGGAAGAAAGAGCAGTTCTACAGCAATGGTTTCATGGAACGCAGTGAAGACGGCTTATGGTACTCTGGCTATGGTGTCTATCGGGAAGGCTGGGCATGGGGTAAGTGCTGGGACCGGAGAGAGACCACTGAGGAATACCCGCTCACGAACGCTAGGTGGTGACTACCGAGTCTACTTTTGCGGAACTTTCGATACAGCGCCAGTCAAGACGCAATTCTTCTCCGGAAGGGCCACTGACCCATATTGGCCGAATACGACCGACGTTAAGCCAACATTTACAGACAGCACAGTCATTCAAGGTGGTACGGTTGGATATCAGTATGCCAACCGCATTGGGTCTTTGTTCGAATTCCCAGCCAATGTTTCTTCCGTCTCATCAAAAGTCGGCATCTCATGGATCTCGGCCGAAAAGGCCTGCCGGTTTCTGGAGGAGATTCCAAGTTGGGACCTCAATGCGACTGTTCAAGCAGCCAAAGAGCAGTGGAATACCGAGGTACTTTCCAAGATTGATGTGCAGACAGACAACCAGACTCAGCTGGAGATGTTCTACACTGGGCTGTATCACTCGCATCTGTTGCCGTCTGACCGCACCGGGGAGAACCCCAACTGGCAGTCGAATGAGCCTTACTACGACGACTTCTATACCATCTGGGATACCTTCAGGTGCCTTATACCCCTTACCACGCTTATACTTCCCAAAAGGTCAACCGACATTGCTCGTGCGCTGATTGACATCTGGCGATTCGAGAGGTTTATGCCGGACGGGCGAAGTCACAACCATAACGGCAGAGTGCAGGGCGGCTCGAACGCCGACAACGTCCTCGCAGACGCCTATGTCAAGGGGCTTCGTGACGGCATCAACTGGACAGACGGCTACCTGGCCATGAAGACCAATGCGGAGCTCCAACCCTATAACAACTTCGACTTTGAAGACCCGACCGGCAGCACCAAAGAAGGTCGCGGCGGCTTACAGGATTGGAAGCAGTATGGTTACGTCACGCCTGCCCGTGGAAGATGCCTCAGCAAGACTGTGGACTATTCGCTGAATGACTTCTCTCTCTCCCAAGTCGCCAGGGGAGAGTCCCCCAAAGACGTGTCTCTGTACCTGAACCGGTCTACGTAAGTTTCTCTCACACCCACAAAGGCGACTATATAAGACACTGACTCACTGACTCTCGAAGTGGTTGGCAAAAGACTTGGAGCCCGGATGTGGAGTCCCTCAACTATACGGGCTTCCTTGCACCTACATACCCTAACGGCAGCATACAGGCATATGACCCCCTGAGCTGCGGTGCCTGCGACTGGATTTCCATTGCCTATGAAGGCGTGCCATGGGAGTATAGTTTTAGCATTCCTTTCGACATGCAGACTTTGATGACCAAGATGGGGGGCCCAGAACGTTTCGAGTCACGACTTGACACCATGTTCATCCCGAACCTGACGCGATCAGACCAGGGCGGCAATAGCGCTGGGAGTACCATCTTCAACCCGGGAAACGAGCCCAGCTTCATGACGCCCTTCCTCTACAACTACTTACCACGAAAACAACACCGGTCTGTACAGCGGTCCCGCGAGGTCGTGGACCAGTACTACAACAATGGGCGCTCCGGCATCCCTGGCAACGATGATGCGGGTTCCATGAGTAGCTGGCTGGTCTGGAACATGATCGGCCTCTACCCAGTCGTTACCCAGCCTGTCTATCTGATCCTAGCACCTCGTTTCGAGGATATCACCGTCAGGCTTGGCGATACCGGTAGCACGTTAACGATCAAGTCTAGGGGATTGGACCAAGGACCCTACGTACAGAGCTTAAAGATCAATAGCCAGCCATGGACGAAGAGCTGGCTTACCCATGAACAGCTGATCGGTGTCAATGGGGAGGGGTCCTTATTGGAATTCGTGCTAGGCTCGGAGAAGGTGGAGTGGGATACTGGCGAGGTGCCTCCTAGCCCTGGATCCCTGGCCGACTGATTGCAATGCGATCCTCGACGTATGACAAATGCTGTTTAATAAACTACATGCTTACTCAACATTTATGGGATAGCTCAAGAATATCTTCATCTTCATCTTCATCTTTGATAATTACTGTCTGATGGTCTCACGATGCCAGCGAACAACTGAGGAACGACGTGAATAGTTGTGCTGCATTTCGAGAAGCACCAGTCAGGATCCATTACCCAAGGGACCTTTCCAGCTTCCCTTCACTCTCCTGGTACTACATCGCCCATGTTACACTGGGCCGCTGTCGGTCTCGTGTAAGCTGCGGGGAAGCCAAGCATGCGCCAATAGCGACAGGGGCTGCCGTTAGGTCTTACTGCGGCACCAAGTGCCGTGGGAAGCTCTTCCACAGCAAAACTTATACACACTTCCGTCCATGATAGTGTATCGTACGAGCACTCTTTAACGTAGCGTTGAATGGGATTTCGACTTTTGGTCGGATCACGGATCGCTTCGGGTTATCTTACAAGGAAACAGATGGCGATGGGATGCCTGGCTAATGAAGTAACCTCTGCCATCGTTACTGGACCATGCCTGCAGTAGCATTACTCCAAACATTCGGAGTGTAACTACGAAGTGAGTAAGCGTCGAAGGAGCAGCAGCACGGCCAAGCTAGATTGTTGATGCGATTTAGTTACATCGCAGGATGGAGAAATATCTGGTTCAGCTGCATATCCGAAGCTACTGCAGCTTTGGAACCCAAGGAGAGACTCTATTGGTAGTGAGAGCTATTACAACCAGAATCGTGCATTAGCGGCATGTACATTAATGACTGGAGGGCCCGACTATACATGTAAGGGGATCAGAGCAAACAGGTTGGATACCAGGCTCACTCAAAAGGCTGCGGGAAGACCATGCGACTTTATGGATCTCAGGAGGGTGTCCCAAGGTGTAGATGCGTCTAGACTCGAAATACTCTCGAATACAAATAGTGCGGCTTCCACCATGGCCGTGAGTTTCTAGATAGTTTCTTCCCTATAGCTCGTGAATGTGGTATATTTGAGAGCGAGTGCGGGCTCAACATGCACGCCTCTATGCTCTTCTTGTTGGCTCTGGTCTATCCGGTAATAGCCGCCTCAGATAAATGCCAGTCGAAGTCATTCACCGACTTTGCAGCCGCCCTTGGCCCCATCTTATCCCCCGGGGCTTCGATCAACTTCCCCGGCTCCGACAAGTTTACCAACGCCACGACACGGTATTCCGCCTACGGAGCGCCCGGCTTCGCAGTCACTGTTGACGTAGCGACTGAAAACGACGTCGCGAACACCGTGAGTGATCAGTCCCTCCTCCTATAAGATTATTTGCAGTATATCGAGCCCAGAATGTTGTTGTGGTCGCAAATACCGGATGGCCATTTCTCTGATTCGGAAAGGAGGTGAAACCTTAGGTCAAAGTAGCCAACACACATCAACTGCCCTTCTTGGCAACCTCAGGCCACCACGGGGCCACCATTTCCTTGGGTAGATTACGCTGTGGTGTCAACATCAATCTGCGTGCCCTGAGCTCCGTACAAGTACAAGAGGATGGCCAGACGGCACTGATTGGGGGAGGTACTCTCACCGTTGAGGTCACAGAAGGCCTTTGGACGCATAAGAAATGGACAGGTTCGTTTGTCGATTGGGACACACCGGGACATGAAAAGGGGTAGGATAACCTGGCTGACACTATATTACTTCTTTAGTCACCGGTATCTGCGAATGCACATCGCTCTTAGGCCCTGGACTGGGCGGTGGCCACGGCTGGAATCAGGGGCGCTATGGGCTAGGTCTCGACCAGATTGTTGAGGCCAACTTGGTGCTCGGGGACGGCTCGCGCATCGTGGTGTCGGAGGACTCTCCCCATGCGGACCTGTTCTGGGGCCTGCGCGGCGCTGGCCACAACTTCGGCATCGTGACCTCGGTCAAGTACAAGATATACGACGTGCCCGAGGGCAACACGTGGGTGGTCAGTAAGTATACGTACACGCAGGACAAGCTCGAAGCGCTCTTCGGAGTCCTGGACTCCTTCGTCGCGGACGGCGCGCAGCCGATCGAGCTGCGTCACTGGACGAACTTCATACGCATGCCTGCCATTGACCCCGTTCATGTAAGTCAAGAATATTTCCGTCCCATTCGGATAGGAGCATCGATTCTAAGCCCTTGCATTTATTTACAGGCGGTTTTCGTCACATGGCTCATCTACGAGGGCACGCCCGAGCAAGCCGCACCTTACACGACCAAGTTGGAAGCCCTGGGGCCGGTCACGCAAGTCTCCAACACGACAGCGTACCCGGGCCTGGCCGTGCTCACGGGAAACGACCGAGGCGCCAAGCTGTGCGCCGAGAACGGAGACCATATCCTGCGGTTCCCGATCGACCTCCGGGGGTTCAACCTGACTGCGCATAGAGCCGCCTACGCCATCTTCGACGAGACCTCGCGGACGTACCCGGGCCTGAGCGGCGCCATCATGCTGAACGAGGGCTACTCGGTGCGGGCGGTCCAGGCCGTGCCCGGGGGGAGCACGGCGTACCCAGACCGCTTCAACAACCTGCTGCTGTCCCCGAGCTTTCGCGTGACGCCCTCGGATCACGACGACGGCGGTGCGGAAATGGACCGGATCGCCACCGAGGCCGGCCTCAGGATGCGGCAGACGCTCTTCGAGGGTGGCGGGTCGCCGGATCTCTATACTTATGTCAACTACGGTCTGGGCCTAGAGACGCTGGAGAACTACTACGGGCACGAGGAATGGAGGCTCGCGCGGCTCAGGGCGCTCAAGGCCAAGTACGACCCCGATCACAGGTTTAGCTTCTATGCCCCTATCGAATAGTCATTGTGGAAGCGCCTGCAGACTACTATATGGACCAAGGGGTAGCGGATAAAAACTAGCTTGTTCATGCATGGTTTCTGTTGATGGTAGATCGAAATGCAGTGTCGCTCCAAACATACTTCGTTCTTCTCGCACGCTGCAACTTAATAAGACATGGCATCCTCAAACAGTGTCCTCAGCTGTTCCTTCTCTGCCTCCAACTCCGTCCGTAGACCAGGGGCGAGCATGAGCACGCGCGCCTGCGGGATCGTGCCCTCCACCAAAGCATCAATATGCTCCGCGCCGAAGCCCAAGTCCTTCAAGCCCCGGGGCTGGTCTCCCAGCTTTACGAGGAACTCTTGGATGGCGTCGGCCAGAACTGCACCAGCGTCCTCCCGTCTGACGTTGGAGATGTCCACGCCAAACGCCTCAGCGGCGGCAAGATGCCTCTCGGGATTCGAGGGTCCCGTGAACCGGAACACGGCGGGGGCAGATACGGCTACAGAAACACCGTGGGGGATGATGGGGACGTCAACCTCGTAGCCACTATGTTTGTAGCCCGGGTTTTGGCCAGATATGGGGTAGGACATGCCTGATCACGAATCATTAGCGTGCAAGGATACGAATGTTAGAAATCAGAGTACTTGCCATGACATAGGTGCACGCCAGCATTACCGAACCCTACTCCAGCCAGGGTAGCAGCGAGTAACATTTCGCTCTGAGCTTCGAAGTCTTCAGGATCCTTGACTGAACGGGGCAGGTACTTCACCGTGCTTCTCAAAGCACTCAACGAGAAAATATCGCTGATCGGATTTGCACCCTGGTACGCCGGCCGCATGATAGGGTTGGTCGGGCGCGGTGTCCTCTGGTTGTACGGGATCGCCGTCCACGACTCCAGAGCATGACAAAGCACATCCAGGCCGGAGCTCGCCTTGACAGCAGCGGGCATGGTTCTAGTGTTGAGTGGGTCGCAGATACCGAGCGTCGGCTTCAGATTACGGTGCGCGATGCCCGTCTTCGCCCGCTTCGCCACGAGATCGAAGATGGCGGTGCCCGTAGTCTCGGAGCCGGTGCCGGCCGTAGTCGGGATAGCGATGAGAGGCTTCAGCGCTTTCTCAATCGGTCGGCCTTTCCCCAACGGGGCGTTGACGAAGTCCAAGAAGTCAGCATCCGGATACTCGGTGTAGAGGTTCATGAGCTTCGCCGTATCGATGACTGAGCCACCACCCACGGCGAGGAAGGCATCAGGGGCGTATGGCTTCGCAAAGTTGATTGCTTCTTTAACCCTGGTATCTACTAAGCGAAGGAAACAATGGATGGAGTGTTCGTATAAGCCTCTTGTAAACGTGGTACTTACGAGCTATCTTTGGGCTCAACCCTCACTTTGTCAAAGACTTCAAACTCAACCCCTTCCTTGGTGAGTGCCTCCTCGACCTGTTTCATGGCCGTCAACCGGCGGACAGTCGAGTCGGTCACGACACAGACGCGTTTTGCGCCCATGTTCTTGAAGTCCATTCCGACCTCCTTGGTCACGCCGGGACCGAAGCGTATAGATGACGCGGCCATCTCGAAAGCGTACTCCTTCTGGTCCATGGGCGACGCGTACCCGCGCCGGGAGGCTCGTTGCGCATACCTGTCTACCTGGGACTTTGCCTGGTGATGGTGATGTCCCGGGTTCGAGTGGCAAGGGCAGTTGGGCGGGTGAGCATACTGGACTGTGCGGAGCAGACTGGCCGCCCTCGTCGCGGCCTTTTTTGATCTTCGTTAGCCCTCACCGACCGAACCAATTAGTAGACGTACATGTCACTTACACTTGGGGCTATTCTGACTGCGGCAACCATTTTGAGACTTGTTCACGAATAGGAGTCGTAATATTCTTTCGGTACAACGTCAGAGAGTGCGTGTAGCATCTACGTTCCTCGTGAGGAATAGCGAATCTCGGCTGTAAACAAAAGCACGAGAACCTCCCGCAACGCGGGTATGGGAGAGCCATTGCCGAGAACATCGTCATCCGCTTCTTGTTGGGGTAGTTTGTGGGGTAATACGGGCCTAAGGTTAGCGTGTGGAGAGAGATTCTGCCCACGGTCGGCTATCCCCGAATGACCACCAGTCCTATTATTCCTTCGTTGCTCCTAGGCATGAGGAACCCGATTCCAGAGACCTGGGCTTTATTCTGCTCATGATAAAATAGTCATATTAGGAAGCGAATATGCATATTAGGTAATTGTTTTATTGGCCAGAAGTCATGTTCATCCCGAGCCTTTCTTATATGTGTACCCCTAAACCTAATCGTATCAAGCATCTCCAAATCTGACCGAGGGGTGTTCGTTTCTAGCTGTTACCCCGCTCTGACTGTAGGACTAATCTTCGTAAGCCGGTAGCAACTCGTGGCCCAGTCGGAGATAACGACTAAACGACAGACGCATATCTTAATTCAGGAGAAAAACGAATTCGGGGGTAGCTTTTGGACTAGAATCTCGGAATGGACCATTAGAACCCGTGTGATTAGTGGAGCGTGAGCGTGAGATTTCGGGGTGACTCACGCCTTGAATGCCGGAGTTTACGATCAGGAGATCGGGATTCTCTGCATGTATACGACGAATTTTCCTATCGAGTCTGTTGAATGGCGTCGTTTAATTGGATGTGTTGTTGTGTAGAGAACTATAAAAATATAGAAGACCACCGGGCTCACTTGCCCATCTTGATCCACACAGCCCATCACCATTCAGCTCCCAAGGAGACAACACTCGAATAGCACCGAAATACAACATGTCAACCCCCAACAATGACAGCACGGCATCTCGGATGCGCCTCAGAGACCTACTTCCTGACTTGGATCTCGGCAGCTGGAAGCCCGGCCCCCTGAACTCGTTGACCGACGTGGCAGGTGTCAAAGTTCACACGCAAGAAATCTTCTCCGAAGATGGCAGCGTAAACACGGGCGTCACCTCGATTCTTCCGCGCGATGAGTGGTTCAAGAAGGCCTGCTACAGCGGCATCTTCAGCTTTAACGGCTCGGGCGAGATGACGGGTAGCCACTGGATCAACGAGACCGGCCTGCTGCACTCCCCCATCATCCTCACCAACTCCTTCGCCGTTGGTGCCGCGTATCAGGGCATCTACGAGTACGCGGTTAAGAAGCTGGGCGTCCTGGACGGCCAGATTGACTGGTTCCTACTTCCCGTCGTGGCCGAGACGTTCGACGGCTACATGAACAACCTAGCCCGCTTCGTCGTCAAGCCCGAGCATATCATACACGGCCTCGAGAACGTGTCGAGTGACCGCGTGCGCGAGGGCAACGTCGGCGGCGGCACCGGCATGATCTGCCACTATTTCAAAGGCGGTACCGGCAGCAGCAGCCGCGTCGTCCCGGGGGTGGACGCCAAAGGCGCGCCCAAGACGTACACGGTCGGCGCGCTGGTACAGGCCAACTACGGCAAGCAGAAGGACTTCCGCCTCGCCGGGGCGCCCGTGGGCCGCATCCTGGCTGAGGAGGCGGCCAAGCGGGCCGAGGCTGATGCGGCGTTGAAGAAGGCGCAGGAGGATCTGGTGTCGGAGAAGAACCGCAAGGACGGGAGTATCATCGTCATTCTGGCCACCGACGCGCCGTTAACCCCCGTGCAGCTGCAGCGCCTCGCCAAGCGGGCCACGGTTGGGCTGGCCCGCGTCGGGGGCAAAGGCCATAACCCGTCCGGGGATATCTTCCTGGCCTTTTCCACCGGCAACGAGATACCTGTGCAAACCATAAGCTCGACTCGCCGGGCATTTGACCCGTTTCAGCCGCAAGTCCACAATATTGAGGCCGTGGATGATCACTCCATTAATGGCCTGTTTGAAGCGGCAGCTGAGGCCACCGAGGAAGCTATCTACAACGTGTTGTGCATGGCGGAGACGATGACAGGGAACCAAGGTCACACCATCGAGGCATTGCCGCTGGACAGAGTCAAGGAAATCATGTCCAAGTATATGTAGATCACGGTGTAATACAGATGTAACAGATGTGAGTTGCTGAAAATAGTCCAATCCAAAATCCTGAATTCAAAGTGTTACAATTGCTCGGGATTTTAAGGTCCCAAGTTAAAGCCATCGATCGTCCTATCATCACGTTTGCAATCTGGCTTCCTTGATCATCTGTGACCACCGACGCGTATTGCTCGTTCTGTCAGGCCATCATCCATGCCACTTACTTAGATGTCCATGATTGTCCGATCCCATAGCGCCAAAAGGGTGTCTCTCTGTCCAGAATATGGAGAACATCCCAAGCTGTTGTTTTACGGCCCCATATCGTGACCAAAATAGCACATTGAAACGCTGAAACGAATGGAACAGGGCGAAACGACGTCAACGCGCAAATAGAACGGGGCAGCGACTCCAAGTCGAGGAAATGTGAAAATCACACTGGAGTGGCATGCTTGCAGATATTGTTCATCCACATGGTTTGCAATAATTCCCTTATTCGCTCCACACAGCATTCTGAAATGGGTGGAAAATACCTACTTAGCAGCCTGTTAGGGAACTGACAGCGAGCAGCACCCGCCCTGCCCGCGGGAATGGAAGGGACTAATAACCTTACTTGTCCTACAGGCTACTGCGATTTTAGTAGCCGGCCCAGACTTCTTTCCCAATCGTGGTTAGATTGAATGGGACTTTTCCACCTTTCCCGCCCTTGCCCTTTTTTCCTGGGGTCTTCGATCGTGGGTTGTGGGTCGTGGGTCTTCCAAGCTCTCCACAAGCCATGCCTGATGTCTCGACTCTCGACTCTCGACTGTCGATTGTCTCTCTGACCATGTTATTTGGACGGGGAACAGCATCCGGTGCCATCACCCTTTTTCAATATGTAGATATATGAAACGAACCAACGGTGAGCAAAATGGTTCAATCATGGTTCATATCTTGTACAAAGTATGGAAATGATACTACATAAATTATACTTGTATTCAGCACTGTCTGTCATGACCCTGGTGCCTGGCAGCCTGGGTACTGAATTCAAAAACACCGTACCGAGTATCATAGTATAGTGATAACCAATGTCGTGAGCCCAATCTATCACGAGTGTCTCGGGAATCCAATCAATCGATACATTTATCCCACGCGGGGGGGCGCATCTGCAGTAAGTGTTCGGAAGAGCTGGGACGGGCGTGGCTGCTGCGGCTGCTGCGGGCTTGCCTGAAATTTCCAGATGAATCAACCGAAGAGAGAAAAAGCAAGTAAGCACCAGTGTCAACAGGCTACACCTGCACTACTCCCAAATTTCTCCTTCCACATGACCATGATGGTAATTTCATTTCCCGTGATCCTGGACAGATTACTCCTTTGGCTGGCCGGGAGAAAAAAAAACTTATGACAAACAAATACTAATATTTTCTGACGGCAGCAGTAATGGCCGTCCAAGACGTGAAAAGTGACAGAGCGGAAGCGAGCCAACTCCCAACTCTCAACTCCCATTCACCCTTGACCGACCCCTCCATCCGATATAGCCAAGCGTCCCACGAACAACATCCTTCTCTTCCTTCTTCTCCACCCGCGAAATCCCAATCCCATGCGCAGGCTGCAAGACAGCTTGTCCTGTATGACACCTCGCATGTGCTTGCAAGCCTGCATTCGAGAAAAAAAAAACCCCACAAAATGACGATGCCATATACAACCGCTATCATATTGTGGTTACTTGGAACTGGGCGGTTCTTGGATCCCTAGATCCCCTAGCTTATGCAGTAATGGCTTATATTCTTTGACGGGATCCAGCCGCGAACAAGACGGCTGTATTTGATTGGATTCTGCCATCTCCCTTCCGTCATCTTCACCGCTCCAGTCTGTCGACTGTTTGTCGCCTGCATTCCTCATATTCATGAGGCACACACACAGGGAAACATTACCGAAGCTGCTGTTGGCTCCCATGACTCATGAGACGCGACTGTGAAAAAAGTGCTGGCTGCATGGCGCAATCAGAATTTGTGACTGGCCAAACAGAAAAGCTTCGTGAAACAGCATTCTAAACCCTAAAGCTCGAGAATAGACATAAGTCTCTCCTACGCCCCCCACGCAATGCGGCCACGAACCATGCGTTTTAATGGCAAAACCCAAGAACCCCAGCCCTGGAACGTTCTTCGCCTAGGGTCATTGGGACTCTGATGGGCTCGCTACCACCGGGCCATGGCTGCCGGTGGCTGCCGAAAAACGCTATTGCTGCGCTACCACGCTACTATCTTGGCGACACTTTCATGTCAGGGGATCGCCGCCTTACCCCCAAGCAAAATTAGCATCGAAGGGGAGCTGATATTCCTCGCTAACTGACCCAATGCAGCTACGAGAGCTGTGACGGACCCAATGACGGGTTGTCACCAATCCCGAGAAAGGTTTGCATAGTTTTCCGCCACCCAGGCGTCGTCTTGCATATGCGCCGTGACACAAGCTGGCGAGCCTGAATGGGCCAACCGCCACCTGCCAGTTCTCCTACGTTATGGCATCACACCATAGCCATACACACTTACAGTGAACCCGTTTATTGCCCCAGCTAGAGGGTGGTCACTCTGGCTGCACGGCCTAGAGGTTCAGAACTTCGCAGCACAAGCGAGCGAGCTTCTGCTTATGAGAGATCCTCCGCAGGTTTAGGGATCAGGCCCCGTTGAAGCTTCTTTCGACAATGGATACAAGCAGGAAGCCACAAGACACCAAGCAGATGGTAGAAAAGGGCCATGGGAATTGCCATACTGGATTTTCTGCTCTCTTCCTGCGCCCATACGTTTACTCCAGGAGCCCCTCGATCTTACTGCATAATTCAGCACAACTATCGTGACCGTGCCTGATACCCCTGTCTGTCTAACACGACGACTTTGGACCCCAGCTTTCTGAGAATATCTCCCACACTAATAAGCAAAACGGACAGTAACCTGACAGTGAATTACGGACCGCCTCGTAGCAGAGGTCTCTGGCGAGAGATCGAACATATTCAGATCCATAATCGAACGGGAGTCGAGTCGTGACCCAGTTTTGGTGCCCAGAACCCAGCCGCAACGCAACTTGAAGCTGGCACTACCAGGCATTCACCGCTCACCCCCGAGACCGGTGCGAAACAGGTGAGCAGACCCCTTTTACTTCCCATTCCTTCCTCGTTGGCCTCTTCGTAATATAAATCCTGCAACCCAATACCAAAGAGTTGGTTGTTATTCTTGATGTTCAAAGCAGAAAACGAAGACCCTGAAGAACCCATTCATCTTGTTATTTCGAGATACCCTCTTTTTTTTTTTCCCAAAATTCTCCGCTCACGATTGACCCTCCTAGTCCGCCTTTGATCTGCATCGACCCATTGACCCCAGATTCGAAGCTGTCGTCTAAAAATCCACTGTTTGCAGGGGTGGTTTCTAGTGCCTAGATTCAGTTAAAGGAAAGACGACGCAACTGTCCTGATTCCTCCTTCGACTTCCTCCAATCCTAGATATAATATTCTTTCTCTCATCGCCTATACTGAGCTTCATTTTGACTCAATATTCTTGCCCTGTATTATATCCGACTTACGCACACCTATACTCCCACAATGGCTTCCCGAAGCGCCTTCCGCTTGAGCCGCGCTGCCGCACCTCTCGTCTCTGCTTCCCGATCCAGAGCTATTCCCATTGCTGCCCGGGCTTTCACGAGCTCAACATGTCGTTTCAGCCGCAGCGACGTGGTTCAGGAGACTGAGATCCCTGTATCCCATTATTCCCCTGATGCAAAAGGCCAGGCCAGTGCCACATCGGATCATTACTCGATTCCCGTTTCCAGAGAGTCCGCACAACCCACCCCGATCGAGCCGGAAGCCGAGGACGAAAGCATTACTCCTTTGACCAAGGAGGTATACAACACCATGCCCCCGACCATGCAAAGGATGTCCATGATGGATAAGGTTGTTATTGTCACCGGGTAAGCCACAGCTTTCTTGACTTGAGTTGTATATAGCATCTCATTGCATGTTGCGTACCTGGGTACAACCACTGACCCTTAGCTTCTGCAATCTAGTGGTGCTCGTGGTCTTGGTAACCATATGGCTCGAGCCTGCGCCGAGGCAGGTGCCAAAACCCTTGTCATTTTCGATGCCAACCAGGAGCTTGGTGATGCATCGGCTGCCGAACTGCATGCGAAGACTGGCCTCGAGGTTATATTCTACAAGGTAGACGTTCGACAGGGCAGTGCTATCAATGCCGCAGTAGATGCGGTTACCGAGAACTATGGCGCCCCCGACGTCCTGATCAACTCGGCTGGTATTGCCGATTCCAACATCAAGGCTGAGAATTACGGACCGGAGATGTTCCGCCGCCTGATCGATATCAATCTGACTGGTTCATTCCTCATGGCCCAGTCCGTCGGCAAGGCCATGATGAAGGCCAACAAGCCCGGATCGATTGTGCTCGTCGCCTCCATGTCGGGTTCGATCGTCAATTACCCACAGGAGCAGTCCTGCTACAACGCGTCCAAGGCGGGCGTGATTCAGTTCGGCAAATCTCTGGCTGCCGAGTGGGCCAAGTATGGTATCCGCGTCAACTGCATCTCTCCCGGTTACATGGACACAGCCCTGAACCGCGTGCCTGCTCTCGAGGCCCAGAAGAAAATTTGGTGTAGCTTGACGCCCCAGAACCGTTTAGGTGCCGTTGATGACCTCAATGGCCTTGCGGTCTTCCTGGGGTCGGACGCTTCAGCCTTCATGACTGGCTCCAACGTCATCATCGACGGTGGCTACACTTGCTATTAAGCAAAACAGGCTTGCTTTCCCACCTGGAGGGTCAAGGCAATTTTGTTAGGTTGTGTGGTATAAAGTTGCTTAGAAGAGCCGCCGGCCGAAGAAATAGGATGGAGGTTACATGTAGCCCCTCCCTCCTGCAACTAGCGGCATTATTGCAGCTGATGCGCGGCTGCCACTCACACATGACACATACATCCGCGCACACGGGCAAGTCGGCAACGGCAACAGTAACGGCAACAGCAACGGCACTCACCGGAGCTACACATTGTCTTCCCCGGCTAACTCTCTTGGCAAGACATGCATGCCGCTGCACACATTCGCTTGGATGGGGGTTACAAGCAGAAACGGTTGCAACGCTGCATCAAAACATGAGACAAACCTCTTCTTTTTAACACTTGAATTGGGTTTTCCGCGTCACTTTCCCTGCCGGAGCAGCCACCGAGAAATGATTGGAGTTGGACACTGCAGGGCACGGAGGAATGACGGTTGGGTACAGCGCGCATTGAGTTTTTTCCTAGTCTCTTCCTGTATTTGGCCAGATCGCTTTTTTGACTTGAGAATATTTGCTTGTCTTTCATATACTCCTAAACGGCTGAGGGCGTAGGTATCAAAAACCGTATGTACTATAGAGGAGGGCTTACATAGACGGATGTTTTGGACCAGACGATCCGAACAGAAAGGAAGGAGAGGAGATAACTTGTGATGGGGGTACGATACGCATTGATGCCGGCATAGAGGGACGGGGTAGGTGGTTTACGTTCATTGCCGTTTCCTCCCCTGAGACGTTATGTCTCGGAACACAATACAGGAATAGAAAGAATGTGCCGATCGTGTTATTGTAATCGTCGCCAAGACCGTTTTCGGGAATTTCGGCGTCTGAACTAGAACAGACGGACCTTCGCAATCTTGATGCAAGGGGGATAGTGTAGAGAGAAAGCCAACAATGGGTGACATTCATGGCTTTCGGCGACCACGTAGGCATGGATCGATTGAATACCACCAAGACCGACAGACAGCCCGATACTGATACTGGTTAAGCTTGCCAGAAAAGTTTCACTTGCATAAAGAAGCTGATGATTTGTGACTTGCCAATCATAGGGCAATCCTCCACTCGTTCCATTTTGCTTGTAGCTTTGGGTGTTATTTACATTTGGGGATAGGCCAGACCGATCAATCCTGGAAAAGTCCACGACTCAGAAGGTAGTCTCTCTGCATTGCCTCCCACTCTCACAAGCTCTTCGGGCTATAACCCTCCTCTTCCTCGTGCTCTTTCCCTTCTCCAGCCCGTACTCCCTGTATAGTTCTCATGACCATTTCATATCCGACAGTCATGAATAAACAGCTTGAAGAGACCGATATCCTTTGATTTCTTGGGGGAAATATATCCAAGAAAGTTCGTGTAATCCTCGACGTCGTTTTACCTTGACGTAAATGCAGTGGTGGCGGCTGCGACACTCTTCTCCTGTATCCTAAATACAGCCACTGCCACCCACAACCGCCTCCTATCCCCTGATCCTGACAAGATGATCTGCCCTTCATGCCCTGACTCTATAACACAATGGCAATCGTAGAAATGCGTAGTGGATGTTTGAATCGGGAGTATCTGAAAAAGAAATCGCAACAGTCGCTATGATACTGAACATTCCAAATTTGGATGCTGGTTGATGATTTGTAATCGTGAAGTGACGACAGGCGTCCGGTTTAACCCTTACGGATCTTCTCCTGTTGGCGAGCATCTCTTGCGGCTCGCACCAGGGGCGATAAGGAAGCCAGGTCGACACATGTCTTCATAAACTCGTGCTGCAGAGGGGTATTAATTAGTTTGATGCTCACACCGAAAATAAAACAGGGGGACAGTTCCACATACCCGTAACAAGTCGTGTGCACTGGCTCTCTTCTCGGGATCCACCTTGAGGGCGAAATACAGGAAATCCCTGAATACTGGAGATAAGCTTTGCTCATCCTTAATCTCCGGCGTGCCGTTGGTGGCGATGAGCCACAGAGCACGAAGAGGCGATTCGGTCAGATATGGCGGCTCTCCTTCGATCATCTCGATGGCCATGATGCCAAGCGACCAGATATCGACTTTTCTACCGTACTCCTTTCTGGTAACTACCTCGGGCGCCATCCAGTATGGGGTGCCAACCATGGTTGTCCGCTTGTTGTGCGCCTCGTTGATTTGAGCACAGAAACCAAAATCGGCTATTCGCTTTGTTAATCACTGTGTATACACGTCCAATTCAGGGGCTCTTGGGTTGACTTACTCAGCTTGATGCAGCCTTCCAACGAGAGTAAAATGTTGTCGGACTTGATATCGCGGTGGATAACTCCCTTGGAGTGTAAGTGTTGAAGACCTCTAAGAGTCTCGCGGCACACTGAAGCAATTTGGCCCTCGGTCATGATGTTAAAGGTAACCACGTCAGTGAGACTGCCACCCTCCATATACTCCATGATGACCCACAGCTCTCCCCCGCACAGGTAGCTGTCGATGAAGTTGACAATGTTGGGGTGAGAGCTATCCTTCATGACAAGGATTTCGTTGATAATCAGATCCTTCTTAGGTTGCTGTTCCAAGTTCATCTGCTTAATGGCCACCAATTGATTCGAAGTTCGAGTGTTACCAGTGTATACACCTCCTGAAGCACCCTGTCCAATCTTCGTGAAGTTGCGGTAAATTTCCCGAGGATCCCCTTCGGAGCAGATTCGCTTCAGTGCCGCGGCAATATCTATGGTGTTGCTCTGGCGTGCACGGTGACGAGGACGCGCCTGTGGATTCGCACCGGGCTGCTGGTGCTGTTGTGGCTGCTGAGGTTTAGGGGTAGCACCGTTGGAATCGGGCGGTCGGCCAAACTGGGTCTGAGGACTTGGCGGTACGGAGCCCTGAGGCTGCTTATGGCTCACAGAGCGACCGACTTGGCCCTTCATAGCTGCTTGAGCTTGAGCCATAGCTTGCCTTTGTTGCTGTTCCATCAATTGCTGCTGATAAGCTTGTTGTACAGCCGGCGAGGGCTGCGACGCGCCAGGCGTGTATGGCGAACTGCCGTTGACATTTGAATTCGATCTCGATCGTGAACGCATCTCCTCGGGGAGCATAGGGACGTTGTCCTTCGGAGGAACATAGGCGGATGAAGGGAGTTCATCAGCGCTCTGCGCCATGCCAATCCCGGAGTCCTTTGTAGGCGCGTGCGGTGCGGCTCTCGACGGCAGCGACACAGGCGGCCTCGGTGCAGGTCGGCTGGGCATCATATCCTTGGCGGGCAAGGGGCCGGGGCCCCTGCCGGGAACGGGCGGGGGCGCTCGAGGGTTTTCAAAGGTGCCTTCATTTGTTACGACTGGGAATCTCGGACTGGCTGGTGGACTGATCAAAGGTGACATACCGGCAGTGTTTGTTGCATATATACCGGGAGAAGACATGCCACCCGAACGGCGCAGTTCTGGAGCTCGCACATCGTGGAACTTCTCGAGAACCTGATCCTCATGGGGCCTCTCCGTCGTCTCCTTGTAAAAAGTTACGAGGTTCGCAATCATCTGCGGATTCTCTCGTTGGGCATTCTCGGGAATGCCACTTTCGTTGATGAGGCGTTGCCATTCTTTCGGCAGACCCTACAATTGGATGAGTAAATCGTTTTCTTTTTCTTGAAATGTTCGGGGGTGGGCGCAAGGGGCCGGAAACACCATAAAACAGATCACGCAGAGGGAGCGACAAATAAGGCTGGGATCGGACGAAGAAAAGTGAAACAGCAGTGTCAAAGTAGCGTCAGCCGGCCCGGTTGACAATATGAAAAAGTACAAGATTGTGCTGAGCCAAACGGGCGGGAGTCTGAACGAAATAGCTGCAATTGGAGAAAGCACGCACCGTGAATTGGCCTGTCGAGCTGTCGTATCCGACGTGTGTGACATGTACGGGATTCTCTGGCGCTGAGATGACGGGCTTCTTGGGCGACCCCACCAGCGTACTCATGAGACCTGAGAAACCAGACTTTTTCCTCAAGACGCCAGGTTTGGGGTCTTTCGTCTCGTCTGAATATCTCTTGGGCCCTGTCAATTGGCTCTCGCCGACTCGAGGGCCCTGCTGGGCCTTTTCCGACAATGGCATGGCCATAGGTGAATCGCCTGAGAAGCTGGTTGACTGGCGAAGTTGGGGACTGGCGTGCCGCGGGTCGGGACTGGTTTGCGCGTGAACCAGTGGAGGAGGCGGAGGTCGACGGCTTGATGAATTGGAACCAAAAGATTGCTTTGGCGACGATTTCGTAGACTCGAGGTGATTCAGGATCGAGGTGCCGTCGAAAGGTGCGCCGACGAGTTCCTCGGATGTTTTGGAGCTGAGGGGTTGGAGATGCGGATCCGACAAACGGTAATGGTTTGGCGCCCGTGACGACTTCGATCGGTCTAGAAAACCAAAGTAGTTGCTGCTGCTGTGATGATTGCTTGAGCTGGATGGGCTCAGAATATGCGCGGCAGCTGTTGCGGCAGCGGAAGAAGAGGGTGGATAATAACCCAAGCCGCTGTTGCTGCTGCTGCCGTTGCTGTTGCTGCTATTGTTGTTGTTGTTTGCTGCTGAGCCTTGCCAATCGTGGACGGCAGGCTTATGGGTTGGCGAAAAAGTCGAAGGAAGGAATTCGCCGTTGGCCAAGACGGGTGAAGGGTTGTTGGAGCGTTGTGAGCCGCTACTGCGAGCGCCGTTGGAAAGTGATGAGTTAAAGGCTGCAGAGGACTTGGTGGTGGGCGTTGATCTCTGCGGAGGAGCACTGGGAGTTCGCCTTAAACTGCTGGAGCTCCGTTGACTGCTCCCTAGTGAGCGACCATCCGAGGCGATAATGGTAGTAGTCGTAGCAGAGCCGGCGGCTATTGAATGCGAATAATGATGGGGGTGCTGGGAAAGCGTGCTGTTCGGCTGATACTTGGGAGGAGGTTTGGTGAGTTTACGTCGTTGTTTGGAACTCGAGCTACTCTGACTCTCCATCGCTGGAACACAAGAAACGAAAGGGGAGTAAGAGAGGGTCGACCTAAACGCAGGCCAAACAAAACGAGATGTGTGAGCCGGTTCGATGGTACAGTGCAGTATTGGCGTCTATGGAACCTTAGACGGTTTAGTTATGGGGAGGGGTGCGCGAGGGGTGTCAGAAGAAAAGAAACCAATCTGTAGTTGGGACTGGGCTCGACTTGTAACCTGGGGCTAGCTCCTTTTGTCCCTTTTTTTCTATTTCGTCCCTCCTCCTGAGTACGTCCCTTTTTTTTAGTTGCTCAATTCTTCTCTGGGATCCTTTTCCTTTTTTGTTGTTGTCGCTGCTACCCTACTTCCTGATGGATCGGAAAGGGTGGATGGATAATAGAGGGGACTCGGAATGGGACTTGGATGCAGAATGAATCAAGGTTGGTACTGGGTTGGGGGCGGTCTCTCGTTTTGAGGTTCAGTCCTTGACGACTTGAAGTCACAAGTACCTAACCTTAGGAGTAGTAATTGTCGATTGACCCTCTCAAGCTCTTCTCTTCTCTTCTCCTCTGTCCGGGCTGGGCTGGGTTGTTGCAATGTAATGTAATGTGATGTAGGTAGAGACGGCTGGGGAGGTCTGTAAGTAGGTAGGGCAGGTAATCAATGTACGTCGGGTGCTGCTGTTACAGTTGAGTCTAAGGAGCCTCCTAAAATCTTGGGGCCGCAATTCTAATTTGTTTTCAATGCGTCAAGAAAACGGGGACTAAACTGATACCAATGAACGAGTGAGTTTCGGTAGATCGTTAGTTGGTGGATGGGAGAGAGGGAAAGGCAGAGGGCGAGAGCGAGAGCAATTGCGTTGGTTACCTAAGGTAAAAAAAAGCGAAGTGATAGAATGAAGTAAGTGAGTGAGCGAGTTGAAATGACGGGGGAAACAAGAGAGGATCGGGTTGGTTTGATTGCTCTCTCTAGCCAGGGCTCTCTCTGTGTCGTATATTCCCTCTTCTCGTCCGTCCATGCTTCTTGTCTTCTTCGTCTTCTGTTTTTCTCCATATACCTACAAGCTATGACTGACATGTACGTGTTTCTCGGTCTATCCATGTATCTATCTACCACCTATGTAAAGCTTGCCATCAATCCGTGCATCTCCTCCACCCATTCCGTTGGCAATGGCACCGGCACTGGCTTGACCTTGGGACTCCAATGGGACTCCAATGGGGACTCCAGTGGCCACAGTCTGTCAATCAATCCTGCCCAATTGCTCGCGAACTGCAGCAGCACCTTCCCATAGCTGCCCATCCCTGGTCGCACATCAATTTCAAGATCTGGTGTCTGGTGGTGGGCGGATGCATGCGGATGTGGATGGGATGTGGACTTCAAGGGGGGGGTGGTCTGCTTGGGTGGTGCCCAGGTGGTGGGTGGTAGGTTGTGGGCGGTTGACGGGAGTGACCTTGGTTTTTTTGACTTTTAGTTACTTGCTGCGCAAGGTTAGGAACAATCGGATGGGTTAAGTTTGAGCATGAAAGAGGGGCGCGCCCCGGGAGTGGGAAGGGAAAGGGAGAGATATCTGAGAGACATTCACACACCACATCTGCACTCAAAAAAAGCTGCCAATTACAAATTGCAACCTACATCATATTCGCCATATTACCTACATCATCATCGTTTGTACCCTGGTGGCCTGTGGTCATCGCGTGGACGTGCTCTACACAGTGCAGAGAGTCCGTGTGTGACAGACAGGTTTCTGGTATTTCGGTACTTCAGACTTCCAGGGGGCGTAGCTGGAAGATTTCCTAGGTTAATAGCAACATTACAGAAGCCAGCATCCTAAAACCATTCGTTGCATAGTACATCTTACATCTTATTTTCATCTGGCTTCTTGTCGGTAGATTACCTACTCAAAGCGGTTTCTAGTGCTGACCCTGCCGTTTGAAGGCGCACCGTTGGCCACCAGAGCCTCCCGTTCTGATTTCTGACTTCTAACTTCAACCTACTCACGGTATCTACTGTACTATCTACACTTTTTAACACTGCATGTGCATCTAGGCCATAGAAGATCGACAGTCCACTATCCACTGATACAACCGTCGCTGTTTAGCTGGGCTAGCAGGTTATTAAACATCCGCCCGCCAATGCCACACAGCTGCACGGACGGTGTACTGCAACAATAATATCACAACAATACGAGCGACGCCTGATCGGTCTAGTGAGAGAGACTTTACGCCCCTTGTGCAGACGGTTGGCAGTGGGCGTATGGGAGTTGTGATGAAGGAAGAGGCTGCCCTCTCCATCATCTAATGTCGCAGGCTCCGAATTTCCCAGCTGGCCGCTTGCTACCAAAAACATGCATGCATAACACATAAGACATAGCACATAGCACCATAGCACCATAGCACCATAGCACCATAGCACCATAGCACCATAGGCATAGGTAGGCGATGGATCAATGTAGGTACTGTAGGTATATGGATATACTCCGTCAACATCGCGAATATCAACGTTTACTTAGACCACGTCGGTCAAATGAATTCCAGATGCTCCACCGAATCTACAGCTATGCAGATTACCTCGTTAGGCAACCTTAAGATTCGCAGGATCCTGGGGCTACGGTAATGATGCTAGTAATTACAGAAAGAAGCCGACAATGTCGCCTTAAGGGTATGTGTGCTAAAGCCACTCCAGCCAGGTTTACTCGTTTTCCGCGCGCACTAGCAACGATGCTTTATTATGCGATGACGTCCCCCTCGTCGGAGGTTGTCCTGTTTTCCTGCTCGCGGCAGGAGCTTGCTATGAATGTAGGTGGTAGTAGCTGGGCCTTGGTCTTAGCCTGGACTGTGTGGGGGCGCTGCTCAGGCCCCCCGCAGCAAGGTTGTTTGACCCTACCTGCTACCAACAATGAGGTCTTCTATGCCTTCCTTTACGTCGTTTGTTTCACCGATGGAAACATCTTCTCCCAGCCTGCCCGCCTGCTAAGATGGCGTGCGGAATGGGGAGCGCTGCACATCATATGTACCGTCCTCGTCCCGATCCTGGGGAACGAACGACTTGTAGTCAGCATGCCAGCTGGGCGCGAGAGGCTGTCGGTATTAGACTTTGGAGGTATGCAAGGGACCATTCAGTGGAACAGCAAGATACCGTCTCGATGACTTGGCTTCTGACATCTGGCCCTGAAGAAGCATACTGATCGAAAACTCCCCGCCGCAGGACCACACGCCCATTCTATCATCTTTTTTTCTACGTCTCCTTTTTCGGCCTCTTTGGCCCTTTCTCCGTCTTTCGCCATCGTCCTTACTTACCTAGTCTCTCGTTTTGGCTAGACACAGCCAAAAAGCAATGACCAGCGAATCTTACACATTGCTGTTTCGAAGAGGGGACGACGACTTGACCATTTGTGGCTCGTCACCCAAGACTGCTTGGACGTATGAACCTTTACGAGCCTGGATACTTCTTCCTGCTACCCGACCGCTGACAAACAACCGCGATGTTGCTATATCAGGCTCATGAATGTAGCCTAACGGTTGTGTATCCAGAAGTGTAGCCAAGCGAGCGGTGAGGATTTATCATTGGTCGTGTACTCTGTACCAGAAAGCACATAAGGGAGATTGCCCGAAACAGTTTGCAATAACATTTACTCGCCCCTCATTAAAGGGATCGGTCGCATCCATTGCGGGCAGCAACTTCAGACTCGACGAGAGAGCTAGAAAGGCAGATTGTCACATTGTGTCCCGTATGCTATACTATGCGGTATGTATGTACGTGGAACCCTGGTAACCACTGGCAATGGCTTGATAAACACACCCGGTCAGTGCTAATGGTGGTCGGGTGTCTGAAAGAAGACCCTGAACTCCACGACAGTTCCAGTCGCACGTAGCGCGGGAAATGGCTCCGTCTATTTGATAGGTCATATGCATGCTTGGTCTGCTCCGCTTAATGTGCGATGATTTGTTATCTGGCTTTTAGTAACTAATAGTCAGTAATGGCAGATCACCTCCGGTATTGCCAGCCGCCCAGTGAACATGAAGAGCCACGACTGCCGCGACTGCTCTTTGATGAAGCATATTGACTTTTTGGTGTCTTATCGGCTCTCCGATGATAGCACTTCCGCGCTGGGTGAATTGCGGGACCCGGCGCCGGCTTCAAGGCAGGGCCTATCGGTGAGGTCTTTTCGGACGACGTCCAGCATATCGTACAATGTATCCGTATGTTTAGAGCAAACAAGGATACCCCAAGAAGCCACCTGTATTGAAATTCCATTTAACTGGGTTTATCGATGTGGAATATATCCTCACCAACCTCATCAAATATGAAGATTTTTTTTTTTTTTTTTAAAAAAAGCAAACTTGGGGGGGATACCACCCAACACGGAGCTTGCAAGGTCCGGCCACCACGGCCACCCGTTCATTCACCTTTGCTTGTCAACTCACAGCACCGCCACTCCAAATGTCGACAGGAGGTCCCGGTTTAAAGTGCCCCTTGTTATTATGGAAATTATCATCTCACCGATGGCAACAATCCTTATTTATTATTTTGTGAGTGTCGGAGCCGAACTATGATTCAACACGTAGTAATACTCTTGTGGCTGACACCCTTGATGGATATTTATAATTGTCGTCATTTCCACATTGTAACGGATTTGTTGCCACTCACTATAATCTCGAGTCGATTGACCTGTTTCGATTAGATTGTAGGTCAGCCGAGCAGCCGAGTGTATTTGCGCGCGGCGTGGAATTTGAGCTGACCTTGGTGATCCTGCTTGCCAAATCCCGAGAACATGGATCAAGCCATAAAAACAAATAATCGAAACAGCGGGTCCGAGATGGATTATTACGAGTTCCAAATCTGGATTACTGCTTGGCTTGCTTGATACCAAGGACACATATTCCCATCTTCCAAAGAAGAACAGTAGCAGCCACTAGAGCAAACAAGCACCCCTCATCATCTCTTGGGCTGCTAAACATATACATATGCAGCTATCACAGGCAGGCCAAAAGACCCACTTCATATTTTCACAAGCTCTTCCCCATTTGCATTTTGCCGAGTTGTCGATACTGTAGGCCAGGACTCGTTCGATTGCGGGTCCCAGAGGATGTTGGCAGCTCGGGCAAATCGGTCACTTGCCCGACCCACGATGCGGCTTGGGAAACGATCTGCTGCGGTTTTCAAGCACGGAGCTCTCCAATCTCGACATGGATAGGGGAATTAGATGTTATGGTTCGACCGTTCGATAACGTATGTTTCCGGGGTACTATGGAAATAAGCTCGGGTGCAAGGATGGGAGATCTGTAGATAGCCGAGAAACGTCATGTATAATCACCATGTTCTGTGCCGGGACGCCAGACGTAACTGGCTACACAATGGACATATATCACACGTAAAAGCAGTATTCGTGCGTCATCTTGTCGGGCTGGAGCTACTCTGTCCATCCGGCTTCACATACGTTCCCTTATTCTAAATCTTGGTCTTAGAGTGCCTATAATCCTGCTGTAAGTAAGCTATCCCAGGTATCCACAGGCGACACGTACCAGGCTCAACAGCCCCAGGAGACATGAACTACAGCAAGTCTGGTGTCTTTTTTTCTGCTTGATATGACGCGGTCATACCTTCAGCACAGAGTCAAAAATTCCCTGGACTTGCCAGACAGTCCAGTGCTGTCGCAATACAGTATGGCACCGAAGCAGCACACCTGGTCCCTGGCACACGCGTGACAACGAAAGTCTCAATGTCCCGTATACAAAAAGCCTTCCCAGAGTGGCACGGGGGCCGTGCCGAGCCGTGTTTTTGATCGGAGGATTTCTAGACTGGGGACATATGCAGGTACACTTGCTTCATAGTAGATATTCTAGTCATGACCCATGCAATGTAAACCTTGCTCAGTCGGGATCGTGTTCTTAGCTTTTGTGATCTGATCCTGAGCCCGTCGCCGACCAGGCTAACCCACGAAACGGGTTGGATCTCGTCTGGAAACATGGTAATTACAGCTCGTTAGCCCGAACCATGCCTCTCTGCGGGAGGAGAATACTCGAGCTTTCCCTATGTTTTGGCACCGGGCACCGGACTGCTAAATAGGGGTAGCTAGTATACATTGTCTGACCTCTGGTCTTTTTATAATGTCTTTTACGTGTATCATGTTCTTCTTTCTCACCCCATGACTCGGGCACTCTCTCTGTGACGTCGGCCAGATTTGCAAGTATAAGCCAGGATCACTGTTTCCATGCCATGAAGTCTCCGCACCCACCATTTTGGATATCTATTCCATGAACTCACCTAGAACAACCCTGGGAGAAAAAGCATTTGCACCATACACCTGGCTCATTAACAACATTACTCCGTCTGCTCTGGTGAGGTGCGTATCCATGCTTTGGCCGGCTCGTGTCGTGTGCCCATTCTCCAATGTATGCTCTGCAGGGCTCACGATGATGCATTACAGGCATTGGGAAGGATTCCGTGAAGCGTCTTATAAGAATGAGTATGAGGCCCTTGCTCCGTTCTCGCATGGCATCCATTGTCGTGGATGAAGTGAAGTCTTTGGACGTCCAAGGTGGAACGCAAAAACCTAATCTCCGAAGCGTGGGTGAAGATCTAGTGGGTTTCCAAGGCTGGGAGAAGCTTGGGCATGCTTACCTATTAGTCTGGCGGACACGCACTGCTAGCATGCTGCTTCTTTTTTGTTCTAGGCGCCTGGCCTTAGCTCTGGGGACATCAAGGCTCGAATCCGTTGTGGATTAGCGTATGAGGACCCCTGGTCGTATCCAGACTGGATCGAGCGACAGAACGGCCGAAGAGCAGAAAAGGACACCTGCATCGAATTGACGGTTCGGCTAAGGTAATAGGAAAGCTGTCCCCTATTGCATGTGGGTTACTCCCCTGGTACGATAATGAGGCATTGAGATGTTGACAGACTTTCAAACATCTCGACAAAATCAGCAGACTGGTGCCGCAACCAATCTTGCTCTTGTCCTTGCGGCAGCTGAGTCAACAAGTATCGTATCTACCTCACGGAGTATGGCATTGGCGTCCCTATGCGAAAGGACGAAACAGTCGACTAATACCTATCAGAGGTGCTTTCTTTCAGCTTGTACGACATACGTTAAGCTAAAGTATGTCGTCCGTTGTCGTGCCGTGTGTTGCTGTATCAGAGCGGAATAGGTCAAGTCAAGTTCAGTCATATGTACTTATCCAGTCAAACTCCCAGCAAATTCAATTGATCAATTGATTGATCCATAAGGTTCACTCTTGAGCAATATGTATTCATGCTCTACAACTCAATCCATTTAGCTGTATTGCATTCAACTTGTACTTCCCTACCTTCCCTGCTTGCCTGCCTATCTCCCTCCCAATTGGTTAATTTTCCCACTAATTCTTTTTCCCCCCCACCACACCTGCTTTACGTTACCTAAACCTCTCCTTTCCACCATATGACCGACTAGGCCTACCTACCTCTCCTACACGTAGACCTCTTCTACTCGGATTTATCTCTTGCCTCAATCCATTCTCGACGCCATTGGTTTCCCCTGGTGCATCGAGTACCGAGACATTTACTCCTTCTGCCTGGTTATATACTGTAAGTGCCAGAAGCTCTCAGAAGCTCTGCCTCCAAAAGCACGCACTCGGTCACGCGGTGCGCTCTGTGCTTGATGCTCAGATCGACCTCCACCTGGAGCACCTCACTAGTGCCCAGCAAGCTCCCAGGCCTGTATTCACTGTGACATCTTCGCGTGTGCTTGTGAAAGCTGCCGTTGGTGCCATCTTGTGCTGGTGTGACTGTTCTTCTTTCTCGGGCCTGCCACTGGATGAATATCTGGGTCGTACACTTTCTTAGCCCTGAGCTACAGCCAAACCTTTTTTTTTTTTTGGCAGCTCTGGCTGGAAGCTATCAGACTTTATCTTGCTTAATAACCCCAAGCTGACCACAACCTTCGTTCCAGATTTCCATCCACCTCGTTTTGCCTGCCCGGCCCATTGTTCGCTACTCCTCGGTCGATCGACCCCCCTCGGTTCCGGTACAGCTCTTATAAGAAATGGCTACTTCTGACATGAATGGTGAGGCTTCGACCTCGGCTGCTGAGCGTCTGCTGCAACAGCACGCCGAGAACCCTCTCCACCATGTAACTGTTGAGGATGCGCCTGATGAGGACCTCCCCTCTGTTCCGTCCAAGACGGCCGCCTCGTCCATCGACACCCAGTCCATCGAGGCCTTCCCCGAGCTCGGTGCCCCGAAGGGCAAGGCCCCCGTCAACATCGCACCTATCTGGAGCGCCAAGGGTGGCAAGTCCAACGGCTCGACCCCAGCCAATGGCACCCCTCGTGCCTCGACGCCCGCTTCTGGTGTGGCTACTCCCGTCGGCAATGTCCCTAACATGTCTATCCCCGGACGCCACGTCGAGACTGTCACCATTGAGCCTCAGTTCATTCTGCCCCGTAACCAGCTCAAGCGCCCTATCCCCGACATCGTAAAGGACATCAACCGAAAGTCCCGCGCTGTTTTGGCCACTTCGAATGTCAGCAATGGTCGCCTGCGTATCGATGCTACCGGTCCCCAGGATAAGGCGCAGCAAGCCATCCGGGACTTGGTTCAGCAAATCGGCACCAGGCAGACGATCAAGGTCCCCATCCCCCGCTCCACTAGGGCTCATGTTATCGGAAAGCAGGGCTCTACCATCAAGTCTATCCAGGAGAGGACTGGCGCCAGGATACAGATGCCCAAGGCCGATGATGCAGCCGATGATGACGATGACGATGCTATGGTTGATGTCCTCGTGGAAGGCAATACGATTACTGCTGCCGCTGCTCGTGATGCCATCAACAGAATTACTGGCGAACGCTCTTCCAACGTCAGCACCAAGCTCAAGTCGATCCCTGCTGAGTTTTACCCCTTCATTGCGGGCGCAAACAACAGCAGCCGGGAAGCTCTCGAGTCGGACCATGGTGTACAAATCCGTATTCCTCCCCACCAACCTTGGACCCATCCGATCCCCGCCATTCCGACCGCCGGCGAACGCCCCCTGTTCGCCCCGGCCAACAACGACAACCACATCCAGCTTGCTGGAGACCGTGCTGCCGTAGCTGCCGCCCGCGCAGCCATTGAACGCCGCTCCCAAGAGCTCCAGAACCAGCTGCAAATGGATCAGGTTGACATTGCTCGGACTCGTCACCAATTCATCATCGGCGATCGCGGCATACCTATGGACGACTTCTTTGCGGAGACCAACTGTGTCATCCTTCTGCCCACCGACGACAGTGCTGAGGCTGTGACCGTTATCGGACCAGACCAGGATGCTGTAACCCGCGGTTTAGAAAAGGCCATGGACCTCGCCATGAGCATCAGCTCTTCGCCTATGGACGTCAGCCGCTCCCACAAGCATGCCGCTGGTGGAGCATCTACGTATTCTCGCGACGTCTCCCGCTACCTCCGACAACGCAAGGAGATTGAGCGTATTGAGAACCTTCATAAGATCCATGTCACCACCCCTTTCATCGATGGTGTAACCTCGCCTTGGGAGCTCTTTGCCCGGGACGCCAAGAATATCATTAAGGCGCAGAAGGAGGTGTCATCAATTGTCAGCGGTCTCCCTCCTTCGAGGCTGACTACTGTGCCTGTCGACCCCTTCTTCCATGCCTACCTGCGAAGCGATATCAAACCCAAGGTTCAGTCAGACTATGGTGTTCATCTTGTTGTACCTGAGCCTGGCCAGGCTTCGTACCCTGTTCTCCTAGTCTACGAAGGAGAGACCGGTACCGAAGCCTACCAAGTACCTCAGAAGGCACCCACTGCGCAGGAACTGAAAACGTTCCAACAAGGTCTCCAGGAAGCACGCAAGCACATTCTTGATCTTATTGGCAAGCAAGAACAGCTCAAAGCTGAGACCCTTGACGTGCCGACCAAATTTCACGAGAAACTGCGCAAGTACATCAAGAAGGAGCAGGACGCTACGGTCCGCAGTGCTGGAGATATCCCTGTCCGCGTGAGTGTGAGGGGTACCACGGTTACCATGCGCGGGCCCACTTCAGCCGTCGAGTCCCTGGCCTCCAAGTCCAGAGCTTTCGTCGAGCAGGAGAAGGAGGACGAGAAGGAGCGTGGCTTCACCCTGAAGTTCGATTTCCCTCAGAAGTTTGCCAACCATTTGATTGGAAAGGGCGGTAGCCATATCAATGAGCTGCGTGAGAAGTTCGACGTCGACATTCAAGTACAGAATGGCGAGGTTGAGCTGAAAGGACCCAAAGCCAAGGCCGAGCGTGCCAAGTCGCACATCAACTCCCTGGCTCGGACCTGGGCCGATGAGACTACTCACACTCTGAAGGTCGAGCCCAAGTTCCATCGTGAACTGATTGGCGCCCAAGGCAGCCAAATTGGCCGTCTCCAGACTCGCTACAGTGTTCACATTAACTTCCCCCGGACTGCGCGTGCTGGCAAAGATGACGAATCGGGTGCTGATGCCGCCGAGGCTGCTAGCGAGACGGGCAAGCCGCGTCGTCAACAGGGCGCTGATGAGGTTGTCATTCGAGGGCCCAAGAAGGGTGCTGATTCCGCTCGCGATGAGGTGTGGGAGCTCTACCAATTCTTGAAGAACAACTCCTTCATCGACACGGTCACAGTCCAACAGAAGCAGTTGCCATCCTTGATTGGTTCCGGTGGCTCTGCCATGGATGAGTTGCGCTCGGCGACAGGTGCTAAGATCGACATTCCCAACGAGCGTAACGAAGATGAGAACACTCTGGTCGATGTCCAGATCAAGGGTACCAAGACCCAAGTTGCGGCAGCCAAGAAGCTGCTTGAAGAGAAGAGGGCGATTTTCGACGATACTGTTACTAAGACTATCGATGTCGACAGGCAATGGCACAAGATCCTGATCGGACCCGGTGGTGAGTAATATCCGACACTTTGTTCCGTAAAAATCTGTCTGTTGATACTAATCTGATTTTAGGCTCTACACTGCGGGACATCATCGTCAAGGCTGGTGGGCCCGATGACAGGCGGTTGCAAGCCCGGACCATTCAGTTCCCCAAGCAAGACGCTGACGGCAACTCGATCAAGGTCGAGGGCCGTACAGATATCGTTGACAAGATCGTCGCCAGCATCGAGGCTATGGTTTCGGAACGAGCAAGCCAGGTTTCTGAAGTCGTCGAGGTACCTGTCGAGAAACACCGTACTTTGATCGGACGTGGCGGCGAGGCCAAGCGAAAGATCGAGTCTGACTTCAAGGTCTCCATTGACATTCCGCGACAGGGTAGCGGACAGACTGGCGTGAAGGTCGTCGGTAAGCCTGACGATGTCGAGAAGGCTAAGGAGCATATCCTGGCCTCTATCAAGGAGCAACAGGGCGAGACCGTCCAGGTGCCGCGAAAGTATCACAACGCCATCTCCGACAACGGTGCCTTCTTCCGGAAACTGCGCAATGACCATAAGGTTACCGTGGACCATGCAGGCCAGTCGACGCCGCCTAAGGCTAAGCCGTCGAGTGCCCGGGCCAACAATGGCCCTACGCCATTGATTACTGATGACCCCGAGCAGGCTGCCGAGGCCCACTCGTGGAACATTGTCGACACCGCCTCTACCGAAGAAGGCGACATTCCTTGGGTGCTCAGGGGTAACCCGGAAAATGTGGAGCGTGTCAAGAAGCTGATCGCAACGGCCTTGGAGCAAGCTCAGAAGAACACGGCTACCGGCTACCTTGTTCTTCCTGACCCGTCTACCTACCGCTATGTCATTGGCCAAGGTGGCTCCAAGGTCAATGCCATCCGCAAGCAGAGTGGGTGCAAGATCACAGTCCCTCGTGATCAGGCACGCGACGAGGCTATCGAGATTAACGGATCCCGTGAAGGGTGTGAGATCGCCAAGGATCTCATCCTGGAGGCCGTGCGTGAAGGAGCAGCCTCACGACAGCAGCGAGACTAGAAGTCCGCTGGTCGATATACTACTCACGCCAGTTCGGGTTATGACACCGATCTCTGGTAGCTCCTCTCGTTCCTATACTGGGAGGATCTGAGCAGGACCAAAACGTGCGTGTACATGCGCTGAGAAGCTTATGCGAAGCATTTAAGGCGCAAATAATTCATGGATCCGTAATGACACTATGAGAGAATAAAATGACATAACAACTATCTTCCGCATTCGGCTCATTTCCTCTCCTGTGAACTGGTAAATTTGATATGGCAGGCTTCTCAATGAAACTAACGTGTTCCCGCTCCGTTGTTTATACAGAAGCGGGGGTTCCTATCAGTGGTTGCACTGCTATTATTGCGCCGTCGCTGGCCTGACATGTTCTACCTCAACAGCTAGCTAGTCACTTGCTTTAGAAAGGATTGCCGTGCCCTTTGACATAGTCAACGATGACACCGGTGTCCTCAACCACCGTCGGGCTGGTCGGGTTCCAGCCCAGCTCTTCCCGGGTCTTGACGCTCGAGGCCCTGTGGTCCACGCCGACGAAGGAGAACCAGCCGAAATGAGCCGGGACCTCGTCGGGACTGATGCTGATGACGGGCAGGTCCAGAATTCCTCCGATGGCGGTGGCAAGGTCTTTGAGGGTCACAGCCTCCTCAGCCGCAGCGTGATAAATGGACCCGGCCCTGCCCTTTTCCATGGCCAGCCGGTACAGCCGGGCCGCATCGTCGCGATGGCAGGCACACCAGGCATTCCTCCCCTCGCCCACGTAGGCCGCGGCGCCCTTTTGCAGGGCCGTGCCGACCAGGATGCTCATGAAGCCCGAGGTGCCCGGGCCGTGTGTCGTGGGCGCGAGGCGGACCACCATGGCGCGGACGCCCTTTTCGGCGGCGAGGTCCCGGCACAGCGTCTCTGCTTGGCCCCGCTGCGCGGACCACGGGTGCGTCGTGTCGGGCTCGTCGTCCTCAGTGCCCACGACGCCCGCTGGCAGCACGCCCGTGGCCGACGTCACGACGAGCGGTTTGTCGGTGCCCTCGAGCCCCTCGGCCAGGGCCGCGATGGCGGCCCGGTCCGTCGCGCACGCCTCGCCGTACTTGGAGCCTAGGTCGTCATGGTTGTAGGCCAGGTGCAGGACGGCGTCGCTGGTCGTCGCGGTGCGCCGGAGCAGGGCCAGGTCCTCGATGGTTCCCCTGAGCGTCTCGACGCCGGATCCCGTCGGGTACTTGGCTTGGAGCTGGGCGACGCCCTTGTCGCTGCGTGTCAGGCCTACGACTGTGTGACCTGCAGATAGCAGCTCGTCGACGACAGCGGTGCCGACGAAGCCGGTGGAGCCAGTGACGAAGACGCGCATGGTGTGGGGTGTTAGGGGTAGTGCGTGGGTGTGTAAGTAGTCTACGAATCGGATAATAGTGCTCTAGAGTAACAAGGGGTATACAGAGATTGGTTTCTTTGATGCTGGGCAAATACAACCGAGAACAGACTTGAGGAAGTGGCTTGCAACCACAACCCACTGGATATTAACTACCAGCTCCTTTATACACCTACCTATACAGACTCGTCGCTGTACTATAAGGCCTGTGTTTTAGATTTCAAAGCCGGAACCCTGTTCCCTGTTGGAAAATAGTCCGTCGGTCCCGATAACTACTCTTTTGAGATGATCTGATTTCTAAGCCTGCTTATCTCCTGCATCGCGTATCACCGGGGCCGGGTGTTTAACTAAACCCCGGAAGGATTGACGACACCTTTCTAATATAAACCCTTTTATTTCCGGGAGTTCAAACCTCCGGGTCGCACTTTCAAACGCCGAGAAGGTGTTTTACTTTTGCAAAGTGATTGTCCATGAACAAATATGCGATACTGTTCGGTCATGAGAATCCGGGTCAAGCCGATCCCAATCCCGTTTGGTAGTCAAACTAATGATTGCCCTTTCACGGCGTCTTTCCCTTCGATCAAGATGATCTTTTTACAAACACTAAACCCTATAACTGTCTCATTGAAGGTTGCTGGGTTTCCTTGGGGCCTCCTTGAGGATAGCGATGTAACTAGGCTTCCTTGATTGGCATGCTGGTGGTCAACAATAATGACACTTTTTCTACGACAAAGGAATTGTTGAGACATCCTATCTTTCAGAAGTTGATTGGCACACAGCCCGTGTCTATGCTAGATGACAGTTGAATCGGGCAGATGGGCGAAACTGTCAGTGTTTGCGATCACCTTTTTTTGGAGTACCCTGCATCACCGATTTCCAGTAGCCTTGAGTAGTATACGCAGATTGTAATCGGGTATCTCGTGCTGACCAAAGTGCCTCTTGTGCGGTTTCGTATTTGGTGGCAATCTGATATCATACCGGAGTATGAAAACAGCCAGAATGAGTTTCATCAGATCCGTAGCAATGAAGCGGCCGGGGCTACTCAAGCCTCGTTAGTATGCGAATACGCCGCTTGGAACCATGATTGCAGCACAATGTAGACTACCCAGCTGAGGTTCTGCTACCAGAGGAAGGATGATCATGAACTTACCAAACATGCTTGCCATGTCCAAATGTGAGATAGTCTAACCCAGTGCTGGCAGCTCCGTATCGTGTAGTGTTATCGGGGTCTTCCCCGCACAACCTACTGAACCGGAAGCCATCGAAAACATCGGGTGTAGGGTAAACGGCTGCGTCCTGGTGGATGGCAACAGTCGGAACTCCTATACGACTGCCCTTTGGAATGACAGTTCCGTCGCGAAAACGAAAGTCCTTACGAGCGGCACGCATGAGACCAACTACCAAATGAAACACGTTAGCTAGATCAATAGGCAGTGAAGGTTGAAAGGTAGTCGGGCAAAGATGTCACGAACTCATAGATATAGGGTTCATCCTCCCAGTCTCGCGTAAAAAGCTATCCAGTTTAGTCGTATTGAGTATCGTTTTGTGTGTGATGGCCCCGTTTTCACGAAGAGGCAGGATTTCCTGCCTCAGTGCTATCGTGTACATATCTGGCATAAGAGCAATTTGCGCCACGGCGGCGGTCAAGGTCTATAGGCCAAAGCTGCAATTAGTGATCTGTTCGCTTCTAAGCCATGCCCTTCTGAACTTCGACCAACGCTTACAGAACTTGTTGTGTGTATAGCTGCCAGGTTCATTCCCATGAGGCGTTCCACAGTTTTCGTGACATTCCTTTCACGACTGGGTGCCGTATCAGCCAGCCCTTGAAGCAGGTCAGCTGGTTTGGCCTCTTGTACCTTGTACTTGGCGCGGAGTCTGGCGAGGACAGCGCTGTGCATCAGCTCCTCGGCATATTTCCGTCGTCTCCATGCAGGTGTGAGGCGGATCAGATAGCTGTCGGGTTGTTAGCCTTTGTTTGAGATTGCCATGGCCATAGTCATGTTTCACGCAATCCAAGGTGCCTAAAGGGGGCCACATGGGATACACACGGTTTCCATGAGTCGGGAAAAGGCCTGATTAACTCAGCTGACACGAGGACAGCCCTTGTGAAGGCTCGTACGTTGCCCAGGTAGACTTCATCTCTGCCTATGATAACAAGTGTTAGACACTACATTTTGAGCCAGCCAGGTATGTTTTCACTCACATAACGGGTGCCCAACAAATGCATAACTGATAGCTTGTGTGACAACCTTCTGTATCACATTATGGAGAGTAATGGAGATGAAGTCTGTTGCAGGTCAGCATGCCATAGGCGAACACCTCCTTTGGCAGATGGCACTTACCTCGAGGGGATCCTATATGTTTATCCAAGGCATCGTGAATCTCCTTGACAAGACCTGGGGTTAATGTGCCGATATTCTGGGTGAGCCTCCCAGAAATGAGGCCGAGGTGCCATGGTGCGTTGCTTCCCAAGGTCCATTTTGACTGAGTATCCTATAAGTAAGATTAACGGCTGCTCAAGCCTGATGACTCTTTGTTCAAAGAGGCCCGTATCGTGCATAATGAATGAAGGGTTCCATCGACTAACATCTACCCCTATATCGAGAAAGCTGAGTACATCACCAGGAGCTGCGAGTAACTTGGTTGGCACTGTTAGTATATGTGCCCGTCAATATGTGTGGCCAGTGTGATGGTGCTCACCTCTGATATTTTGGCCCTGTCTGAGACGAGGATGTACTCCTCTCTGAGCGTTGCGATCTTGAAATAGCCGGACTCGTACTTCTTATAGCCTTTCAAGAGGTAGTATCGCGGCCTCAGCATGAACTTGATGGCACCGCGCCAAGATGCAAAGAAAGGTGAAGGTCCATAGCCCATGCCATGGACACCAGGTACCTAGGCGTCATGCAAGCATTAGCATTGGCCGCTTGCTCTAAGATAGGGCGATCAGCGCGAAGAAAGAAGCAAACATACCCTTCTACGCGAATTGCGATTGTACGACCATATTGCATACGCCACGAACAATCCTAGGAGAACTGCGCCCCCAACCGACAGAGTCTCCATAGGACAACCACCCAGTCAGAACTCGACTTGTAGTGGGATAGAAATGGGGGGGGAAGAGCAACAGAATCAGATGCGCCAGTTGCGTGACGTGAAGCACGTCGCAGCGCCAAGGGAAACAAGCGACCTATGTCTTTGTCATTCATACCACCAGTCAAGTGGTGAAATGTGCGGCCCAAGCAGACCTCAAGTAAGCGCCCTTGAATGTCCGAAACGAGACAGCGCGAGAATCGGAATGAGCGCAGCCAATCGGGAAACCCAACAGCTCAGGTGCCGTACCCTAGTCCAATCTGGTCGCCATGTCCCCCGCAGATGAATCAACAAGATAACCTTGGCATGGCATGGTAGATACATAATGTTATGGTATTGATATATCAAGATGATTTCTATCGGTGTTGAATTTAAAAGACACCCATTGGCGGTTAAGTCCAGGCATGCGTTTCAAGATCTACACCCAGATCTCCGGGGGAGCTTCAAAGTAGTAGTACGACAACGGCAGCGCCACCACCATTGAAACCAGGTATATACTCGAGTACACAAGTGCCCGAGACAAGAAGAGTGTACGCGAAATCCAAGCCAGCTGCTCGATTATACTACCCGTAGCCACTTTCAAGCCTCCCACCACCTTTCCCGTCGTTTTCAACACCGATGGAGGAATGGGAACGGCCCTGAGCGCCATCGTCGCCACCATCAACATCAATACCGCCGAATTCTTTCCCCGTTTCCACGAGCCATCATCCGAGGAGACCTCCGGCTCAGGCCGCCCTAGAGGATAGACCTGCTCCACAACCTGCTTGAGCGTCGCACCCTCGTACTCCGCGTACATGCCCTCCGGCTGAGCCTCAGCCACCAGCTCCTTGAGCCTCGCCACCAATCTCGGCCTCTCTGGGTGTGCGCCCGACTTGCGGCACGCCTCGACGGCGGCCCTGACGATCTTGTCTAGATGCCAGGACAAGCTGATGACGCGCTTCGAGAGCGTCGCCCACTGCTTGCGCAGTCTTTCGAGCTCTACATCTGTGCCCACGCTACCCCTACTCCCGTTCCTGTTCCCAGTCACTCTCGGGCTCGCAATGGGGCTGCTATCGACCGAAATGCGGCGTGACGCCGGCAACGTCGTACCGAGCGCCTTCTGAATATCCCGCAGCGCGGAAACGAGGACATCGGGCTCCGCCGCGAGCCGCCCGAGGTTCTCGTGGTAAACAAGTTCGATGTCCTCCTCATTCTCACCGGTCTCGGCCTGGGTCGTCTCGGCCTCGGTATTCGGGTTCCATTTCGAGTGGATCCATTTGCGCCAACGGCCGGTCGAGGGCACGAGCTGGCTCGAAAGACAGAGCAGCTCCTTAACCTGGCCCTTGAGCGCGCAGAGCCGCGAGAGGTCATCGGCAATGCGGTCGTTGATCCGGGTGCAGGCGACGATCCAGCTGCGGGGGCCCAATGTTCGTGGTCCTGCCTGAGAGGAGGGCCGCCGCCGTGGGGACCAGGACCACAAAGAGTCATCGTCGCCATCATTGCCATTGCCTCCTCCATTTTTTGAGCTACTTGACCGGGAGAGGGTGACGGAGGGGGGAGTTGCAACTCGGGACTTGGAGGATATGTTTGGTTTTTGCGCTGTACCGCCTTTAACAGCTCTGTGACTTTGCTGCTGTTGGTGTACCGCACCGTTGCCCGTGGTTGGATCTTGTTTCGTATCGCTCTCGGTGAGCCTGCGTCTTGGTTTCTTCGGAGAAATGGGTTTGTCGGCGCTGCTCGCCTCAATGTGCCCGCCCGCCTCTGCTTCTTCTCCCATTATGTCAAACCAGATCTGGCTTGGAAGTCGCTCAGAGCCAACGCTTCCACGTGTGCGGCTGCTTGGCTCATCACCAAAACTCACTTCTTCGTAAGCTGTTGCTTGAGAGCGCCTGGCCTTGGTTGTGTCGATTAAAAGGCCGACGTTTGTTGTAAGATCAGTATCGGGACCTTGCCCTGAGGTCATTCTAATTACCCGCGGTAGGACTATGAGACATTCTTTCCTAGGAAACTTCGAATATCATGATACATCTCCCGCTATGCTGTAGGAGCGCGCGGGTACTGGAATGTAGAAACAAGGCACCTGGCTTTTACCCCAACAAAGACTCGCGATTACGGGGGTTCGAAATCGCTCGAACGAGGGAGCTGCGTCAAAGAACCTCATAAGGAAGCAATCTCCAATAATCAACAAAGAAGACACGGCCACAGCTGACAAAGTTTCAGGATGCGATCGATATGGCAGTAGTTGTGGTTAACACAAATAATCAGGTAAGATTGAGAAAAACAGATCGGTCTAGATATATAACTCGCTTAACAAAAGTCAAGTCTAGTAAACTTCCAGTACGTAACGTCCCTCCTCCTTGAGCCTGTCAATCTCTTTCTTCGAGTCGACCTTCTTGCCGCTGGTGCGGGCCTCGGTCTCGATCGCTTCCTGCAGGACCTCCGTCACGTCAGGCACTGGCCACGTCGGGCCGCAGAGGTAGAACGAGCCCTCGTTGGTGATGTAGGCCTTGATGATATTGTTGATTGTTTGCCGCATCCTGTCCTGGATGTAGATCTTCTGCGGCTGGTCACGCGAGAAGGCAGCGCCAAGCAGAGTGATGACGCCAGCATCAACGTAGGCTTCCCACTCTTCACCGTACAAATACTCCTCACGCTGGTGACGAGATCCGAGGTAGAGAAGGATTTCACCGATCTCCTTGCCCTGAGCCTTCTGCATGGCGCGGTACTGGACGAATGCGCGGAACGGTGCCAAACCAGTTCCGAGACCGGCCATGATGAGCGGTGCGTCATCACGAGTGGGCAGCTTCATGACTGATGGCTTAACAGATGCGGTGATGGTGCTACCGGCTGGGAGACGGCTCAAGTAACGGGTGGCCTGGCCATATCGGTCGCGTCCCTTGGTGTCGACCCAATTGACGACAACAATCATGAGTGCCACCACACTGGGGTTGACAGCCTGGGCAGAAGCGATAGAGTATTCACGACGCTTGAGCGGACCGACAAGGCGGGCAAGATCGGTGAAGCTGAGACGAGCAGAGCGGAACTCTTCCAAGATATCGGCATATGTCAGAGTGTCGACCTCGTTGCGCTTCTTGAACTCATCAGCGCCAGATTGAGAACCAAGGCTCTCCAGTTTCTTCTTCTCAACCTCATCACTAGCAAACTCGGCCAGAGACTCGTAGAATCGCTTGGGTGGCTTTCCGAAGATGTCGAGGTTTTGCATTAATGACTGGAACACGGTGCGGGTTTCCATAAAGTCGCCATCTCGTCCGGGGACCTGTACAAGCTCGTCTCCATTGAGGCCATAGTTTTCGATGAACTCCTGCACGAGTTCCGGGTCGTTATCGGCATGAATACCGAGGGCCTCGCCGATCTTGTAGGTAAGACCCGAGTCACCAAGGTCAAATTCGATGTGGAAAATGTTACGGTCATAGGTCGAGGGCGTAAGTCTGCGGTTCTCCTTGACGGAGATCGTGTATGTCTTAACCGTCTGTTCAGGCCGCAAGCTGATCTCGGTTCCATATGCCTCCTTAAAGAGGAGCCCCTTTGCGGCGGAAGTCCAGGTGCTGGTCTGAATGTCTTGTTCCGCATCCTGCTTCTCGAAGGGCACAAAGCTGGTGGACTTCGATGTAGCGGGCAGAGGAGCGGATGCCTCGCCAGTGGTCTCCGCCCATGTCTCAGGGACCTCAAACTTGGTAAGGCATTTGTCTAGAGCATCAGTGCACTCTTGCAAAGCAACGGTGTTGCCCTCCTGGTTGGCCAATTGCTGCAAGATCTCAGACTTGAGATCAGGACGAGCCACACGGAGAAAAGCGAGATCAACAAGAAGTCTGGCGACATTCTTGTCGTGCTCGAAAGCAGAGGAAGGAGCCGAATCCAGGATATGAAGCTCGATGCCTCTGGCTTGGACATCCTTACGAACAACGGCAGGGACTCGCTTCTCGACATCTTCTTCCTTCAAGTTCGGCAGCTTCAGCACTAGCTTACCGCCGGACTTGACTGTCTGTGAAGTAGCAAACTCCTTGAGCAATTTCTCGTCGCCAACAAAGACGACATCAGCCTCCTCAATTGCGTATGGGGCATCAATGGACTTCTTAGACGCCCTCACGTCGGTCCGAACAACACCGCCCTGGACCAAGTTGTCAAAAGACTCATTAATGAAGACGTTGTGGCTGGAATCCCGAGAGAGGACGTTGCCAACAACCATGGGTGCGTTCAGAGACACCGAGTCATCTACATCCCAGAAGACGTACTGGGCAACGTTCTCCAGTTGAGACAACTGTATTTTCTCGTCGGCCGAAATGTCCTTACCGATGGCCTTGCGGATGGCGGCAGTGAAAGAAGAGGGCGAGAAAACATCCGAGGCGGCATACTTGGCATCGATCACAGTAGGTGCGGTTGCCCACTTATCGGTGAAAGAGACAGAGGTGAAGACATCCGAGTAGAGGGTAGACTGGACGGAGGCATCGGTAACAGCCGACGCGTCATGCACCTGGCCGAAGACAATGATACCGTTGGCTGAAGCAGGAAGGACCTTGAGGAAGGCCTCCTCGACGAAAGGACGGTAAACCCGGACGCACACGGCACCAATCTTGAAGCCCTTGTCTGACAGATCCTGAACCACTTGCTTGGCCAGCTGGGACTCGACGCTGCCGAAAACCACGACAACAGTCTCAGCCTCCTTGTGACCGTTGTACTCGAAAAGGTCATACTCAGTACCAAGTTCGCCATTGAACGAGTTCAGCAGTTCAACAACCTTACCGGCCGAGTCGAGACGTTGGTTAAGAGCATCAGCTGCCGCCGATACAGCGTTGTAAATCTGAGAGACGCCAGCCTCACTTATAACGTCGATGACACGGGTAGTCTCACGGGAAGTGCGGACACCATCATAGATGTGAAGGGTAGGAAGGACCTTGGCCATTAGCGTGGCGAAGAGCGACATGTGCTGTGCCTCGTATGCCGACAAGCTGGATACCAGACCGAGGCCGAGCTCCTCAGCCAGTTGCATGGCGGAACCATACTCAGGGACAAGTCCGTTGTTGCTAGAGTAATCTGCAGCAGCAATGTGGGCGACAAAGGGGCTGGCAACGCCGTACAACAGAGCCAGCTGATCCAGAGATGAGCGCAGGTTGGGCAGACTCAGGGACGGCGCCAGCAGAGTCTGGGGGATGTGTCGTTTGCTTAGGTCAAAGTCTTTGGAGAAGATGTATCCCAGGGCGAATGCGCCAGCACCGGTACGGGTCTGCAGCGGCACGACATTGGTGCTGTAGCCATGGATATTCTGGTCGTTGTTCTTGCTCCAGCTTTTCACAGCCAAGTCGAGGTCGAAGGTCTCGGGCGAGTAGGAGAAGATCTTGTCGGAGAGCTTGTATGCGACTTGCTGGACCAGCAGCTGGCTGGTCACGTAGGTAGGGCCGGATATCGAGGACAAAGGAACAGCCTGGCCAAAAGGCAGGCTGGACGACTGCTTGGTGAACTCGTTACGGTTGTCCATCTTGTCAGACGTGGGGATGTGGTCGGTAGCCGCACCGCTCTCCTGCTGCTTCGACTGCATTCTGGCGATTCCGGGGAACAACAGTTCGCTCGGGTGGCTACTTGTTCAGGCAACGGCACAAAATAAAAAACACACACGGGAGAAACGAATGAATAGGAGCACGGTGGATGTATTTCCGGTAAACGCCTGAAGTGTTTGATCTTCAGACGAGGACAAGCCGTAGACTTGGGTGAGGCGCAACCGTGAAGCGACACTTGAAACCTCGAGTATCGATACAGAACAGGAGGAGAGAAGAGGATGTCACAGCGAGCCAGGCGCGAGAAAATTAAATAAACCTACCCATAGCCGCGGCCGAAGACGGCCACTCTTTTTACGAGGGATGGCGATTGCGCCATCGTAGCCCCCGGTGAATGGATGGATGACATGACATTTCTTCGTCAACGAGTCGAAAAGTTATTGTGGACAATTGTTGAATAGAGCCGTCGCAAAAGGTCGCGAAGCAGAATCACGCAATTGCGGCTTAACCTAAAAGGGTCTGGTCGGAGGTACATGCATTGGACGCTGACCAATTTAGCCACTCACCACTGCGCTTTTCACGCCGCATCAGACCAGGGGTCCATCGGATCTAGATAATAGATAATCTGATGCACCGACTGCCGCTTGCGCCTTGCCTTGGGTCTTGGGTACATTCACCCTTCACCATACCGACTTATCACCGTTGAAAACTCGTCTAACTGTATTGACCTTCCAGTACTGGTCCATCAACCATTCATTCATGGTATGGATCCATTGGTATTCTGGGTCCGAATCTGCGGGTTAGTCTTCCAACGGAATGTGTGAAGGCGAAGAAAGGGGAGGGCAATACTCACTAAAAAGAAGAATGCTGGCTCCAGTTTGCGCAATTACATACAAATCTTTTGTCAATGTTCCCTTGCCTGCTTGCCTGCTTGCCTACCAGGTGTAAATTCCATAAGCACATACATAAATCGAACAGTACTCTAATGTTCTCCTTTCACATTTACCCAGGTCGTATGGCGACCATGCCAGAATCGAGCCGGAGTCGAATGGTCCAACGAATCATGTTGCCCTTCTCGTGCCATTGACAACCATTGACATGTACCAGACGCAGGGAGGTTACATGGGGATTAGGACCCCTCGCGCGGCCTGTCGGTACCGATAGCCGAGACAGCCGCACCCCGCGTTCCCATCAGCTCGGGTGTCGGGACCCCACATGAGATTCCAGCATCCAGACCCCTCATTGCACCATCTTACATCGGATGCAAATGGATTATTAAGAATGGAGGCTTGACATATGAACGCCAAGACTTGTGCAATACCATTGTCTGTTCTAAATATTTGACCCTTCCTCATCATGGCACCTGTATATAAAGTCGCTCTCATCCAGCTTCACCCTCAGGTATGCCGCGATATCTTCCAGGAACTTCATCGCCCTCTGACGTCACTCACGTCATAAAATAAAGTTGCCAGTGTTATGCTAACTTCTCACAAAGCCCGTTGCCCCCGCTGAGAACTTCGCCAAGGCAACATCCTTTATCAAGGATGCGGCGAAGCAGGGCTGCCACCTCGCCGTGCTGCCTGAGTATCACTTGACATCATGGGTGCCCGATGACCCTCAGTTCCGGCAGTCATGCATAGAGTCCATGAAGTACCTGGAGAAGTACCAGGCGCTCGCCAAAGAACTTAGCATATGCATCGTGCCCGGCACCATCGTTGAAGTCCACCCCGACGATGACATTAGTACGTCGAGCGAGGGCCCGTCGATGCTCAACGTGGCCTATTTCGTCTCGTCGAACGGCGACGTTGCAGGCCGTTACCAAAAGAAAAATCTTTGGCATCCGGAGCGCCACCACTTGGTGTCATCGGCACACGAGCCACATGAGGCGTTTGACACGCCATTAGGCCGCGTAGGTATGGTCGCATGCTGGGATCTTGCTTTCCCCGAAGCTTTCAGGGAGCTCGTCTCGGACGGCGCTGAAATCATTTGCGTGCCATCGTTCTGGACCATGAAAGATGTCAACGACGAGGGCTGGGACCTCAACAACAACGGCGAGGCCGAGTTTCTGAATAGCGCCGTCGTCACTCGCGCCTTCGAGAACACGTGTGCTGTCATCTTTGTCAATGCCGGCGGGCCTGCTGAAAAGGGGGAGAAGACCAACTTCGCCGGTCTCAGTCAGCTAGCCCTCCCGCACGTTGGCTCGGTCGGCAGGATGGGCCGCGCAGAGGGCATAAACATTGTTGAATTGAATAAGGATGTTCTGAGGATTGCCGAAGAGAACTACAAGGTTCGCGAGGACATGAAACGAGAAGGTTGGCATTATGCTTATACGCGCCTTCGAGAGGGTGGGAAACTGTAGTCATGGTGACTAAGACTTCGATAATATGTGAAATAAAGTCAATACAGATACAGGAATTGGAGGGGATCTGCGTTCCAATTCGGCTGCTTAATATCAGTCGCGTTGTGTGAAAAAGGCAGTCGCGGTGCAAGCCACCACCCGACAGGGAGTGGGACGTCATGCCAATTGGCTCCTGCCAAATGTCTGCAGTATTACCTACTTACACTTGCGCGACAAGCAACAGGCTGCATCTCCTCCACCTTGGTGTATCGTGATGTTTTTACACCAAATACCTACACTTGCAATCCCCTCCGAACGATAACATCCCAGGAAGGCTTAGCCTCTAGACTACCATGGCGGACATCTCAACCGATATCGTGGCAGTCCTAACCACTGTCTTTACACCACCGCCAGAGTGCGCCAACCGCTATGCCGTCTTTATTGCATCACCTACACCAATTGGGGGCACCAGCACCAACCCACCGAGCAGTGGCTGGATCGATCCGTCGTTCACGAAGTGCAATCCGCCACAGTATACCAGCACCTACCCAACTTTCAGTCCGGGCGTATGCCCGAAGCAGATGAGCATCGTATCCTCCACATCCAGTGTCGACGGTGGTAAGACAAGATGGACCGGCGCTTGCTGCCAAAGGTATGCCTCTACTCCCCAATGCGCACCCTACGGAGTACTCACTTCTATGATACAGCGGTTTCTCGACAGCTGAGGTAGATCCCCAGTGGATTTGTACGTCGTCGGTTACCACGCCCATGCCCTTCTTGCTGGACCCGAACATCTCTACAACCGACATATACACCACGCTCTCGAATCTATGGATTGAACACGACCAGGTGACGGTCCAGTGGGAGGAGAAGGACCTCGAGTTGTTCCCTTCCAGTGTCGCAGCTCACTATGAGTCTATCATGGGCAAAGCCCCCGCACCACATAACACAGGTGCTGGCAGCTCGGCGCCCGGGATCACAGCGACACCCGTGTCCACATCACCACCACCTGCGAGCACGGCATCCTCGACGGAGGCCGAGGTAACGGCTACGCCATCGGCAACACCAGCCGATCCACCCTCCTTGTCAAATCCTAGCGTCTTGACAACTAGGACTGCATCAAGCAATGGGTCTGCTAGAGCTCGTCCATTACGGTTCCGAAGGAAACGTTCATAATCTTGCTAGGATGTTCTTGTTTTCTTCCTTGGCCCGAGTGTCGCGTCACTGGGATACTCTGAGAAACACCGTGGCATACTTTACTGTCTCCATCACGAAATATTGCGCAAGAGAGTACCGGATTGGCGCGAGGAAAACCCTCCCTGTGACTGCCAGATAGACGTCATTCTATCCACCCTCTGGATGATTCACCTCCGTGGGCCACGATAAACTATCGTCCCTTAGCCAGGGGTGACTGGAGAGCACTCCTGAGTCTTAAGGCAATTTCAGCAACGATGAGGTCACAGGCGTGTTTTTTTTCTTTCCTTTAACGAGAGCCTGCTTACCTTCAAGTCACATAGCTTATCAACGAATCAATATAGGCACCCCATCTCTACTCCTTTATCTTTTCAACCTCATTTCAGTGTCAAGTAAAATGGTCGCTCCAACCCCGCAAAGCCACGTTCCATGCCATCACAAAAACTTAGCCACTCAGAAGTAAAGTGTAAATCCTTTCTCCTGGGGGTTATAAACCATTTTAAAGTAGACCTCTATTGACCGGGCTGGTGTAGCCTAGCGGTAGTATCATTATTATATATACTTAAAGGCAAGAGGAGTTCGATTCCCTCTGCGGTCAGTTCTCTTTTTTTCTCTTTTTTTTTTTCTCTCCCCTTTTCGGCCTGACTCCTCCCTTTCGGCGGCGTGTGTTTTCCCCCTTAAATCACTCCACGTATTGAAAGAAAATATGCTCTGAGCAGAAGATTGTTTCATTTTAAAACGACAAATATCATTTTGTTTAAATGAAATGTCTGGCAAAATAAACCATGAAAATCCAATGCATCGTTATACCTCCTTCACCTTTTCGTACTTCTGTATAGTTGACATCACTGGTGACAATATTAGTTCACTTACCTCAATTAGACAAACTGGTCTCAACTGGGCGAAGACTCTCTCTTCACCTTGAGGCAACCAACCTCCCTGTCAAGTTCATCAAAGGCTGCAACCGCGTCTTTAGTCAGAGCTGTGCAATCGTCGCACTCCTCAACACAGTAGAGGTTGTCTAGGACGACCTCCGGAGCACGCTTGCCTTTGAACTTGCAGAACACAGCTTTGCCCGTGTGCGGGGAAACCTGCTTCCCGCACTGAACCGGCAGCTTGACCCAGTGCCCACAGGCCCAGCGCACGAAGTACCGCCCGCAGTAGCAGGGCAACGAACCGTCTTGGTCATCTCCGCCGAGGGTGTGACACATCTTGAACTTGGTTCCAACCTGCCACTTGATGACTTTGTGTGGCTCAACCACTTTGTCATCCGCCGTCCCGACAACAGCGGCAGTTTGGAAGTTCGGCTGGTGGTACACCATGATACGAAGTTGTGATTAGTGGGTGGTATTATTATGTGTTGCAGATTTGGTGAGTTATTTCGACTTACGGAATAGAGTCTAGACTCAAAGGCAGACGTTTCGGTTGTGTTTAATCGGCTGTTCTTAAGTACACCAATATTTTACAAAGAAACTATTGTCATAATACTCACTTGCTTAGAAGAATGGGTTGTTCTCATCATGATAGAGTTCTTCATTGTTACTTCTTCATAATCACTGGGTTAAACTTAAAGAGTGAAAGACACAAAGAAAAAACAGGATCAGGGGCTGCGAGAATGAAAACATGAGCCCAGAGATGATAGAGGGCCTGACTGGAATATCTATGTACTTAGCCAGGGTTCTGATGGATATCTAGCAAGGCACTGAGGTATTCACGATGTCCACTATGTCGAAAGACCTCATATGAGCCCTCGTGGACTGCTGTGTACCCCGGGCATATACTGTTCAATAATTACTGACAAGAATGAGAATGATGTTGTCCTTAGTTGTTACGGGCACACCTTAGATCCAACACTGCCATGGTACGTACCGAGTTGTTCGCGAGTCAAAAGAGAAGGCAGCCACGATGTACTATATGATACCTAGCATCTGCCAAGTACATTAAGTTTAACTAACCGAAAACAAAGTCGCATTGGCAATCAAGTCGATTGTGCCAAACGATTGAAGACAAAGGATTGGTATGGTCTACCCAAAAATTCTCTCTGATAACAAGACACTGCTTACGAATTTAACATCACCACAAACACATTATTGCGGGTATGTGTTGCAGGACAGCCTTTATATTAGGAAGTATTCTACTTCCTAGTTTTTGTCTTGCAGCTGAAGACATACGCTGCCTGTCATCTGCATTCGGTCACATGTACACCCCAGCACTTGGAACGATGCCGTGGCAACATCCGCGAATCACTAGTAACCCTGACCAGGAGCAACAAACAAACCAAGATAGTCTTAGTGGTCCAGAAGCCACACAAAACATGACGCAACACACACCAGCACCCTCACAACAGGGAGAACAAGCGAATAATACTCAGCCAATGATAGACCGTCCTCATCCTCTGCGTGGCCTACTTCACAATCCGTTCAGCCCGAGCACAAGCAAAGCAACGCCCTCTCCCCAGTCAGAAGCATCTCCCATCGATCACACCAACATGCAACGGGAACGACGTAACGCGACCTCAGGTCCTTCCATCCAACCGAGGGAGGAGGAGGAGCCCACAAGATCAGCCCAGGAAAACAACAACAACAGCCATGAAGCCAACATCGGCGGGCATCCAAATCCCCTAGGGAGCAACCCCTTCATCATGACCGAAGACCTGGCTCGGCTCCTAGCGCACCGCAACTCGGCGCCTTCCCACCCGTCTCTCCCTGACTACGACGGTGCCTTGCGCGAAGATGCTGTTTGCACGCGTGACAGGTTTCCGGGCTAGCCCGATTGTCGAGGACCTCGGGTTACTTACTGATTCTGGTGAGCCGCTATGATCTCCTTTGCCGACGAGGATACCACCGGTGCCGGTCGGTGGTGGCCGGGTTCGAAACGAGCTCTGACGCCTTTTACATTCGGGTTGAAGCGTGAATTTCGTTGTCGTTGGACGTAGCATTTCGGTGTAAGTGGCTGCGTGTGTAACGGAGTAAGTGTAAACCATTTATAACAGAGCATATGTCTAGCGGAGCGTACATATTCAACTTCTTTTTACTAAAAGTCCTTGTGATCAGGGGGGAGCTGTGTAGCAAATGTGAGCAGTGATGATAACACTATGTTGATTTGAGTTGAAAAGTGGATGAAATTCCGACCAGCGGTAGAAATGACTCCTGCAACCATCATGAGAAGGGAATGGCCGTACTAATAAAATCCACCAAAAGCCGATAGCGACACATGCTAGGACTAAGAAAGAAATGCATATGGCTTGTCATAGCAATCATCCCATTCCGTCTTACCCGAGTCCCAGAGCTTGTGCATAGCCGAACAAGCCACCATGGGGTATCCAGTCCCCAGCCCCCGACTTATTTGGTCCAGTGCCTCCTCGATGAAGAGGCGATCCGACAGGGATCTCGTGGCTGCCTCAACGCCGGCGACGTTCAGCGGCCACATCAGGCACAGGTTAGTCTTTGGCGAGGTGTTTGCTTCTCGTAAAAGGACGAAAAGGGAATCTGCGTGGGTCACCCTCAGCCGCAGGAGGTTGTACAGAGACCCCGTCGGGAACAGATTTCGCAGCGCCGAGATGCAGTAGAGCGCCACGGCGGATTGGTAGATACGAGCGAGGAGGAACAGATCTGGGTGCGAGTCCGGGTACAGGTTCGCCCACGCATTGGGGTCAAAAGTATGGATCCTCGACAGGAGGTCCTCGGCCGAGGGTAAGTCAGGCTCGTGCAGTTCTGGTGGTTGCGTTGCCTGGAGCCGCAGTCGGTTGATTTGGTTGATGATCATGAATAGATGCGGCGGACACAGAAGAGTGGGATAATCTCCCTTCCCGTAAACCTTTTCCAAGAAATCCGGGCTTGGCTCCGTTACAAGAAAGTCCTCGGGAGGGCTCGTGGAACTTGCAAGCACCCCTAGGCTGTTGACACTTTAGCAAACAATGTTGTACGAGAGAGAGAGAGAGAGAGAGAGAGAGAGAGAGATAGAGGTCTACTTACATCATAAAGTATCTCAGGGTGAGCCGCATCGGAACATTCCTCTCGTAGACCTGCTTCATGCCTCCGCGACAAGCCAATACTTCCATAGCCGCAAGGAAGTGGATCCGCCAGTTACGCGGCGATCCATAAGAGAGCTAGTCGTTGGTTAGCCAAGGAATCCCATGTAGAGTAGATCGGCACTGGCGCTGTTTGACCACTTACATCGATAAGCATGAGAAACATGATACTGTAAACAGACATATCAAGCCCTCCTCTCTCTCGAGTTTGAGTTTGAGTTTGACTTTGAGTGAGAGCGACATCCTCGGAAATACCACGTATACTCAGCCCCTTCTCCGTATGGAAACGATACCAAAGCTCTAGTCTCTCGCTCTTGGGAGGCCGTGTCTGGTGAAGGTAGTGACCGATAGCTAAGCAGACAAAGGTACGCCGTGTGGGTGTGGGCATGAACCGCATTGACTCTAGGGGGATAGGGGTGATGTAAGGACAGGGGCCCAAATGTCCCAGGGGTATCATAGAGGGGTAGATTCGGATATTGACTACGGGTCACTTGGAGTTAGCCGCGAAAAGGTGGTCAGTAGTACATTCGAGATAAGCTTCGACTTACAATAGCACGCGGATTGGATGGCTTCAGACACATCGTCTCTGAGATGGATGACTGGGATCGAGGGGCCGCTGTACAGCTCAGCAGACATTCGTAACGCTCGTTCGAAAATAGCCGTGATTTGTGTCTGTAGATCAACGACCGCATTCTCTTGTTCTTTTTCCTTCTTCTTACTCTTGGCGGCAGCTGTCTTGGGCTTGCGGTTCCGAGACGTCACCCTGCCCGGGGCCAACCACCTCAGAGGCTTCTTGTCTTCGTACCCAGGGCACACAACACCGGCCTGGCGGCACTTGTTGCATACGGGACGTGTTGAGTCGCATTCGAGCCTGCGTCTTAGACACTCCCAACAATGCCGGCGGGTTGAATCAGATGATACATCCATGCCTGAAGCGGATATATTGATGGCTTCTGCGGAACGGGCGGACAATGGGTCTGTTGTTATTGGACAACAGGGCGGCCCAAAATCAGTAGTTCTTGGTGAATCGAAGGATGTACGTTGGTTGTACGCAGATAATGAAGCTGTCTAGGAATGAGAGCGTAGGCGAGTTTTGACCCAAGGGTCACATCACTCGGTAGATGTACAAGTTATAGCCTAGCTCGGACTAGTGGACAGGAGGATATGCAGTCAGACTGGGGCAAAAGTCTTGGCCGACCACATTTCCCGATACGATCTAGTGCGGTACAACGAATATATTGCCTTGCCACAACGGCGTCGCCGCTGACATAAGATAGGCCAGAATACGCACCACGTGCATAGCATTGACTATGTGCTGATTTGTTATTTATCTATCTAGGTCTTAGGCAACAAGTCTGGTATCCCAGAACGACTTGCGCCCAAGGCTGACTGCCAGCTGTGAAACAATTCATGCACCCTATAGACGTTGAGCGTATTATTCATCCCGTGTCAGTGTAAGGATGGTTAATTCAGATAATAGTGATAGAGACCAGGGTGATCTAAATGAAGAACTGTTCTATAATCTATGAAAACTAAAAACACAGATAGGGGTATCTACCAAAACTCCCAAAATTTCCAATCGTACAACAGCACCTTGAGCGAAACACGATCTCAACAATGCCTCCCTTGTAGTATTCTTACACGGCATCATGCTCGACGTGTAGAGACGCTTACGGGGTTTACGATACCGGTACTAGGCTCTTAGACAGGAGTATGGCTTCGAGCGTAGCCATTGTCCTCCCAGAATGGCTTCTGTTTACCATGTCTCTTGTCATTTTCTCGGTCCACCACGCACTGCAAGAAGCCAAATGGGTCGACCAGGGTGATCCAGAAGTTCTGCCCGCTCTGCCAGCCGGGGCCGGCCAGCTCCGTCTTGCCATCCTGGGCCAGGTACGTCTGGTAGCTCTGGGGGAGATATCGCCGTGGGTGGAGGGCGTTCCATAGGAACATGTTGACCAGCATGACGGCGGCCTCGAAGACGTAGAAGAACCACTCGTAGCGTAAAATGGGACTGACAGTGCTCCAGTCCAGGTTCGGTTCCATGATCTGTGTGCGAGAAGTGCTGAAGTGCTCGACAAGCCGGTAGACGGTCCGGATCAGGATGAGACCGGAGCTGATGTAGAGGGTGAACAGAACCATGGAGACGTTGCGGCTCGCCACGCCGGCTCGGCGGCAGCGTCTGTAGAAGGTGGACGCCAGGACGATAAACAAGCTAACGACCACTATCTGTAGGAAGAGGGACACCTTAGTTAGGATCTCGCCTAGCTGGCGAATGTCCGCATCGGCGATAGGGTTGGCGATGTAGGAGATGCCGAGTGCGTTTAGGATCTCAACCACGGCGGACAGGGCACCAAACGTTGTGAGAACCCGTCCAGGGTGGATTGGTGTGCAGTATGGCACGTAGTACAGTAGACGGCCAAGGATGTGGTAGTTGGCAAGCTCGACAAGGGGCCTGAAGATGAGTGACGAAATCAGTTTAAGGAGTCCCGAATTTGGGTTCGAAGCTGTAACAGGAACCTACGGGGCAAAATATATCAAACACTGAGAAGCAATATACACGGGAATGTTGTCGTAGTGTATAGCCCCATAGACGCGGCAAGCAAAACCTGCGGTGAAAATGGCGCCACAGAATGGGTACAACGCCGTGACTTTGAAACATTTATATTGCCTGTCGTATCCCATATGAGCATGCACAACTATTCAACTCTGCCAGAATGCAGACTTACCAGCATTGGACGAAATGAAAAATCATGGTGACAATAAAAGCCGCCATAAAAAAGTCAGCTGCCCCTAAGTTGGGGGCGTAGTAATAGAGAGACCCATCGACCTTCGTCCCGTCTGACATCTTGCCCAGATAAAATTGAGATGAGAGAGGATATAGAAGTTCCAAGTTTTGAAGTGTACAATAGATCTTGACTATAGGAAAAATGATTGTAAGGGTTGGAACACGAGAAACACAGATACAACATTAACATCAACATCAACATCAACATCAACATCAACAAGCAGCTGCTTGAATCTTATATTCCCCTCCCGTCACCTATCTGAAAGTGAGGCCATTCAAACCAGCTTGACCCAGATAGGAAATACAGAGTATATGGGTACATACACGCTTGGTTGGGTGGCTGTGACGCTCTTGAGTGGGTGAGGTAAGCACTAAGCCGGTTCGAGAGACTTCGTGGGCCAAGCTTGGAGTTGGCGAGCCAATCCTCCTCATTATCCAGTACACGTCATTTCACATTCGCCGTATTTCAGTCGTTTGATTGTGCACCAGAGTGGTTTGTATATCTAAGGTTAAGTAGGGACGACATGACCGCGACTGTGGCTGGGCGGTTGATGTACGCAGATTCCTTCAGCCCTAACGGTGACGGTGGGCGGATCGCCATTTACTGGATCCTGACCCGCTCGCTGCTTACAGTGAGCCAAGCAAGCCATCGTGCTCCCCGAGACCCGGCATTGCTGGTCTTCTTCTGTGTCTGCCTCGAATGAGTGTAGGGGCTCATTCAATCGTAGTGTTGCCTTTCGCCACATACCGCCTCTCGCATACTGCAGTTGCTAGTGTGTTGTTTATTGCTGGGTCAGTAATTGGGTGGTGCGGAGCAGGGGTCTTCTTCGTGTTTGCCTGTTAGGCAGCTTCAGCCGCAGCGCCAAGTAGACCAACCTCATTTACTCATCAAGAAACGATCATACCAATGAGGCACGATACACTTGATACATATCGCTACGGGTCGCGTCGATAATTTGAAACGATGAAATCACTAATTCCTGCTCTCTTGTGCTCCAGCAGTTGGAGCCCGGTCCTGGCTTACATTAGGGCAGGTCCGGTCCTTGACTTGGTACCGACGGTGGCTGTTGGTGAGCCAACCTTGGTGAGGGTCAATCTCAGTGCCCATGACCCGTGCAACGAGATCACACATCATGAAGGCTGCGGCTGGCCATACATGCAGATGAATCTGGCTGCTGCGCCCTTGGAGCCTCCTGGAAGAGAGAAGTATTGGGAACCTTATTGTATGCAGACCTGCCGACCAACTGCGCACTCTATCTGATCGCACCTCCCAGTTGACTAACTCTGTCGTCTAGGCTTCGTAACCGGTTGTTTGACCGCTAATATCACGAGCTTCAACTTCACTCTACCCCCGGGATCTCTCCCGAACGGGGGCCCCTACAAGCTGTCCTATTCATTCTTCAACCTGACCGGTGACCCGAGGGATCCCATCGACCACTACATGCCCAGCCAATCCATGTATGACCCGCCCTTGTTCAACATCACGGGCAACAACGATAGCGATCCGAGCGCGCAGTGGACGCAGTACGACAGAGACGGTCACTGGTGGGGAGGCATGGGAAATCTCGAGGGCTGGCTGACCAACATGTCCTGCGCCAGCGTCGGGTGCGGGCGCCAATGTGCCCAGCGCGTCTTGAGGCCTCTGCTGCCCGAAACCCCAACGACCAACGCCGAGATGACGGCGTGCCTCAAGGCCTGCCCGGGATACGGCTGGGACCCGTATGCGTGTACGCGGGAGAATGTACTGGCGACGCCGACAAGTATGGGAAAAGGCGGAAATGCGACTTCGCCCACGGGGTCGCCTGGTCCTAGTTCAGGGCTGCCGACAACATCCGTCGGCTCCAAGGTCATTTGGGGGCGACTGTTGACTCTTTGCTCCGTACAGCTGCTTTTTACCGCCTCATTGACTCTGTATTACGCACATATGTAGTGTGCTTAATTGTTACTGTTTACCGTCGTGCCAAACGTGATACAAATGGGACATCAGATCCCTCGTACATTTCAATGGAGGTCAAAACAACCCTACGATTTCAAGTTTGAAGTTCAAATAAGCTATTGCATTGGAGTCATGTCCCCAGGAAAGAAGAGACGAAATAGTAGGTTAGTGCTGGCGAGCGATCGACGGCTTATCCTTACCGATTACGCGGGGCAGCCGAGGTCCAGTTCCCCGGACTTTAGAGCCACCCATATCCCAAATGTATTAGGCTTACGACTTACATGAATAAACAAAGCCGGACCACCTGGCTCTCAAATCCCACAGACAGAAGATGCATAGAGGGATCAGACCGGGGTAAAAACAAGCGTTCCTAGACATTGCATAGACATTCACTACCACCTTCTTTCTCAATCTCAGGCTCCATCATAGCTACAAGAACGATGTCGGTCCAAAAGCCACCAACAACGCCTCCCACCTTCGCCGCCGCGACCGCCGTGCGCCAGGTCGACAGCCACACCTACCGAGCCGTCTTCGATGCGGCCTGGAGCGTGGGCAGTGTACCGCACGGCGGCGTCGTGACGTCGGTGCTGCAGCGGTGCGCGGCGCTGCACTTCGGCACGACGCTCGCCGCCCAGGACCAGCCGCACGCCATCACGCTGCACGCCGAGTTCCTGCGGCGGACGCATGCCGGCCCCGCCACCCTGCGCGTGCGCGACATCAAGCTGGGCCGGCAGACCAGTACCGTGCACGTGACGCTATCCCAAGAGCAGCAGCAGGAAGACGGAGGCGGGGCAGCCAGCGAGAGGGAAGAAGTCGTGGCCTACATCACCCACACCAACCTCGCGTCGGAATCCGGTCCCACGTTCACGACGGGCTGGCAGCTGGAGCCGCCGCCCCCTCCCCCACCATCCGAATTCGCCGCTCTGGCTCGCAATGGCAGCGGCGGCGACGCGCACTGGGCCGAGTGGACCGCGAAGCCGTTCCCGGAGTTCCGCCGCGTCATCCAGCAGATGCGCATGTTCCTGCCGCGCAGCGGGCGGCACGCGGCCGACAGCCTGTGCGACGAGTGGGTGCGGTTCGCGGACCCGGCGCAGCGCTTCACCGACGCGAGCCTGGGCTTCGTGTCAGACCTCTGGCCGCAGGTGATCGAGAGCATGGTGACGGCGCGCCACGAGGCGAAGAACAAGGGACCCTCCCCCGCTTCGGGTGACTTGAATCAGCAACGAGTGCTACTGGCAAAATTCTGGTACCCGACGTTACTGCTGAACCTCGACATCAAGAAGGCGCTGCCCGCCGAAGGCGTCGAGTGGCTGTTCGTCCGTGTCCGTGCCAAGCAGATCCGCAATGGGCGACAGGATCTCGAGGTTGTCATTCTCGACCAGCAAGGCGACATCGTGGCGCTGAGCCATCACGTCGCGTTGGTCTTGGATGCTAAGCGGAACACGGCGAAGAGGCGGAGTGTTACTAGTAAGATGTAGCATGATAGGTATTGCATATAATTAGTATAGAGAAGACCGAGTATCAAGAAATTTGGCTGAAAGATTGAGGGTCTTCCAGTCATTTATAACGTTTGAACCGTCATACTAAATGGCGTTGATAACTTGTGTCGCGAATTGGCAAATACGCACTCCTAAGAGGTAGGCATTGGTACCGGCACAGTCATGTCCTAGTTTCAAAAAAGAAGAAGAAAGACGAAATTATGAAATCGAGGCAGTCTCTGGGCACATGATGACTACCAATGAAGTCCATCTGTTGACTTCCAGTAACGGCAACAATATCGACATTCCTGTAACCTCTCTATCTTACAGTCCCCATCCCTAAAGTTTCATCGTCCCCACATGAGCTCCGGGATAAACAATGTGGTATGTTCTTGGTTAAGTGTACAGATCGCAGCGAAAAAGAACTTCGTTCAAACAATACCAATCATACTTCCTCTCTTACTGCCATGGTCGGTCTTGCCAAGGAGACGACCGACCCATCCCTTGCTCGACTCGCCTCTGGGTAAAAGACACTCCTTGCCCATGCGTCTTGCGTAATTGGTTTGCCAGGTATGTAAGCTTTTCTTGGCTTCGTTCGTGATACACAATGCTTCGAGGTGAAGGAATACTCGTCGTGCTCGGTTGTCTTCATCCATGAGGAGTGTGGCGTCCAACTCTCTCGAGGCCCGGTTGGATGCGGTACTTGAGATGGACGATTTATGCTTGTGGCCTCGGGTATGGGGATATGACAAGTTAGGGATGGACGATGATGTGGGCATAATTACATTCTGGAGGGGCGCAGGAGCGGGTGAGGATTGAGAACGCTCTGCATGTGATGTGATCAATGTGGCCAAGTTCTCTGGAAGCAGCATTTCTGATTGAAACCGGTCCTGTAGAGCCATGAAGCGACCTGTCCAGTACTCAGACGATTGGGCGCCGGTCACCTTGCGAGGATTGACGACCTCTGCTTCCTGCGTCGAAGTGGTGGAAACTGTAAGTGGCCTATGGCCTGGACCGTCATTCCCACTTGCCGCCGACGAAGACGGTATTGTACGGCTGAAGTTGGACAACGAGCCTCGGGAGAGCGAGGCCGTCAGGTTGGAGAAGACATTCAACGTACGTGACTTGGGCAGGCTTCCAAAGGGTTTGTTCTTGGTCTTGAAGCTCTCCTTTGAACCGTTGGGAGGAATGTTCTCGTTGTTGGTCTGAGATGAGTATAAAGTCGGGATAGCTGTGCGCGACGTGTGAGCTGCCGTGGCTGCGGGTGACTTGGGTAAGACGATCCCGGTTGGCGTCACCTTCCGTGAGTGGTTCATCTTGCGTGGTGGTCCGTCCCTGGCAATGGTTGCCGTATGGCGTAATGGGGAGTGGGCCAGCGGATTGCCCGCAGTATGGTAAGGCAGAGGATGGCGGCCATGTAGGGGATCCATAACTTCAGCGTGTAGCAGTACGCGGTGAAATGGAGCCTGACAAGACCCAGGCAAACCCTGAAAGTGCTAGCAAGGACGATGCGGTAGATGTCCAACGTCTGCCAAACCAAAGAACGAGTCTCCGATCCAAAAGAGCTCATGACGGAGTAAAGCAGCAGTCGGAGTTATGGGGCTATGTTTGGATGAGTTGAAGGTGAGGATGAAGTCAAGAAAGATGGGCGTGGGGAGATTCCTAGGAGGTAGGTTGGGTACTTTACTCTCTCTACCTACCACGTCAAGTAAAGTGAGGAAGGCCAGCTTTACTTGCACCGACCTGCTCCTTCCCTACCGTGTCTAAATGTTGTTGCGATGCTATTGTCCATTGTGCCTTCCAATGATATCTACAGATGCATGTAGTGGCTATTTCGATGACAGACTGCGAATAACACCAACCCACGGGCTCAATATCTCCTTGACTGCGGAGGCGCTGCTTCTTCAGTATGACTGTCTGTGTAACTGCATCGCCAGTCTTCCAAACTGAACTCTTGCTTCGCCTGTTGCTGAATGAGTTTTTAGTAGAGTGCGGACTACACAACTCAATACGACATGATCCAGTGAGACAGTGCCTCCGCAATCAAGGTGGTACACATAATACAACACGTATTGTGCTGTGGTATTGTTTTCAAAGACCATTAGAGATAATGGGCAGACTCAATTGAATGTCTACTTGGATATCATATCACCCTTGCTCCTCAGAACCCTGTCATCGGACCGAGCTCTGGTATTAAGGACTTTTTGCCATAAAACGCCGTACCAATGCACCCCAATTTCTATGCAATATTCTCCCATAACGCCGGCTTCCCGAGCTATTGCTCAGCTTTACGTCGGTTTTTCACTACGAGAGCCAAGTCAGTCATGTTCATCATGAGCGTAACCAAGAGAGAGAGAGAGAGAGAGCAGGAGAAGTGAACTTACTGAAATCCTTAATTTGTTCCACCTTGCTGGCAAAGAACATGCCCTTCCTATCATTCCGCCATTTGAGTACTCCGATCTCGCCGGCGAAGTTGGCCATATCTTCGTACTCGCGCACGCTCTCGAAGTCCTTGAATAGAAAGCCGGGGCAGACGCTCATCCGCTCCGTGTCCAACTGCCACAGACGGATTTGATCAACAATAACAGGGGGCAACAGAGGCTTCTTCTGTGCAGCGGCCAAGCGATGCATCTGCTCATGGGCATGTGTCGCCAAGTAGGAAATGATTTGGTCGGAAGTAATACCCATGTCCACGGCCTTTCTGATAGATTGTCGGGATAGCTTCCCCGAAACTAGTCCTCGGAATCGCATCTTGAGCTCGCAAAATAGGGCCATAACAGCGATCTGCAGCGGTGACGATGTGTATGCATAGACGCGGAAATTGGTTTCCAGGATAATCGCGTTTTTGTCACCAGCATCTGATATGCCCCCATCCGAGGCGGCCAAGAAGCCGGCCGACACAGACCTCAGGCTGGACTCTGAGCTCGTAAGTGTGGTGGCCAGCCGAGTAGGGAAATATTGCTGATGGTCGTGTGGAGGGATGTAGATCAAACCAAAGTCTACTAGGTAAGGCAGCATGTTTCGCCGCGGCTCGGTCAGGGCATCTGTACTATAGCCTCGACCCAGCTCCAGAGTAGCAAGGAGGAACAGGAATGATAACATGTCCACGCTGTCCATACCAGCACGCTCGCCAGCAGCATCGGCAGCTTCCAGCCAAAGCAGCAACAGTGTCCACACTTGTGAATTGGCCTCCTGCAGCAAGAAGGTAAAGCCTGCCTGTGTGATACTAATTGTAGCCCCACTTCGTTTCTCGACGAGGCGACCGGCAATGAGTAATTCCTTGACAGAAGCCTTAGGTCCGCCACCGCTCGTATCCTTGTCGCGCGTATCCGACCAGTCGACCGAGTTTACCACGTAATGAAGAATGTCGTCCCATTTCTTTCGCGCATACTTGTCCAGGAATGCTAGATCGACGTCGGCAGGCACCGGGAGGGTGGACGGCACGCCAAAGGAATTGTGGTCACCGCCGCCTTCGAGGGCAAGCCGCAGACTGTTCCGGAAATTGGTCGTCAGGGTCATGGACTGGGGTCCAGCGCTCTGGATGATATGCAGGCTGCGCAAAGTCGCAAGTGCCTGGTCCTTCTGGCGCTTCGAGGTGGGCTTAACCCGGATTTCGAGGTCGGAGATGAGGAGGGGTGTAGGCATGTACAGCATACCCATAACGAAGGTCTTGGCTAGGTGCGGAAGCATGCGTCGGAAAATGGCGAAGGCGGTCGAAGGCTGCTGGTAGAGGCGCTTGAAGGTGGTGCCCGGCAGCTTCTCCAGGTAGTCGGAGAGCTGGAGGGAGTTGGTGTTGACCGACATGATGATGGTAAGGCCTGGTCAACAATGAGAACATTCGCTATCTCATGGTCGGTGATGATGAACGGGCTGCTTCTGGGTGGCCTTTCCAACCGCGAAAATCGCGAAAGTGGGAAATCGAGTCACGATTGGGCTGTGGGTGTAAAGATTGGATTGGATTGCAAAAGTTCCATTTGAAGCTGATGCTTGTCGTCACTTGGACGCAGGGATCAAATGTTCAAGTTGCGTTGGCCCCAGTTGCATGTGCAGTACCGTACCTCCTGGCAGAAAGTGCCAAGCTTTCTTCAGTGGGCAGTCCTAGGCGGAATTCTTCCGCAAGCATTTCAATTCAAGGCTCTCCAAGGTACTGACTGTTAAGTTCAGCCAGCCAACCAGCTCATTGCCCATAGCCACCCAATTGTCAGTAACAGGCTCACATCATCGAGAATACTTAATGTACCTATAGAATAATTAGACTGTACCTAGGCTTTGTGACGAATATTATTTATTGTGTGGAAGTACTTCGATATCGTGAAGCCTATGGCGTACCAACACTGCTCATGTCCAATTCTTGGACCTGGGCTAACCAAGATCCAACGTAACCCCATGCGCCTTTCATGTTACATGTAGCCAGGCAGGTAGGTATGTTGAAAACGCTATCTCGCATCCATCGTCCAATTCCAACCCGTCACCATCTATCCAAGTCGCCTCCCTCTACCACCTCCTCAGTCCCACCCGTCAATGGTATACTTGAAAGTCACATCACCCTTCCCGTGTTCGACTAGGTTGCCATGGTCGTCAAATAGAGCCCTTTCTCTGTAAGTCACATTTCCGTCCCAGTCAACTAGGATGATGGTTTGCCTTTGAGTGCCATATGCACCCTTATCGAATAGTGTGCCATCGTCATGCCGAGAAGCTTCGAGCATCTCATCGCTCTCATCTTCAATGTAGTTGAAAGCAGCCTTCATTCTACCCTGCTCCACGGCAGCCAGCATATCTTTCTCCTTGTCCTCGTCGGTGATTGCCGGGATGAAGATAGACTGCTTGAGGTAATCCAACCGTTCGTCGAAATCCATCTTGGCGCGGCGTGCAATCGGGGGGAGCGTGTCATGGTCCAAAACCGAGAACAATAGCTCTGAAAGCTCGTCCTCGCTCGCACCATTCGCTACGGCCTTGTCGATCGCTTCCTTGAGCAATTGCCTGCCTTGCTTGACTTTGGGCCAAGTCGCAGGCTCCTCGTATACTGTGTTGCTGAGACCCCAAACATCGCCCCTCTTGCCGCCAATCCGGGGGACCCCGTCGACGGCTTCACTGCGGTTGGAGATGATGACCAGCGGCTCAACCTCGCGATCCTGCACCCAGTTGCCGTTCAGTTCTTCCTTGCTCCTTTTTGGCTTGAGATCACCGCAGATAAGAGAGAAGCCGCCCACACCCTTCACCAGGCCACCCTCGAGCATTTTGGTGACGAACTGGTCCAGACTCTCGTCGTCTGGCGCACCGAGCCATGCGGTCACCATACCGCCGCGGCTTCGAATGCCATGAACAGGATGCACTGTGTCATCGATGGTCTCGCGGAAATTTGTGAGAACGGCAAGCCGGCCCGACTTGGTCACTCCCATCCATGTTCCGCGTTCCCGTCTTTGCAAATCGCGTGAGGAGAGGACCTGGTTCCCGGATTCCTGATGTGTCCACCATTTGGGCCTGCTGGTAGGTCGCAACACGTACTCATCCCGATTGTCGAGGACGATGAGTGCGTAGTCCGGATGGGAGGTGGATACGAGCGCTATGCACATTGTAACGCTCTTTGTGGAATGGAAAGGGGAGAAAAAGCAATCGGGCTTTGATATGATGGCGGGAGTGACGATATGTTGGACCAGTCAGTTATAAAGGATCCTAGATCGTGGTGCTAGTATAGTTTGACGCCTAAACTTGAGTGCCCAACTCAACATCACACCGCTCAAGGTGTTGGCTATGTGCCTCTTAATAAATGGTTGGTTTTCAAACCAAGCGAGCGGCGCAACGACAAATAGGCCCCTGCGACTGCATGAATCAGCTGCCGTTCCTGCAGCTTAGGTAAATGCTACCACCGTCCGTCCTTTACGTGGCGGTTGACTCCGTCGAATGGAACGACTGGAGTTACCTAAAGGGTGACGAATAGCGACTGGGCAAGAGCAAGGACGCGTGCTCGTGATGTACCGGGTTTATCGAATGTAGGTAATATGTTCGATGAGGCGGAGGTGGCCAGCCAGTCACCCAGCCCAGTCCAGTCAAGTCTGGTCGGCAGTGCACGTTGGCGATGAGAAGTGGGAGCGAGCTGAGAATCAATCGCTGACAGCGGCCTAGCTTCTGGGCCTGGCACCCTGCATTAGTGCATTGGCGCTGCCGGCATCCCCTCCAAGGGACCCGACATTGCCCGTTGCAGCCTAGAGACCCGGCCAGACGGCCTTCTGTTGATGCCGACTTGGATGGTCTCGTGCCCTGTCCCGTCAACTCAATCCAAGGACGGGCATAGTTTTACGTTCATGAATGCATGTTTCCTCTGGGACTCCGCTGCTCAACTTCCAGGGCCTTGAATGTAGACCCCGACCAGCAAAATTTCCGGCAATCTGTTGGGAGGCGTTGTAAGCTGTGAGCTGTAAGTTGCGTCAGGCCACTTCCCAGGGTTGATGTCATTGGAAGTCGGCTGGCGCCGAACCCGGGCAACTCCTACCAATACCACTTCTCTTCACCTAAAGAAGCGAGATCCGTCATCGGGACACAATTTATGCCTTCTACTGGTCACCTGCACCTTGGGGGTGCACATTCCGGCGTGGGCGTGCGACTTCATCCTCTTAACCAGTTTCCCCAAACCGGTTTCGTTTGAACGTGATACTGGTGGTATTCTATTCAGACCTGCTTGGACAGTGCAATGGCAACGTGTATACACGCCTGGCTCCCTGGGAAAGGGGTAGCAGCCTCGAAGATTACTGATCCGGCTTATTAAGAAACATTCAATCATGTCATGGAAGGTGCAGTCTACATTTACCTGGTATTCGACGCCACGAATACCATTGAAGTATCTACCCAAGGAGTCGTGCAGACTTGCGTCAAGTCTAGCCACGTCCATGGCGAGAAAGTCACTGACTTGAACCACTTTCGATATCATACCTCCGACCCTAATATACAGACATTCTTTCTTGTATCCCTATTCAAGTCCAAACCTCCTTCCCATTTCCATCGATTGAATTCATCAGGACATGACTGCGTCACTACGACCATCAAATGAAAGTATTGACGAAGACCGGTTCTACAGTGCCCCCAGCAGTTGGTTGGGAAATCGTCGTGTAAGTTCCAATATGCAACTTGGTTGAGTAGGGCGCCAACATAGACACAGATACACGGTTCAGAATCGATTGGCTATGCAGTCAACGGTAAAACAGATATTCACTCAAATATGGCCAACAACTCAGCTTTCGATCCCGACTTCAAGACTTCGTCAGTCTCTGGAAGTGTACTTGGCCTCGGTCAGCATCACGTCCAAAGTATGAAGCCGTCAGATCCCATAACTCTACCACTAAAGCCCAATCGAAATACATTTCTTTCCGTTGTAAAACCAACTCGCAGGTGCTCCTGCGACCTCGAGAATGGCTCCGGGAGATCTGGGAAGTCGGCAAAGCTACCTTCACAGCCAGTCGCAATCAGGCAGCCAAACACAACTGAAGCAGGCGATACATCTCTTCCAACCCACAAGGGAAGCTCTGCCATACCAATTGAGGAGACCGAAAACATAGTGTATGGGATCAAGAGATACTTATCTTTTCGACGCCACGGGGCGTGTAACGCGGCGCCTAGCATGAATGATCAGACCTGTCCACCGACACCCAGGCCCAGCATGTTGCTGCCGCGGGTGACTGATACCATCGAGGCACAGCCTTATGCCCATGATCCCTCTGATACATTCCTTGTCTCAACCAATGACATTGCAGAGATACTCGATATTGTGACTGCCGGGCTTCGGACAATACACGACAAGCACCTTGGAACGGGGTGCCCTACAGCCATGTTGAGTGGTCACACTAGATCCATAGCTGGTACCAATAAGAAGGGTATCATTCCACAATGTTCAAATTCCGCAGAGCCGGCTACTACCATCAGCTCCGTCAAGTCTGCTTTCAGCGCCACGGGATATGCCAACCACGGCACGAGCCATGCGTTCCGCAACAACAAATCCACCATCATCTCGAGACAGAGCATAACAGAATGTGACTAGTATACACCCTCAGAAGGCTCCTCTTATCAAAGCCCCCGAGATGGCGATACTGTTTCCAGATGTAGCACCCCTCATACCACCTCGTCAACTTCGAGTGTGTTTATACGGAGAGAACATGGGATATCAGGAGCTGTCATCCAGCACTTTGGTCTGCATCATGACGGAGCCCTGTGGCAGATGCGCCGACCTAGCTCAACGCCGCTGCCACCAAAACAGGCTGTCCAACTTCCCAAGACGGCTGCTAGTACGCCAAATCGACACGGCATTGTCTCATTCCCTCCACTCAGGCCGCGATCGTGCACCAACGACTGGATCGCACCCCAGCTCGGACAAGAGGATTTGCACACAGACAGACAACATACTCCAACATTGTATCAACGCGGCGTAGATGCTCACAGGGGGGTCACTCCGGCGCCTGACACGGACAGAGAGCCCTCGGTTTCGGACACGATCTCCCCGAATTCTACGACTTCGTCCGGCAGATCACCCACAGGAAGCCCAAAACCTCAGGTAAAGAAGAGAATGGGCTCTTCTATAGGAATCGCAACTCACCTAAGGCGGAATTCTTCCCAACAAGCCGATCAAACAGACCTGAATATGGGTTCTACTTTATTAAATACTCTTAGACGGTACAGTTTGATGCCTTTACTAGAGCAGCCTCCTGAAGTATTGAGGAGGAAGGCATCGGTCCCCAAGCTGTTCGAGGACGTACCTTTGGCTGGGCATCGGCGCTTGTCTAGTCGCGCCATGCTGGAAGATATCTTGGCAAAGTTGCCAAGCCAGAGCACCGGGTCACGACATACCTCTTTTTCTAGCAACATGAGTAAACCATCCCAGAAGGCATCCAAGCGAAGCAGTGCTGCGGGCCGTTATAAAAAGCTCTCTTGCATGGAAGAAAACGCCCCTCACGTTTGTGTCGATGAACAACCGACGCCTATTTCGGAGAGATCATTTGAGAGTAGTTTCAGATAGGCGTTCCTCAAGAGCCCTCACGACACCTAAGAGACCTAAATAAGAATCACCATACAGGAATGTAGCATTTGACCGAAAGCGAGCACGGGGCAATGGTACGTATAATTCGACCCTGTTGATAAGTGTTATTCAAACTGTCTTCCAGTTGTATCCATTTTATGTATCTTTGGACATCGAGAGATCCATAGCACCCGAAATCACACTTCCGCATGAATCACTCGCCTTTTCACACCCTTCTCTCAGGGGATGGTACAGACAACTATGTACATGGTTACATCACGGGTCCAGGGCCTCAGATACTGAGAAGATGCGACGAAACTATACGTTTCGGCCCTTTCTTTTCTCTCTATCCTCATAACTTCTATGAAATCGAGTATTCGTATCTTGAGCACACGCAAGTCATTACTTCCATATAGCAGCATTTTCAATTCCTTGAGACTTTCCCACCTGGTACGTCTCACTCAATCCATCATAGAGCCTCTTTACCCTTTCAATCTCTCCTATCCACTTCTGTTTCTCCTCCTCATTGCTTGTCATCTCTCCCACCAGATCCGAGAAGCTCTTGGATGTGAAGAACTTGTTCCGGCGGTTATACAACGGACGCCTCTCGAGGCTCTCGTCGCTCTCACGTACATCGCCGGTAGCCGGAACCCGGAATACCTCCTGCAGGATTTGGATGTCATAGGGGATGCTAAACCGGTCGCGGCTGTCCTCGTACGTGAACAGATAGTAAAAATTGTCGAAGCCAGACCAGGTGATGCCACTGAGGCACAGTGAGCACGGCTCGTGCGTCGCCATAAAAACGCATTCTTTGGTCGCTGGTCGTTGTGACGTTGTTGTTGTTTCGGGCAACGAGAAGAACTGCTGGATGCAGTTGATTTCTCCGTGCAAGAGTGGCGACGCCTTCTCATTGTTTGTGGCCACCGTCACAGTTGATAAGTCATCTTTGCGAAGAATCGCGGCGCCAAATAGCTTGCTTCCTGATGCGACGCCCTCGGCAGTCAGGAGAACGATCTTTGTCTCGATGGTTGAGAGCAACGTCCGCAGGAGCGTCTCCGGGTCGTCTGCCGGTGATGTCATTGTGGTATTGCTTTATGGATTCTTATTTAAGTTGGGACAAACAACAACGTGACCTGCTAACTCATGCTTTGCGGTCATATAATTATCAAAGACGAGCAAATCTGCCAATATATTGAGATATTTAGATGATTGACTCCGTCTCTACCGAAATGCGTTATCGGATTCGGAGGTTGCCGCTGGCTTGAGTCCGGCTTGGGTTGTGGGTCGAAAGCTCGGCGACTTCCGATCTGCCCCCTTTCCCAACGGCGACCATCTGTGGCTTCGCTTCCCTTAACGCCACTAAGTATAATATCATTCTAGCAGCAGTAGATGACTTCAACTAAAAAGACGTGGATATTTGAGCTGGGAAAGTCGGTGCGCAGAACCTTGCGTGACAGGGAATATCTTCGATGAGACGTTGATTGCTGACATGTGACGATAACGCCGATACACTGCAGCATTTGGGACTTGTATCGCCGATGGCAGTTGGGATATCTAAAGAAGGCCTGGTATTTCATTGGGTCACTATGAATGTATATCGGGTCGCTGTATGAACGGACTTAACGGAGTAACGGGCTGAAGCGGACAGAAGCGGATTCAAAGGGAATGTTGAGCGGGAAAGCAGCGGACAAACAGCAATGGCTATTATATCATGACTGCAGAAGCACCTAGGACCTGATGGCGCGCTGTTTATAAAAGTAAGCAGACTGACATATAACAGTCGCGGGTCGTCACTATATCCAAACGAATAGAAACCAGCCTCAAGAAACTCGGCAACCGAAGAACTCACCCTAGTTATCACTAACCATGAATACCTCTGCCTCATCCCCGAGAATCCTGTTGACGGGAACGACTGGTTTCATAGGTGGCACCATACTTACCCACCTCCTATCCCAGCCGTCTCTTGCCCACATGGCGTTCACCTGCCTCGTACGGGGCGCCGACCGCGTCACGAAGCTCACGGCCCACTACGGGGACCGGGTCAAGCCTGTGCTGTACGAAGGCTTGGATGACCTCGAAGCCATCGAGTCTATCGCCGCGCAGCACGATATCGTCATCAACGCCGGCTTAGGCTACCACTCCGCCTCGGCTCAGGCGCTGGTCCGCGGTCTTGGGCAGCGAAAGGCGGCCAACCCAGAGCGGGACGTGTGGATGATTCACACCTCGGGCACCTCGAACCTCGCGGACCATCCCATCACGGGCAGCGGCAACGACCACTCCGGTCAGGGAGAGCTGAAAGAGTTCGATGACGCGATCGCCGATATTTACGGGTACGAGAAGCGCCTCGAGGACGTGGAGCCGTACGCGCAGCGAACCACGGAGCTCGGCGTCGTGGAAACGGGCCTGGTGCTTGGCGTCAAGACGCTGGTTATCATGAGCGGTCTGATCTACGGCCGGGGAACGGGGCTCTTCAACCAGGTCAGCATCCAGATCCCCGTCTATATCCGCGCGGCTCTAGCGGCGGGCCGGGCCGTCGTGGTGGATCAGGGTGCCGGGGAGTGGGACCATGTGCATGTTGAAGATCTTGCCGAGTTGTATCGGGTCGTGCTGGCCGAGGTGCTGCGTGATAACGGGGCGAGACTGCCCACGGGTAAGGAGGGTATCATCTTCAGCGGCAATGGGCGACACACTTGGCACGAGGTTGCGCAGGGCGTCGCGGAGGCGTGCTATGCAGTGGGTAGGGTGCAGGACAAGACTGTCAAGGGCGTGGAACTGGACGAAGCCGCTAAATTCTTCAAAATGGGAATTGATGACCCCAATATCATAGAGCTCGGTCTCTGCAGCAACTCAAGGACTCTGTCGACTGTAGCTAGGGGTCTGCGCTGGAAGCCGATCAGGGGGCTGGAGGCGTGGAGAAAGGGATTCCGAGACGATGTTGACGCAGTCCTTGGGTAGCTACGAAGTAAGTGAATTCAGTACTACTGGGTATACAGGTTTACTGGTAAGGTCAATATCAGACTTAGGTTTTCATTGTAAGTGCGACTTATGTTGTATTATGGACTGCCTGACCAATCTTCAAGGCTCTTCTGTCGTCGGATTTGCCACCAATGTACTTCCCATCCTAAAGTTCCACCTATTATTACCATACAGTCGTTACTCGTGTAAAATGCGCATGTGTGTGCGTGTGTAGGTGTGTGTCTGCATCCTTTGATTGTGATCCGAACTCCAGCCCAACCCTCCCATGTTGGATGGATGGGAAACTCCGTACGCCAGCCGCTCGATCGATATTACAGCGCGTTCCATTTCGTTCCCATCCGTTTCGTCATTCCAATACTTTATTTCTTCCACTGGCCCGCGTTCTCGACACCCTTGGCTACACCGTCGGCCCCGTTCTGGACGCCCGTGCCAAGGGAGCCGATGGCGTCGCCTACAGGCTTGCCTGCCGAACCGGTGGCGCCAGTAATAGTGTCGCCGATGCCACGGCCGGCAGCGCCCGTGACGTTACCGACGGTGCGCGAGACACCTCCCACAGTGTTGCCGAGGGCGCTGGTAACGAACTTGGCGGCGCCGGTGGCGCCAGTGTCTTGCGAGGACGGCATGGTGACGGTCGGTTTAGTTGTTTTGGTGTTGTGGTATCTTGGGAGCTTCGTGTATTGACGTGGGTGTAGATGGAGAGAGTAGCAGGAGAAGTTGCTTGCTAGTATTACTTGGTTGTTGTAGGCGAGCCTACAATATTAGACATTGTTTGTTCTTGGGGGGTATTTGTACGCAGCTGTCCCCCGAGGCACTTGCCCCGCCAAAGCAGGGAACTGTGAAGGTTGATGCGTGACGTCACAGGCGCCTTTGTCAGAGGTTAGCTTGTTTCAAAACATCACAGGGCTGGCCAAGGACGCCATGGGATCGTTCAATCAGCGTCCAAAATCGACACCTAGTCTATCAGCCAGCCAGTCGAACAACTCTGGAACCGACAGATATCCTGAATTATAAAAGCCAAAAAAGGAGTCCAAGTCTTATTGCGTAATTGTACTTCTTCTCACGATACGTGGTTGTCATGCAGCTTCACGTGTCCGAAAGGCCGAAAATGGAAGCCGATTACGAAAATCGACAAGGAATTACTAATTACTCTTGAGTGAGGAGCACTTGAAATGTGCTTTCCAAAGAAGTTAAATGACAGTCCTGTAAAATGAACAGACTGGTGTACGGAGTAGGATCTCATGGTTTGAACATGTGTGCCTTCGCCACTTCCGCTCTCACTTGGCCTTCTTCGGTGTTGGTCTGACGCCCGGGCGTGGCTTGCAGAGACGTTCTAGCAGCTATGAACATCGATACTGCGTACAGCCAGGCTCTGCCCATCCTCATCCCTCGCAATAGCAGGTATACATGTGGCCTGAACAACTACGTCATCCCGCTTTTGTTCGGAGGCCACGGACTGAGTGTTGACTTCAGACATGTCCTTGCCCGTCGTGCCGTCGGTTGACATCGACCAGTCGCAGGTCGAATTCGGCCCGCTAATTATCAAAATGCTGCGGTATTCGTGTCTGGTGAAGATGATCTCTTGGTCGTGATAGAAGGTAAAGGAGCCTGCAACCGTGTTGTCGTGGCAGTTGAGTGTCTTTGAGAAGCGCAACGTTATTTCGCCGGCTACTCGTGTGGCCAGTGCAGCGACAAAGGGGGTGAGGGTGTTATGTAACTTCATGATGGATATTGGGGGATTTCGAGATCTATATGAACGTCGGGCGATTACTTGGCAGAAGATGATGATTAAGGGGGTGATTCAGCACGATCGAGGGACTGTGGTGAGCAGATGCTGGGCTGAACGAGTGACTGTAGCTACTGATGGCAATCCAATGTAGTTTCTATCCAACAACAGTCTTTTCGCTTCATACTTATAGTCGAATCCTTCTGCTGGGTGGAAAGGAGCTCGTCAGATTATCATATTAGCTGCATTTTCCTGCAGTGCTCGCCAGTGCAGCGCCCAGCATCTGATATGATACCGTATTGGATCAATGCCACTAAACCCCAGTTGCTATGCATCACTGATGAACTTGATTGGGTAGGGTTTTACGCATCAGTAACTGACAACCTTCTCGTGATGTCCCTGCAGCAGTCACAGGGGTTACCGTAGGGTTCCAAGCTGCTGGTAAATGGGATTTGGAGCCCCTGCATTCGCCTCTGCCCATGAATGCCAATTTCAATATGCAGTTGGTTCACATTTATAATTGATTAACTTTCTCTCAGTTGCAATTGACCCGGCACTTTCAAACCCTGAACTCCTCGTGGTTAAGTCTGCCGAAGGGATCAGGCGGCAAACCAGGGTAAGTCCCCTTGAAATTGAATAGGCACATTGGAATATCGTTGTTATTCCAAAAGAGGTCAAATTAAACATTGGGAATTACTGCTTGTAACTTGATCGGTTCCGGATGTTATCCTTGTTTTCGAGTATGTCGAACCTGAATCAGGGAGTTGTTCGCAGTGGTTGGGATACTGAGATTTTCGATGGTACGTTGATGAGGCGCATTCGCTGCAGGTGTTTTATCATCTCCCACCCAGGGATAGCCATAAACCATTGGAAATCATATGCAAAGGTCTCGTTCTTTGTTCTTGATTAAAATTCCAACTGTAAAAAGCAACCGCCGTGGTTCGATGACATGTGGACCAGCCGCTTGCCCAGCTATGCTTCCGCATCCCGGAAATCCTCATAAGTATTACATGTAAACGTCCGGCAACCAGGCCTTGTATACCTTATTCGGCCTTGTGCTCGTCTTTAACCCAGCATCCCGCAAATCCTACGAATGTCTTTGTCGGTTCGATGTCTCCACCTTTGACCGCATTTCCAGGCGCATCCAGGAGGTACTGCGAGCAGTGTTCCGTATGGAAGGGGTCTGCGATTACGCTGTCGAAAGCGGCCCGCCTCTCGAATAGGACGGCGAACTGCTTGCGCCACATCATTGCGCAGTGGTTCACGTGGTCACGCCGTGAGGTGTAGTAGAACTCGAGTTCCCCAAGAGCCTCACCGCTCGGTTCGATGCGTTGCGTCAACGCTGCGTCGCGGTATGCCGCCGAGCTCCCGTCCTCCTCGTACTCGGCTATGAAGTCGGCATCGTAGCAAGGGGCGGGCACCCAATTATTGAGCAGCACGTCGTATCGGCAGCCATGGGCCCGGGCTTCCTGTGTCGAGTTACCGCAGGTTAGGTATATGGCTCCCGTCGTGATGTTGACGCGGTGTTGTTGGTCGACATGAGCCGAGAGACCGGGGGTGGTGGTTCTTGTTTCGTTTGTGCTGGCTAACGATGGTGTGCAGTCCGTCGCTGTGTTGTTCGATGGGGCACTTGATAACATAACCAGGGCCCAAAAGAGGGAGGTCGTAACGATTACCACAGTATATGATACTACATGGATTGATAGAATGCGCCGCTGGCAGCATGTCGCCTTTGGCGGCCCAGGCTGCTGAGATTGAGGTCTGGAACTGGCCTCCACCAAGATTGGATCATCCGTGAATCCTTCATATTTGAGAAAGGGCTGATACTGTATTTCTGTGTGCCTATGCGACGCCATGCTCTTCGGTGTAAGTGAGGTCAGATGTATGGACATCTGGTTTATGAATAGCTGGAATGCTTATGTATCTACTCTGACAAAGACGACTTTGACAGCTTTTCGTGGCTGGATTGTGCAAGTTCGGCGAAAATAACTAATTGAGAAATAGAACAACCGTGAATCGGATTCGCCTTCAGTAAGTTGTCCACAGGGACGAGAGGCGAAGACATTGCCAATTGTCTGCTGATCGACTACACTGGTCGGTATACCTATCGTTATTGCCCGCAGGGCGCAGTAACATCACATTCATCTGATCAAGCTGAAGAGCTGAAACCAAGGCAAATGGCATCTCATGTGCGCGACCTGTTGTCTCTATCTAAATTGATGAAGCAATTAAATCTGCTGCTCATCGTCGTTTCATGGTTTACAACTCTATGCGGGTGCTCAGACAGTGAAACAGGGATTCTCGGGGCGCATGTTTCCGCCGCTAGACTTGTATGAGGCTCTAGCCTCATCCATCACATCACCACGGGCTGAACATGCTCGTTCTCTTTAACTTGGGTGCGTCCTTCGTAGCACGGGATGCCATCACTGTCTGCCCGTCCATGCTCATGTAGACCACTCCCAGGTCCGCGCGTGCCGCTTCGCCCACTACTATCTCGCTCAGCCCCCATTGGCCCAGGTTGGGAACCATCAGCAATCCCAACCATTTTGCGAACTCGTGGGTCTTCTTGAGGGTCAGTCGCTTCTGTTGGTCAATATCCCAGACTGCGAAGATCTTGAACTGGTGGTGAGGTCGTCTTCCCTGGGGCGTGGTGACGGCTCTGGTGACCCAGATGACACCCTCAATGGCAAAGTTGCCTTTGGTCAGTTGGCCGAGCCTGATAGGGACTTTCATGCGCTCGAGCGATTCCCAGAGGGTGCTTTTTCCATTGTCGCGGAAGTCCTGGGTCTCGCCGCAGACGCCCATGCGGGCATGAGGTAGGACGCCGCGGCCCACGGCGGGTCGTCGCTCGAGAGCCTTGGCCCAGACTGAGTCGTTTTGGACCACGTAGATGAACGTGGCCATCCGGTTTGGCATGGCTGGCGTCGCCTGCCAGATGCTGGGCCAGTTGGTCGGGTCCCAGAAGATCTCGGGGGCTAGGTCAAGATAGGGGGGTGTCGTTGACGGTACGAAGGCGGGCCGTTCGCCGAGGAAAGCCCTGGGATCCGAGGGCTTCCATGTCTTCAGACCAAAGGCAAGACTCTGATTGGGTCGTGGTTTCTGTGCGTTGCCCGTTCCAGGGGTAGTGGTACTGGGCTTCTCGTTCTTATTCTTGTTAACGACGTCTTGTACTTTGGCGAAGACGGCAGGGAAACGAAAAAGTTTGACAATAAGGCCAGCAGACACTTGACCATGAACCATGATAGGCTTGACGTGGACTCCGCGGGTCCCGGCATCTTCTTGGACGTCGCTATGAACGGTATGCTCGAGGATCACACTGTTTGAGTCGACGAATATGAAGTTGTCGACGGGGAATACCATGACAGGCTCTCGAACCTTGAATTTGCCTGTTTTTACCACGCAGGGGAGATTATCTACCATGAGTGTCTCATAGTGGGAAGTGGCCGCGATCTTGTTGATCGCCACGATCACTCCCACATACATTGTCGTGGTCAACTGGTGTAGGCTTCTGTTGCTGGCAGCATTGAGAAAGGGCAGGTGTAAAGTGAGTACAGTCCTTGGTTCGTGCGGCTCCGTACTGGTGAGAGGTTGAAGATGTAGACAATTCAGCAGATATGGATCACTGGAACGGTGGTTATCATTGAGAAGTTTCCATACGGTTATGATTGTTGATTGGCGAACTGATTGTTGTTGCCAAAATAGAAATCATGAATCAACATGGGCGACCGACCATGGTCGAAGTCGGACAACAACAACAACAACAGCCTACAGCTTAACTCCCACGAGCCATGGTGAAGCGAAGTATATGTACCTACTTACTTAAGGATGTATTTTGGCGCAGACAATCAAGCCTTGATCCTTCTTTCGATTCTTCTCAACATCCATATATACCAAGGTATCTGATCCCTGATTGCCCACTGAACAATACTATGTAAGCTGGTTACCTAGGTGTGTAGGTACATGTAGGTATGTTTACCAATACCGGACTGAAGCCGTACCAGAACATCGTGCATCAAAACTAGGTGAAGAGACAACTGCATCTTAGTTTTGTCAGTACTCTTGGCGTATTGAATGTTTTCGAGGTGGCTGGAGTTGCCAGATGTTACATAGTAAATACTAATATCATATTGTAATATTTGATATTTGCTGAAGATTGCTTTACGTATGTTTGATACGGTCTTTAGATAGAGCTTGTTGGTCATCGCGCAGCAAACGCCAATGGCCTTCAAGGTCTACGAGTCCAAACAGCCTACCCTTAGGTACCACCCACTACAGGGCTGCAGCGGGTTCGAAGCGCCAATTCCATGCCTTGGGGGGGGGGGATGACCCACAGGCTACAATACAGCAACTAAGCAAGCATCCGGGGTCGCAACTCTTGCACTTGTCGATCAGAGATCCAACCAACACCTCTCTAGGCTTCTCTACTTGTCCCCAACTTCATGCAGCCATTGCTATCGAATGTCCGGTTCAGGCATAGTGCAGCCATCAAGACGAACGATGGATCAAGCTCATACAACGTACTATCATCATACCATGGACAAAAGCACTGAAACTGAAAGGCACGGCGTAAGGACAGTGGGGTTGATAAGTCTCGTGGGAGTTCGGCGCCGGTCCACGGGCGGTTCTTATCTCCCGCCTCTAACCAAAGCCAGTAACGCTTATCAGCAGAATGAGGGGTAAACTCTCCCAACTGTCGCAGTGTGCCAGGAGCTGAGGGACTACACAACCAAACAACCTGCACTCGCCACGGTTTGTACCACGGGCTACCATACACGACTAGACTGGCCGGCTAGCGATCCCAGGCTTGGAGCAGATTGATCGACCATCATGTCAAGTATAGGTACCGATTGCCATGAGTAATGCTGATGATGGTTGATGATTGGCGTTGCACACCTTATCGTTAGGTAACTGACCAGCCCTTTTGCACAAGCCTGCCCGAGATTGGGGGAAGCCTCGAGGTTTATCGGGTTTTAGGCATATCAAGCTTTCAACCATCCCTGATGGCTACTATTTCCTCATTGAGACATGGCTTCCTCAGCCCCGAACCTCCCTATGACCTCCCTATGGCCGATATGGCCGCTATGGCCTGCTCTATATCAACCACCATCTCGCCAGCTAGATCGTCTATAACATGAATACATCAGTTCACTTTGCCATTTCATGATCCGTCCCTCTACTATCAGCTATCTCTTCGCTGCACACTATTTTTGACCAAGACAAGACCCAGCCGAACATTGTCACTATGGTCTCCGCTGTGGCGAAACCCGACTTGCACCCCTTTGACCCTTTGACGGCAGGGGAGATCGAAGCCGCCATTTCCATTGTGAAGAAGGCCCATGGCGATGTCCTCTTCAACGTTGTATCACTTCACGAACCTCGCAAGGCGGAGATGACAAAATGGCTCCAGGACTCGGCAAACCTACCCAAACCTGCCAGAGTTGCTGATGTCGTTGTCATCGCCCCTGGCGGCAAGGTATACGACGGCTTGATCGATCTGCAGGACGGAAGTATCACCAAATGGGAGCTACTAGAGGGTCTCCAGCCCATCGTGAGTTAACATCACCCTTCGCAACTCCATCCATGTAACGGGGGCTAACAAGTCGCCGCTAGATTACTATGGAAGAACTGCAGGCAGTAGAGCACGTCTGTCGGAAAGACCCCAAGGTCATTGAGCAGTGCGAGATTAGTGGTATCCCCAAGGAAGACATGCACAAGGTCTACTGTGACCCGTGGACCATTGGGTACGACGAGCGCCATGGCAACACAATTCGGTTGCAGCAGGCTCTCATGTACTACCGACCCAACCCGGACGACTGTCAATACGCATATCCTTTGGACTTTTGCCCAATCTATGACGGCGAAAAGCAATCCATCATTGGTATTGACATCCCAAAGGTCAGAAGGCCACTGAGCAAGGCTGCGCCAATCAACTACCACCCGGCTGCGGTCGAGAATGCAGGAGGCTACAGGACTAACCTGAAGCCCATTAACATCACACAACCAGAGGGCGTTTCATTCGAGATGAAGGGCAGGCATCTGGAGTGGCAAAACTGGAAGTTCCACATCGGCTTCAACTACCGAGAAGGGATTGTCTTCAATGACATCTCCTACAATGACAAGGGCACAGTTCGGCCAATCTTTTACCGTCTATCATTGTCCGAGATGGTGGTCCCATAGTAAGTCAACAATTCCAAGAACCGATCTGCATTGATACTGACTAGGAGTAGTGGAAACCCCGAGCATCCCCATCAACGCAAACATGCCTTTGACTTGGGCGAGTACGGAGCTGGCTACATGACCAACAGCCTCTCGCTCGGCTGTGATTGCAAGGGTTCTATCCACTACCTCGATGCCGAGTTCCCATCTCGAGAGGGTGGCATTCGCACTATCAAGAATGCGGTCTGCATTCACGAGGAGGACGCAGGAATCCTCTTCAAACACACAGATTTCCGTGACGATTCAACCATCGTGACCCGTGCACGCAAACTCATCGTCCAGCAGGTGTTTACTGCTGCGAACTATGAGTACGCCATTCAGTGGATATTCCATGTAAGTCCAGTATACCTCAATGATGCTTCTCTATACTGACACACAATGCAGCAAGATGGAACAATCCAGCCGGAGATCAAGCTAACGGGTATCCTCAACACATATGCGATGAATCCAGATGAGGACCTCGGAGGCTGGGGCACCCAAGTCTACCCTGGAGTGAACGCCCAGAACCACCAGCATCTCTTCTGTCTCCGCATCGATGCCAATGTTGATGGACCTAACAATACCGTCTTCATGTCGGACGCGATGCCTTCCGAGGCACCGGTTGGTAGCAAGGAGAACTTCTACGGAAACGCATTCTACGCCAAGAGGACTAAGCTTGCCACCACGGGTGAGGCTGCCACCCCGTACAACGGAGATACGGCAAGAACTTGGGATATCTGCAACACCAACCGACTACATCGCTACAGCGGCAAACCAGCCTCTTACAAGCTTGTTAGTCGTGAGGTGCCTAGGCTAATGCCGAAGGAAGGCTCGTTGGTGTGGAAGCGCGCTGGCTTTGCGAGAAACGCAGTTCACGTAACTAAATGTAACTTTCCCTTCCTTCCCCTTTTATATACCCTACACATCGCCACCAATAGCGACTAACCAATGGACGACAACAGACAGCGACGATCAGCTGTGGGCAGCCGGCCGACACGTCCCGCAGACCTCTGGCGAGCCGTCTCATGGCATTCCCGAGTGGATGGGCGACGGCTCGGAGTCCATCGACAACACTAACGTCGTGCTCTGGCACACGTTCGGCGTCGTCCACTTCCCGGCCCCCGAGGACTTCCCCGTGATGCCGGTGGAGCCCATCACGCTGATCCTGAAGCCGCGGAATTTCTTCGACAACAACCCAGTCATGGACGTGCCACCCAGCTACGCGAGCACACCGAGCCAGGTGGCGGCGAACAACGCGGGCGTGTATGATGCGGCGGACAAGATCAGCAAACTTGCTTTCGGGAAGGAGTGCTGCTCTAACGGGACGAATGGTACAAATGGTGTCAACGGGCACTGAGTGTTTTTCAAGAGGCTCACATTGGCTTCTTTGTATTTGATTTAGAGGGCTCTAGATGATTAGCATGTTCTTGTATACTTGACTTCCTTTGGAAGTATTTAGCCATCATTCGATATTTCCATGCTGTATTCAAGGTTTATGTATTTTACGTTAGTTTGTTGTAAATGACGTTTTGCATGCTGGTAGGTTTCCTCGTCTACCGTACCTCTTCCTTGCTCACCATACGACATCCATACCAGGTAGCTACATAAACATAGCTCTTGGTTTGTATATAGAGTTGACCCTTTCAATGTGGTCCAATGATATTAGCCAGAGTACTGCCAGAACCGTCCCTTCGGTTTTCTTCTTTCTTCTGCTCTACGGATATTCGATCGAGGAAATTAAATCCTTTTAGAGATGGTCATATGTTGCAGCGTGTGATATAGCAACTTTTGGTTGCTTGATTTGGGCTCTTCGGTATGCCCCGGGTAGTTGTCTGAATTTAGGAGGTGTCTGGAAGGCGCCTGGTCAACAATCGGGACTGGGTGACCAACAGGTGAAAATTACCTGTACGTGTACCTACCTACCTTAGGTAGATTATTCATTGATCGTTTGGTTGTCTTTGCTCCAATTTTCCTACAGACCCAACCTAGATGAACGCATTGGAAGGTGAAAGCCGTTAAATCTGACTTTCCCAAACAGTTCACCTCATTTCATCTCCAAAACTCCTCCCAGCAGCAGCCAACTTTCATTGGACGTACACACACCAGCCATAATGGATCAAGACCAAGACTTTGAGACACCCGGATCCCCTGTCCAAATGGCAAGTGCCGCCTTGGGTGGTTCTGAGGGTAAGTACTGCCCAGTATGAAATATACCTGGGGAAGCGCGGCTTCCTCTTGCCCTTTACACTTACCTAATTTGAACTTTCTGCAGGTACATCTGAAAAGTCTTCCCTTCCGGATATTGGTACTAAGGCAACCTCTAATGCTGGAAGCCCTGACGACATGGCCACACTTCCTGCTGAAGATATCGAGAACCAAGCCCACGATTCGCAGCCCCAGCAGGTTGAGAATATGGCACCTCCGGCCTTAACTCCTGCCAAGCGTGGCCGCGGTCGACCTCGCAAGAATCCTCTTCTGCCTAGTGTTACGCCTGGCAGCTCCAAAGCTACAACTCCGGCTTCCAACCTTGATGACTCAATGTCTCTAGAGACACCGCCAGCCAAACGGCGTCGAGGCAGGCCGCCGAAGAAGAACAACGTGAAGCCCTCTCCTTCAACCGACTTGACACCAGCACGTGTCCGCAGTGATCTTGACATCGAAACGGAATCCAGCCCCCCCTCGACTGGCCAACGGAACCTTCGCGTGCCTACTGCATCTGATCTAATCAGAGACGAGTGGCTGAACGGCGTGGACCAGAGTGCCGCATTCACATCAATCAACGGCCACCAACGACACGGAACTGCTACAATCGTTGACAACCCGCCCGCCGCCGACAACGCCTTCTCCCATGATCTTAAGTCCAAGCTGCGTCAAGTCCTCTTCGAGAATGCAAAGGAGTACAATGGTGGCATGCTCATCCCCGGTTACTTGGCTCAGGACCTGCACAGCTACTTGGGCGCTGGCCTGCCGCCACCCCGAGGAGAACTCTTCATCCGTGCTGAACTCGTCGATGAGCTGCGCGGTCTCTTCGAAACGGTGGATGCAGAGGATGATTAGATTTGATCAGGAACAGGTTCATGTTGCAAGCACATAAGGAATCATACAACATGGATTCTACAGACACAAAGAGAGAGGGAGGATGGTCCGAACTCACCATGGTAGTGCTCTGGAGGCACTGAATATGGCAATGGGAAGTGATGGTGGCTTTCTGAATCCAACCGAATTTAAGTTCAGGGATGCCCTTTTCCGCGGTTATGATGAAAAGATAGATGAGCTATTTGTTCCTACCGATTCCTGGCATGTGCCATAAATACACATGGTTCCCAATATTGATGATCACCAACTTGGCCATCGATCGTGTGGGGAAAGAGCTATGCGAAGTATGGAGTCGCATTCATTGGGCAGTCGACGTATACGGGAATACGCTCGTCATATCTATTTGAGCTTACTCTGACTTTCGTTTAGCATTCCACTGCTTCCGGTTGGTTGATTAGATATTTCGTCTCTTTATCGGTTCACCAATAGTGTTTCAGCAAAGGGGCTCTAGAGATGACAGCACAACAGTGGCGAAAGATTGTCGTGTATGTTGGGCTGTACACATGCCAGGGGTCGTAATTATAGGACGTAGCTAATAAAGCTTGGCATGTGGCTGTATAGACCGCGGATCTGGGATTTGGAGGCTGGGGACTGGTCTCAGGTGCCTGGCAGCCTGGTTCATGGTTCATAGGGCTGGCTTACTAAGACGGGAATCCTTTGTTGGCGATTGCAGCCAGTCGTCAGGGTGCGGAATATGGCTCAATCTCGTAGGATTGCTCTAAACCTCTTTAGCTCTCACCTGGGCATGCCGCGGCTACTTACATAAGACCCCGGCATTGGTGGGAATTGGCCTTGGTATATACTGCATTGGGACATATTTCCTGACCCTTGGGCTCGGCGATGATAGTTAGTTGAGATTCTAAAACGAGGAACCCGTATCCGCCCACAACCAGTGACGGCCAGTATTTCACATATGTTACATCACGACGATTGATATCGCATTCTAATTCCTGATAACACCACTGTCAGAAGCCACAACTTTCTAGAGGCTGAAAAGAAAATGTTTCAGCTCGAGGTGCTACAAGTCCGACACAACCTCGTTAGTCGGTTGTATATCAACACAACTTGAGAATGGTTGCCTTGGCGGAACCTTTTTCTTTTTCGTTTGTGCTACTGTAAGACAGTGATGTCGTAATTCAAACCTGAAGATAGTTGTCTTAAAATCAAGTGACCTGATATGGCAGATAGCTTCCACGCTACGTGCTTTTATAGCTTGATTTAACAAACCAAAGCCGTATAACCGTCTTGTAGCCACGTAGTACCGCTACTTGATGTTGGATAAGGTCGTGTCTTGGAGAAGACGAGGCGTAATTCCCTCACCGAAAACCCCGAGCCTGCCGGAAACGTCGTGCTCTTCGAAGCAACACTCAGACTGCAGCTTGAGTCTTGATGATCACGGGAATACATATTATTGCCTACCTGTGAGGTCTAGAGAAGCGTATAGATGGCGAGAATTGAATACGGGAAAGTTTCCGTGAAAGCATATTAGCTAAGTGCCAAGACGGATCGATCTTACTTAGTGTTTAGTAAGAAAGGGGCGGTCTAGATTCTTGGAATAGTAGGAATAGTAGGAAATGTTTATCGATAGATGTGTTCCTAGATAAATGGAAAGAATGCTAATTGGGTCCGATGGATTGGTATGGCCACTGCCCGAAGGACGGTCGGCTGTGGGCTAGTGGATGACGAAGACCCAACCGTATTGGGCAAATCCAAGTCCTTTCTTCCTCCTAGAAGGATTGAAGCTTGTTTACAAAATACTAGAGCTTCGAATTGACCAATAAAAACAGGTACAGAAAGTTGTTAAGGTGAAAAACGGAAATTTCACTATTTGTTTGGAAGCATACAACGAACTGGACGTAAAGGATACGGCCATGAAGACTGCCACCAGGAATGACCACGGCAGGGCTGAGCGAGAGCCCATACTACTAAGATAAGTAGAAGACAGAGACTCCTTCTTGAACCATAATTATCTTTTACGTGTGATGGCTAATGAAACCTCTGTTTTCTTATTTCAGCGTGACAACACTCTTCTCGTGTGCTACAAGATATTTAGTCTTGATAACTACCGGCAGATATATAAGTAAGTTGATCACATGCCCGAAGTTGAGATGCCTTGGAGGGCATAAACAAGACAGATATCAAAGCACAGACAAACAAGCAAACAAACAAACAAGAACCATCACAAACTTTCACACAAAATGAACGCATACCTACTTCAGTCGCCACTGGCATCCATGCCCGAATACCGCTATTGGCAGTCTGGGCAGCTCCTTTACATCCAAGGAAGCACCGCGGAAGAGTACCACATTGTCACCGCAGGCGGGTTGATCCGCGAGGGCAAACATCTCTACATGGTCATTGTCCAGGACGTGTCGCTGCTGGGCTGGTGTGCCTGCGCATCATCGTCGTCCTCATCGTCGGCCAAACATCACAGCAAATGCGCCCCCATCACCAAACCCATCCACTACTACCAGGACATGATGTCGCAGGAGCCCGTGGGCCAGATCGGAAAGGTAGTGCACTTTTCGACCGAGCAAGGGTACGGCCTAGTCAAGGTCAGTTCCCAGTGGTTCCGGGGTGACGAGGAGGCCGTCAGCAACGCGGCCATGCCCCTCGACTTGCTCGACCAGTACGTCGACGAGCCCGAGATGATGGATCTGGTCGAGTTCTCCACCGCCACGGGAGAGGAGGTAACGGGCGTCGTTGCCGAGGCCCAGTCCTTTTGTATCGCCTCTACCTCGAGCAGTAACGGTGGCCGACGCAAAATCCAGGGTCTCGTTGTCAACACGTCCAGTTACCCGGTCCGGGCCGAGGACTGCGGCATCTGGGTGCGCCGCACCGTTGCTGCTGAGAAGCCGCTCCTCCTCGGCCATATTATCGGCTTCAGCAGCGAGGGTTCCGACTACAGCATGATCGTCTTGCCCTTTGGTCGGTTCATTGATGACTTGAAGAAGACCATTCGTCGCAAGGCCTTTAACATGGCATAGGTACTTGCTTCCACGTGGGATACACTATAGAGCTTCATAGACTGTGCTGTGACTTTTCTTTTCTTTTGCGGGTTCCGGTTGGGTTTTCACATGAAGGGGGGCGTTACAAGTATTGCTGGCATACAGGAAGGGCATGGCAAAATTGCATTTTGGGCAATGGTCTCGGAATTGGATACTAGATCTAGACGATTTAGATAGATAGATGTAGTGAGCGATCACGACAACTATTAATGCAAGCGCACGTATACATCAACATTATGCAAGCAACACAGTATCTATTCAGGGGCTAGGGGTTATTTTGACGATGTGCTGGAAGATCTCCGTTCGGGGCTCAACTTACCCCGCTCTCCTATCGAAATCAGAACCGACAGCGATGCCGTCGATGTCACAAAAATAGCACTGTTAGATGATTCGTTAACTGGCTGGATACCACCTGCGTCATGAACACTCTGCGCGTTTGGCCCGGCGTGTGGCGTAGCATTCGTCCTATGAGGATTGAATCGCCTGTCCTATTTTTGGAACACAATTCCTTCGCAAAGGGGATTTGGGCTGTGAGGGGTGGTTGATCAAGGAATGGCTATTAGTATATAAATAAACGTTTCTTTCGCGACTTGAGTTTCTATCTATAGGCATGTTCTCAACAGTAGAAAAGAGTAGATCAGTTACAAGAACTGGGTAGTGACAGACATATAGGTTAGGGTATTTCATGGTTGTTTGAAGTTGACATCACGTGAGTTTATTGAATTGCACCCGTGGGACTTGGCTAAATTTAGTTCAGTCCAGTCCGTCCAGGAAATGACCCCCACTATGTCCACTATGCTACCCGGGATATGACTTTCAAGGGAATATCGTTCAATCGAGAATCCAACGTCATTTTCGTCCTGCCAACTAACCTAACCTACCTAGTTCCTACCACGAACGAGAACGCGCCGGCCCGTAAACTGTGCCCTAACCTCGGATATGTAAGTTATATATTCTGGAATTACAAGAACGGCCCGGGTCAGGAGAGCAACACAGCGGCTTGGACCTTCCCCTGTCTTCTAAAAAGCAAAGCAAGATGGCCAGTAAGAATGGACTGATGCGCAATATGCTCGCGGCCGCGTCCCGAACGGTGCGCCAAGGACAGCTTCATCGGTCCCTCCTCCAGACACGATGCATCCATGCGTCACCATCGCGCCGTACCGATGGTGTGTTTCGCGGCTTGACTGATGACCGGCTGCCAACGCCTTGGATCGAAGCCTTCAGGCAGCAGCAATCCGGAGAAGGAACGGGCTCCGACGACGCTCTGCCGCACAAACGTGACATGACACCAAAGAAGATGAGCGACAGCTACCACCGGGTAGTGCTCCCTCTCGGCCAAGACCCGTGGCTCTCTGACACCTACATCAACTCCTCCGGTCACATTCGGTACGCAATTGGCGCTACGCTTGCATCCCAGTGCACCTGCGACATTTCTCTGATACTGTAACATCTATCTAGGCTAGGAACAATCTTTATGGACTTGGATGCGCTTTCGGGTATCATTGTCTACAAGCACACAGGCCCCGGAGTCACGACCGTGACTGCAGCGCTCGACCGTATCACGATAGCCCATCCGCTGACGGAGATCTGTGACTTGGAGTACAGTGGGCAAGTGACATATGCTTCCGGGCGCTCTAGTCTTGAGATCACCTGCAAAGTAGCAAGAGCGCGGCCCGAGGGCGAGCCAAGCAAGCCCGAAGACGTGTTGCTTACGTGCACATTCACCATGGTGGCCTTGGACTCGACTACGAAGAAGCCGGTGAATGTGCCGCGCTTGGAGTACACCACGCCTGAAGAAGAGAGGATATTCAAGGCCGGCGAGGCCAAATCGCTGGCGAAGAAACAGGCGCTGAAGACATCGTTGCTGCAGACGGAGCCTAATGACGCTGAATCGGCTCTGGTCCACAAGATGTGGCTGCAGCAGATCCAATACCACGATCCCAACGACGACCTTCGAAAGCCTGCCAATGTCATCCCCATGGCTAAGACGCAACTTTCCACGGCGGCCATTATGCAACCGCAGTATAGGAACCGACACCAAACCATGATATTTGGCGGTTATCACTTGAAGCAAACATTTGAGCTGGCCTTTTGTTGCGCGGCTAGTTTTGGGCATTCGAGACCTACGTTTGTGAGCGCCGACCCCTGCACATTCAGGAACCCAGTCCCGGTAGGTAGTGTGCTTTATTTGAAAGCCACGGTCGCGTACACCGATCCTCCCTTGCTTGAAGAAGACGGCAGCCAGCCGCAACAGAAAGATGCGGAACGGCCTATGACCCGGGTTCACGTGCGCGTGGACAGCAAGGTAAGAGACGTGGAACACGGTTACGCGAAACCAACGGGCCAATTCAACTACACGTTTACCGTGCCCAAGGACATCAAGGTCTTGCCTCATACTTATCAGGAGTTTATGATGTACATTGATGCGCGCAGGAGAGTGCGGCTTGGGGATGTGCAGCTACAGCAGGAGCAGACCGAGTCGCCGGAGAAGCAGAGACGGTTGGCCGGTGATGCGAGTGTCACAGAATAATGCAGTGGTGAATCAAGATAGAGTAGTAACCTTGAATTATCTTTTCAGCTTTCCAGAAAGATAACGATACTAAGAATCCCCTTTCCTACCAGCTACGAGGAATCAAACATTCTGATTAGTCGTGGTGATGTGAATCATTCGCATCAGGCCCCTAGGAGCCTTAGTAAAAGTAAGGTAGGTTAGTTGATTGGCTGCAAGGACCTGGAGAGCGAATATGCGCACCCTGACCCCTGGCACCGTCCTGCCAGCCTGCCAACCTGCACCCATAACCTAGCCAATTGCCCCACTATCCAGCTACGACAAGTTAACAACCCAACCCACCAGACAGACCAATGCGACGCAATCCAGAACAGCAATGTCAGCTGCCGTAACAAACAGCATCTAGGCTACCTCATCCGCAGTCATCAAACACAATCAGATCTTGAGGTAGCAAATAGTCTGCGGCGTCCAAGATTCAGATATCCATCAATGACATATTTCTCCCTTTCTGCCAATTGACGACATATCCGCTCTCTCATCTCTCATACTCTCATCAACATGGAGTACCCAGAAGTGCCCCAAGGAAGCAATTCTCCCTCCCCTGCACCCTCTCCCATCCTCGACCGCCCGGCCTCTCCCGAGCTGCCACTGACCATGACTGCGTCTGCCGTCCTGACCGCGCTGCCGCAAGATGCCAGCTCCGCTCTCGCTAGCGCCACGGAGCCGTTTGAGAACCTGAAGGTCGTCGTGCGCTTCAAGGCCGTCGGGTCCGCCAACCAGCTCTCGCGCGACGTGCGCAAAATCAGTGCCGCCCAGAAGTTCGAGACCGTCGTTGCATTCCTGCGGAAGGCGCTCCAAGTCGCTCCTACCGAGGGGCTATTTCTCTACGTCAACAGTGCGTTTGCACCGGCGTTGGATGAGGTTGTGGGCAATCTTCACAGGGTATGTTATGCATGCGCATCACACAGTTTCCTCATGCGATTGACATTCTATTAATTAACTAACTAAATTTGGGGGACGGACAGTGTTTCAAAGATGCTAATGGTCAACTTGTCGTCGCCTACTCTATGACGCCTGCCTTCGGTTGAACAAACTGGCTGCTTGCGTACGGCTTCTGATCGGTATACTCAACCTCTATCTGACTCCTGGTATCTTGCGAACGCCTTCTAATTTTAACGCTAAATCATGCACTGGTGCCCTTAACGGCCTCGACATGTTGCTAAGACGATGGTCTCAGCCAACTCGCTACCTACTGGCCGTCCTCTTTGCCCCCGACAGCTTTGCTGAATACTCCGAGCTCGTCTTGAGAGATCGGATAAGTGTGCTCAGGTGCTGGGTATGAGCGGGCCTTGACCTCTTCGTGGTATGTCTTTAGGGCTTGCAAGCTTTCAGCCCATACATTTCCATACTGCTTCACGAATTTTGGGAGAAATCGCCCAGGTGGGAAATTTCCAGTCATGTCGACCTGCACGAGAACTTGGCCAGAGCAGCCATTACCTGCGCCGATGCCGATGGTCGGGATAGAGAGCTTTTGGGTGATGATACTGGCCACCTCGGCCGGTACGGCTTCGAGCACGGTTGCAAAGCTGCCAGCCTCCTGTACAGCGAGCGCATCCTCGAGAACTCCCATGGCGCTGTCCGCAGTCTTGCCTTGGACGCGGAACCCTCCCAAGGCATTTTGGCGCTGGGGCGTCAGGCCGATGTGGGCAAGTACGGGGATGCCAGCTCGCGTAATCTTAGCAATGGTCGGTGCCATCTCCTTTCCACCTTCGAGTTTGATACCTTGCACACGGCCTTCTTTCACAAACCGTATGGCCGTATCTAAAGCTTGCTCGGGGGAGATCTCGTACGAGCCCATAGGCAGGTCACCAATCTACCATTATGTTAGCTTTCAATTATTTATCGGAGAGAACCGGGGGGGGGGACACAATTCTTACAGTAAATGCAGCCTTGGTTGCGCGAGCAACCGAACGGCAGTGCAATAGCATTTCCTCGACAAGAACCTCGCTGGTATCTTCCATACCTAAAGCCACCATGGCTAAGCTATCACCAACCAGGACCATGTCCATACCGGCAGCATCGGCGACGTGGGCGCTGGGGAAGTCGTGTGCGGTGATCATGGTGATGGGCTCATTCTTCTTGTACAAAGATCGCAGCGTACCCATGGTGACCTTCTTCCTTTGAGAGGCGGACTGAGCCCCCAAGGGAGAGTGTGAGCTCCATCGGTGTTGCTGGACAAGCGACGACAAGGGTCTAAGGGTATTCAGGGGTGCAGATGATTGGACACCCCGATATAAGGATAAAGCACGCGACTTGAGGAAAAAGGAAGACATGGTCTTAGTTGCGCCCAATTGGCGGTGCAAGTGGCCGGAAATAAGCGCGTGGCTCAATTGGCAGGTGAACTTTGGGGTTTGGAAGGAAGTGAGTCAGGTTCTGGGTCAGTTTGGGTGATTTTTGCAGTTTTATTATGCGGTCATGATGGGATTTGCTGCGTACAATTGAGACTCATCACCGATACTTTTGGTGTTTTCCACTTTGCACCACCCCCTGTCTTACAGGTACGTACCGATTCTACCGTTTGACCGAACCCCGACCACTCAGGCCAGACCTTCCAGGCCTGGAGAACCCACTCAGGTCCGCGGCCGACCGAGGCTTTGGGAGTTCCAGGGCATTCAGCACCTTGAAGCTTGCAGTAGTACGGCCCCCCATCACATGAAATCATCCGCAACTTTGTGCAGTGCTGAATCAGCCGTAGGCCCGTAGCGCTTGCCTCTGGGCCAAATCGATGCGAGATGGACCAATCTAGTCGTTTTCCAGAAGCTTGTAAAGTATGGGTCTACAGTCAATGTTGTTTACGCAATTGCCCATTCCCGACGCAAATAATAAAGCCTGGCGATGGAGGGACTAACTAGACTCTTCAGAAAGAGCTGCCCTATGGAGTTGGCTTGATCAATTGGAAAGAAGGATGTCAATAAGATGAATTCCACTTCATCCGAGGTACATGCTAAGAAGTTGTCAGCTTACTGTTATTCCCGCTCTTTCCATGTCCCTATTGATTTTATCTTGAGGCCGTTTCGAGATTGAAAACAAGCTCACCTCTATACATGCAATATACACAGTTCAAGCACATTTCATCTGGATTCATCGCAAATCAATATAACCAAAATAATAGTTGTAGGTTCTAGGTCTTGTAAGCGACACTCCAATACTCTTCGGAACCGGGTATCGACAATAGTTGTACTTGCACTCGCACTTAGGAGCTGGAGTGGGATGGTGTCTTACGCCCTATTGCCTGCCGGGCCGCAACTTGTATGGTTCTTTGATTCCACCAATAGATGATGGCAAAATCAATTATATGTCAATGCCAATCACAAGAGAGATGTACTCGCAGTCATGCAGGCCGATTATCGTCTGAACTCTTAATAAGACTGGCAACCATTGTGGGGTTTAGCTTGAACTGCTTCAGCGTGCGTGAGATGCAATACTAGTTGTCTCATGGGCATACATATCAAGAGCTTAGGTACCTACCCAGTTTCTCTCTCTTATTCGAGAAAATAAACCGATACTGGCTCAAAGACATACACGCCTTGAAAGTCGCTCGAAGAGTCTTCAAATCTTTGAAATACCTAAGGGGATGGAAGCCGATCATGGGCCCCAGCACTGAGGGTGTTGGCGATGCTGTTGTCGGTGGTTTGACTTACAAGCGGACGGCCGGTGATGAGGAAACAAGTATGAACGAATTCGAAGATAACCTGACCAAGGCGGCTTTCGAAGATTGGCCCATCGAAGCTGGCGTGAGTATCGACACATTTGATTATAGATCGGAAGGGCTGGATGTGAATTCGCGGTTGCGATGACGCTGCATGGCCAACATATCAAAGGTGATCCTGTTGCTTCATTGAAGCTTTAACTTGCCTCGGATGCGCCGAGGGTAACGCCGACGTCGATTTGCAGAACTGATCCAAAAGGAAAGCCATCCGCTGATATTGCTGACTGCCCTAGTTACCATTCGTCTCGGCTCCGAGAGCAGAAGGATAAGGACAAGGCCCCGAACTAGCGGAAAAGGGAAAGAAGGATGGAGATAACTAGCGTTTGATTTGACAAGGCATGGCGATTGCGCTAGTCTACATGTAGTAATATGTATCCCCGAAACTCCATGTTTTCGGTGTTAACGATGCAATGCCCGCTGCATGTTCCTTTCGTCGGTATTAGGACAATGGACAAATCCCAGGCCGAAGATATCAAAGTAGATGAGACGTCATTAGTTATCATAGACTACAATCGCTATGGGCATTGAAATTTGGTGAAACCATATAAGTATTCATAAGGTCCCCGTACTCATCCAAGAGGCAAACTGTACTCCTAGTTCTCATCAACAGGCAGGGGATCGCAACAAATACGATAATCTCAACCCAAGTACAACTCCACCCACTTGTTACTACTACTATCCATATTCAACCTCCGTCTTGTATTTGATACTCCAGTCCTCAACACTATGTCTCACACTAAGAACGTCGCTATTGTTGGTGTAAGTTGGCATTGTCTACTTATAAACCGGAGCGGGCTCAGAAACTAACCATCAACTCACAATAGGCCACTGGTACTGTGGGATCTTACATCGTTGATGAGCTGCTCAAGGCTGGCAAGCACCAAGTGACTGCCATCACCCGCCACGACAGCACTGCCGTCATACCCAATACTGTCAAAGTGGCGAAGGTAGACTATGCCGAACACGACTCTCTTGTAGCCGCCATGAGGGGCCAAGACGTCCTCATCATCACCATGAGTGTCCGGGCCCCGAAGGAGTCGCAGTTCAAGCTGGTCGACGCGGCCGCCGAGGCCGGCGTGCGCTGGATCCTTCCCAACGAGTGGGGTCTTGACCAGGCCAACGAGCAGTTCGCCGACGACGCGTTCCCGGGTTCGCCTAGCCGCGCTGTGCGTAAGCGCATCGAGGAGAAGGGCGTGAGTGGTTGGATAGGCGTCGTCTGCGGGTTCTGGTATGACTTCAGTCTCGGCGGGTCACCCGCCCGCTACGGCTTCGACTTCAACAACCGCTCTGTCGTCCTCTTCGACGAGGGTACTCAGCCCATCAACACGACGACTTTTCCGCAGGTCGGACGCGCCGTGGCGCGGCTCCTGGCCCTGCCGACAGAGAAGTCCGGACAGAATGGCGGCTCCTCCCTCGCCGACTTCCGCAATAGTTACGTGTATATCTCATCATTCTGCGTCAGCCAGAAGGACATGCTGGAGAGTGCGCTGCGCGTCACGGGCACCCGGATCGAGGACTGGACGGTCCGCCGCGAGGACTCGGCTGAACGCTACGCGCAGAGTGTGCGGATGATGAAGGAAGGAAGCATGGTCGGGTTTGTCCAGGCTATGTACACGCGCACCTTCTTCCCCAACGACGACGGGAACTTCGAGAAGAGTCGCGGACTTCACAACAAGCTACTTGGGTTACCGGTGGAGGATATTGACGAGTTCACCAAGCTTGCAATTACTAGAAAAGACGACAAGTACTGAGGGATGGAGAGAGAATATGGCCCAGGAGTCATTTTGGCTAAGTAATGCGCAGTTCGGAAAGAATGGAGCAGATAGCTGATGTGATCAGACTTTAGTCCTATTCCCTTTCTGACTAGAATACCAGTTTTTAATTTTTGTTTATTTCTTTTTTTTTTTGAATAGCTTTCCAGTCGACTGTAGATGGTCCTTCTACTTTGCCATGATACGAAAAGAGGCGGTACAAGTTCCATTTCTCTCATGACCTTTTTCTCTAAGCGTTTCCCTATCAGACAGCCTCCTAGTTGTGTGGGCATCTACCGTAGGTCGGGTAGCCCCATCCTGAACTGGATAGAACGATACCCACTACATAGATTGTAAAGGCGATAAATAGCGTAGCAATATGCGTCCTTCCTAAAGCAACAATAGTTAGGGGCCATCCAATAGACCGGATGCTGCTATGCGGCTGTTTTGGGTGTTCCAATCATATAAGCCTTTTCGTCCGGCGGAGTTAGTGTGAGTACACATCTGATTTGGGACTTTATATTTGAATCATTGTTGTAACAGGCCGTTCATTACTTTCATGCTGCTTATCGGCCAGAGTCATCAGAGCATGTAAGCGGACACAGTCGAGATATTCCCAGTACCCAGCAGATGTCAATGTTCCAGCTACGACCAGACATTTATCCCTTGTTTTTTATGGTCAAGCATTTGGCTTACCCTCTAGTCATGCTGATCTTACCATCTGAATAGTGTGTGTCTTTGCACTCTACCGAAGACAAGATCTTCCCGACAACTGGTTAAACAAGAGCAATCCTTATCAGTAATAATGACGAGAACATCTGGAGGCGATATGGGATGGTGGGAACGGAAACACTGTGGACAGCCTACGTAGATTCAATCTGCAGCCTAAGTCTCAGAGATACCTATTCAAAGCTTTATCTAGCCTGTAGAATCTCGTTTAGCCATGAACATATAGTAACGCCATTATCACATCACTGATCAGTATGGGATATACAGATCTGTTTTGAGTACCTATCACAAGAAAGGCGGGTAGTCACAGGGGGTTCATACACGGGCAACTCCGTTGTCAACTACTCAGTCACGTCTCTAGTTTATCTACGTAACACTTAGTTGTAGACGCGGCTCAGGTTGTTGACCAGCCATAAAGCCCGATGACTTAGCCGCATGTCGTTCCCTTGGCCCCAAGAATAACCGAGTCATGTACCATGACCTGCTGATATGTACGGGCTGCGAAAAGCGATTGGTTATTTCTTGATCTGATCTGGGTCGGAGAAATACGAGGGGTGCCACTTTATTGTACACATGTCCTTCAAAAGAACAGTATATATGGTCAGAATAGGTGTTGCGAGACGGGTAGACGGGCCGCCCACCGCACGCCCACCCAGATTATTCAGCGGCATCGTCGTGCACATGGCACTTTAACTTTGTTTCAGGTAATACCGCCGCCATCTACTCATGTGCATGTGATTCTTGTTCAAGATTCACCTTGGTGACTTTGATATCTGTGATGTTCGGAGTATCTCCAGTGTAATATGTGATATGGGCCTGCTATGGAATGACCTTGCATACCAAAAGAATATGTGTTTCAGTCCCGCGGCTGGGTCGCTACTTGTTCAGATGGTAATCCTGATCAAGACAGACTCTCACCACCCAACGGCATTATAGGGGTGAACTCTGAAACACGGACAACTCAACGGGTGTCCTCATTCATTATGCGGCTTAACCTGATCAGTAATTGCACCAGGGATCTGCATATTACGCAACCACTTGACAGCCTGCATCTCAAGTAGGGAATTGCGGGGAGGGCTGCACGGCTAAATTGATATAGCCCATGTTTGGGTGCTATTCCTCTCGTATTCCCCAATGCTGTCTCTGACTGGCTCAGGGGGTCCAAATGCCGTCTTGGCACTGCAAGGGCACTCGGTTCTGGTGTTCCAACAACTACACCCCTTAGCTACTGCTAAACTGCCTTGGGTCTAAGGACTAGGCCAGTCGTCTACCCAGTTGGGCAGATCCGGAAGCATCCCGTTGAGACGCGTACACAAGCCAGAAGCCAGATTTGCACCCGAAAGACGACAACAATAGTAAGTAACCCGACGCTACGTACGCGAGCAAGGCGTTATATGGAATGTGCCACCGCCGTTCTGCCTGTATACGGAGAGGTTCTATGTGGTCAATCCTCAATCCTAATTCTTTCTGTATCAACATGAAGGAAAATTCGAAGTCTACATTGCTTTTCCCTCGAATCAGGATACACGGAGTCTGAGCCTTCCACCACACCAAGCTGGGTCACATGTAGAGGCAAGAAAAAGAGTCGTTCTCATCCAGTGGTATGGTCAATATGGGATATGATCTACCTCCTGTCATGACGCATCGCTTGCCTATGACAAGACATACACGAGGGGCACACAACGATGTGAACATTGACCTTGTAAGTGTTCTCTCAATAACAACTCGGCCAATCAAGACCAGACTAACACTATGCGAAGGGGGACAGTAGGGCTGTTATCGGTGCATTCTCTGGCATCATAATCACGCATGTTATCTGTACCGTATTCTTAGTACTACGGATAGCTTCAAGGCTTCATTGCTTGCGGAGGTGGTTTGTCGACGATACCCTCATGGTCATCTCCTGGATCTGGTCTACTGGGATATGCACCGTCTACAGTCTCGCATTGCACCTACCATCGCCTATAGACGTCATGCATAAGAGCCCGATGGTAACATATCTGTTGCGGACATATCTGGGCCTGATTCTCTATCAGTTGGCGTTATGCTTTGCAAAGCTATCCATCGGGTCCTTTTACTTACGTATGTTCAAAAGCAAGCCGGCAATGACGGCCTTGACGTGGACGACTATTGGTTTGATCATCGGGTTGGCGATACCCTTGACAGCCATGAGTGCTTTACAATGTTACCCTGAGGATGGGCAAGTGCTAGGACAGCCCATGGCTTGTCTTGGATTCACCCCGTTGCTTATTGTCAGTTCTTCCACGCATACAGCCACCGACGCTTGGCTGATCATTATGATCCTGCCAACAATCTCCAAGCTGGGACTACCATGGCGGCGAAAAATTGCGATCTCTGCTATCCTATCCCTCGGTATCTTCGAGATGGCCGCCAGCATGATACGACTACAACTCAGCCTGCACAAAGACTTCAACCCTTCTGGCGGCAACCAGGCGGCCAACACGTTAGCGTTCTTCTGCACCACAGTTCTGGAGTGCGACACGGCTATCATATGCGCCAGCGTGCCGATGGTGCGGCCCATCATGTCTAAGATATGGCCTTCCATGTTCCCCGAGCCGCGACACAGCGCCGGAAGCTTCAATCTCACGGTGGTGAGCTTTCACGGCTACCCCTGGCAAGACCAGCCCGCGAGCCCGCGAAACCGCCACAGCAGCAACAGCAACAACAAAATCAGCAGCCCTAAGATGGCTGACACAAGGCACAGCAGTGTCAACAAGACTACGGGACCCTCAAACACGCTCTCACCCGAAGATGCAATAAAGATCACAGCCTCCGCGTCCGGCACTCCTGTCGCGCGCTCAAACTCCAACAGGGGCTCGAGACAGTCCACACGCCGCACCCCGACGCCCCTGAGCCTCAAGAGCTTAATGAACTCGCCCCGGCCGCACCAAGGGCTGGGCTTGACGGGACCCGACACCAAGCCAATACTGAGCACACACAGCGAGGACAGCCTCGGAGAGCTGACACGATACTCTGACAACTTCCGGCGGTGGGGGACGCCGGACTTGAGTCTCACACTGGGAGGGAAAGACCCCCAGAGTCTATGGGGTGGCGGGTCGCCACACGTACAACAGCAGCGATCATCCTTTGGCCGGCGCGAAAGCGGACAGTCCTCGGTGGGAGGAGGAGGAGGAGGAGGAGGAACGCCAACAGTCAGATTCGTCCGAAAGCCGTTACGAGGCAGCCAGGAGAGTTTCATGTCGCCGTCGGACCCGGCCAGCCCTCGCACGCTGATTCCGAGCCTGGGTTCGGGCCACGAGCTGTACGGCGCGCGTTGGCAGAGCATCGATCTGGGGACGCGGCCCGAGAGGCCCTGGGCCACTGATGGGAGACCTGCGACAAGGGACTAAGACCAGGAGTTTCTGGTGTCACTACTGCCTACAAAGCCCCATATCGCCTACATTATCTGTCGTTGAAGGAGTGGGGGGATTGAGACGACGAACTTTTTTTTTTAAAAAAAGGGGCCCGGGGGGGGGGGGGGGGGGCCCCAAATATTAAACACACAACNCCCCCCCCCCCCCCCCCCCCCCCCCCCCCCCCCCCCCCCCCCCCCCCCCCCCCCCCCCCCCCCCCCCCCCCCCCCCCCCCCCCCCCCCCCCCCCCCCCCCCCCCCCCCCCCCCCCCCCCCCCCCCCCCCCCCCCCCCCCCCCCCCCCCCCCCCCCCCCCCCCCCCCCCCCCCCCCCCCCCCCCCCCCCCCCCCCCCCCCCCCCCCCCCCCCCCCCCCCCCCCCCCCCCCCCCCCCCCCCCCCCCCCCCCCCCCCCCCCCCCCCCCCCCCCCCCCCCCCCCCCCCCCCCCCCCCTATTCTTCTCAACACTACGCTCACTCTCCCACATATACACACTTGAACATCTTTCCATATATATTTAAATTGAGCCCGAGGACAGAGACGCGCCCCAGAGGCCGCCTTCATAATACTTCTACAACACTATTAATGAAATATCCGTATAGACATTATAAAATAGATCTGGACAACTCTTGAGGCTGTGAAAGGAAACTATGACGAGTGTTAATTGAAATGGCTGTACGACATTTTCTAGCTTTGTATACACCATCTTGGTATCTTCCAATATGCTTTTACCGTCTGTAGATGCCCACTCTGTTGCCTCAGGAGCTATCACGAATAAAAACAACCTGGTGGGGTCGTGATGTAAGTCGCAATCGGGCGGCACGATGTGAGCCCGAAAAGACCTTCGAAATATTCTCATAACTAAGACCATTACTTGAATATAATGTGTTTTGCAGCTTTGCAGGCGGGTGCCACTGCAGCTATAGTCTTAGTAGAGGAGCGAGGTGTAAACTCGCGCAAGATGTTCTAACTTCGCTAGGTCGTGGGGTCAGGTGATATACAGATATTATACTTATACACGGTTCTTTTTTCGTCTAGCCCATTGACACATGAATTCCATAATGCCCAAACCCAAAAACGCCAGGCCATGCCATTCGAGTGAAGATGTGTCGTATGGATTTGGATGGAGCCGGAATTCCAGCCACATCCCTTTCCTGCTGCTTAGCAGCTTTGTGAACTTCTTTTAGAAGCTTGTTGCACGGTTGCGCCGCCTGGACTATCGATCCTTGTACACCTTTGGCTTGAACCCCTCCTTGACCTCGGCCTCTTGTGCTGCTTTCTCCATTGCCGGGCGCACTTCGGATTCGAGTCGTTCCCTTGCTCTCAGCACTTTGCTTTGGAGGTAGAAACTTCCGCCCTTCTGGGGGTCGTTGGCGTCGAATAACCGCTTGAAGCGGTCCATGATCTCTTCCATGTTTGCCTTGCCTCCCTGCGGCGGTTTGACGTTCAGGATTTTGCAGGCTTCGTCGAGGGTCATGCCGGTGCCCATGGACTTGGGGCCGGTGCCGTTCGGGTTCAATTTGGCCTGGGACCGCGCATAGTTGGAGGATGCCTGGGCTTGCTTGAAGGCTTCGGAGAAGGCGCGGCCAAGTACGCGGGAGCCGACGATCACGACTTGTGTTATCAGACGATGCGCCTATAGGATTGAAGTGTTAGATCATGGTCCGGAATCACATGCGCCAGGATACGAGTGAAGCGTACCATCCTGATAATATGCAAATCAACGACGGAGCAGGAGGCTCGAGCTGAGGGGTTGAGCGGTGGCCGTGACGGGGACAAGTGGGCGCACGCGCGGGGTGTTGTGTCGTCGCAAGGGGTGAGAGGTTGCCCTCGAATTGCCTCTACTAAGAAAAAGCGGCTTGGTGCTCTGTGTAAATGCGCAGAGAAGGTTCCGAATCGGCAATGGCAGGGAAGTTTTTGGTCGGTCGGAAAAATCGCCTCCTCCGACAAGCTTGCCTCCAATTCCAATTCCGGTTAAAAACAATCCCCCCCCCCGCCACCGGAGTATGCTACTAGCGAGGAGATTTATGCAGTAAAACAAATCCAAGATGCCAGCTCACGTATGCACGGACATTTTCAGCCGCCCACGCCTAAAGCCCACGGTGAAGCTCAGTATTACGGAGTAACCTTAGAAGCTTTGGATCCAATCTGGAAGCCTACGGTTTTGGTTTGGTGAAGCCAGATTGATCAAACCAGGACGTATTTCCGATCCTCACGTCGCCCCTTCTTCGCTTTTAACAAAGCCTTCGCTTGTATATTGTCCCCCGGCGCCCTCACTTGACAGCAATTTCTCTTATTTGTCCCGACTTCAATCCGACTTTTGCCCACCGAGGCGCATTTCTCCAATCACGACGAAATCCCCCAATCGAAACGACCCATCAGCAGCAACAATGTCCTACAACTACGGCGCGCCTCCGCCGAACCAGTTCGGCGCTGCAGCCGGCGGCGCAGCTCAGAATCTACAATTTTACCCCACGGAATACTCGGCAGGAATGCAAAACCATGCGACATCACAGCAGGCAGGATATGGATATGGCGCACCAGGAGGCACGCCGAGTTTCGGCGGCTTCGGCGGCGCAAGTGCTCCTGGTGTCGGTGTCAGTGGACGCATGGGCGAACAAGGAGGGCTTCGAACCGGTTGGCTTGCTGCCTTCTCGACAGAGGGATATGACAGCGAACCACCGTTGCTGGAGGAGCTTGGTGTCAACTTTGACCACATCCAGAGGAAGGTACGTCATGCGCCATCATGTCCAGCCTCGTCTGTTCTTCTTCAATGCTAACGATTGGTCGCCAGACTCTCGCAGTCCTGAACCCTTTCGCCCGAATAGATCAGCACATTATGGACGACTCCGACTTGGCAGGTCCCATCCTCTTCTTCTTCCTATTCGGTACCTTTCTGCTGGTGAGCGGCAAGGTTCACTTTGGTTACATTTACGGCTTGGCCCTAATGGGGTCCATTGCACTGCACACGATCCTCTCCCTCATGTCGCCTGATGGGTCAACATCCTCTCCTACGCCTGTTCCGACATATTCATCCTCGGAGGGCTACCCAGGCGATACATCATCCGGGGTGGATGGTAAAGGTCACTTGAGCTCGACCCTCACCTTCCCGAGAAGCGCAAGCGTTCTCGGCTACTGCCTCCTGCCTCTGGTGGCCACCAGCCTGATCGGTATCGTGATGCCTATGGACACCCCGATCGGCTATGTACTGACCAGTGCGGCCATCATGTGGTGTACGACAAGCGCCAGTGGCATGTTCTGTGCAGTCGGGCGCATGAGAGGCATGCGAGGATTGGTTGCGTACCCCTTGGCCCTGTTTTACGTAGGATTCGGCCTCATGGGCATTTTCAGCAGTCGTGGCAGTGGAACTCTGAGCCAGGCTGCTGGTGTTTCATAAAAGTCGCTTTCACAAGCACTCACAGTCTTGACTGGCTGGCTGGAACGGGCTGAATGCATATGCTCGATAGATACGATAGACTCGACCCCATGGACCAGATGGGAATCCGGTTCATTTGGATGGTACCAGACGGAAAAGGCGTGGAAAATAGCACGGCGTTGGGAGCTGATTCGCATGGTCGGCGTTGGCTGCCGGCTGCAAGGTAACGATGGGGAATTACTGGACGCGAGATCTTATTCAGCTGATACTGCTCAATCCGGCAGGAGCTTTGAAACTGGCAGACTCGAGGGTTGCTATACGCGATCTTGACTGGGATTTACCGAAAGGCCTCTGCCGGGTGTCCTTGCGAAGGAGATGACCCGTTCTTACCCGTGTAACTGGCAGAATTGTGTTGGTTGGATGACGTACTGCTGGCTGATGCATGCATATAATTGTTTCTCCGAAGGAAACCAAACCCCGAGGAGAGGCAGCGTTGCCGGATACGGTGGTGCGACCCCGGGTGGCTGTCTGCAATAAGCTGGTTGGTTCTTTATATGGTTTTTATGCGGCCCGATGTTGGTGCAAATGAACCGCAGGACTGGCCCGATTGGACATTAATAATAAAGCGATGGGTTCATGCACCATAGTGCCCACGTCCAGAGATTGGGGATATGGTGCAGTGTCATTCTGCAATGCTACGAGTTCTACTGTCAGACAGCTTTCTTGGGGGCGCGATCAGGACCGCGACAGATCAATGGGTCTCTGGGCACTTTATGAAGAGAAGCCCGGGGAAATGTAACAATATACTTACCAATGCCAAGTTATCATTCCCACACGTGACACCTTTCATTTTTGGCACTTGTGCCCGTCTTCAGTCGTTGTTGAGGCAATAGGAAATACCGTTAGGAGGCCGTGCAAAAGTGCTAATAGTCCTAGGCCCTAACCTAGGCGTTCAATCTCCAGCGACACTTACTCATCAAGTCACGATCGATGCATTGGGTCGTCATAAGCAGGCAGCATTCGACATTGTATCCAATCAGCCCTCGATTCGGGGGTAGGTTGAAAGAGTAAGTTGGAAGAACAAGGGGCCCCTGATTTCTCGCCGTATCCGATCTAGGGCTGACTCCTGTTGCCTGACTTTGAAGATAATGGGTGGGGGCTGTGGTCTTACTACAATCTGCTATTACAATGAGCAAAGCCTGCCCGCCTGCGCAGAAGTGCAGAAGCACATACGAAGGAATGATTCGCGCGCCTCGTTCGCTATGTTAAACACAAATCTAACCAAGCAATGTCGACTTATTCTCTTCGGGTCGAATTCGCCAAAGTGGGAGCTCGCATACGCTTCTAATCCTTCTACGTATATGGAGGTACTTTACTCGGGTCACACACACACTATTCTTAGACCAGATTGATTGGCGGATAACGGCCTATCCGTAACAGCTGGTTTATTGACCGGAAATACGACACAGGCAGGAGTGTGTGTGTGTCAGATGCTGACGACTGCGCTGTGTGACCCGTCGCCCGCCTTTTCACCCACGAACTCAGCCGGCCAGCGTATAGTCTAGTCGGTATGCGGGTACATCTTATCAGCCTTACAAAAGTGGACAACACCCAGCCCATACCGAACCTACATCAGGCATCAGAGGGAAATGTACTTGTTCCAGAATGACCTGCATCTAGCAAAAGTACTTAACGCGACGGGATTGGCCATCCGAGTCTCGGTGTCCTGGTGCTCAGCCCTGAGAGACAGCTTAAATGATAGAGTCAGCATACGCTCACAGCAAAGATGACTCCGTCTAAGTCGGTCAGCATCGGAGACTGAGCCACCCAGCAACCTAGGCCTTACTCTGGTCCTGGCCTTCCTTCAGCAAAGCTGCCATGACCACTTCGGCAAAGCCACCATTCAGGATTAGCCGTTGCAGGCTTACAACATGGGGGTTCATCTGTTGCCTGTACGGACACTTCCGACAACATGTATAGTGTCCGTCTGGCAGGGGCTGGGGTGAAGTAGACGATTCCTTCGTGGGTCCACAAGCCGGCAGTGAGAAGGTGAGCAGAAAGACATATGCACACTGGTTTTTGATGTATAAATGGTTCACCTGTCGCCCAACACATGTTGTCGAAGGAACCAGACCACAAACATCACCATTTACAGAGTTATCTTAATAGAGCCTCTTACACCATATTATACAAATATCTTTTTACTCAGTATACATTGTGTTTCCAGATACAACACAAGTATGACCCGTGTCACTCAGCTCGTCGGGCTCCTTGCCTTCTCCTCTTCTCTCCTTTCCCCCCTCGTTGCAGCTCAAGTCGACGGCAACCGTGTTATCGATACAACCATCGACTCAAGACAGGTTGATGGAAGCCGCGTCTCTGATGCCACCGTCGACTCCCGCCAGGTTGATGGGTCTCGTGTCTACGATACAACCGTCGACTGGAGGCGACAAGTTGACGGGTCTAAGTTCGAAGAAGACGTTGAGGACATCGAAGCTAGACAGGTTGATGGAAACCTAGTCTCGGGCAAGGCCGATATCAATGCTCGGCAGGTGGATGGATCTAGTGTTGAAGAAGGTGAAGACATCAGCTCCAGACAAGTTGATGGGAACCCGGTTGGCGAAGCCGATATCGATGCTCGACAGGTGGACGGAAGTCGCTTTGCGGACGATGAGAGCATCAATGCCAGGGACAATGAGGTGACTGTGCAGGTGGTTAAGGATTTCCCGCTCCGGATTATGCCCCTTGGTGCCTCAATCACCCAAGGCATCAAGTCCACAGACGGGAACGGATACCGCCTGACAGTCCACGACCGTCTTGTCTCTGGTGGTTGGAAAGTCAACATGGTTGGATGCAAGGCGGACGGCAACATGAAAGATAACGTGAGTCTTTCATATAGTTCATCTCATTCCTCAAGTATAGTTGCTAATAGTCTACACAGCACCACGAAGGCTGGCCGGGTTACACCGTAGACCAGGTGCACGGCAAGTTCACCGGTTCCAAGAGCCTGAAGCCCAACGTGGTCCTCCTCAACGCCGGCACCAACGACTGCGCCCAGAACATCGACACCGGCAAGGCGGGCAACCGCCTCAAGTCCCTGGTCGATGACATCTTCACCTCGATCCCTGGCGTCACCGTTGTCATTTCGACCCTAGGCCCCAGCCGCCACAACGCCGCCTGCCACTCTGACCTGAGCAAGCAGTACCGCAGCCTCTTCACGAGCTACCAGAAGCAGAAGCGCCGGGTCGCGCTCGCTGACCTGGACAAGGAGCTCGATATCAAGCACATCGGCAAGGACGGCACCCACCCCAACGACGAGGGCTACGTAGCCGTGGGCAACATCTTCCACGATGCAGTCAAGAGGGTCGAGGGCCAGATTCAGAAGCCGGCTAAATAAGCAATTCGCCAGTCAGAGTTTTGCTTTCTTTTCAATTACATGGGTTGTCACGTTTAGAATAGACAAGGGAAAGGCGTCAAGATCCTAGAAGCGAGGTCTTCACAGACTAGTAATGGTGTTTGGGTCTGCATGCTATTGCATTTATATATTTATCGAATTTTATCTTTTCTCCCAATACTTTTATAGTTTTGTAGCTCGACCTGTTATTTCATGACTCACAATACACTGCAAAGTGGTGAGTATATATGAAGCACGAGGCCTCAGAATAGAAAGGTCAATTTTGAGCTTTGATGGTACAAGGAAGTTTTAGACAATTGTATGTCGCCTCAACTGTTGACTTCCGATGTTGGAGCTTGTGTAGCCGGAGTCGGAGCCGGAGCAGGCCAGGAACGTCCAAAGTACAGTGCCATGCTTTACGTCACTCGAATCTGCTTCCATTCCTTAGCTCAGTAGAGTGGAAATATGCATGAAGACATGAAGGAATGGATCAGCCACCACGTGCCACACCTAAGCTGACACGTTCGACAGGGTTCGGGAGTCAGTCTGTCAGCCCTATTTCCCCTGTTCAGTCCTGCCCCCCCTGCGCCCATCAGTTAGTATCTAAGTAAGCCACTCGAATCATAGTACCCAATGAGATGGTAACTATGGAGAACAAGCTGAAATGAAGCATTCATAGTAATAGGTGGTCATACTAGGGCTTACTTGAGCATTGAAGGCAGTTTGATACTGTACAGATCGTATGTATCGTATATCGGTCCTCATTCAGGTAATCAAATTGTTGTTGCCCATTTCAATTTATGGGATGTTACTGCGGTAATAAACGGGGGCCCCTAATGATCTTTCAGGGGGTCTCGGGCCCGCTGCAGAAGGTTGTTCTTTTTTTAGCTGACCAGTTAGTTCACTGGGACGCGGGTGGCGGGCGGCACTGCATTGCACCTGCACAGTAAACCTTAGGTACCTAAGCAACTAAGGTAGCCCCCCACTTCCTTCCTACATACCTAGGTAGCTTTAATTAGGTAGTGCTGAGGGGAAGGATTTCGGACACTCTCTTTTCTTCCGAAATTGATCCAAATCCTCCCATCTACCAAGTTGTCTTGTGTCTTGTGTCTATTGATCAATTGCCACGAAGCCCAGTTTGACTTGCTAGCTGCGCTCGTCTTACTTGTTTCCGGCCGTTTGAAGCAGGCTCTAGGATTCGCTCACGATACAGGTCAACCCCATGGGGGGAGACTTGGTTGAGGGAGGGGGCTCGGCAGGCACCACCTCGGCGGGGTCTCCAGTCCAACAACCCGCCAAGACCAGTAAACGTCGATACAGGTCGTACAATGCCGAAGACGTACAGCGAGCTATCCATGCCGTACGCCAGGACGGCATGTCGCTACGGAAGGCTGCCATATCGTTCAATGTCCCCAAGACCTCTCTCGCTGACAGGCTGGGTGAGAACCGCCCCAGCCCTCCACCACTAATTAGCCACCAGTCGGGAGGACGAGGACGAGTCTATACCCGTTTCACTTGGACCAAAGACGACGTGACCAAAGCCATGCTCGCCATTGAGGCCGGCAAAGGAACTTCCCAGGCTTCCAAGCAGTTTGGAGTGCCTTTTACCATACTCAACGCACAGATCCGGGGCCAGAAGCCTAGAGTTTTGAAGAAGGAGACGGCAAAGCTGACCATGAACCAAGAGATGCTCATGGCACAATGGGCCGGTGCCCAATGCGACCTTGGATTCCCGCCGTCAAAAGATGAAATTTACGATCTGGCCAACAGGGTGATGCTGAAGAACGGGGCTGGTAAGAGTCTTGGTAAACAATGGGTAGGACACTTTTTGCGACGGAATCCCCATATCAAGGTACGCGGAGCCGAGGCCACCGAACCTCTGCAGCCACTGTTTACTTCTGCCGTCTTCGAAGCCCCGACACAGGGAGTCACAGATGATACTGGAAGCCCCTCGAGCATTGCTGGTACGTCGGCGACTTGATTAATTTACTATGCTAGTAAGATGGCTTAAACTCGGCTCGCTGTGTACTCCCTGTGTCGGGTTGTAACCTGTTCCTCCTCGGTGCGACCAAGCGCCAATTGACTACAGTCAGTCCGGCGATTCGCAACCTCAAATCTTGCCCGGAGTGAAGATAACCTCAAATGTCTCTGCTCCTCGTATAATGACATACACACGGACATAAACCCCTAGAGACTTGCTGGTTCCTGGATAGTACCTCGATCACTCGAACTAGCCAAGGTTATCCAGATAGTCATCACTGGCCTACGGGTTGGGCTCTCTTGAATTCAATCTTGTCCATGGGGTTTGGGCTTTCGGCGGGCCCACGGATGACTCGCTGGTACCTTTCTGTTGCACCATCCGGCATTCTCAAATCATACTGGAGCAGGATGTGAGCCATAATGAGTTTGATCTCATTTGCCGCGAAGAACCGACCAGGACTGCCATCATTAGCTGTGCTTCCGAGCTGTTCGACTTCATAACTCACCATGCATGTTTGCCGTAACCAAAGGCCATGTTCTCCTTGGTGACTGTTACGAACTGGTATTGTTCTCTGGTCTTGTAGTTGATGGGATCGGGCTTCGTCGCGTTACGCAGGTCCAGAAATCGATGCGGGTCGAAGACATTGGGGTTGGGATATAATTTCGGATCACGGTTGACGGGGCCTAATGGTGTTTCAATGAAGATGCCAGCGGGGATTTGCGTTCCGTTTTTCAACGTGACAGGCTGTGCAATGTAGCGGGGAAAGCGAGCTTTGGATGTTAGCAAATGCTACGATTCTGACACTAGGGGGATGACGGGACAAACATTGGGAAATCGGATTCCATCGCTGAGATTCCCTCATCACACTATCAAGCAACTTCATCTCATAGAGTGCCTGGGTCGTCAGAAGCCCGTCGTTATTCCTGAGCACTTGTTTGATCTCGGCCCGCAGCTCATCGACCAATTGAGGCCGAATCACAATATCATTCAGCAGATCAGTCACGGCACTGGTTGTTGTATGTATCGCAGCCAGACTGAGCCCAAGCTGCAATTCTGCCAGACGATCATCGTCAACTCCGTTGGACTCGGCCTTATTCAGCATCCACTGGAGCATGTCGTCAGAGAGCTCGCTTCCATTCTTCATTGCCTCCTTTCGTTCACGGATGATAGGGAACAGGAAGTCTCTGGCCTTGCGCCGATGCTCGAATACCGTTTTGAGCTCAGGGATGAAATACTGAGCAATCGGCCTGAGAAATCTGTGCCATGTTTTGAGGCTCCTCACGGCCATGAAGAGGTCCACAGTGTACATCGTGCTGGCGTAGATGTATTCCTCGCGGCGGCAGAGATCGGGCCCTAAGAAGATGCGGCCGGATACGATAGCCACAATGCGTAGGATCTTATTGTAGGCAACGTGTGATGTCCAATCGTCGCAAGGGCCTAGTACCTCGTCGACTGTCCGCTCTGCCTCAGCGGCCAAACCTGGATTGATCCGATCTAGGAATGCACATTAGACGGGTCCCAAGGAAAGTCGAACAATACTTACTTAGACTTCTCGTCAGATCAGATCGGATCATATGTGCCGCAAAACCGGAATCGCCAGCTAGTCCTGTGTACTTGGCCTCCACAGTCTGGGGAGAAATCAGTCGCAGTCACTGTCCGAGATTCCAGAACGCATACCTGGTTCAGCCCAACAACGTTGTCGACCACCTCGTCCGACATACCCCTGAGCTCTTGCAGAGCTTCTGGGGGCAAGACGATGACTTCCCCTGATACGCGTTAGTGAGATGGATAGATTGGTGACTTGGCCACGTACCATCAGAAGTAGTTAGTCGATATGCCTGATGTCTGAAAAGTTCATATCCCTTCTGGTACAGCTTTGCCGCACCCGTCTGATATTGCTTCCGGCGCTGCTCAGAATTGCCATAGTCAGCGCCTAGCAGTGGCAGGTTACTCTTGCTGGTCCCAACACTGGACACGGCGTAAACGACAATGGTGAACAAAGCCACCGAGGCCAGCACCGGAAGCCGGTCTAAGATGATCTGTGATAGCTGGTACATCTCCATGGTGAATCGTTTCTGGGGAGTTATGGTAGAGAACAACAACTGCGTGGAAGTCGCACGGTCGCGAGGAGGAATGTTTCACACCATTGAGAGAATACAGGCTCGGGGAGTCGGGTCTACCTATTTATGGGTGGTATATCCATAGTCGTTACTCCACGTTCATCAACGAGGAATAGTGACAGGAAGGAACGCCCGAACCCGAGTTATGCAATGTTGCAGTGCGATATTCAGGACATATCGGACACAAGTCCCGGACTTGATGCGTAGCAATGGAGATTAGTTAAGAGTGGTGAAGGTGGCAAGTGATTGGCCCAGCTCTCGGGAAGTGTTCAATGCCGGGCAATCGTCAAGTTCGTAGCCAATCACGTTGCCGATTACTCTCTGACTTGCGGGGGTCTGTGGCGCTATACTACGTCAAGAGACCATCAGGCATGAAAAGAAACTACCGCCTGCTGCTTGCTTGGTAGTTTTCATAAAACGGGATCCAGTAATGGAAGAGAACCATTCGTTGTTTGGTTATTTCATTGCTGATCACGCCGCTAGCAGACCAACCAGCCTCAGCTCCTCGAGCTACCAGTACATAAGGTTAACCTACTTGGAACCCCAACCTAGTGTAGGAGAAGGCAGGGATAGGAATCCCTTCCGGCGCATTCAACTCGATTAACCTTAACCTAGTCCATAAGCGACATCACCCGCATCGCATCGAGCCGACGAGAAGAAGTGGGTGCTTCATTAAGGTGGGGCTGTGAAGCCAAGCAGGTACGCTGGGCATCGTTAGTTGGCCGGGTACCTAGACAAACACCGTGACACGAACACGCACGTACGTGTTCATTGACCTGGAACGTCGATGGACGGCTACGCTCCGAGATGCGACTGGGGGCAGATCACCCCCAGGGCGGCATGGGGAACGGCCTCTGTTTGGTTTCCGTATACCCGGCCTGGCAATATATCCAGGCCACATAGTTCCGCCATTACAATTGCGGTGTTATTGATATAACTCTCTAACCAACTCGATGGAATGCTGAGAGCCCAATTCCTCTTCACCGTGTCTGGTCTACTTCTTTCTTCGTCGGGTTTAACGACAGCCACAGGTCTGCAGTTCTGGAGACGACAATGGATCGTACAGGCGGAGAGGTTCTTGGCGGTATTGAGCCAGGCGGCTTGACTGAGGGGTCACAAGCCGCTTTACTCGACCTTGATCCAAATATCTCACTGGAATATCTTCGAAAAGCGTCTGCTCTGAGCGGCAAGCCGGCGCCTGTCCATGTTCCCAGAGAACAGCTTGTACTTGTTCATAATGCCGAGTTGCAGAAGCTGGCGCACGACAGCAAAGGGCCAAGACCGGTCAAGAAGATATCGCTGTCTCTGGCCTACCCGCCTTCGACCAAGTCGGTCATGAGCCTCAAAAAGGTAGGCACACGTTTGTTTCCAAGACAAAACTAGCTTGGCCAGACAGATATGCTAAAATATGCCATAGATCTACCTGGAAGACTTGCTGGTGGAGATGCACCACGAGGACAAGGTCTTGGTGCTCAGAACCATCACGGAACACTACCCCGGGGCCGGAACCGTTACCATCGTCGAGGATGAGACAGGGGATACGGAGAAACTCGCAGTCTACAACCAGAGCAAAGCCTCGACGTTGTCATCTCTGCCGGTAGGTTCCGTTGTCGCTATCAAGGAGCCTTACTACCAATTCAACGGCGATGGTGATTTCATGATCTGCGTCGATCACCCGTCTGATATTGCGCTACTGGACGATAGGCATCCGCTGGTGCCAGGATGCTTTCGTGGGACGAGCGAAGGGGATGGTGAGGAGACACCAGCCGCATGGGTTGGCAAGGGGGACAAGTCCTTCATCGGTAACAATTTCCCAGAAGCAGTGCGATGGTAAGTTCCACCAATCGATGGTGTACAGGGGAAATGAGTTGGAAATGCTTACGATCTTTCCAGCTACTCTCGAGCAATAGATCTGATGACCAAATGTGACGAAGCCCGTCTAGCGAACGTGCTGGGGAAACGGGCACGTATTTATCTTTCCCTGGGATGCTATGACGACTCAATCGCTGATGCTTTGGCATCCCGAGACGGCAGCAAGAACGACTGGAAAGCACACTTGGTGGCCGCGAAGGCGTGCTACCAGCTTCAGAGGTACGAGGAGGGCCTACAGCATCTTGAGGCGGGCTTGGAGAAGAGCCCTTCCGAAACGGTCCTCCAGAAGGAACGTGATAGATGCCAGGCCCGGGTCCGGGAAGCGCTGGAGGGGAACTTCAACTTTTGTGCTCTGTCCGCGACCATCAACCGACGCAACATTCACCTTGATGCCGCCAGTTTCATACGAAAGACCGAGGTCCGCAACTCGGCCATCCACGGCCGTGGATTGTTCGCGACGTGCGACATCGCGGCCGGAGAGCTCATCTTCTGCGAGAAGGCCGTGTGCCTCCCCAACGAGTACAACGTAAAGCACAACGGCGCGGCGCTCTACGTCAAGCTCGTCGAGGCCTGCATCTCAAACCCGTCGCTGCACCGGGAAGTGCTGCAGTTGCACAGCGGCACCTATACAGGCAGCGCTCGGCCGTACGGCGACGTACCGGTCGTCGACGGAGCGCCCATCATCGACGTGTTCCTGCTCGAAGCGATCCGCCGCGCCAACTGCTTCATGGGTCCGCACAACTCGTCGACCGCTGCGGGGCCGGCGTGGTCCATGGAGCGCGACGGCATGGCCCGGGGCATGTGGCCGCGGGCCGCGCGCGCCAACCACGCCTGCTGGCCCAACAGCTCGCGCGCCTTTCTGGGCGACCTCCTGATCTCGGTCGCAGCGACGCCCATACGTGCCGGCGATGAGATCACGCACGTCTACCTGCCGCCCCGCGCCGTGCCCGAGTCCCGCGCCCGGCAGTTCGTCTCCTCGTGGGGGTTCGCGTGCAGATGCCAGCTCTGCACCGCCGAGGCCAAGTCGCCGGCTTCCCAGCAAGCGAAGCGCCGCGACGTGCTCGAGGAAATCTCGATCGTGATACGGAGGCAAGAAGAGAAAGACAGCATGAGGAAAAGGGGGGGCATAACTAATGGTACACCTGCAACGCCGCCGCCGCCGCCTCATTCGGCTCTTCGGGCGGTGGAGAAGCTGACACGGAAGCTTGAGGATCTGCACGAGGAAGAAGTATACGGAACCCTCCCGCGCCTCGCCCTCGTGTGGCCCACCATGTGGCTGCTGACGGCGTACCGCCAGATGCGGAACCACGCGAAGACACTGAAGTGGGCCGCGCAGGTCCTGAGGAACTTCGGGTTCCTACAGGTCGCGACGGCAACGGCGAAAGGAGAACCCGAGAACTGGAACGTTTTCGACCAGGAGCCCGCCGGCATCGCCACTTTTGAGGCGGCCAAGGCGTTGCGGCACGCCCGCGATGCGAGCCTGGCCCTGGGCCATCTCGATGCGTCAAAGCAGTGCGATGATGCGGCCAAACTGGCCTGGAGAATTCTAGTGGGATTTGAGCCCGAGAAGGAAGTCCAGATCTCGGATTGGATTGGGGATGAGTATAAAGGGATGGGTAAATAAATTGCACGCGTAGGAATACTATCCATACATTTGGAATATACATACTCCGGCATTTACTATGTATCCGACTCTCTGCGTCGGAGCCAACCCAATGACCATGTTTATCATATAGTCAAACAGCAAGCCAAGATTTCCTTATGTTAAACACGTGTAGGCATATAGGACCAGATCGGTGCTATCATGTTGGTGTCATTTGCATTCATAATCTGTCTGTCTGTCTGCTTACGCCAGTGTCCGAAGTTCAACCATACTCCGGCTTGATAAAGAAATTCTGCTCTAAGGAACAACAAGAAAAGGCCGCGAGTGTTCACGCCCGCCCAGGAGTGCCATCCAGCTTTCATAGGGATATGCCATACCATACTTTCGACTTGTGACATGATTCTTCTTCCCCTATTTCTATCCACTTTGTCTTCGGGGGTCATGTGTACCGTCTTTTGAACCCCTCTCACTTGCCTTCTTGACCGAGGCCTTGACTAGCAGCACTCTCGCCAACGCGGAGCTCCTCTTCCGGCACACCAACACCAACGCTGCCGGTGATACTCAAGCTGCTGAAAGCCCTCTCCATACCTGTGCCCCCGGTAGCTCTACCTCGCCCGCCAGCAATGCCCGTACCGCCTCCGCCCACGCCAGTGGCTCCGCTGACACCAACACTGGCAGTCGTGCTCACACTCTCGCTTCGGACCCGGCCGCCAGCCGAGGCATCGCTCTCCCGTCTTTCTCGAACCGCTTTCTCCAACTCCTTGATCCGGCGCTTGAGAGTCTCGTTTTCGCGCTTGGCTGTCTCAAGCTCCTGGCGGTAGTGCGCCGTCTCTTCGTAGCGTAACGTGGCCGGCATCAGGCCCGGAGACAGTTCCGACCCCGGAGTGGCCGCCACGCTACCATGGGTCGAGATCTGTCGACGTGGGAAGTAGCCGCCGCTGACGCTCGTGAGGGAGCCGTGCTCGGGATCCTGTCGGGAATACGGGTTCGGCGAGCGGTTGCGTGACGTGCTGCGATGCGACGTCGTGCTGTTCTGGCGGGACATGGACATGGCGCTGCTCCGGGGGTTGCGGGCCGCCTCGAGAGCCGAGGTGCCGCCTGCCGAGTGAACGGCGGATAGCGGACCCGTGGTCGAGCCGGCGGCGGCGGCATGGCTAAGGCTGCGCGTGCTCGTGCTAGAGCTCGTCCGCTGGTGACGTCTATCGGAGCTGGTAGTTGGGAGGGGGAAGCCGGGACCCGACATGAGGTGAGTATCGACAAACGAGGTGGGCTGGTCTATGGATGCCGAGGCCGAGTGTGACGAGGTGTTGGAGACGACCGATGAGTTCTGCTGTGCGCGGAGGATGGTAAGGTCTCGAGTGAGTCGGTTGACCTGTGTAGAGATAGGTAATATATAGTTAGATCACTTGTTCATGGAGCGAGTGGCTGTGGATGCACAGCAATATTGCAATGAACATACCAGCAACTCTTGCTCCTGCTCCAACTGTTGATGTAGTTCAGCGGCGGTTAGGGGGCGCGGATGACGGATCGGACCAGGTCCCGTCTCTGCGGGATCTGGCCGGGTTGCGGGTGCCGGCGGCGGTGGCATGGCCATTGGTAGAGCTGGATTTGGCAAGGAAGCGGGGAGAGGTGGAGAAGGCAGAGATGTAGAGGATGTTCTCTGGTGGTAGGTCTGCTGGTTAGAGGGTAGGATGTTCAGTTCTGGTGATGCTGAAGTCGGAGGGCCCGTGTGTTGCTGTGACTGTGACTGTGACTGTGACTGCGAGGATGGTGCTGCCCCAGCTTGTTGTTGTTGCGTGGTCGAGGTGCGACGCGGGGTGGCGTAGGGCGAAGTCGGAATGGAGTTGATGTCGGGCATGATGAAGAATGCACAGTAGGGGGGTGGTGGTCTGTGGATGTTTGGATATGTTTGCGGACAGCAGCTCTGGGCTAGACAAACCGAGCGCGGTGGTTCTATGGTTCCCGGCCTAACCTCGTGGACATTCGATGAGGCTGGGAATCGGGGCTATCCTATCACATACGCACGATTGAGTTTGGGAGGTACTTGTGTAAGTAGTAGTAGGTAGGTATGGAACAAATCGGTTTGGGGCTGCGGGTTGGCGGGTATGGAGTCTATGGACAGCGTGAAGGAGGATACAGTCGTGGACACCGACTTTTCGGAACTCCTGAAGGGTCACTTGATTCGACGCGGCGTCACTCGTACGACGGACGGCCTTGTTGTTGGATCAAAGGTTTTTGTTGTCGATGTTGATGATATGATACACCTCTCGTCTCGCGCTGCTGCTGTCGGGATTGTTACTGGATGGTCCCTGGCCTCGAAAAGGATGGGCGGACGCGTTTAGTGGTCGCATAGCAGCTCCCCCACTGCAGAGTCCACTGGAGGCTGATGCGGGGTTGGAGGGTTGGAAATGAGCTTCCCAGCCTCACGTAAAGCAACGGCCCATCTGCTGTCACTAGTCAAGATTGGCATTGACGTGACCTGTGTGTGGCTTATCCTAGGTACTTGATGAGAGCAATGCTGAAGACAGCTGTGCTGCTGTGGCTAGGGGTTATTTATGCAGCGTACATGTAGTATAAACAAACTGGTCAACCCTCCCAATACCTCTCCGTACTTGCAGAGTATATATCTTGATTCGATCAGCTAGTTATTCGAGCCTTCGTTCATGGTATTCTGTGGACATTGACATAGAATCGAATAGCATAGCTGGTGCGGCCATTGAGAGGGACCACCTAGGTAAAGTATGTATGTACTTAGTTTATTCGTACATACGACCTGGAGCTCGACGGGTGTAGCTTTGAGGCAAGTACATCCATAGGTCCAGATGTGCCTAGCTCAAGCCAATTCCAGTTCAGCTTCGGGCCTGAGGCTCCGGGCCTAAAGCTCCGGGCCTAGTACGGTACCTGCTTTGGCCATTGGCCCATTGTTTCAATGTATCAAATGTAATACCTACGCCTGTCGCAGCCATCAGCCATCAGTCATCCCAATTCTCTCCTGTTATCACCGATAAGTAGCTTATCGATGGAGTGACAGGTAGTATGACGTATGGGGCCGAAGTGCCTCCTGCACCTGTAGAGTACTCACATATATGGAGCCCATGACTTCATTACGTCTCGATCTGATGTCAGTTTGCGATCTCGCGGGGCACTTTTCACGGACAAAGAGCTGCGGCATGTTGCATATCCAGCTGGACAAGCGCGTTTACGGCCGCCTTGGTGCTTGGTTTTAGCCTTTTGGCCCGGCTGGCAGAGGAGCGAACTGGCCGGAGAGAAAGGAGGGGCAGCAAGGGAAGGAAGGGATCGATCAACCGTGATTCATGTACATAACCCGTCTTGATGTATTCGACTGCTCGTATTTAACCCGGCTCCCAAAACGTCTACTGCTCTCTCTGGTCCTCGTTGTTTTTTCCATACCCAAGCTCTTTACCTACTACACTCACCAGACCTCGACTGTCTACACCAAGCAACCACACACTCCACCAACACAAACATACTACATCACATCACAATGTCTGCCCAAGAAGGTCGCCAGTCCCCTCCCCCTGAGGCCCAGTCCGGCCGTCAGCAGCAAGACGCTCCCGGCTCCGGCAAGGGCGCCGACAAGGTCGACTCCGGTGACAAGAAGGGCGAGATGAAGGACCAGCTTGCCGTAGGTACTCCCCATTTCATGCAAATAACCCCCCTCGACTGTCGCAAATACTAATACTCCTTCTACAGGGTCTCTCCTCAAACCCCAAGGGTGTTCTCGATGACGCCGTCGATGCCAAGTTCAGCAAGACGACTGAGCCAGGTGCTAAGTCATCCTAGATTTGTCCGGTTGTGGATCAAGAAATAAATGAATAACGCATAATGGGGAGGATTACCAGCCATGCGTGCCAGAACGGATGGCGCATCGCAATGATCACGATGTTCATGACTACGCAGGAACGCCAAACCTGTACACTTAGATTCCCATGATCAATAATAGAAGCCTTGAACTTCTTCCAAACCTCAATTTTCCAATTAGTGACACAATCGATCTTGATTAACTACTTGCCAGGTGCTCTAATAACTTCATTATATATAGTTTGAAGTGTGTACAACCATATGATGTATACGGATAATTTTCTCTCTACAAGGTAGATTTCAAGCTTCTATATTTGGCATGAGTAGTCTGTACTCGATGTGTAATACCATCCTACTTATTGGAACTTCCGCCATGAGTAGTCTGGCTGTTGATTTGTGCAATCGATATTCATCTTACCGAATCCAGTCGTATGTTGAGTATGTTAGTTCTCAAAAAGGTCATTTTATTTACACGTTAGCTCTATTAGTGCAGCACAGCGCCATAATAGCAAAATAACAAAGGTCGAAGCGTTACGATCTCCTGAGTTGGTATCACAGTAGCAAAAGCTTGTTCAACATAACTGATCAGATCACCCGGGAAAGGGCCGCATTGATTGCTTCGAAGAGCTCATATTTAAAAGCATAATTATAATCGTAATCTCATTGCAGAACGTAGTGGGAATCAAGTCGACTAAACTAATATAGGCACACCGGAACCGCTAGGTATCATCCACCCTCATTCATGCCTTCTCAGAACCGAACTCCTTGGTGGGAAGCGGGCCAGTAGGATCGAGGGGCGTGGACTCGGCGGTGCCAGCCTTGGGACCAGGCTGGGCAACACCGGTAGAGTCGGTGGCACCAGTTGTACCGGCGGCACCAGCGGCTGCCGGGGCAGCAGGTTGCTCCTTGCCAAAGACACGCTCCAGACCCGAGGCCTTGTAGGCGCTGCCTCCGTGGCTCTCCTTCTTCAGGTCTGCCAGGCGGCGGGCCTCGGCGTGGATGTCTTGCACTTGGCGCGAGCCGACCGTGTAGAAATCGACCAGCTTCTTGCCGGTCGGTGTGTTGGAGGCCTTCTCGAAGTAGGAGCCGAGACCGAAGATGAGGCTGCTAGCACGTTGCGTGATGTTGTAGGACTGGTCGGTGGCCTTGGCCTTCTCCGTGGCGTGGTACTTGTTGTCGAGGTTCTGGAGCGTCGTCATGAAGCGGTTGGTGACTCCGTGCTTCTGGTCCAGCTCGATACCGCGCTGGAGGGCGGCGTCGCCGACAACATAGCCGTGGGCAAGGTACTCGGCCAGGATGCGGACGCGGGGCTTCTCTTCTTGGGTAATCTCGTCACTGTCGCGGTCGGCGTTTGTCGTGTAGGTAGTGTCGTCGTTCTTAGCGCCCTCGGCAATGACCTCGATTTGGGAACCGCCGAGCTGAGTGTTGTTGAGGAGCTGGGCAGTCTTGGCAGCAGTCTCCTTCTCGAAGATGACGGTAGCTTCTTGGGTACCGTTGGCATCGGTGGTGACCTTGAGGTCGGTGATCTTGCCGCTGTGGGTTCGCGCATTAGTATTGGAGGTTTCGTGCATAGATGTAGTGATGCCAGCAGAAACACGAGCTTCGAGTGGCACACGCAATAGCTTACCAGAAAGCGAAGAAGTCCTTAATCTCTTTCTCCGAGGTGCTCGAAGAGATGTTGCGGACGTTTACAGTAGTGCTGGGCGCCATCTTGTACGACGATGTAGTAGTGCGATATAGTTGGGAAGTAGTTGTGTGTGAGTGCGTGAGTGAGTATGAGTGTTGTTGTAGGAGGTAAGTTGGGGAGAAGAGGTGGTGGTGGAGAGGATTCAGATTGATGGGAGAGGGGGTATGTATGGGATTTGTATTATTTTATTCCAATGTCCAAGTCCAGGTCGCTCCTTTATGTACTCTACCAAAGTAACCTAGTTAGGTCCAGTATTTGATGAATGCAGCACAGTAGAAAGCACCAGTCCCTTCGCTCCTCGCTCCTCGCTCCTCTACTTCCTACTACCTAGCAGTATTGAATCCATGTACAGAACCCATAACTTGGTTTGGCTGCTACGGGCTGTGATGCTTGGCATGGGCCTGTCGCAAAGAGGGGCAAACATCTGAAAGACAAACCACGTCATTTCCCTCTCCCCCATGTGGCTGCCTCCCGAAAAGTGGATTCATTTCCGATGCGTCTGTCGCACTGTCGCCCGCCCAGGAGCCCGCCATCCTTCTGCTGTGACCTGTCCTCGTCGCAAACTACGTGGCGGTGCCAGTCTCCCCAGTCTGCCAGTCTGCCAGTCTGCCAGTCTGCCAGTCTGCCAGTCTGCCAGTCTATCTGACTTGACTGCGAGACTGTCTGGGATCAAAGTTCCTTCTCAATCTTGCCAAGCTTCAATTGATGTTAGTGAAGTGTAGGCCATTTGTTATTCGCCCATAATTGTCCATGATAGTATTCCAATCGTTGTGCAAATTACCATTTACCCTCGCCCCTCACTTGCCTAGGTCGATTGAATTATGTACTTACCTATGCGCCTTCGAACAAGTACGAGCCTACAAGCCTACCAGGCGGGTGTAGGTTCGGGGCCGGACCATTGGCCGGACCGCCTGACAAGTTGAACCTTTCCACTGCCACCTTTCCGACGCGTCTCTCTGTGCCACTCCACACGGCCATCTACGTTCACATGTGATATCTATACCCAATCATTAGCTGTTGGTATTCGGGTAAGGTTACTTATTTGCATGCTGCATGTTGTGACTGTGGAGGAAGAATAAGAAGAAGAAGAAGAAGAAGAAGAAGTAACAATTATATTAGATTATATTATATACCAACATGAAACGCCTGAACACTTCGGTAAATATGTATGTACATGCAATCACTGGGAACGACGAGGCGCCGCCTTGAGATGACCTCGATCCAGCTCGCTCACGCCACGGATGATCCAGCGTGACTACCAACTGTTGTGCTGCCTCCGTTTCGACAGCTTCGACAGCTGTAGCAGGGGGTCGCCATTTCTTTCTCCCTCTTCATCATGGCCGCCTCCCTCCTCTTCGTCTTGTGTCCCTCGATTGCTGCTGGCAGCTTGGTCGCCACTATCAGCGCTATGCAAACGATGGCGCCAGTTCCCGCTAGCCCCACCCCTGTCAAGAGCGCTGCTCTATATCCACTCAGCACCCGCTCCTTGGTGACGGCACCCCTCGTCACTTGGGCCTCGACAGTCCCGCCGATGCCTATCCCAATTGACATGCTGTAGTTGATCACCGTCGCTACCAGGCTAGCCGCGATGCCCTGATGTTTTTTGCTCACCGAGTTCGACAGAAGCAGAGTCGCTGCCGGGAAACTCATGTCCATGCCCCACGATATCACCAGCATGCCGACAAAGGTTTGACCCCAGTATGTTTGGTCTTCGGGGACGGTGGCTATGAGTGCGGTAGCTGCTGCAAACGCCAGCATTGAGATGAGCATTGCAACAGGCGGCCCCAACTTATGGAGGACCATACCGGTCGTCATGGACGCAAAAATCCCCATGACGACTATCGGGCTCATCCAGCCCGTCGTAAGGAGCGGCGACAGTTTTCGTATGACTTGGAGGAATTGCCAGGTATAGAAGGACCATATCCCGAAACAAGCCCACCCGCAAGCAACAGCGCCCAGGATGAGCGACACCTGGGGCGAGAGGGCGTTGAGTGGGAGAATCGGGTTTTTGGCATAGTGGCATTCGATCATGATGAAAATACACATAAGAACACCGCCCACAATCAGCGCCTCCCATATGCACGGCTCATTCCAGCCAGAAATGTGCCCCTGGTTGAAGGCGAAGTTGATGAGGACCAAGGCAGAAACCCCGGCAGTCGCGCCGGGAATATCCAGCTCCAAGAGCCAAGCCCGGAAAGTTTGCGGCGTTTCCTTCTCAGCTGTAGCCGGAGGAATCGCATAGTATCCGATGATGGCAACAATGCAGAGGGTAAAGGAGAACGCCCAGTATGCCACCGGCCACCACACCAAAGCAAAGGCACTACCCCCCGCGGCTCCGATGATGGATCCGCAGGGAGCCATGGCAGCAAAAGCAGAAAACACCAGTGACTTCTTTCGACCCGGAGGATACGCCGCCCCCAGCAGGGCAATGGCATTAGGAAGACACATGGCGGCTCCCATGCCTTGCAGAACACGGCAGACGGTGAAAAGGGCGGGCCCGGAATAATAAGCCGCACCAGCAAGGCATGCCCAAAGTGCTGACCATAGGAAACCCGTGAGGAAGACGCGCTTGTATCCATATGCGTCACCAAGCCTGCCCGCGACGAGGATAAAAGTTCCTATAGTCAAGGTATAGCCGGCTATAAGCCAACTCAACTCGGACGGATTGGTGATGCCCCATGTCGACCCGATCACATGGATTATCGCCAAGGTCTGCCCTAAGCCAGCCTCTGTATAAGGAAGGAACAGCGTGCGATTAGTATTTGTCTCCCCAGAGCATCATTTGGCATTCAGTACTTACGAGTACATAGCTGAGCCATACATACGGTAGTCACGAAGAAGAACTCGTGCAATCCGGACATGCCTTCGTCGGCGGGCTCGTCCGAAACTCTCGACCATCTCAGGTGGTCGATGGTCACGGGCTTCTTCACATCAAGCGGGGCTATGGTGGCCTCTTGAGGAATCTGCCATACTCGATTTGGGGATGTCTGGTTTGTGCCTCCAGATCTGTAGTTGGGCCTGTAGTTAGGCCTGTAGTCTGACTGGTATTCAGGTCTATAATCCGACTGATATTCAGGCCTGTAATACGGGTGATCTTTGTCGGGTACAGATGGTGCGGCCGGCGGCGCGATCGGAATTGTGTCAATATCCGGGTTCGACTCGTCCTCGGGATAGATGCTCAAGCTGCGGACATATCTTCTATCCCTGGTTGCGTCGAAAGGCCCATATATCTCGCTCTGTCGGTTGTCGGTGGTACTGGTGCTCCAGTACGATTCGCGTATTTGCGCCATACTTGAAGCGTGGTGTGATATCACAGAGCTGATGCTTGGAACCTGCGGCTTGTAGACAAGCAAGGTCTACAGGGCCGGAACCACGTGAAGAAACCATGCCGTGTGATGTGCTTTATATGACTCGAAGCTGATGGGCTCTAGGTGCATGAGAGCAACATGAATGGCTGTTTCCTGTCACTGCGGACTTCCGTATCCCCATTTGTCTCATAGCTCTTCTCGTATGCTTACGGGCCAGGTGTACCAGAACTCTGGAATGACAACTCAAAGCCATAGCGGTCCAGCTGTTGGCTTTGGTGATGTGATGTATCAAGCTACCAATACGAGCGAAAGGAAGCGGAGCGGCTCCTCCCTTGGTGCTGAAGAGGCGGGTGGGCGCCATACCCAGCATCCGTCGCATCCATCCCATCCTTTGCATGGCTCGAATAACCATGCGATGTTCGCAGCAGGTTGTCAAATTCTCATAGAGGATTAGTCTGGCTAGGTTCACCAGGATGCTCCCGGTCTCCAGGGTGTAATTTTGAGTATTCTTCCTTCAGTTTTCGATTGTTCGATTCCGTCTGAAGTCACGTCATTCTACCCTCCAACGACCATGCCAATACGCGTGGGGAATGTTTCGATCGACTCTTGCATTCCACATGCAGCATGCATTACGTTCATGGCCATGAACACGGCGAGACATGTGTTGTTATGAGGAGCGGGATATTGTGATTGGAAAAGGTTAATCGCGTAACACGCAATCGTTGGGCCTCCGCGGCGGAGATGCACGTCCCGTCCCGACATTCAATTCGGCCCTGCCTCAACACGAAGCGGGAAGCAGAAAACGATTCAATCACTTATATGTCCACGATATCTAAGTACTTACTCTTCAAGAGGCTGACTGTTTTTGCGATGCTAGGACTTGGTCATGCTTGGACTCTCGCAGTACATGTTTGCAAGCTAGCTCGTGGCATGTCGTTGCTCCGGTCCTTGGCCCAGCTCAATACCAACGATTCCTTTCAAGGTTGGTCAAGCAATAGACTCCGGGTAGCTCCTATCTCCTATCTCTTTGCCGTTCCGTATTGGACGCCATCTGGCTCAGGTCTTCACCGTTGTCTGTGCCACCCTGACGACGACCGCAATCGCTCAGAATCAGCCCTAGGTTTCCCAACTAATAAATGGTCTCACTTTGGCAGGATCTCTTGAACTCAAAAGTTTACTACCACCACCGCATTACCAACCAGGATTCGGGTATCCTGATACCTGGCATCGCCGTGTTGTTCCTGCAGCTTCCCGTCCGCTATCTAAAGAAGCTTAACTTAAGCTTTCTGGCGCATCATCTGCTCATCCAATATCGCCATCCATGCATTCAGCTGGGGATACTGATTTGCATTACCTTATTCGGTGAGATTGAAACACAATGCATGGCTTTGTCGGATTTCATAGTGTTTTCTTCTTCTTCTTCTTCTTTTTTGTGGCGTGTCCAAGTTAGCTTTCCTGTCCGTCGCCCAACCCCTTTTCCTCGATGACTGATATGTTCCCAGAAAGTTGGATTCGACTGATGATTGTAACCCCATTGGAAAAGCGAGAATTTGGAGGGTATCCTAGCTGTCTTTTAATGGCTCTCTTGTTCAGCCTTCCCATATCCAGTGTTGGTGCTGGTCGATGTCATTTCACCGGCTATTGAACTAATTACACACAAAACTCATCCTTTAGAGAGGGTATGCTGAACTGGTTTTGGATTGTCAATGTGCTATTGGCATTGATGTCCCTGTATGCAACGTGGACCCTCACCAATCGGAGTGTTCTTTCTATTTCCCTTGATGATTGCGATGCCATCGGTAGAATCTGCAGTGGTCATCACGTCTAAACCAATGCGTATCACCGCGGAAGCGATACAATACTAACCTTGAACTGGCTATCAGGCCTGTTGTTGTTGTTGTTGCTGCTGCTGCTGCTGCGATCGCGGTCCTGAAGGAGTAGCCGATCGGCTCGAAAGAACCATCGTGGACCTGGGACGCCGCCTCGACCTGGCAATCCCGCCCGCCAGTTGCGCTGCCGCGCCCACCAGCGTGACGTCGGCCACCCACTCCATGAACATGGCGGCGGTCCACCCGGGGTTCCAGCACGCCGCGGCGTAGCACGTCACCGCCAGAACCTCGAAGACGGCACTGCACGCGACGGCGAGGAAGAACCAGGGCCGTCCCGGCAGATGGATCCGGTCGCGCGTGTGCTGCCGCACCGCGGGCGACATCAGGCAGAGCAGCACCGTCTCGTGCACGAAGAGCTGCGTCAGCCGCTGCCAGAACAGCGGGTCGTATTTGGTGTCGCACGTCGGGTGCAGCGCCGGCATCGTCGACGACGTTGAGATGGCCACCGCGAAGCCTACCAGGATGCTCGTGAAAACCGCGGTCGTCAGCGTCACGGCCCAGACTGAGTGCTGGGAGCAGGTAGACTTTTCGGGCATGGTGTTTCTTCTTTTCTTGCAGAGTGGTTTGCGTCTTTAAACCAGTGACACTTGGGATACGGCGGTAAGGTTTATGGCTTCTTGTTTTTCAATCTTGGTTTTTGGTAGTTTGGTTAAAGGGGGCCAACCCGGGTGGGAAAAACTCAAGAATAATTTATTCTTTTATATAGCCATGATAAATAAACGATCTTGTTTGCAACCTACATAAGTTGTTTATCGTCATCCCGAGTCACAGTCCCTGAGTAGGAACCACGCATAGTAAGTTCCAGCGATAGACACCTTGATATGTTTGTATGGTCAATTATTCAATCAACCATCGTTATCTCTGGATCACTTTCCTTTTCCTCAAACCATTGACATTGATCGCTCACTCTTGCGCGTACCCTCTGAAGCAGCCCAGAATCGCCATATCGCCAAGGTCAGAGCGGTCAGTACAAAAGTGACAGCCACGAATATCCATATGTAGGGTGACAGAATGCCGTCTGCGCCGCTCTGCCAGTCGAAGAAAGTCATAGAGAAGACAGTCTGGAATAGTGGGCTCGGTCAGTCAAGGTAATAGGTACAGAGCCAACTGATTTGCATAATAAAAGAACAGACTCACAGCAACAAAGGTCCCGGGAAGAAACGCCATCGTGAGTACCGCAATAGACCTCATGTGGCTACTGTCTCTCTGGGCGGCCTTCGATATCCCCACAGTCCAATTCGTGGTTTCCATTGTCGATTTGGCGATATCCAAATTTGTCTTGATATCTCTACGGGCAATATAGTTCCACTCCTATAATGCCCTGTCTTTAGCATGAGGCATCACAGCAAGTCCGGGGTAGCAACTGGAACAAATAGTGAAAAGACTTACGACCTGCGTTGCGAAGTTCATCCCATCAATCACAAGCGAGGACAGTCTGATCTTCTCATCATATTCTAGAAGTAACTGGTGCAGCCTTGTCTTGATTTGTGCATTTTGTCTAGCGAAGCTCCGCTGGAGACACTTTTGCTCAGTTGTTGTGTTGTCGAGAGATCCAGATGAAAAAGGACAAGTGCCATTAAGCTCGCTCTGTTGATGTTCTGTCAACCTTTGGAGCTGGGCCTTCCAGTTCTCCAGCCCGTTTCGTAGGTGGTAGAGCCCCATCCATTGGGACATCCTATCTGAGTCCCTCCCCGGATCCAGGAGACCTTCAGTGGGCTTCTCTTCGGTCAGGGTAGTAGATGAGGAGGAGGATGGTCTTTCGAATATCTCCGCCGCTTGTCTCGATTCGTTGCTGAACTCACACGCTCTCTGCATGAGCATGCCATGGAACTCGCTGACCAGCTTCGTGTGCCGGTCCCGCTCGACGTCGGCGAACAAGAGTGGCAGGGTCATGGGGTGCATTACCCTTTCCGGATTTCTTTGCAGTTTCTCAACCAAGACCTCGTTTATCTTGGCATCACATCCATAGACAATGGCGAACGTGAACCTCCTTTCGGGTATATATGTTGCAGAGAGGGCAAGGTCACCAGGCCAGGACGCGGCGGAACGACAGCTGTATACTGGGACCAGAATGAGTTCATCAGCATGGTCTCTATGGCAAGGTCTTTTTTCTTAGTTAAAAAAAACGCTCATACCAACTACTTCAGGGGCTCTGTCTGCCCACACACCGAGTTCAGCAGAGCAATGTGCATCAGTGTTGCGGTTGATCACTCGTACAATAGAGCTGTGCACCCAGAACATATTCGCTACCCTGTTGAAGATGCCTTTTGAGAATGGCATGTTCGAGAGTGCCGAGGGATCTTGCCATATGCTGTCGGCACGACTAGCGAGACTGTTCAGTAGTCAGGTATTGTTTCTGAAAAAATGCAAGTGATGCGGGCATCGACGTACATAACGCAAGCGCCGTCACTCCACTGAACAGCATCGTGCTCATATTCCTGTCTTGTTTCAGTACTTACTTCGTTTTAGTATCAGAAAAGAACCTCTATAATTACCTCAAGCCATTCTGACCACTCAGTATCATTCTTCAGCTCCCATGTTTCATGCAGCCTATTTGTCTTCTGTGCAGCGTCAGTCACATTGTTCAGTCCACTCCGACATGTATCAAAGGTGCGATGCAGTCTCACCTGATTTTCCCGTGAAATTAACAAAACTTTGTTGAATCCGGGCTTGAACCTGAGCACTTTCGTGTCACGATCAGAGATGTTCGGGTCACTCCTAAGCCAATCCATTTCTCAGAATTGTCGTGAGCAAAACGCTATCTGATCAGGAGAAAAAGGGGGTAGTAGGCGTCATCCTTATCATCATCATCACCATCATCATATCTTGATATAGATGACCGAGGCATTCTCGCCGTACCCCAAAGAAGTGTACTATCATACTCCTTCGCAACAGACCTATCTGCAGATCTATCAAAAGTGCCTTACCAATGCCGGGGTTCTCGCTTGCAGGCTCTCCGGCTGGTCTCCAGAGATCGGGGGCCCCACAGTTGTGCATATCGCATCTATGGTCTTCTCATCCCCGCCCGTTCTAATTCGGCCATATCACCTGTGATATGCATAGTCGCTGCAATCTTCCCATAGGTGGCATTGCTCGCTGTCGTGCATTGCCCATATCACTGCATCCCGGGCGACACGTCACTGCCCCCAAAACATAGTCGGTCAAGATGTGGCGTGACGGTTGCAAACCCCTCATCGGCTGCAGTAGTAAAGCAAGTCATCGGAAAGTACGGCTTGACGATGGCTCAGAGCCTTTGCCCTTGAGGATCATGTTCGCATCCCACACAAATAACAGTCCTCGTCCCCATGTAACCCCTGCAGTGGGGAAAAGTGCCACAACAAAAAATAGAGAATTTATGATGAAGCCAGCCTGAATCTGGACAAACCCCCTCTATGCACAAACCATTCGCGGTAACAGCCACAAAATGCCCAAGGCTTATGTCGAGCAGTGCGTTCCGATGAAGTACATGCGGTCTATTGGAGAAGTTGCCAATGAACTAAAAGCGGTTCTAGGCCATAGCAAGTTCGGAATTAAGGTAATAACGCCCCGTCCCTTTTTCTTACCACTGTATGGATTTCGTTGGCTAAAGAAGCACACAATCAAGATTTTTGCAGACCACATCTTCATCTCGACCCCTAAAGGGTTATCGAAGGTATAAAGCCCGGCCTCGGCATTGCTATTGTCCTCGAACTGCCACTGACTTCAAGTTTTTTCCATCCATTCTAGAGTCAATTGGATGATTTAGCCGAAAGTTTGCGTAACCACTATGAATGAGGCATACCTAAGGGGAAAGAAGTATCTACAAAGTGTTAGCAAAAAAGGGCATGGAATAATCTAGTGGGAAAACACAACATATAGTATACCGATATTTGGGTTGATCTCATATGTACATTTGATATAATTTATGTCATAAGATATTTCCATGATTCAAATAGAGAATAGCCCCTTAGAAAGAATCTTTGCACGAAGGGTAGAGACTATAGTAGGCCTTCTCGTCTTCTTCATGAGATAGCTCCTGTTTGAAGCCTGATTTCTTAACATCTCATCGAGCTTCGCCAAAACCTCCTCACACTGCTTTCGATCCTTCGGTTTGCATAGCAACATGTTGTTCTCTATATAATCCAGTAGATCATAGAGATAATCAGTACACTGATCTAAACCCTGAAGATACCGGATCCACTAATTCAAACGACGCGTATCAGTCAAGTGAACTTGGAAACGCTTGATATAAGACCAAAAAGAAGGGTGCTCACATATTTGACAGATGACTTGACAACAGGAGGGCCCTGTGAGCCTCGAGGTCCTTTCTTGGACTTCCAGAAGTATTCGGTGTAAAAGTAGGCTGGCCAAATCTCCTCACGTAACCTATTGTCAAGGAATTCCTTCAAACCCTTAGGGCCAAGAAGGAGCCACGTCACCATATCCAGGTAAAGGCATCCAAGACACCAAATATCGTACCGTGGGCTCATCCTGTTGTCAGAACGATCCGCTTCCGCCTCCGGGGCTCGGTATTCCAGACCACAGGGCCTCCCGGACCCTGGACGATCCGTAGATCTAGACATTGTGGAGTGATATACCGTCAAGCCAAAGTCGGATAGTTTTAGGACCCCTTCGTTTCTCTGCTCGGATTGGAAAAGAAGCACATTGTCGCGTTTTATGTCTCCATGCCGACCGAATATCTTATCGTTCTCTTCTGGGCCTTTGTCTAGAGCAGCTTCGATACTCTGCGGATCAGACTTCACGTAATGAACCCGAAAAAGGCCGTCCACAAGACCATGGGCTTGCTGGGCCACCCATCGCGTATTCACGTAAACTGGCTTGGCGTCACCTTCCATCCATAGATCCTTGAGGGTACCGCCGTAAGCCCAGGGAAAGAGCAAATAGTAACGCTCTTTGTGCTGGAACGAGGTGAGTAGCTCGGTGAGGTGCTGATGTTGGCCAAATTTCCTGAAACTGTCGCACTCTCCGTAAAATATACTGGGTTCTTTCGATTTCAGTTCCTTTAGGGCAAAGCAAGTGCTGCCCTTCTATCGGGGTGTCAGACACAGGGAATTATAGATAGGAATAGGGCAGAATAACAGACACTTGCCTCTCTTTTTGGGAAGCAGTGATGTGTATGGTGAATCTCTACTTTGTACACGTTTGAGTGGCCACCTTCTGCTATGTGATCGTATCGAGTCCACGGCAGGATAATTTTGTCATCAAGAGAACCGAGACTCTGAGGCTGCAAGACGGGGGCCATTGTAGACCATTGGTAATCCTCGAATTCTATGATCTCTCTCGCCTTCCAGGATTTAAAAAAGTCGAGAGAGCCGGAGTAGTTGCCAGGTATAAGCTTCCTCCTCTCATCTCTTCTGAAAGGGAGATCGAGATCGGTGACGCCCTCCTGTTTAAACGCCAAAATTGTGTTTAGTTTGCCAACCAAAACCAAGATAGCGAATAGCTTCTTGCCTCCAAAAGAGCCGGTGCCGTTAGGCCTACCAAAACATATGAAACTAACAAGCTCATCAAGCTCGCTGCCTCCGGTGTTGGTGTAGCGAACTAACTCCCGACGAACAGAGTTCACATTGATGATTTCTTCTTGGGCATCAAGGGGAAGAAACCGCGATCGTTTGGATCGATCGCTACAGTCATATACCAAATTCTCAAACAGTTTCTCGTGGAGATACTCGTTCCCTTCCTGGGAGGAATTCAATCTGGTATCATAGTCCTCAAGTGACGTTGCAATAGGGGTGTCCGCAACAGCTTCGGCGGGCTCAGTCATAGGCTCCAATGAGGGCTCAGTCGATGGGTCGAGCGCCATCTGTTGCATGGTGTCCAATGGTCACAGGGCAGTCTGGTGAATCGGGGGCGGTAATTGAACGACAAGTGAGGGATCAACCACAGTTGAGCCAGCGATCGACCCAACAGGATTAGACTCCAGCAAAACATGACCTCCCGGGAGATCCTCATCTAGAGCACGATATTTGGGCAGACACAGATCCAAATCTGCCTGGCTTACGGACTGTGAAGGGGGCCATTCGGCCTCACAAAACCCCCTCGCAAACTCGGTACTTCAGTCAGCATGACTGGAATTATCGGTTCGTTTCGCTGTCTTGTTTTCTTGGCTAAATCCTTTGCCTGCAGACTTATCTTCTGAAAAGTCTTCGGATTGGGAGAGGAAAGGTCGCATCTGCAGCGCTCTCGACCAGTTATATAAAAAGGAAGCTGCAGCCGGAGGCCCACCGTCTCACCGACGCCAAGTGACAGTGAAATGCGAGAATGGTCTTTTTCATCAAGATGGTATGACCCTGTCTGCCTACGTCGCATCATCATCAGACACCCTGTCATTAGGCTGTGCCAATTGGAGGGCGGGCGTGAAGAAATATTGGCTATTACCCTAACACAGCCAGCACACGGGACATGATGATGGTGGGCCTCCCGCATGAAGTCGTTGATTGGTTCGCAAGTTACGAGTTGGCGGGCCTCCCGCAGTCGCCGTCGCCGTTCTCTGGTCTCTACGCCTCTGGGACCTCTTCGCCTCTGGGACCTCTTCGCCTCTGGGACCCTCTTCGCCTCTGCGACCCTCTTCGCCTCTGCGACCCTCTTCGCCTCTGCGACCCTCTTCGCCTCTGCGAAACTCTACACAACTGTGGAAAGAATCACCAGAACCACAGTCACGACTTGCTATATCACCTCCCAAGGTATGATCCATCTACCCAATTCCGCAACATAAATCAAAGTCCTGGCTAATGTTTCCTCAATAACAGCAAACCATACACTGCCACTGCCACTGTCACCATGGGCTGGGACTTGCCTTTGCGCCTGCGATCACATCGAGCAGATCCCAAGACACATTCTATCGTCGTACCCGGCAGAAATGTGAATCTGGGCGAAATGGACAGGATATTGAAGAAGGAATTCGGGCGACGGAAGGACTATCGCGTTATCGTGAGTTTCCCCCCGTCCTACCTACCCTTCCTACCATTCATACACAGTAACGTACACTGACATGGACATGCCAACCCGCAGATCCAAAACGATCGGTGCACGGTATACACCGCGCGACCTCTTGACCAGCGTGTGGTCACCACCTTGTGTTATTGAGCCAGACGTCTGCGGATGACTGAAGGCAAGAGAAGGTTGCCGCGTTTGCCTTCGCCCTCTCAGACAAGTCAGACACAGGGGCCCTGATGGGTGATTGATTGCATGGAAAGAAGGATATGATACCCGGTCAGGGGGCATGCTTTTGAGAGGCCAGTGTATGAATCTTGTATTTGTATGGCTATATAGCGTTTTGTTATGTATGGTTAGAGCAGATTTTATGATATGAACGACTCACGCTATCTTGTGTCTTCAGTAGTTTCAAGTGCAATATGACCTTGATTGCATTTAATACAAGATGTAGTGCCGCCTGGTAGATTTGGCCGGGTAAGCACTGGCGTTTCTGGGTTCAGTTGGAAGCATGATCACCACGTCTACGGGTACATGAATATGATTATGATTTCATATTCGTTCGTCATTATTCATTCTACATAACAAGCAAGTGCGGATCGCTAAACACTAGTGTAAAATTATCCATGCCTAGGCATCAGAGATGAAGGGTAATTGAGTCATAGTGTCAACCAGACCTTGAGATATCATTCAAGGTTGTGCGTACTAGACTGCAGAGGGCGGCTCGCGTGCCCCGGGCCCGGCAAATGAGATGGTTTTGGTCCTCAGCGGCCTCCGCCTGGCCCCCTCCACTTCGTCTGTATCGGTACCATCGCCCTCCTTCAGCGATGCGCTCGTGCTCATGGACATAACCCGCCTCTGCAGGCCGGGGCTCGGCAAGCCCTGCTGCTTGAGCCACTTCTTCCGCGCCGACGCGGTAGCGCCAGCGCTCTCGCCTACGATCGAGCTGGCGGTGGTGCTAGCACCGCTACGCTTGAAGACGCTGAGGAAGTCCTGCATGAAGGTGGTCTCGAGGTCGCGCGGGCGGCCGTCCGAGGTCCAGTAGCGCTCGTTGCTGAGCTCGACGCTGAGGTGGCGGCGGAAGAAGCGGTCCTGGTTGACCCACCAAGCTCTCCAGAGGACCACGATGAAGAAGGTGAGCGGGATGGTGAAGCTCCAGTAGACCCAAAAGAGAGGCATGATGACGACGTGCGGCAGATTGAGTTCCTTGGGGGGCGCATCCTCGCCCATGCCCGCGTCGTTCTGCGTGTTGTACTCCCAGTTGAAGAAAGACATGCCGAATAGCGTGCCCATGTACTCACCCGGCAGGAAAATAGCCGTGATGACAGCCAGCGCCTTCATTGACGAGCTGTCGCGAGTCGAGGCCACGGCCATGCGCGCGTTGAGGTTGTTGTCTTCTTGCGCCATCTTGGAGTATATCTACAACGGGTAATCCAAGTGATTAGCAAAGAGATTAGCGGAATAGAACGGATATGATTATGGTACAGTAGGGAAAATGCCAGGAAAGTGGTAAAACTTACGATATCGATTTGGGCTCGGCATCGTAGTTCCGACATCCTGCGATCTGTCTCCAGAGCTGTGCATAGCCTCCATGTAGACTCCAAGTATTGCCGGATCTCGTGCCACTGCAGTGTCAATTCATCCTCCTCGACTTGATCCGCCCCTTCTTTCCCTTGCACCTTGCCAGGGGAATCCCGGCGCCCCAAGACTTTGACTCGGGCATCCAGCTCGTCGCCGACGGTGACCAAAAGCTTGACAGCCCTCTCCATCCACCGCAACGTGTCCAGTAGTTTGATGGCACCCTTCAACACGTCGTGGGCTTCCTTCATAAGATGGATGGTCTGCGGCGGGACGTAATCGTCACCGAATAATGCAGGATTGGTTGCCTGGTAGCTACTTCTGCCATTACCATGACCGGGGTCATGGCTGCGGCGCGTGACCCTCTCTTCTACGAAGGTAGACAAGCGACGCAACGGGCCGAACGGAACGGGGCTATCGCCGCCTGAGCTACTCCCCCTCCGCCAGGAAGACTGCGGACGTGGGAAGCGCTTACGGGCTTTGGCGCTGCCCGTCAGATCGTCAACCTTGCCCTCGAGCTCTAGCACCTCATCGTTGTTGGCGACGACCGCCTCCTCGGTGCGCAGGAATTGAACCTGAAGCAACACGATGGGCAGGACCAGCGGGTGCGCCCAGAGCGAGCGCGACGCCTCGAGCCGCTTCTCGTACTCGTCGAGGGCATCGTCGTCGTGCCAGCGCGTGTCGAACGACCGCCGGATCAAGGCCGTCGTCGTTCGCGTCTCGAGCTTGTACGCCATGGATAGAAAGTCATAGGGAGGCTGTGGATTGGCCGAGAAACTAAAGACAATATCTTTGTATCCAGCGTTGGCATTAGAATACAGAACATGTTAAGCGTAACCCTCGAAAAGAGGTGTTGGTAACTTACACAAAGTTTCTTTACGCGCATCCCAGAAGCTGGATTCGCTCGTAATGCGGCCTATCGTCGGGAGAGTCGCTGCGTGCAGATCGAGAGAGTTATAGTCTTCTTGCGTGAGAAATAACCCATCTTGGTGAGAGTTCGACTCGGATGTGACGGGGAGAGGCCTTCGATCTACGATGCTATCGTTGATCTAAATTAGCTCTGGGTTGCGTGAACCTATTCCGTAGTCCCTAGCATGGCAACAGCACTGAGTTGATAACTGGCCACTCGCTGGTGGCTAGACTGGTTGCCTACACGTCGGGATACTAGGCTAAGTGAGTGCCTCTTCTCGTACCCAAGAACGTACCGAGAAAATGAGACCAGAGAGAGACGGGTTCACTTACAGTTGACGCACCCTGCCCAGCAATCTAGGCTTTCCTGGAGGAGTCTCGACGAACTCGCCCTGTGGATATGAACACGTCAGTCTTGCTTTCATGATCGCCCACCAAGGCGCATCAGTACATCGCAATGGCAGAAAATAAGGAGTATGAGTGACAGTTGCAAGTTGGTCCTCAGATCTAGGCAGACTTACCTCATCGTCCAAACCATGGCCGTCACGAATCGCACCTCGAAACATGCGCAAGGCTTCTTCGTTGTCGGCCATGATGCTCGGCGACCGGAGGGGGCCGTCGCGGTCCTTCGCGGGCGGCGTGTAGACGGCATACTCGTGGTAAGAGGCGCTGGTCTCGCCGACATTAAGCAGGACCTTCTGGGCCAGATCCCGTAGCTCGAAGTTGAACAGGTTCAGGTCCGAGGTGCGGGACCTCTTACCGCTCCGGCGGCTGGCGGCACCGTCCCCACCCGGGCCGGACTTAGTGCTGGTGCTGTCGACAGCATCGGCAACTGGCATCAGACTACCACGCCTAGTCCTGGTCTGCTGAGAGCGACCTGCTCCGCTGTGGCCACCCGTCGTTGCGCGGCGATCCAGTGACGGCCGGGGCGGCAAGGAGCCCGGATCAGTGTTGCTCAGGTTGGCATCGAGCTCGTCGAGGTTGTATTCCATGACTAACGCCCTTCTTTCTCGTCTTCTCCGGCAACCGATTGCCGTCTGCTAGACCAGTTGGCTCCCTCTCTTTACTCAACAATTACCCAATCAGACAACAGAGGTAGAACAGACGAACACTCAGCCGCTTCGCTATACCCGCTTCGTTGGTTACCCTAATGTTGCTTGTTCCCGCAAAGCCAAGGCGCGGAGAATGGAAACCAGAAAGCCAAGAAACAGGAAAAAAGAGAGGGCAGAGCCAAGCAATTAACTAAAAAGCAAAGGCGACACAAAAAGCACTTCAAGCTTCCCTTCGGCCCGATATGTCTTCAAGATAAAAATATGGGAATGACACCAGAATAACAGTCGAGAAAGTCAGAAGCGGAGAAGAAAGTGGTGAGTGGTAGTGGTGGTGGTGGTGGTGACTTGAGCTGACCGACATACACCCCCTGCGCCCCCTGCCTGCGTCTCTGTCGCTCTCTTTCTTCCCCAGCCACCACCACCTGTGACCTGCGGAGGCCAACATCTTGATCCTTACTTAGGTGCCCGCAATACTGCTTACCTTCTAAAGAGCCGAGCTTTTCACGTCATTTAGGCCCGACGGATCGCAGGTTCGATCGCTGCTCGCCTGTAAAATCTTACGCCAAGGGGGCTCTTGTTCCCCGTTTCGACCACGAACGGGGACCGCCTGGACTGGGGTTCGGGGGTCGTCGGTCAAAAGCCAGCAAAGCAGGTCCCAAGGCTGGCCAGGCAGCGGCGCCGTTCATTCTCTTGGTGGATCGCCAACCCCCACTTGGACTTGGCGGTATGGCGGCTTGCAGGGTTATACTGGAATGCGAGAGGTCCAAGGCACTCAGGCACTGGCCGATCATGTCGCGAACATACGGATAAATTTACGGGCGATTCCACTGAAATCTGAGACGTGTCGGTGAATGCATGTCAGAGAGCATCTCTCACTCTCTCTCGGCTGACCGAGAATGAGTGATATTCGAAAAACTGAAACCGAAAAACGGAAAACGGAGAACAGTTGAACGATAAGGATTCAACGCTGACAAAACAGCTTTGCTCGTCGGCCCAACAGACAGTACAGTGGTATCTAACGTGTTCAAAAACAAATAAGCCAACAGCACCTCCCCAGAAACTCCAATGCAGCAATCGTGTCTACGTGGGAACCCAAGTCGTCTCGTCGGTCATAGTCATGCCTCTCTCTATTCAAGCGCCTCATCTCACATGTCCACCCCACGGGTATCGTCTTTCATCATGTCGTCACTGCCGAGTTCCTTCTCGAGCTCATCCGCCACAAACCCCTCGTAATCCTCCAGGTTCTTCTGGATGTGCACCTTGAATTTGATAATGTCGTTCAACATCTTCTCAATCTCGGTGTGTAGCTCTTCTCGTAGCGAGTTCGCGCGCAGAGTGAGTTGCTCGTATCTACTCGAATGTTAGTATATTGTAGGGGGTATTTGCGGAGCCAGGCTAGCTGAGGGGAGACGTACTCAATGTTGGTGTTCATTTCACGTTGCTCCATAAGTTGGACGGACTCGGTGAGCTGCGCCCGCATCTTGGCGAGCTCCTTCTCCATCTTCTCGATCTGGGCATCACTGGCCAACTTCTGTGTAGTTGTGACCTCCTTGGTCCTCTCGTACTCTTCCTCCGCAGCGCGGACGCGGTGCTCGAGAGCCTCGACTTCCGACCTCTTGTCTTCGATGGCTTCTTTAATGCCGTCCAGCAAATCGTGGTCCTTCATCATGGCATCCATAGCCGCGCTGCGACGTTCGCTGATATCTTTCCGCAAGGCCATGAAGGCGTTCTTAACGCTGCCTCTCAGGTCCAAGTTCAAGATATGCGCCGGTTGATATCCCGTTACTGAGTCCGCTAGCAACCGTTCTGAAGTTTCCGGCATTGCTCCTTTATACATGCCGTTATTCATAACAGAGCCCGTAAAGTTGGACTCGTTGACCGTAACAGCCAACTCAAACTGTTCGCCGTTGGCGTTCACAGCCGTGCTAGGAATCAGGCCGATCTGGTAGGCGAGAGTATTGTACTTGTCCACAAGTCGCTCGAGCTCATCGAGTCGCCGGCTGGCATCCACCTCTTTCTCTGCCACCTTCTTCTTGACATCTTCCAGTCGCAGAGCGGCCGACTCGATGCCTTTCTGTAGCCTTTCACGCTCCGAAGTCATGCGGTCAATATCCTGCATGCTTATTCCTTGGTCGTCGACTTCTCTCTGCAGTCCGCGCCGCTCGTCTTCGGCCTCTTGCAGCTCCTGTGCCAGCTTGTCGTACTCCTCTTGCAAAACCGCGATACGGCTCTCGTACTTGTCCGAGCGTTGCATAGCGAGCGCGTTGTATTCTTCGAATTTGGATTTGTCTTCCTCCATGATCTTGAAATGGTCATCCAATACTCGTGGGTCTGGCGTAGCCTTCTCCATGTCTTCTATTTCCTGCAAAAGCCGTGCATTCTCAGCCTCTAGCATGTCAAGCTCGGATCGATACTTCGAGTTTGATCGTTCAAATGCTTCGGCCATCCCCTGCACATGTGGAGCCAGTGCTCTTTCCGCATCCTCGTCGCCGGCGTCATCATCCATGGCGAGCCAATCGCGGTAAGCACTGCTGAGAAAGTCGAAGATAATGCGATCGCCACTGATGTCGACTCCAGCCTCTGCGCAGGCGTCGTCGTAGCGGTAGCAAGAGTAGCCCTCCAGCATCTGAGCTAACTGCATCATCCAGTGCAACAGGCCGAGGAAGGTACTCCAGTTCTGGCCACCTACAGCAGCAATCTGGGATTTGGTGATACTCCTCTCGAAAGGGTACCGCAGTTGCTTCAAGATAGGGGGCACTTCTTGGTCGATATTCTTCTGGAACCGATATGCGGGGTCGATACGGTGATACAGCCATTGAAACAAGTAGTTGAAGTCTTTCTGTGTCGGCGACTTCATAATGTTCTGAGAAAGATTGTGCTTCATCTCCATCTCGAAGTTGTTTTGCACCAGATAATCCAGCAGCTCTTGGCCGATGCGCGCCTGGAATGATCGATCTTTCAGTGGGCGGGGATCTCTTGGCACGCCGGCGGCTTGCGGCGCTTGCTGGAAGAAGCTCTGGTGGCTCATAGGGCCATTGTTGGAAGGGTGCGATCGGTATACGCTACTTCGGCGCGCATCCCCTTCGGAGGTGCGGCTAGGCAGACTCCCAGACGCGTAACTCTTGAAGGTCGAGGGAGGATGCGCGAGAGACTGGCGCTTAACCGAAGACAGGCCTAATTCGGGGAGGTTTGTGCCTGAGGATGAGCGACCGAACATGGGCTGCGTAGGACGACTCATGGCCAGGGAGTGCCTAGACCCCGACATGGAGCGCACATGATTGCCGCCGCTGTTCGAGTTCGATCGTTTCATGGCTGATGCTGGGTGTGGAATGGCAGAGTTGAGGTTGATGCCCCCTAGGGTCTAGTGGTAAGGGGCAAAAGATTAGCTGCTGTGTTACCATTCGCAGCGAAAGAAGAAGAAAAAACCAGCACGGGATAACTAGACAGCAAACCTACCTCACGTGGTCTTCGAACGCTCCAAAGGCCTGTATCCTGCGACATGTTGCAGGGGGAGCGGCGGTGGGTGTTGTTTTTCCCTCAAAGAGGCCAAATCGGATTGTATTACGACAAATCCAAGTTGAGCGGCGGGGCAGGGCATCCGGGGAAAATGTTGTACGACTGGGCGATTGTATGCCAAAAACCGAAGCATGCCAATCTGTTGTTGATGCAGCCAACAATTGTCGCGAGTCGCAAAATAGATTGCTGCTGCCCAAAGATGTTGCTACCCTGACATTGAAGTAAACAAACCCGGTCGCAGAAGCTGATTGGACAGGAACAGTGGAGGTCACAAAACGCTTATTCCTATCGTAATTGCCCCACTCAGCCCGTCTGCCCGCCCATCCTGCAGTCAGTCTGGGAGGACCACTCCTTTCTTTTCCGGACGTCAAGTGCTACTTAATGGAACATCGTCGCGGTTCAACATTCAATATGAGCTCTGTCTTCACCTGTTCTCATCCTCTTAAGTATTCAATTGGACTTTGAAAGTGGCAGCAGACTTGGTCACAAGTCGGCCTGTTGCTTCTATATATAACCCAACCTCCCAAAAGTATTTATTTCCTTTCGAGAATGGATCTATTGCACACCACTTCGATCCACCATGGCGCCAAAGAAGCTTGTCATATTCACCGGCGCACCAGAGGAGGTCTCCCTTGAACAGGCTGGCTCTGGACTTTTGAATGGGTTCTTGGAACCTCATGCCACTTTCATACAAGGGCACAGCCATCAGAAACAACACCGGGGAACTTCGAAAAGCAACCATGACCATGACACAGCGGCTTGGAGGTCAATTCCCCTACATAGAACTCAGCTGCATACTGGGTTCTCTCAAGTCCATGAGTTGAGCCAGAATTACGTTGGGGACGACAACTTCTTCTCCTCAGTATCGGCTTCCGGCAGCTTCGAGAGTACCGATGACGAGCTCAGTGGGCCAAGTCAATCGTTGCTCAACGACTTCTATGATCACTCCCTTGCAGTGCACGAGGATGTGAGGTCCTCTCAACTGCCGTCCCAAAGCTCTCTGACAGCTTCCCAATCCTTTGTCACCACTCTGAGTTATGATGACTCATTCAGTGAAGGGCCGTCGTCTCAGGCCGATCGTACCCTCGGGCTGGGATCTGCGAGGCTAAGCAACCTCTCCGACATACCGAACGCGTCGCATCTCAAAGCCATCCAGCCCCAGACGATGAGTGTCAATCTCATCGTAGGCATCATCTCCATCGCAGAACCGCGTACCATCACGACCAAATGGGGCGCAAACAAGACGCTCATTGAGCTCTTGGTTGGAGATGAAACGAAAGCTGGCTTCAGCGTCACGTTCTGGTTGACGGCCAACGGGGAGGCACAGAGTGATACCGATGCATTGTTACGAAGTCTTCGTAGACGAGACGTCATATTGCTCCGCAACGTCGCGCTGAGTGAATTTAAAACCAAGGTCCATGGCCATAGTCTACGCAAAGGTCTTACCAAGCTCCAGCTGCTGTACCGACAAAGACTCGATGAGGAGGATGAAGGTGGCTTCTATAGTGTCAGAGATCTCTCCTCGAAAAGCGCGATGCGCCCCCAAGTATTGAAGACGGGCAGGGTACGTCAATGGGTGCTAGACTTTGTTGCGCAGCCAGTCAATCCGAGGCAAGGTAACAAGCAGGGCCTCAAACGATGGGAACTGCCGCCTGACGATACACAATGATCAGCGGCGGTCAGGCTGGTGGAAGGATTATAGCTCGGAAGGAGAAGCAAAGCAAATACTGCTATACGATCGAAGAGCGTAATTCCAAAGATTGCAGCAAAATCAACGAGGTGCAATCAGTTGACGGTCGTGAATTTTTGGGGGGTATGTTAAAGAAATGGGCTTCAGTACGAGTGACTCGGACGAGGTTTGGTAGGGCGGGCATCCCCTTTCCAAGATTATTCACAGTACCGTGGGCAATGTTCATAATTGACTATGAAAGTAGATGCGTATCACTCTCACGCGAGTGCAGAAGAGCAGGTCCAGCAGGGCGTGTCGTCTTCTTTCGTCTCTACGAAATAGTACCGTACTTTACTTATGGTATTGCCTGATTTGATCAACAACGACATGTAACCTAGGGGTTAAGAATTGGACCCTTATCTGATGGCGAATCGCAGGCATCCCTGTCGGGGGTTGCGTTCCCAGGCTCAGGTCTAAAACGGGTCCGTTCAATGTGCCAAACCCTACTGGTTCACACTGTACCTGCGGTAGCCGTAGCTGTACAGACAGGCAGACAGGAGCCACAGACTAGGTTAGTTACAGTAGCTGGGAGACTTCGACGTCACAAGGCAAGGGATCGTTACCGACTTCTCCCCAAATTCACATCATCTGGGTCGTTGACTTCTCAGCCGCCGGGCAACCCCCCCACCTGCCCACATTGGTAGAAATCACACAACGCTCCCAGACATCCATAGCAATGACAGTCTGAACTTGGCATTGAAGACTGGCCTGCCCTCGGCATTACTCGATATGGAATCAAATGTGTCTAATAATCTTATTCTGTCGTCGTGATCAATTGTGCCAGCTGTTATACCAGTCCAACAAGTCATCCAACTGAAAGCGCGCCTTGACCCTCGCAATACCTCGCTACATCGAACCATCGCGATCATTCATAAGCGCCCAACGATCCAAGGCCTGCCTGAACCTTCAACAGCCTTTCGCCTCAATCTGCCGCGGTAGGAGTCGATTAATTGAATGGCCCAAAGAGGCTACGATGAGGTAGCAGTCATGGAAGATTTGAAAGAAGGAGGCCTTGGTGGAGCAAACATGACAAACAGCGCAAGAATGGAGAGATCGCCCTTGTCCAAGACTAGAAGCCTATCCGATGGAGGAGGCACGCAACTATCCCCCTCACCGCTCATCGTCGAAGCAGCGCGACGGACTTCGAAAGACGACAGCTCATTGAAAGACCCTTCCTCTGTTGCAGGAGCGCCGTTGGTCGCTCCGGTGACTCCCCGCAGACCAGAATTCCCTATGCGTGGGCTTGCCATTCAGCTTCCTCCTCGCGACGCGTCGCCCATCCCGACCCCCGCCTCGATTAAACCAAGCCCTTTGTCCCCGAAACTCGACCACTCCCAGATCTATGCATCGCCGACAAATATTCTTCCTCGGCGGTCGCGAGGCCTAGACTTTTCGAGGGCGGCCACCAGCCTGCACCACTCGACACTTGCCGAGCAGTCCTCGCCAGACTCTTCCCCCACCATCGGCGGCGGCAACGGGAGAGCCATGAACATCCCGGGACGCAAGATTGGGGATTTTGGGTTCGAGCAATCGAATTCCCTGTGGTCCATGATGGGGAACCAAGAGCGCATGAACATCTCTAGCTCGGTTGGCAGCGGGAATGTGGTAGCCTCGGATAGCTCTTCCAGCTCCGACGACGACGATTTGATGGACGACGACATGGAAGATGCATTTATGGGCACTCCTCAAGCTGCCAAGACCGGACCCGTGATGACCGACCAGACCCCGCAAGGCTTTGGTATGAGCCCGGGTGTGCCGTGGCTCGCAAGTAATTCACCCGCTGCAAATAGTCTGGCCAGCTTCCGGACCCGTCCCCGCAAGCAGCCAAAGAAAAAGTCGCGAGGCTTATTGGGCCTGGGCTTCAAGTCCGCCACTACCGCGAATCTGGGGAAGTCGCCTCCCAATAATATGATGAAGGACATGAAAGATATTCCTACGACGGCGCATTCACGGAGGGAAAGCATCAGCTGGGCTGCTAATCAATTACACATATCGGGCGCTGATGCGGAGGACAAGGCAATGGACTCCGTGGAGGGTGGCCAGAGAGGCGTAATCAGACGCACAGTTACGCGGCGAGGTAATCTCTTTGTAAGACACCATCTCTTTCCACCTCACTTAGGTCGCATCTACTCACCTTTAGCACAGCCGAAAACGAAAGGTTTTGCTCGTATCCGAGCTGCCCTTGCCGAGGAAAACCAACCCGTCGATTGCGAAACTCGGCGCGAAGCCGAAGTTATTCGCCAAGTCCGCGAAAGCGATATGGATCTCGAACCGCGGATACCTTCCGGCCCCCCTCCGCCGCTGGACATCGCCGCGGCGCAAATGTCCCCCAACCTACACGGCGAAAATCTGGACGATGTTCCCGAGGACGAGATGATGATGGGTGAGTCCGGATTGTCAAGCAGCTTCAAGCAGCAGGCCTTGAAGAATTCTAAGGGCAAAGTATTCTGGGATACATTTTCTGAGACAGGCAGTGTCGCAGGCAACAGAATTACCCCTCCACCACCCGCATTCCTTCCACGTGGCTCGTCGTCCGGTATCAGCGATGATATTAATATGGACTCGCCTTCCCTATCGGCGGGATCTGGCGCGGCAAGTTTGTTCGGTCCGGGGCCTGCTCTGGCGATGATCGGTACCGGTAGCGACAGCAACCGATCTGAAACACCACAGGCGCCGCTTTCGGCCGGAGGTTCGCAAGGAGGCGCTCGAGTACCACCCACGGCAGAAGAAATTACCCGCCGCATTAATAATAAGCGACGAAGAGACGATGATCTGGATTCCATTAGCTTCAAACGACGAGCGGTAAGTCCTGGCATGAGTGTGCACAACTCACCTGTCATGCAGAGTCCTCTGCAACGTGACAATATGCCCTGGGGCTCTCGGCCAGGAAGCAATGGAGGGGAGAAAGCATCGGGTACGCCTAGCGACACCGGAAGCTCCGGGGGTAACAACGGAAGCGCGGGGCAAGGTAGACCTATTAACAGCGGTAAGGGTCGGGTGGGCTTCCAAGGGATGACCGATACACATGATGGCCTAATGCGGATGAGTATCGAGTAGGGGCTGACCATGAGAGCGCGTCGTTTTTCTTCTTGCTTTCCAAGCGTTTTCAGCGTTGATATTGGCATTTTCGTAGGCGCCTAGAGATTATAGGCGTCGTCTACATTTTTGTAGGCATGTCTATAAGTTTGCATAGCCACTCACTCCCCGGTCTCTCTCTGCGACGGGACAGGATCACATAGATTACCCGTCATATGTAGGCATTCACGGAATGAATCCAAAGCCTGTGGCCTGTATATTAGGACTAATACAAAAACAAACTTGATCCATGGAACAGGTATGATGTGTGTCGTTGCTTTTGATGTTGGCGCGGTCGGGACCGACGATCGGGCCCGAAAATATTGCCATCACCCAAAGTTTGAGGTTTGGCGCTTGGTGAGGTGCCAACAAACCGCGGGCTAGAGTCTAACCCCGCGCACTCTCCATGGCGGTGTTGTCTTGACTGCGATCTCCGGCTGGGCTCATATGTATTCGATTCCTCTCGTCGCTGTATCAGCTGTTGGCCAATAATCCGCATCTCGGAACGTGGTCTTAAGAGTGGGACACGACAGGCTGATAGGAATTACATACACAATACCACTACAACTACAAGGCAAACAAACCATGCCTCTCCGCGGCCCCGTCCCTGTCAACCATTGCACCCGTGCCAACTCGGAGCGCGTGGTTGTAGGTCCGACTACCATCTATATCTACGAGGACGGCTCCCGCACCGACACTCGGATCGGCTGCATGGTGCTCGAGTTGCCCGCCGGCGCCTCAGGACCGCCCATGCACTGGCACCGATTCCACGACGAGTGCTTCTTCGTGACCAAGGGTTCCGTCACTTTCGTCACGCCCGACGGCGACGTCGTTTGCGGCACCGGGGAGATGGTTACGGTGCCTCCCCGCGCTGTAAGTGGTCTTTTCCCTTCCCTTGCCCATCCCGCCGAGTCCACTCCTAACTACTAGATATTGATGTTCATTTTTCAGGTGCATACGTTTAAGAATGCCAGTCAAACTGAAGATGCTGAGTTCTTCATGACTGCTACCCCCGGTACGTCTGTCTCTATAGTTGCAGGGTCACATTAGTTTTATTTCAAGTTCGTTTGGTCTTGCTAACCCTTCGCTTCTCTTGGCAAACACACACAGGTTATTACATGGACTGTAAGTTACATTACCCTACCTCAAGTCTCCCTGCGCCCCCCGAAACTGATTATCAAACAACATAAGATTTCCGTACAATGAGCAAGGTGGCGACCGAAGGAAAGAAGCTGACGCCGGAACAAACCCAACACATCATGGAGCTCTTTGGTACGTTCCCGGCCGATGTGGAGTCGGAGCCGTGAGATCTCACTGAGATGGGGGTGGGGATTGATCCCGCCCTCCTTTACCCCAGGCTTGGTTGGCAGACTGGGGATTGGGGACTGGAGACTGGGGCCTTTCTAGGTCGGAATGTGGAGTCAGGCCCAGCTAGCAAGTCTGGGGATAATCCACAATGCAAGAGAACAGCTGATCTTGTCAAGAATTTCAGGCGTATGATTTATGAACAATGCTCGAGCCCGTCGGCAGCTATATAGTCCTACGAGTACACCACCCACACTGGACAAGACATCTTGGGGCCAAGAAGAAAAAAAAAATAGCGTCTATCTGCCCTCAACTATCTACTATACACACTAGAGCAGGTTCCGTACATCAATGAATATTGTCCCTTCGAGCAGCCTATAGCTTGGCCTTAGAGGCGAGGCTAAGTTTAGACCTTAGAGTTTCCTCTGCCTCTTTCTCGATACGCTTGACTAGGACGTCGCAAGTGGGGATATCGTGAATAAGCCCAATGACTTGACCGGCAGTCCAGACCTACATACGTGGTTGTGTCAGTGAGTTATTTCAACGAACTGCAAGGCTCCTTGGGGTCACGTGAAACTTACACCGTAGTCGGGATCGCCGTTGATGAAGACCTCGCGGCCGCGCTTGCCGCTCATCAGGGGCGCCATGGGCTCGAACGTGGAGCCGTCGGCGGCCGCCTCGACCTTGATAGCTTCTTCCGTCACCTTGTTACGGTACAGGCGCGTCGTGTTGGTCCACTTGCGCATGACGAGCGACGTGTCCGTCTCCTGCGCCTTGCAGATGGTCTCCTTGATATTCTGGTGGATGGGAGCTTCGACGGTGCACATGAAGCGCGTGCCCATGTTGATGCCCTCAGCACCCAGGCACAGCGCCGCCGCAAGGCCCTGTCCGTCGGCAAAGCCGCCCGACGCGATGAAGGGTACCTTGAGCGACTGGCGGGCGCGGCTCAACAGGATGAAGTTAGTGATGTCAGACTCGCCCACGTGTCTAGAAATATTCGTTAGCATGAACTCTTGATGGCTACATAGAAGGGGAGAGACCACGGACCCAGCGCACTCGAAACCATCTATCGACAAGAAATCGACGCCGAGCTTGATGGCGCTCTGAGCATGTCGAATGGTGGTGCACTTGTGCAGAATGATGACGCCCGCAGCCTTGAGCTTCTTGATGACGGGTCCCGGGCTGTTACCAGCGGTCTCAACGATTTTGATGCCCTCGTCGATGACGACTTGAGCGTAAGCGCCGTAGTCCGGGGGGTTGAGGGCCGGCAACAGGGTGATGTTGACGCCGAAGGGGTGGTCCTTCTTGGTCATGGCTCGGCACCGCCGGATCTCCTTGCGCAGGTCCTCGGGCGTCGGTTGCGTCAGCGCCGTCAAGAGCCCGAGCCCTCCCGCGTTGGACACAGCCGAGGCCATCTCGGCGTAGCCCACGTGCTGCATGCCGCCCTGCACGACGGGGATTTTGATGCCCAGGCGGCGCGTCAGCTCCGTGTCGAAAGGCATGATTGATGGTAGGTTTAATGGTTCTGCTGCTGCTTGCTTGCGGCTGCTGTCAGATGCCAAACTAGAGGCAGGTGGCTATGACGAGAGTTGGGGCGTTCCGAGAGGCTATGATGAGCGCTTCACACGATAAAACGATGTATAATCAGGTGGGTAGTGAATAGAAAGAGATGCAGGGTCTATTGATCTAGAGATTATGTTCTATAAGTGGTGTTGAGGAGAAGACATTATCTGTCGCGTTCTTGACAAGTCGACGCACTTGACCTCACGAGAAGCCGAGGTACTCCACAATTCGGCTTCTTGCCAAACCCCTGAGACTCGGTGTTGGTAAGTGTGGCTAAACTAGAGGCTGTGCTTCTAGCCGAGCCACACTTGACACTCTCCTTCTACTCCCTTACATAACGCATCACCTAACGGCCTGATGTACCTGCCCTCTTACCTGTCTACTTATTTGCCTCTTCCATTGCCTACCTTCCAGACTAGACAGGTTATATGTTGCATCCCGGCGCCTCCAATTGATGTTGATTGATCGGAACCGGTAACTTCTATGCTTTAATTTCTCCGATGTGGTTGAACATGAACTGCGTCACAAAGCAGGCATACCCCGGTCATTTTCAGAAGCCAAAAAGCACTGCTGGAAAGGAAGGAGGAACACGGCTGTGCGGGTATCACCAGCAGCCAAAATCGGGCTGACTCTCGTAACTTTTCCAAGCGATTGCGTGCCGTGCTGTAATCTGCGTGACGGGAGCTCCTCGTTTTCCGTTGTCATGCCTACTTACAAAGTGTCACCATCCGCCGTGCGACGCCTTACGCCTCTTTTTAGAGTCGTCTAACACATACCGTGTCTACCACCTGCTGGTTTTACATGGCACCACCTTTCGGCCTCATCTTCCCTTACACTGTACGTCAGCCTCCCTTTTTGTGCAGTGTCGTGTCGGGTTGGCTTCGCCTAATACTGGCTTCCAACTCGACGGACCGGGAAGGGCTTCGCGGCGAGACTTGGTGCAATCCCTCCCGAAGTTTCAAACCATTCATCCCAATTCTGGGGGATGACGGGGGGGCCGGTTCCCTCTTGAAAGGACGGGAAGGATTCTTTTGCTTTGTCCTTGATTGCGAAGCTCGGTGGTTTGAGAGACAAGCTAAATCGATGGCATCTGTAGGGACCCTCCCGTCTTCCGTGGGCAGATTTCCCGTCAAACAGGACACCAAACGCGGGACAATTTGCTACAGATCGCATATGGCAACAAGATTCAATGCCTCGAGCAAATTAATCAGAATGGTCGGATGGCAAATTCCGCCGCTGCTGTCTGCCTAAGTGTCCTGCTGCAATGGCTATACAAGCATCGCTGACAATATATTGTGCATCTAGCGCCAAGCTTGATGACCAGCCCGCTGACAACATCAAAGAGGCCAAGCATGCTGGCTCCCGTGTTGTCATGATGGCCCAAATGATCTGGACAGAGAGAGGAGTTACATCAAAGTCTGACTCCGGCCGGCAAGTAACAGGCCGTCTGTCCGACTGGATAATTGCAAATACTTGTCATATTCTCCATGTGCCTCTTGCCTGTCGGAGCGGCTCCTCTTCCGCATCGCTCAGAGCCGGCGTGCGCATTCTACGGAGAGAAGACTGAACGTTTGGTTCATGCTTCATTTCCGTGTTGCATGATGTGCATACACGCGAGCTTATCCATATGCTCCTACAGGTATGGCACAACAGTTATGTAGTACGGATCTAGGAGGATTTCTCCTTCTCTTTCTTTACCTTTGCTGCATTTTGTCACCATGCAATGCCCCAGGCCTCAGTCGCACTAACGAGGCCGAGGACCCGTGCTGTCGGATCCGTAGTAGTCCAGTGGCCCAGTGACCCAGCACAGAGCAAAAGCTCGTATGCTGTGGCTTGCAGAAGTGAAGCTGGCAGGCAGGCAGGCAGGCAGGCAGGCTTGCATTTTAATGTGAGGTGTTTCTTATTATGACTTGTCCAATTGCATTGCATGCATTTGGTAAGATTCTAGCTACATATGTCAACAGGGCCTGGCCATGTTAGTTACATACGTGGTTGGGTATTCATTCCGACTGGATCAATCTACCACTGACAGCTACGTTGCCTAGGTTAGGTAGGTATATTTCATGCGAGTATTGTCGAAGAAAGGGAGGTACATCAGTAGAGCCCGAGTAAGTAGGTACCTAAGGTAAGTAGTAGTATGCGGGCTGGCGGGGTTGCAAGGGACAAGCTGGGTACCCCGCAATTGGCTGTGAATTCCTACCGACCCAAGGTAGTCACCACCGCGCGCACTACTGACAACTGACATCCACGGATGTAGGTAAGGTTACTGATGTACTGTATCGGTTCACTCAGACGCAGACGTCAAACTTGTGCCTTGACCGACTTGACATGACCGAAGACAGACGGGCCTCCGACCCTGTTTTGCATATAGTGATTCACACCTACGCTGACTATTCATCCAAGAAGAATCACATCATTAACTGATGACGATAAAAATAGTAAGGCGTATCATATCGGCTACATGCTAACCTATGTATGCCATGCTACGTGGATCCATGCATTAACTAGATAGACCGGTAGTTGCTTTCTGTCCACCCAGTCAGTGGCTCGCTGTACGGCTCAGCCCACATACCTAAACCTAACAGAAAGTGACGACAACTTAGACGAGGTGAGCGTTGAATCTGACTCAACAAGACAACACTGCTGCTGCCCAACTTATATTTCCCACCTATGTCTACGGTCTACGCCGATATCTTCAACCACGACACCAATCAGCCAGCCAGGCAGCCAATCGACCAGGAAACCAGCAACAGCCACCACCGTCAGTCAAGCGCTGAGAGAGGCCTTGTCGGCTGCTAAGAGACAAGATACTTGAGCACGAGCACTAAGCTACGTCTTTCATGATGCAGACACCCTAAGCCAACGGCAACACGCCTTACCTGCAATGGGTACTTGAATGCTTGCTTGCTTGCCAGCCGGGGGTTTCCAAGGCCTACTTTGCCTACCATCAAGTCACGTCAAATCTGATGTACTTTATTTGGTTTTAATTCATGGCTAGCGGCTTGACTTTGATTCTGATCCGTTCGTTTGCGAAAAGCAAACATGTGGGAGGAATGACCGCCAACAAATGCGATCGATCCCCGTACAGACAGAGACATAGACAGATACAGCAAGCCGGGGCATTTCCCTGCGGCCGCGAGTTTCGGCATCTTGCTGCCTTGCTGAGATGCCCACGTGCTACTTTACCAACCGAAAACCGCTTTCACGTATGGTAGGGCTCGTCTGGAGTTGGGTCTGATCGATGCGCGACCATCACTTGTTGCAACGCGACGCAACACCAATAAGCGACCGGAGGAATCAAAGCCATTGGGCAGCAAGAGCCTCTTCTCCGATGAGCTCGTTCGTCAGTAGCGACAGCCGCAGAGGATGCGCTGTGCCACCTACCTTGGAAAAACTGTCCGGTCTGTGCGTGGGTGACGACGAACGGTTGCCGACATTTTGATAGCTGCTGTACGTCTCTTGCTGCTCTTGGTGGCTAAGGTCGCGATCTGCTTCCTACCGTCCAGCTCCTACCTAGGACACACAGCTCAGCAAAGCGACTGACTGAAGGCCCTGCGTGTCTCTCCGTATGCTCTATCACCTTTACGATTGATTCCCTGCTTCCTTCTCAAGATGCCAAGTGGCTACTCGGCACGAGTGGAACGAGGGCCCGACGTCTCGAGACGTATTTCTATCCGTCTGGCCTACGCTGCAAACAATCTAGGTACCAAAACACCATAATTAAGCAGACAAAGGTACCTGGCAATCTTGATCCCTTCCCTTCACGCTCAAACACACCCCCTTGAATTTATGAAAAAGCAATTTTTTTTTCTATCATGTAGCAAATCCGTGCTTGCCCAAAAAGGAACTGCCACTCTAGTCCTCGTCAGGATGTTAGAAATAGAACCCTCTTCCCTCAAAGAAACGATGCACTCTACCGTCATTTGTATAACACGGTTTACCTCCCTGTCACTGCCGCCTGCAACCTCGCGCAATTAACAACCGCGAACCAACTTATAGCCGACCCGTTACTTCATACCATTACAACTGCTGTTGATTGATGCCGTGCTCCTTTCTGACTGGCCTGTTTGACTTGAGCACGCTGAGAATATAAATGTCTCTTGTCTTCTGTGCCTATTAGAACTGGGTTGGACATCGCCATCTTCCCTGACTTTCTCTTCATCCCGAGCCATATAAAGCCTCCTCAGACTGAGCCAAATACATTCTTCATACTCTCTATATCCGTCGGCTCACTTGCCAAACGCTATGCCATCCTTATCTTCTTCTTCCTCGCATCACCACCATAGCCATCAAACTACTTCTTCACCATGGCAGCAGAAACTCGAAGGTCAGTACCGGTGGAGTTTTCATATATTTCTGGAGACATTGCTAATTCACCTTAGAGGTGTGTCGTGAGTACGACTACTCAACACCGGATTATCAGCTCGTATCTGATAGGAGAGGTTAGTTAGGGAAATCCGCCAGGCATCATTTCATCCCTTCAGTGCTACACACAGGGAGCCTTTGCAGCGTTGCCTCATACTGATGGATGATGCAGGTGGTCGTACAGCTTGGTCAAGCATTGTTGTCGTCTTCAATACGACGATTCAAGCTCGCTACTGGTACGACGGCAAGAATCTGAATAACGCACGAGAAGACGCGGCCGAGGCCGCCCTGAACTGGCTCCAACAAAAGTATGGCTATAGCCCAGGGTACTAGCACGGCACCCTCGTTCTCTGATGAACTTTTCCATGTCATGAGAACCTCGACGGACCTCGTCTCCGCCTACCTCCTTTCCTTCAACATATTGTTTCTTGTTGGGTTTTATTTTCTCTATTGTTTCCTTTCGAGCTCCATACAGCTCTGCTTGTACACCATAGAGCAGGAGTCAAACAGGCGTACTCGGAAAAGCCTCACGGCATCAGGACAGACTGGGTTTGGAGATTGTTAAATCGCGGGGTTCGACCACGTACGAGATTCTTGGCTATGTACAGTCAAGATATTCATTGCAGTTGTCAATGTTTCGGATTTTTAGATTCTGCTGTCGATTTTCTCCCTTTCTTCAACTTGGTCTAGCTGTCTGGTTTCGAAAGTCTACGGTCGGGTGAGAAACAAGGATACCCGACCAGGGCATGGGCATCGGGTCAAAGTCGCGACCAGGGGCCCAGAGGAGCAAACTTGCTTCATCCCCGATGTCGCGGATCGAACGACGCCTTGTCCGAGCCACCTTTCGCGGTACTGGAATGGAGCCCGTCAACTGCGGTGTAACGGCAAGGCGGGTTCCAGAACTCTTCTGGAATTCATCTTGTTTCGGGATGGGTGGCTGGTCCTTCGTCGGTCACTTTCTCTCTTATCTTTTGTTCTACAGCATGTTTGCCTTGAAACAGCACCAGGGCCAATACCCCTGCAGACTCCGACTTAGTCAGCTTTTGTGAAGCTGCGTAAGAGGAAACAGATTTGGGTATCAACAGAGCTCATACTCAGTACACAGGCAGCAGACATGGCCAAGCAGGCTTGCTGGTAAATGGAGATTGGAATGGGTTCAGTCATGGGATTTAGGGGCGTTCAGACACAGTCGGTTTAAGATGGTCTAGGAAGGAAAAGCACTTTTGAGACTTGGTGATATTGGGAAAAGATGCAATCTTGTTGTGTCGGAAAAGGAAACGCTGAGGCGAGACTGTTGATCAATGGCTTGGGCTGTTTTGGACAGGGGGTGTTGACTTTTTTGTTCTTTGTTTTCTTTTCTCGTGGATCCCCCACGCAAACGTCCCGATACCCCCTCTTCACTTTCGTTTGCACCCTCCTGGGGATGGAAATCTCGAATATCATATCATATCATATCATATCATACCTGATGGGTTGTTTGACTCTAGATTGAAATCATTTCATGCCGCTGTTGATGCCGTCGCTCTTGCGCAACGCATGCCATCTGATAGTTCATACATCGGAATCCGGAATGGGGAGGATGAAACCCACGTCATATCTAATATGGCTCAACACCCCCTTGTCTTACTTAATTCTCGAGTTTAAATGATAACAGGGTCTGACCGAACGCGGGCAAGAGTGTCAGAGTGTTATTGCCCGTCGCCCCCGGTGAAGGCGACGGCATGGCGCGGATCAATCACGCTTATCTGGTTTGGGAGAAAGGTGAGAAGGAGCAAACCGACGACTGCGACTCGTCACACACAGTGATGATGAAATGTGTAAACGGCCATGGATGGATGCAACCCCCCGGCCCCCTGAAACGCAACCGTTTGGTTTTTCAGCTTTAAACGGCACGCGCTTGTTTTAATCAATGATCAGATGAGAATTTGACCTCCTAGTCGTTTCCCCCCAAGCCGCCATGGGTGTGGAGGGTGGGAATTGATGTCCACAGTTACTTCTTCTTCTTCTTTTTCCTCTTCTTCTTTGAGTCATTGACCAATCACCCATTTGGTTTGTAGGTATAGTTCCGTGTGGGGGGCGTGTCCGCTTAAACTAGGTAGGTAGACGGGATAAAGGATTGCAAGAGCTCTCATAGGAGAAAAGGGGAGGGAAAGAAGAAAAGAAAGAAGGCAGATACCACTTTGCAACCCGGAAAAGGAAGTAGGTTGCTTGCTATTCTGGAAGCCGGTGAGAATGAGTCTCATCCAAGCAGACTTTTGCTTTTTTTTTTCTCCCTTCACATAGCGAGCAACTTTGAGCTCGATTTTCGACTTTTTGTTTACCGAAAGTATGTATGTTTGACGTCTCATATCTCCAACCCCCTACTCCCTGCCTGCCATCAACGGGGTAGTTGCTGGTAGACCTTTCAGCTCGCCCTCTTATCCAATCCCGTTTTCCGAATGATCAATGATAAGTAAATCTATCATCAGATTAGACATCTTAAGTCTCTTATTGTAGTAACGTTGACTATCAGTGTGGGGGGCCTGGGGGTGGCCGTATTCTTACTCTCTACAGAGTACACCCCTTTAAACCCCCACAATGTCTCTTTCTACCTATAACGTAAAGTATGTTGTGTTATTTCATAGCATTTATTTACAAATGCATGCCATTTCTCTACAGGTATAACCTTAGATGCCGCAAAGGCTACCCCCTGAAAGCTGGGAATCCTCCATTTATCCCCATGGTGCGAGTGGTCATTTGGACGCCATATCTTCAAGCACCATTCCTTTATATTTTCTTCAGGTGGCGTTGCTCTCGTAGGTGGCTTTCGCCGGGTGGGATAGCCGGGCACCAACACCTGCCAGGATTTGGGCATCCCCCCCCGGTCCGCCCCAGCCCCTCCATATGCAGGAAAGCACACATGAGCGGCGCTGTCAGACACATCACGACCCCAACGTTGACGCATGGTGTCACAGCCCAGAAGGGCGTAGGTTACGAAAGAGGCTAAGAGCCATTCTTGCTACCCTGGTTCTCGTCACGCACTCACTCTCCAACCGTTGAGCCCACAACATATTGTAAGACAAGACAAGAGGAAAAGAAAACCGCGATGGACATCAGCCACTAGATTCATCCATCTCACTCCGAGACCAGAAGAAAGACCCTACAGTTGAAGCACGTACATTTGAGACAGAGTCGGTGTAGCCCTCAGTCTTTCAAGAAGGAACAAAGAAAGAAAACGGTAAAGAGGAACACGAAGAAGCAAGAAGCAGATTGCGACAAATCGCTTGGCGGCTTGCTTAGCAGCAGCGTCGCCCTTCTTCCAGCCGCCAAGCCACACCTGATTGGACTAAACGCGCTGGTAGATCCGGCTTGTCATAGCAAACGAGAGGTTTGGCAAATTGGTACATGTATCTGCGACGTCAAGACGGACGACCCTATGAGATAACTGCCGAGACAGGAGGGGGCTAGGGGGCCAGTCAGCTCTACAGACATAGTATATAGGTACCTCTACCTCTGTAGAAGCTAACCACTTAACCGACTAGTTGGTGCTTGATCGGCAAGGCAATCTGTGAGTAGCGTAGAACTGCCCTTTCAGGAAATCCGCCTACGCTGCATGTAGGTAGTCGTCCGCTGTCACATATGGAATGAAAGACAAAAGCAAAGACACCCCAACCAGCCGCGCTTGTCCATGTGGTCTTAAAGTTTGTTTAGGGGTAGTTGAGTCCTGTATCAAGGTGCGTTGATGCCTTGCTTATACAACTTTATGGCCGGATATTGCATGGTCCTGTATGGCCGTCCTTCGACAGGTATTTGGAAGTGGCAAGCCATCACCAAACAGTATTAAACCGTAGCCTTAGTAAATATCTCTTGGGGGTTCCTCGAGTACACCCATGTGATGAACTATTACTACAAGTTAGACCAGGGCTGCTTTCTTCTTCCGGGGTTTCTTTCACTCGCGCGAGACCCCAATGATGATCTGTTCCAGTGACCCGGCCGCATCCATACACCGAGGAGGCGGGAGGCTTCTGGGCACACCGTCAACAAGATAACCTGTCATCCAACGCAGTGGTCTCAGATAGACGGTAAAACCTTGGTCATGTGCTGCAAGTTAGACAGTGACGAGGGGCTCAGCGCTTTTGAAGATAAGAAGCGGGTCACTGATCACTTGTACAAAGCACGCATTGGGTTCTCCGGTATAAACCTTCAACAACTAGTAGCTTCTTCAAAATGGGTATCGCGTTGTAAGAGAATTGAAGCGAGGGAGAGATAGAGAGAGCCTGATAGAGGGAAAACTCGAGCGAATAATCAGGGGAACATAAGGGTATGTTCCATTCAACATGTATCCTCCCAATCAGATTCCAGATCATCGTGAAGAGGGCTGGCGTTCTCAGTCGTGCTGGAATAACCTAGACAGCGACTCGCCGTAGTGAATTCTTCGTATAGCCTCCGCGAAGATGGGCGCGATGTCAAGAATCTCGAGCTTCGGACACATCGCACTGTGCTGTTCTTGTGGTACTGTATTGGTCACAACAATTTTGTCGATCGCGGAGGCATTGATACGCGCTAATGCGTCACCGCTGAATATGCCGTGAGTCAAGAGGGCGTAGATAGCGGTCGCGCCTTCACGATGCAACAGCTTAGCAGCGCGGGTGATCGTGTTTGCGGTATCAGCCAGATCATCAACGAGAATACAAACCCGGTTTTGAACCGACCCCACCAGCATCATGGTGGCGTTTTGGCGGTCTGTTATGTTGATAGGCCGTCGCTCCTAAAGGGGTGGATTAGTAGCGATTCGGCTCGTGACCACATGACATCGGCTTACCTTGTGGATAAGAGCAAAGTCCATGCCGAGAGAATCGGCAATGGCTGTGGCCCGCTTCGCGCCTCCTGCATCGGGACTGACGATTACAGCCTCCTTGTAGTCAGGGATATGCTGCTTAATGTAGCTTTTCAGCAGTGGGCGGCCGTATAGATTGTCCATGGGTATGTCAAAGAAACCTTGGTACTGGGCGTCATGCAAGTCAAGTGCAACCACACTGGCGTAAGGTTAGGATGCCTGTAGAAAAGGATAGCTAGCTCCTGGAGGTCGTATACATACTGATCAGCTCCGGCACATGTCAAGAGGTCGGCGATTAGGGTGCCAGCCTGTGCTACCCATCTCTTGTATCCGGGCTTCGCCTCGATAGCCTCCACAGCCTTCGGGTCCAAGTTTACGTCGTAGTCATGGGTGGTGAAACTGTTTGTCTGAGATGTCAAAGAGCCAGAATGGCTTCGACCGGTGCTTCCGTTCCGCTCGTGATGCGAAAGGCGGACTTTGTTGAGCGCCTTGCTCAAGTCGACGCCGTTGCTCAGGGCCGCACTCGGAGTGATGCCGGGTCCAGGGGTGGCTGGCACACTCTCAAACGTGTATTTGCTGTCGGATGTTGGTTTAGTGAGAGGAGCGCCCTGCTTGCGGTAGGCGAGGTCGGGCTGGCGCGAGTAAGGGAACAGCGGGGTCACGGCAGTTACTCGTTTGGCAGAGCCGGTCTTGCAAGCTGATATCACTGGTGATGCATTCCGGTTAGTCATGAAGGTGTACGAAGGCAGTCGGAGTATGCCAGGGTGCGGTGGCACTGAGGGAACGATGGTAGACTTACTGATGCAAAGTTCCATCAGGTTGTCGTTCACTGCGCCGCCTCCGGTCTGGATGATGAAAACATCCTTTCCTCGTACCGAGTCCTTGATCTCGCATCTACTCTCGCCGCCCGAAAACTTGCTTAAGACACGATCGCCGGAGGCTATGCCAAGAAGGTTGCACACATTCTCTGTCAGGTGTGGGTGCGAGTTGCCCGAAAGAATCACTATATTCCTAACCATTTTGACTCGACCGGGAGGGTTGGCGACTTGTAGTCAACAAGCACAAGCTCTCTGGCTTGTCGCGATGCGTGGGTTACAGGTCGGGGGGTTTGCGGTGGGTTGTCTGTCAAATGATTGGGTCTGGCGGGATTTATAGAGCTGTTCATCTCAGGCTGTTGTTGTAGTGGAAAAGAGTCGCAGGTCAGTCATTCCATCGTATGACTGGAGCAATAGGTAAGACCATATGCAAACTTCAATATGTTACGTCGAAAAAACATCAAAACCTAAAGCATTATGGGGGAGCTGCGATAAAGAAAAATGTCCCAATCAGGACGCGGGGTCACAAAGGGATTACATTACAGTAGGTAGTTGTACATTAGTTGATTAGGTAGCCACTAACCTAGACTGCTAAGGGTGTTAGGGGTGTTTGCTACCGGCCTGAGTCTCCCGGTAGAGTCCCTAGCACTGGGAGCTTGGGCCCTTCAATTGAATTGGCCATTGATCCAAGAGCCAAGAGCCAATAGCAACTAGAATGCACAGTGCTTACATCTGCCTACGCTAGGGTGAATACTGTACGGGTAACTACATTATCAGGCAGGGGAAGATATGTACATACATGTAGGTAGATGCTCTGACGAAAGGCGTATTGTTGACAACGAGGCTGCTACACGTGGGCAGTAGAGACGGCACATCGTCAATCAATCAACTAACCTGCCACGACGTATCCGCGGTTTACTCGATGATTTGAACCCAATTTCTTACACTCGACATCATCAAGTGCAGTCATCTATCTACCTTCTTTTGTGAGCATAGGCTCGGGGCCACCATTTAACGATGCCTGAGATCGCCGAAGGTGAGAAGTCTAGGGGCTCTTTCTATGACGAGTATCTTTCCGCTGACGCGTAATACCAAGTTGCACGTATAACGCATTTTCTGCGCCAGCATTTGGTTGGCAAGAACATCAGCAAGGTCGTAGCTGCCGACGACAGCAATGTCTTTGGCAAAGTGGGGACCACAGGCGCCGAGTTCCAAAAGGCCGTCACGGGGAAGAAGGTTGTCAGCGCCGGCAGCCAAGGCAAATACTTCTGGTAAGAGTCCGAGGAGATGGGCACCAAAAGGGGTCGCACCTCTTCAGTCAGTGACTAAGACAGCAGATCCAGGATCACTCTAGACAGCCCACCGCATCCTGTCATGCACTTTGGCATGACGGGGTGGATCCACATCCGCTCTCAACAGACGGGCTACACGCGCTACATCGAGAAAACCAAGAACGATAAAGAGGAGTGGCCGCCGCGCTTCTGGAAGTTCCAGCTTGAAACCGATAGCGCCCCCAAGGTCGAGGTGGCTTTCACCGACGCCCGGCGCTTCGGCCGCGTGCGCCTTGTCGACTGCCCAGGCGACGCCATCCGGCAGTACTCGCCCCTCAAGGAAAACGGGCCCGACCCCGTAGTCGACAAGGACGTCTTCACCGAGGATTACCTCAAGCAGAAGATGCGCCAACGCCATGTGCCCATTAAGGCGCTGCTGCTTGACCAGGCCATGATCAGCGGTATTGGGAATTGGGTCGGCGACGAGATCATGTATAACGCCAGGCTGCACCCGGAACAGTATTCAGACAGCTTCAGCGACGAGGATATGACTAAGCTGTTCAAGTCTATCATGTACGTCTGCGACACGGCCGTGGGCCACTTGGGCGACTCGGACAAGTTTCCCGAGGATTGGCTGTTCAACCACCGCTGGGGCAAGGGTAAGAAAGATGCCGCCACTGCTCTGCCGACCGGCGAGAAGATTGTTTTCATTACGGTTGGCGGGCGAACCAGCTGTGTTGTGCCCAGTGTGCAAAAGAAGACGGGCAAAGCCACTTTGTCGGACACCAAGGAGGAGCGCGAGGCTCTGGACGACGGCGTAGAGAGCAAGTACTTTGACGAGAAACTAGCCAAAAAGGGCGCCAAGGCAAAGAAAGCTATTAAGAAGGAGGAGAAGGAAGAAAAGCTGCCAACACCAAAGACAGCTAGGCCGACGAAGCGCAAAGCAGTAAAAGAGGAGTCGGAGAATGATGAGGTGGCTGCCAAAAAGGACGCGAAAAAGACCCGAAAAGGTTCGACTACAGATGCGGAGGCAGTTAACGGCAGTGGCGCTAGAACGAAGAAGAGCAAACCAGAAGCAAAACCGGTAGATTCCATACCGGATTTGAGCCGCAGACGGTCAGGGAGACTCAGAGCAAAGGACGCTTGACATAGTCCTTAGAAATCCCCTAAGTTGGAATCACACCCGTGATGACAGCATAGCCCAAGTCAGATTGAAGATAGCGCGTGTGTAAGATAGGATATAACAATGAGCTTGGCATACATCAAACACGACCACATGTCGCAGACAGCCCGGGATTCCGTCCGCTCTCCCCTTGATAAGTTATGAATAGCCAGATTAGTACTGAAGTCGGTGATGATCTGGGAACCCCTAGTGGGGTATTTTTGACATCATGTTGCATCGCGTTTTGGCATGTTCATTTTGGTAGGAATTTGTCAGGTTCTAAGGTTGAAAATTATTCTACTAATGGTCTCTATTGCTGCATCCTTATGTCCTCGAGCTTGCTGCGCCTAGGCAGTTGTTGTCATGAACGGTGTAGTCTCGATTGCCCAATGACTGCAATAGGTCTATGAACTTAATAAACTAAAACTACATCATTCGTAGCCCATGTAGAATGGGTATGCAGCACTGAGCTTAACGTAAAGTTGTCCAGCCCCCTTTAATTCTTGCAGTCGAAGTATGACCTCCCTAACGCCTTCGCTCTCCCCATGAAGCAATATGGATGGATAATGGTGGGGGGGGGGGGGGGGGGGGGGGGGGGGGGGGGGGGGGGGGGGGGGGCGGGGGGCGCGGGGGGGGGGGGGGGGGGGGGGGGGGGGGGGGGGGGGNCCCCCCCCCCCCCCCCCCCCCCCGAAACAGGTTGTCTCAACCGAGCGCGTCCCGGAGTAATCCCATCTCAGCAAGCTTGACAATGAATGCGTGGATTGCTGGCGTATAGTCCAGTTTCCGACTCTCCATCTGGGCCATCGCCTCGTTTCTTATATCGATGACTTCCTGTTCCTCCGAGGTCGGAATCCGTTTCTCTCCCTGCTTCTGCCGGATAGCGGCCTCATTTCCATTGGTGAAGAGGTCCGAAGGGAACAGAGGCGCATCGCACACTGCTAGCAAATTATAGTTCATCTGGACATCGGCGCTGGCCTCCATACGCGCGGTGATCGCGGACGATGCGATACCCAGCCATGGCTGTACCAGCGCATTGTCTCCACTGCCGCCAACCTGGGGCTCTGGAGCGGAGTACGTGCCGTGGCAGAGGGGTTTAGCCTCAAGGCCGTCGAGTTCCCAAACGCGGCCAGCCACGGGGACGTAGGCGATATAGTGGTTCGCTATTTCTATGTCCCTCTTCCTTTTTCTCGGGGGCTTCTTTCTGTTCCCGCTGCCCGAACCCTTCCGATTTGATGATTTCCTTTTGGCGCTCGAAGCCTTCTTCAGTTGTTCTTTCTCCCACTCCTCGAATTTGTTATCGAGTAGCAAATCTTCAGAGAGTAAATCAATACGCCGCGCGCAACTGTTATGTATTCCACGAATGAAGTCGTTGGTATCGAGCATGTGGCCGCGGTGCGGCGGTGGTAGGCTTGTAGTCGCAACTTTGAATTCGGTCAGCTCTGGACCAAAACCAGGATCTGACGCGTTCATCAAAATATTCATAATTGCGACAGTAGCGCAGGCATTGGCGGTGGTCTGGTTCCCGAACCAAAGGCCTTGTGGGCAGTCTTCGCGCTTTTCAGCCATATCCTCATCCTCGTCCTCTTCGTTATACTGGTACAAGAAGATGAGCCCATGGACCGGCCGTGGGAGAAATGCCAGAGCATCCGGGTCTAAGCCCCAGAGTTCGCGAATTTGGAAGCTTGGGGCGCCGAAGGACTGCAGCATGGCGTTGAAGAAAGCTGGCTCGGACTCGATCTCTACCCAGCCTGCAAACTCCTTACGCTCCCCAGGCTGCATAGCAGACAAGGCATGTTCCAGCTGGGCAAGATTGGCCTTCACCGTCTCTGGCTCCATCTTTTTGGATGCCATTTCCGCAGCTTTGCGCTTAGGTCTAGTGGAGACAGAAACTCCTGTGGCAACACCATGAGATGAAGAAGGGGGCTGAAATTCCGTATCTTCGTAACGATTAACACCTTTTCTTGCGCGTGCGGAGCGACGAATGGGTTTGATGGGCTCGTCATCATCAACAATCATGGTGAGATCAGGTTCCGGGCATGTATTGATATCCTTGGGCTTCGAGGATGACGGAGAAATAGACTGGTCGTTCTCGGCGGCGTTGAGGGTGGTTGTACTCCAATTCTCCGTCACAGCTGCAGCAAGTGACGCTGTATCTTCTTGGTCTTCCTTGTGATCGCCTGTCGTGGTGGCGGACTCCTGTAGTGCGGTATTGTTTGTGGGAATATGCTGTCCCTCGTTAATGTTGCGCTGTACGGTCATGTTGGCGACATCTGAAGTCGTTTCTGGTCGTGTTCGAGCAGGCTCTGAGTTTCCTCCCTTCAAGTCACCATTTGCTGTGGTTCGTGATTCAGTGTCCATAGTGTCATTGCTCTGAACATGGCTGCAACCCGATACCTGATTGAGCCCCCCAGACTCAATGCTCGTCACCTCGTTCACCTTGGTACGGTTGACCAGTTCTGCACCTTGATCCATTGTTGCAGCAATGTCAATCATTGTGGAGGAAGGACGGAGGTAACTGGAAGAGCCTAGAACAGCAGGGTGCGAACGCAGCTATTATCACCTCTGTGAGGTCAAGAAAAGCGGCTTCAATGTTCGATAAGTCCCTGGAAGCTCAGGCAGGGTCTATAAGAGACTGCGGTACTCCGTATTGAAGTACGCACCCGCAAACGACTGATACCATTGGGAACGGGCACCGTCGGTAGACTTGAATGTGAATTTCGCAAGTCTTTAAAGCTTTGAAAAAAGGGCACAATCATAACCTGACAGTCGCTTCATCTCAGTTATGTATGAGAAATCACCGCCATGCTTGGGATATTCTGATTGTTCAAGGTGTGTTACCTTTATGCTGTCGTCAACCCGCTGGGGGGTTCAATTGATGTAGTGAGGCCATTGGAAGGAACCATAGGTAGGTATGTACTTTATTAGGTTAGCTAATATGTAAGCTGAGCTCCAGTGGGTCCAAATCCCCAATAGAATCCCACGCTGCCACCCAACGCACCAGGCAATTGGTTCCATCCACCCGCTCTGATTGGGCCCGTCCTCTGACCCTGTCTACTGTCTGCCTGTGTTTCTTCGTGGTATCAGGCGAAAGTTTTCACGTCCCTGTCAAGTACCGTACACGGACCATATTGCGTATAATGTATGCACAACTACCCCGGCTTAGTGGGACTCATACCGAATGGAGTGTGAAAACTTACCTATTCAACTAAGTAACGTAACCGCGGGGCAGGAAGAAAAAGTGAAAAGTGAATGGCCTAGCATCGGAGCATCGGAGTGCCCCTCCAAAATTTCCTCCAGTCACCCCGCGATCCCACTTGGAATTCGCGCGCAACTGCACTTCATCCTCCCCTATAAAGCCATTCCTCTTTGTCAACCCTGGAGATTTCGTGCTTCTCGACTTATTCCACATCCTTGGGGCAATTGCTCGTTTTCATTAGCTTCTGAGGCTCTGAAATCGCCAAAATGGCCGGTTACGATACGTACAAGACCCCTCTTGACTCTCGCTATTCCAGTATGTCATCCGCATCTTATACCATTGATCTCATTTTGTCGCAGCTCCTGAGACAATACGCTTGGGATGTCCCACATGTTTTGAGTTGGATATGCCACAGTAGCTGACCTATCACTCCAGGCGATGAGATGAAGAGGTTGTTCAGCCAGCGCTCCCGTCACTCGACCTGGCGCCAGCTTTGGCTGTATCTGGCTGAGGCCGAGAAGTAAGTACTCAGGGGTTTCACCATAAGGCTGATGCCCAAGACTGTCTTGAAAACCTTTATTTTGATTTTCGGTTCCGGATGGGATTAACTTTTGCCTAGGGAACTCGGCATCGACACCATCACCGAGACGGCTATCACCCAGATGAAGCAGCATCTCATCGTGTCCAACGACGACTTTGGGGTCGCTGCTGTCGAGGAGAAACGCCGAAAGCATGATGTCATGGCTCACGTCCATGCCTACGGCCAGGTAAACAAACATCCCACCGACGTCTTGATTCGATTGCTAATTTGACCTGTAGGTTGCACCAGCTGCTGCCGGTATCATCCACTATGGAGCCACCTCATGCTATGTTACGGACAACGTAAGGACTTGTCGCTCCCCGAAGATTGGCCAGGTGTACTTGAAAATGTTGACTAATTCCGGTGCAGGCCGAGCTTATCCTGATGAAGAGGGCCTTGGAGCTCCTTCTTCCTAAGATTGCCAAGGTCATCTATAACCTGCGAGGGTTCGCTCTTGAGTGGAAGGATGAGCCTACGCTTGGCTACACTGTACGTCCCCCCTTATGACAAAGGGTTTTCGGCTGTCACGAGCCGCTAGCCATTTGCTGGTTTGTGCGATTTCACTGACATTTAGGCTCGTAGCATTACCAACCGGCGCAGATGATCACTGTCGGAAAGCGAGCCTGCCAGTGGACTCAAATGCTCATGATGGGTAAGTGCTCTCCCATATCTCACCTGCAGTATACCAACTCAAGTTATGGCTTGAGATGACCTTGGCAAGAAACACTAGCAAACCGCGCTCCCTGCTCCCATACGCTAGAACACAGGGGAACTAATTATAATATGCGATGCAGATCTGGAAAATATTGAGCGCGTCTACAATGACTTGAAATTCCGAGGTGCCCAGGGTACCACGGGTACACAAGCGTGAGTTTCAATCCTTATCCTGCTGTATACAACACCCAAAAAGTATGGAGCAGAGACTGAAATATTATACGTAGTTCATTCATGGAGATTTTCGACAACGACGCCAGTAAAGTGGATCGGCTGAACGAAATACTGTGCCAGAAAGCAGGATTCCCCAGCTGCTACGACATCTCTTACCAGACTTACCCCCGCAAGGTCGATCTTAACATCGCGAATGCCGTTGCTGGTCTTGGTGGTAAGTCTCTGACGCTGAAATAGCTTTAGCAGCCGTTATCAGGTCACGGTTCTCTGGTAACTGACTCGTGGTTACAGCAACTGTTATGCAAATCACTGGTGATATCCGCCATCTTGCCAACATGAAGGAGCTTGAAGAGCCCTTCTCCAAGGTAAGCTTATCATCCGCGTCTATTCTGTACCGCAGTCACTTATACCAGATAGGATCAAATCGGAAGCTCTGCTATGGCCTACAAGCGAAACCCCATGTTGTAAGTCTCACAAGCGGTTTATGCTGCACTCCGAGTATATTTTGGAAGAAGTGGCTAATGGTGCGATTCCACTTAGGTCTGAGCGAGTTGCCAGTCTTGGACGCAAGCTTGCTTCGCTCCCGATCAACTTTATGAACACCATGAGCACTCAGTGGATGGAGCGAACTCTCGACGACAGCGCTATTCGCCGCAGTGACATTCCGGAACTGTTCCTTCTTGCAGACGCGTAAGAACCCCAAGGCATGTGATTCATAAACCTTGAAGAATGGTACTGATGTTGAGTAGGTGTATGATTGGCATGGACGCTGTTTCCAACGGACTCGTGGTGTACCCGCAGAGGATTCATGCGCACAATCTTTCCGAGCTTCCGTTCATGATCACGGGTGAGTAATACTTGAGGCGAATTTTCAAGTCTCTGCCCCTTCTTCCCCAGCCAGGTCCGATTTCTTTCCCCTTTGCCGTAAAAAGGGTCGATGCACGAACACATCTAAGGGTGTCTGCACTTTGACTCAAGATGTGTATAACCTCGTCTCATACGGAATACTGACGCCATGCCAGAGAACATCATCATGAAGATTTGCGCCAAGGGCGGTAGCCGCCAGGACGCCCATGAAGAGATCCGAGTCCTCTCACACCAGGCCTCGGCTGTGGTGAAGAACGAGGGTGGTGAGAATGACTTGGTACAGCGAATCAAGAACACGGAGTATTTCAAGCCCGTTTGGGATGACATCGATGGCATGATGGATCCTAAGCTGTACGTTGGTCGGGCCCCTGAGATCGTGCAGCGATACGCAGGCCAGGGAGGTCCAGTCGAAGTCAAGCTCGCCCCCTACATGCAGAAGATTCTGGGCACCACAACGGCACAGCTGAACGTCTGATTACCCATTCATTGGTGAAATCAGGACAGCCAAACTGTTCTTGCATTGCGTGGCGTTTCGGAGGGTGAGGGTTCAGTTGTGCGCATTCGGATGGGACTAAAAGTAGGTCCATGTATGTAGATACGGTTGATGGCATGTACAAGGCCGTCAATCTTGTCCAAATATGGGTGCGCCGTTATGCTGCATGCTCTACCTAGCAGAAAATGTAACATTATATCTACCTAGTTTATTATATACTAATCAAATAGCATTTAAACAACGTTTGGAGAGATACATATACATGACTTCGTGTGTTTGATATAAGAACCAAGGAGAGAGCAGAGTCCGTCCGCCCGCAATGGCTTCAACCGCTACTTAATTTGGAGAAATTGGAGTGGTATTAGTAGCGCATTTCACAGTAGTTGTAGATTGATAGTAGCCTACGACTACAGAGTACATGCAGGTGTACTTAGGTTAGCAAGGCCTGAGCTCTGAGCTCTGAGCTCTGAGCTCTAGGTACCACTAGTAGTAAGTAGGTTAGCTTGTGTGCATGTACCTAAGATTAGTTAAAGCTTCCTTGGCTTCCAGCGCTTATGCACGACCGGAATGCTGCATAGTGTGCATAAGTAAGTGGATGCAGTTTTTCATGACGCGCCCGTTTGGCATGCCCAGTCTTTTCTGGACGTGACTGGTGGTAACTGGTGGGAAAGATTTCAAGCATGGGTCACAAGTCTTTGCCAGTAGCGTGTGTTTACTATTCAACCTGAGCTTCTATTGAAGGATTTCTCGATTGCTCCAACAACAAAGTATATTTTGGATCCCGACCATTTCTGCCTGATCGTGGCCAACAAAGACTCGGTTGACCGCCATTTTTATCAACCACCAAGCAGTCGGTCGGCCCTGCATCCCCTCCCACCGCCGCCCATCCCTACGACTGCCGTTGCTTTCTCTCATGATCCGTTGCCATCGTCACGGAATGCCATGAATGCGACGCCGCGCATGCGGGCGGGTGGCTTTCCAGCCACCCCAGCTACAGCTGCTCCCAGAGCAAGAAACGGAGATATCTTCAATTCGACCCCTCGAGATCCACCTAGGCAACAAAAGTCGACCAAGCCAAGTCTGCCTCCTGCTCCCGAAAATGCCACCGTCCCGGTCCCCGAACGAGAGCCCTTAATACCCTTGAATATCGTCGATGGACCAAGTCAGCGATTCTACGCGTTCGCCATATATGCTGCGCTGTTTGCATGGAGGTTGTACGACTGGCTTCAAGTTGTAACCACCGGCACCGGCTCTTTTACCTCCTTCACAAAATGGGTCGGCATAGATTTCGTCTATTTGTTCGTCGCCTTACCCACGCTCCGGATACCATGGCTAGACCTGTCGCAACCCGTGGTCATCACCATGTTTGTCGTACAATTCATCCTGAACTGGTTGTTGATGTTCAACATCCAATTCATCTTGACCACCTGGTTGCTGAGCATTGTCAACCTCATGTTCTCGGAGAGCGAGATCTCCCTTTCCGGCAGCGATGTCAAGGTCAACTCCATTTTACACAACACCTCATTGATCATGGGCAAGCAGATCATCAACATCTTGCCCGAGGGTTCCGCCATGCTCAATCCTACAAAGACTCCATTCTGCATCGGCCCCGGTCGCAATACCGTCGCGGTTCCCTTGTACTTCAACGCAACGATTCCTGTCGAGGTGGAAATTATGCGCATCGATTTCGAGACGAACAACGAGGAGGTGGTGAAGCTGAGCCGTTCCCAAATCCGTGAGATCGAAAAGCAGGCAAGAAAGATCACAGAGGACGGGTCCGTCACGTCCTACGTCTACGACTTTCCCGTCAAGAAGCCAGGCGCATATCGCTTGAACAAGGTTCTGGACGAATATAAGCTGGATGTGCAGAGGGCTGGTGAGCCAACATATGTGGTTCCCTGTCCCAGGGCACGTGTACGACCCGCAGAATCATCCACCAGATGCATCAACGATTTGTCGGATTTGTCCCTCGAGGTTTACGGCACCCCGCCGCTGAAGATTGTCTACAGCCGCGTTATCAACGGACAGGATCACAGCTTCCACTTTCAAAGCCTCCAGCCCGATGGATACTCGTCTCCGTTGGTGGGCGCCGGAAAGCTTACCAGTCTGGTCCACCCCGGAGAAGAGGACTTCACCTGGGCTAGGGCACAGACCGTCACAGTAGCGCTCAATGAATCCATGAACCAGGCTGGGGAGTGGCAGTACTCGATTGACGAGGTGCATGACGTCTTTCAGAACGTTGTCAAGTATGCCGCCCCGGAGAGCGAGGCTGATTTCAAGCCAAAACCCAAGCACCTGTACCAGAATTTCGGTGTTCGGGAGCGGCCTCGGGCGACACTGGTCGGATGCGATCTACGTAACCCCCTCAAGGTTGCTAAAGGTAAAGACAAGAAGTTACCGGTCAAGTTCGATATCGCCAGCCCCGGAGCGCAAAGCGCCACCTATACAGTCAATTGGTTATTCTCGCCTATTGACAAGCTTACAAAAAGCGGTGACCATGGAGACGCTGTCGAAACTGGTTCGTACACTGCCAAGGGTGCTTCCGACCAACCCAGCATCTCTGCCCCCGGACTGTACACGCTCAAATCAGTCACTTGCGAGTCTTGTGAAGGCGAAATCGATGAGCCTTCATCTTGCTTGGTTCTCAACCCTCTCGAACCGAAGCTGTCGATCCAGGCGGAAGAAATTCCGGATAAGTGTGCTGGTAACTCGATCGGTCTGAGAGTGAACTTGGATCTTGTCGGTACTCCTCCATTCAAAATCCAATACGATGTCATTAGCGACAATGAACGCACCAGAAAGGAGAGGGTCGAAGTTAAGGGTCTGCGACAACAAATTGAACTTCTCCCACGCAGCGCCGGCAGATACCAGTACAAGTTCCGAAAGCTGGAAGACGCCATCTACTCGATCCCGTTGCCATTGGATGATGAGTACACTCTTGAGCAATACGTCAAGCCACCCGCAACCGCATTTATCCAAAACCCATCAGATGTCATTACCGCCTGCCTGGACGAGCCCGTCAAGTTGGACATTAAACTACTTGGCGATGGGCCTTTTACACTCGAGTGGGAACTGGTTCATGACGGCAAGAAGAAGTCAGAGAAGGCCACACAGATCACCAGTGATACATACACGATAGAGACAGCTCCCTTTTCCCAAGGTGGCGAGTACACTCTGTCGTTGACTAGCATACAGGATCGGACAGGCTGCCGTATCTTCTTGAAAGAAGAAACCAAGATATCCGTGCGGCGGCAGCGTCCACGTGTTGGGTTTGGCCTTCTCGAAAGCAAGAGGATCACTACGGTCGTCGAGGATGCTAAGGTCAATCTTCCCTTGCGCTTGTCTGGTGACGGGCCTTGGAGGGTCACATACCGCAATGTCGACGGTGCACAGGGCGATCAAATCCGAGTGGCCAGCTCCAGCAATGATTATATTGAGATCACTGAGCGCGGCAAGTTTGAACTCGTCAGCGTGACAGACAGCCAGTGTCGGGGACAAATAGACCCTAAGGCATCCAACTTCGAAGTGCACTGGTTCCCGCGACCAGAGTTGACCCTTATCCCGGACGACACCATCTCAGTCAAGAATGACGTTTTCGTCAAACAAGACGTATGCGAAGGGGACATTGATGGTTTCGAGGTTATGCTCAAAGGTACGTTAATGAAAAGAATAACATTACTGGTCACAACTAACTAAATCTCGCAGGATCGCCCCCTTACCACGTCTCGTACGAGGTCAAGCACAAGCCAAGGACCGGATCAGGGGCAGTTGCTCAGAAACAGTTCGATGCTGCGTTAGGCAAGGCCTCGATACCCGTTGATACCATCAAGGCCGGCCTGTATACGTACAAGTTCTCTGCACTTGCCGACAACCTGTATAACAACGACCGGAAGAAATTCCAGCCCTTGGTATTGGAACAACTTGTGAATGCCAAGCCATCAGCCACATTCGTCAAGCCTGGACAGACATTCAAGCTTTGCATGTCGGAGCAAGACTATGAAGAGAAGATTCCGGTCAGACTCGAGGGTGTGGCACCTTTTTACCTCGAGATCGAGATCCGGCACCAGTCTGGCAGTATGGCGGAGACGCATCGTATCCCCAACATCCCCACCAACAACTACGGAATCCAAATCCCCCGGCAATTCCTCAAGCTGGGAACCCAATGGATCCGTATTCGCAAGATCCGAGACGCCCGGGGCTGCCAGCAGAAGACGGAGGTGGGAGGCCCTTCGGTACAGGTGCATGTGTTCGACGCGCCGTCTATCTATCCTTTGGAGACACGAACCGACTACTGTGTGGGAGAGCGAATCTCGTACACGCTATCGGGAACGCCGCCGTTCGAGGTACTCTACTCATTTGACGGCAAGGAGCGAAAAGCCAAGTCTCAAACGACCAACTTCCGTCGTATTGCCGAATCGGCTGGCGAATTCACGATTACGTCTATTAGTGACAAGGCGTCTGAGTGCCGAGCCGCGGTCAATCTGGCGAAGAGAATCCACCCGATGCCCTCAGTCAAGATCTCGCGTGGTAAGACCAACAGGGTCGACATTCACGAGGGTGGACAAGTGGAGATTCTCTTTGAGTTCTGGGGCACGCCGCCGTTCGAGTACACATTCACGCGCAGCACCAACGCCCGGCGGGGACAGCCCAGCCAGATCCTGGAGACACGCCATGACATCAGCTACGACCACAGCAAGTCGATCATGGCCAACCTCGAGGGTACGTACGAGGTGGTGGCGATCAAGGACAAGTACTGTGCCTTCAGCACGTTGAACACGGAGAAGAACGGGGATAAAGGACAGAAGAGACTTCAATACTAGGTTCCTTTTAGGCTAGTGAAGCGCCATAATCTTGGAAAGATGTCAATAGACGATGATTGATGTAAAGAGATGATGGATTGTAAGGGATAGTTGCAGTTGCGGTAGGAGGTGCGGCGAGGGGGGGGGGGGGGGGTGGGGGGTGGAAAAGCATCTAGAATGCATGCATGCATGAGCAATGGCGTTCTGGTATGGCAATCTTGACTGGCTTACTGTGGAAAATAATACATACACATACCACAGACGGGCAAAACGAACAGGCGAGCAATTCGCTTCCAATAAACCTATGTTTTCTTGTTCTCGTTCTTGTTCTATCGGCCATGTCTTCAGATAATCATGGCCTGGCCTCGTGTGCCAAGGAGGTAGTAGTAACCTTAGGTAGGATCTACACTTCCGCTTCTCCATGTTAGTTCCGAACTTCGGGGTGGGTCATGGCACTAAGGTTAACGTCGTCTCAACATGGACACATCTTAACTACTCAATATATATATTGAACCTGATGCTCTCCTTTATTTACTCAAGCCCAGTTGCAAGCAGTCTTGTGTTCTTCGTCCAATCTGATTCTGGTATCTAGTCGCGACTAAATAAGTATATATATATATACACACACATATACCTACCCCAGATCAAGAGAAAAGAAGCCATGGCAGACCAACAGAAGACGCTATCCATGCCGCCTGCCGACCGAGCCCGGCTCGAGGCCCGGAAGCCCGTGCCCAAAATGCCGCCTGCGTACCTCCCTACGGCGTCGGGGAGCCCGCTGGCTGTGGATGCAGAACTCTATCAGAAGATCCAGCAGGCGCCGCGCGTGCTGGACCAGGAGTTCCTCCTACCTATCCGGTCAGGGCGGGCTTGGAAAGTGAAAGCGGGACAAGTGGTTCGCATCAGCACGCCCGAGGGGGCACAAGTCGGTGAGTTGGTATCTTGATCTTGAGTCACAGTACAGCCTAGGGGCGGCAAGACTAATGCCAATCAACATCCAGGCGATTTGAACATCTGGAATGCCCACAACCCGCGCGAGCGCTTCTGGGCCTCGCGCACCCGGCAGCTGCACGCCTCGCACGTGAGCACCCACGACCGCCTGTGGTCCTGCCTGCCCTACATGCGCCCGCTCGCCACTATCATCCACGACTCGCTGGCGTGGTACGGCGTCGACGAGCACGGCGGCCGGGTCCACGACCTGCTGGGGACCCGGTGCGACCCCTATATCAACGCCGTGCTCTCGGGCTCGGACTCAGGCGAAAACGGGGACAGTGGGTACGATTACCACTGCCACTCCAACTTGACCCGCGCCGTCATGGAATTTGGGCTCCGCGAGAGCGACGTCCACGATGTCATCAACATCTTCCAGGTCACGGGCCTCGACGAGCAGGGTCGCTACTTCATGAATCCCTGCCCGGCGGAGAAGGTGGATAGTATCGAGTTCCTCGCGGAGCAGGATCTTCTGATGGCTTTGAGTACGTATTGCTGTCTACCTTCGACCACCACACACTCAAAAAGCCCTTTTTGAACGCGAATTGACAGTGATCGCAGGTACATGCCCCGGTGGAGATCTCTCACTATGGGGCTTCGGCGCCGATAGCGAAAAGGAGATGATCAAGTGTTGCCGCCCACTCAAAGTCGAGGTCTTCCGGCTCGAGGACGAGGCTCTATTGGCGCAGAACGGGTGGAAATCGCCCGAGGTCGCGCCTTACAAAGGTGCGCATGGGATGCGAATTCCACAGGGCGAGTCCCAGAGTCACTGAGTCACTGAAGAATGAAAGATGCATTTAAGGGGCTTTCCCCTGCAAATATACGTTAGCAAGCACCTCAAAGATCCTTGTACTCCATATCTAGAGGTGATGTGACTTTCTCGCATTCGGCACACTGACAAGAGAGATTCTCATAGCATATTTAACATCCTATTCTCTGGCGACACAATCTTCTACCTACTAAGCCAAAGAAAAAGTCACTATATCTAAGTACCTAATGTCTAACTTTCGTCGAACCATCCTCCCATCCTCCAAATAGGGGTTCGGCGATGGGGGTTCGCGCAGTTGTGGCGCGAGTTGTACATGGGGGCCTCCATCTTACCCATCTCAACAGCTTAATTAATCATTGACTTTCGTTCGCCGCTGTCATAGTTGGATTCGGATCCGAAGCTGCGAACTGAGCAGAAAGATCCTCCCTTTCCTTCGCACTCTAGAAAATGCCATACTGGGTGCACTTGTCCCTGGGCAGCTTGACGTCGCGGTTGATGGCCACGCACTCGCGGTACTGCTGCGTGCAGGCCTCGTCGGCATGTTTGCCATCCGTCTTCCAGCGCTCGTGGGTGCGGGCTTCGAGGGCCGCGACATGGCCGGCGTCAGCCGCGTACTCAAAGTAGGCGCCCTTGCCACCTTTGCCTCCCTTGCCGCCCTTGCCGGGATACTTGCCCGGGCCCTTTCCGGGGCCGCCGTGGTGCTTGCGGTGACCCGGGTAACCCCTACCGTGCTCGTTGTCGTGCTCGTCCTTGCCGTTGTTGTGGCAGCCCCGTGCGTACGTGTTCTTGCACGAATCGTACTGGTGCTTGCAGGCTGCCTCGCAGGCGTCGGGGCAATGCTGCCGCTTCCACGAGCTGCACTTTTTGCTATCTTGGTGCGAGTAGAGCTTCAGAATGTCGCCTGCGATGGGTTTATCCTCACGTGTCAGCATATCTCCCGCGTTATGTGCGATGCGATGCAGTGGGACCGCTGCTCAATGCGCACTATCAAATTGAGAGGTATTGACGGGGACTACTAAGCAGATTTACTTACCGGCTCGGTGCTCGGACTCGAGGTTGTTGCAGTTGAGGACCGGCAGGTGGATGTTTCCAACCGGGTTTCTATCGCTGTAGCCGTACTTGTCGTTGTTGGGCTGCTTGCAGTAGCCGGTGGGCGTGGGCGGGCAAGGCAGAGGCTTGGTCGTGGTCGGCGGGGACGGGGGCGACGACTTGCAGGGATAGACAGACGTCGTTGTGGAATGCGGGGGGTAGCCGACGGGTGGGTAGTTATGGTAGCAATGCTCCTTGCCAAACTCGTCGCCGTAGTAGCTCTTCTTCTTGCAGTAGTACTTGATCGTGTTGCACCACTCGTGGTAGTTGAAGCAGTCCATGGCATTGGGCCACCCCGCAACCTTGAAGCAGCCTAGGACTTGTAGCTTACAGGCCGAGTGAGCCTCCATGCAGCCCTGCTCGTCGTTCCAGTCTTTCAACGGGTTCGAGCAGAACTGTTCGCCGCACTTGTACTCGCACTTGGGCGCAGTGACTATCGTGGTGGTGCACAGACCGCCAGTAGTAGTCGTTGGCGGCGGCTTGACGGTAGTCGTTGGAGGCTTGGGAGTGGTCGTCGGAGGCTTGGGGGTAGTAGTAGGTGGTGGGGGCTGATAAGTAGTCGTCGGAGGCTTGGGGGTAGTGGTAAGTGGTGGAGGTTGATAAGTGGTCGTTGGAGGCTTCGAGGTGCTTGTAGACGGAGGCGAGTCTGAGCTGATACTAGAAGGCGTTGTCGAAGTAGACGGGGGTTTCGGGGTTGAATAGGGCGGCGGCGGCGCATAAGTGCTTGTCGTGGTGGGTGGAAGTATGTCGGAGCCACAGGGCTGGTCGGACAGCAGGCTTTTACACTCGTAGATGTTGATGGCGCCGCCGCCACCGCAAATCTCGTTGGGATTGCCGCTGCAGGGAGTCGTGCAATTGCCATTGCCTATCTGGTAGGTTTCTGTGTTCTTGACAACACCACAGAAGCACTGGCCCGCGTACTCGGTACCGGCGTAGGGGAAACCAGCGTCCAGACAGGCCTGGAGACACATCTCGGTGGTAAGGGTACTGGAGGAGAGCTGATCTTGGAAGTAGCCCAAAGCGCGTCCCGATGACAGGCCGTTGTCAGCCCAGCAGCCAATCGGTTGGTAGTCGCTGGTGGTCAGTCCCACGGTGCTAGGGAAAGTGGTGTCCTCAAAGATGTTGATATAGCCATTATCGCCGCACTTCTCCCTCGGGTTACCGGAGCAAGTCATGTTACAGTAGTCGTCGGGCACGGGATAGGCCTCACTGCTGATGCTTGGGCCGCAGTAGCAGACACCTCCGTATGTCAAGCCAGCATAATGGTCAGCGTTACCTAGCTCGTGTCAGTTGGCTCCTTTGTCTTTACCAATCCAGGTCCAGGCCCGAACTCACCTTTGCAGATAGCCCAGCATTCCTCTATAGTCATAGCATACTGGTCAGCGGCGCTTCTCATTATGAGAGCCGAGTCGCTGCCACTATCATTGTAGCATCCCAAGGGATTGAAGGGCGCGAATTTGGTCAAACACCGGTTCAACTCGGGAACCCATAGCGGCGATACGTCCGACACCAACGAAACCGGGGCGCTCAGCGGGTGAGCAAGTGCCATCTCGGTTCAGGTATGTGCCCCAGATGCGTGACTGGAGGAAGCGAGTGCGAAAGAGTAATGTAGCGGCGATTCCCAGAAACCCCGTGAGAAAGTCTCTTATGGATGGTTGAGAAGTTCCGAGACATTTCTGCTCAGGGCTGCCGTTGGCTCTCTTATAGATGATTGACACATTGGGATATGCGCCGATGATGTCCCCCCTCCCCCCCTGGGTTATTGCAGGCATATCATGTTCTCGACGCTTCTATTCCGTACGTCTTTCGGACCCTGTAGTTTCATCAAGACATCAAGGTATCTGATCTCTGATTAGCCATTGATGCCAGTCTTGTGATGTAAAAGTTTCTGCATCGATATATGACAACATGATGGCTGGCCCAGTGCTACTGTAGAAGCCGGGGTTGTCTTGGCGATTCTAGAATTGCTTCTTCATAAGTCAATGGCGTATGGGAGTCAAATTCTAACCGGGCCGTGTGCAGCTGGTCAGTCTGCGCATACCAAGTCGTCCGTGATGGGCTGAACCATATGCAAGATCGGTGTGAGCTATGTCGACTGCATAGTGGCACTTGTAATGCTGGGGAACCAGTCTAGCGGTCCCTTGTTCCACCAAGACAGGCCCGTCCAAAGCAACGAAGTGACACCTTGAAGGCCACCATGGCGGCGAGGAAGCTACCTATGTATATGATGTTCCTAATTGTTCTGGCGGCTATCATCTGGCACACCACGGCCTAAGCGAGGAGGAGTGAGTCCGGGGTAGTAACATTTGAGGCTCACCAACACTTGGCCGGGTTGGTGCCCGACAATGAGTGTATCTCTCCGGCCGAACTCGGTCTCCACATCGTCGGCTGCTCAACTACTTCTTATCTCGGTCGACCAGAGCCATGTCAGCTTTCTTGAAACTAAACCAACAAGGGCCGAGGGGAATTCCGCTTTCAGCTTGTCAATGGACTTCAATGTTAGCCCGAACCAGGGCTGGCCTGTACCTGACGTTCATTCATATCGCATTCTTGGCCTGTGTCCCCATGTTGGCTTCTGCCGGAGCTTCTGAGTCTAGCCTAGCCCCGTGGAAGACTAATACCAAAGTAGACCCAACGCGACTCGAACCTTGTTTTGGTTTCTCGGATATCCAATCGACCCATTTTCAACAATTGCCGGCAACCCTTTTACGACTCTTCCCCGGCAGTCGATGGCATGTGGGAAACTCGGCATAGCAGGCTGCCAAACCAAACCCGAGCTTGCACTTGACGAGACTGGCTACTTGTCACATTCCGCCCGTCCAGTGACCACACATAGACGACGCGTCGGGGCACTTGCTAACGGTCTGGAACGCGCAGGGAGACGCTACCCTGGGATCGGCCCGGGGCGGTGGGCGGCGGGCGGCACCGGCCAGAGTCTGGGCTTCCTGATTCATCCGCGTCTTCTATATTGATCTGAGCCAGGCCCTAAACGCTTGCATGAACCGAAAAAAGACATCGGTGGATCATCCAAGTTTCACCAGATACAGGGAGGGCATACCCTGGCGGAAGATAGTGCTTATTCAACTTTTCATTTGCCTGTAATGTATATATTTACCCTCGTAAAAATCGAACAACTGTCGAGATGACGACTTATGGCCCCATTCGAGAGGAGATGTGTGGAGCCAGGGGCTGAGCACCTTTCCAGCTTCGTATAATAGGTATTTCCGTTTGGTATGTAAGAACACGCCCGGCAAACCCTCACTCGAGAAATCCACCGTTGGCAGCGAATTGAATCTGATAATCTCTCAGGCTTGCCCAATGGTGTAATTCCTCTTCTTCGTCCTGGGGTGTCATAGTGCCGTTTAACCCTCCGGCCACGGTGCCAGTCTTCTCCAGCTTCATCATAATATCGAGGAATTTGCTGAGGTACTCCTCGGCTTTCATAGCCATCGGCCCCTTCCGTTCGGGCGCATCATTAAGGAGTGTACTAGCAACTTGACGGATTTTGTTGACCAGCGAAGCCCCGTTCGGCTCCATGTTTCGTTGTGTGATAGTAGTCAGCACGGTTAATAAGTGCTGGACAATGAGCTCGCGCTCATTGGTTATCATCTGATCGACCGCATCTTTGGCATCGCCTTCACTATTCTTGGACACATTGGACTGTGCCCGGTGGGTATCACGTAAGTTCAGATACCTTTCCACGTAGTAGGAGCGCGTGGCCAATTGAGAGGCGTAAATGTTAGCCTTTTGAATCTCAAGCTGCAGCTTCCTGCGACGCAAAGGCTGTTCGGCAAAAGCATGTCGCACGTCGTGAGGAGGCTGGATGGCCGGGAACGCTGGGGGACAATACTGAAAACCAGACTCGTCAAGGAATGCCACATTCCTTTCGGCTTGTGGGTTCGCCGTATCCACCTGGAGTTCAGGGGGAAGTGCTTCGGTAATGGCCTTGGCCTGGTTCAATGCATTATTCAACATCGTCCTCTGGGCAGTCCATTCAAAGAACTTGATACCGTAGCACATGTCAATACCTATAAGCTCATTCATAGACAGATAGGTATTGATGTTCCGGTTAAAACCAGTGATAAGAGACATCGTCCCCTCGGGTTGGGGCAATACATGATCAGCAAAAATGTATTCGTCATCGACCTCTAGAGGCATCTCTGGATATGGTTGTTGAGCGTTGGGCGGCGGGATTGGGATCTCGTTAATGGAGGCTCCCATTTGCTGCATGGACCGAACGCCTGCCACCATAACCCAAAATATGCGCTTCCCAATCTGATCAGTGATGTAGTTGATGGGTTTAGAGGCCACTTGGAGGGAGGAGGCCAGATCGGCACCACCCGACATAAGCATGGACGTATCCGAAGCCTTGTGAGTGCCCAATTCTCTACAGAAAATCATGGTCTCTGCCATAAAGCGTCTGCAACACTTGTACTGGAAGGTATATGCCGCGGCTAGCCCAAGGAAATAGCTTGTGGCAGCATCATTCACGGACATGTTCTCTTTGGACATGAACAAAGGACCTCTCGCTTCCAGAGCCACCGTACGACAGCGGTCGATCATTGAAATAGCAGTCGGAAATAAAGTAGGACTGTGGGACGCCTTTAAATGTGCCCTCACGCTGCGAGGAAACGAGGCTACCAGTGAGGCAATCATGCTCGCCAACAACGCAAGGAAGCCAGGATCCGTCCTATCGGCTCGAGCATGAAAAGCTTGGCGAAATGTGGGCTCATGAGGAAATGGAACAAGAGGATGGATGTAGGTGAAGAAGTCGTCCACCAACAGAGATAGAACCGGCCAAGGAGCAATGGTTTCGGCGTCCATGGCCCCGTTTCCTCCCTCATGGCCAGCTATGGAAACGAGTGCTTCTGCGGCATGTTGAGGGCCTGGCGAATCGATTGGAGCATCTCCTATCCGTGCTCGCTTCGCAGCTTTGGCAGCTTCAGCATGCTTATTGGGTGGCCCGCGGCGCTTCATCTCCCGTTGAAAGGTGCATTCGACATTGAGATCGTGACACGGCTTGCATGGAGGGCCGCTTTCGTCGCACTGTATCCATTCATCAGTAATCTCATTGCTAAGCGGAACAAAGCGTAACGAAACCCCTTACCTTGACCTTTCGTTGGCTGCACATATCACAAGCGCGTCGCAAGCGCGTCACCTTCTGGGCCGGGGGTGTGGACGACGCTCCTTGACTGTGGCCGTTGGTGAGTGGCCCGCCAGCACCAGAATGAGAGTGCGCCGAAGGCGATACGGATACATGTTCCGTATTGTATTGCGCGGCGGCGGCGGCGGCTGCAGCAGCGGCCGCCGCTGCCGCAGCATCGTTTACGTGCAGAGAGGCGGATTGGGCATACTGCTGAGCGATCAAGCTGGGCGATAAAGGCTCGGAACTTGCGGCAGTCGCGGCTTGGAGTAGCTGGACGCCTTGGTGTGCAGCAGTTGCGGCGGAGATTGGCGACGGGAGGCCATCGTAGAGTGGGATGTGATCGGATTCTTGTGCAGTCGTGGCCGGAACGGACGGCGGCGGTAATTGATTGTCGTATTCCTGATGAGTCTGATCTTGTTGTAGGGATGCCTGATCCAGTAAGGGCTGATCTGATTGATGCAAGTGCTGCTGTTGTTGATCTATTGCGACATGTTCGTGTTGTTGTTGGTGATCATAGGAATGGGGATCCGATTGGCCGGGAATGGCTTCTGAAAGTGCAGTCTCAATTGCGGCCGATGACGGTGGAGGCGGCAGGTCTTCGGACTCAGAAACCAGTGGGTAAGGCTCCGATGCCATGATCAAGTAGAACTTGGATCGCCCATGCAGCGGCTTTGCTGGTTTGTCCAACGGCTTTTCGTCGGGAGAGTCGGTTGAAGTTCGCTCGAATTGCGACGGAGGCGGTTGAACTGAAAGCTGCTGCCGACAGAAAGACTTAGGCCAAGCGGCCAAAAAGGTAGGTGCAGCGTGGTGGGTGCAGGGGCACGTAGCTAGCCTGTTTTAGGTTTGGGGGCCATGCTTTTTAAAACGGACCTCCTTCTCCACTGCTGATCATCCGGGGTCTTCCGGGGTCTGGGACTTCACGACTTGTCTCGTGAGGTCTATTATTGGCTACCTACTTAGTATTGCAGTATATACACCATTCCTGAATCACCTATCATCCATAGAATCAGTTAATCACACAGCTACATTCTATCGGAGACCTAGACATGGTCTCGATAGGAAAGTGCAGCTGAGCCTCCGAACTGCTCATCCGGAGCAACTGCCGGGAACGGGTCACCATTCCAATCTGACCCGGCGGAACCCATTCGACCCGTAACCCAGCCAGTGTAAGCAACAACAGTGTCATGGCCCAGCATAATGAAGCCATCAGTATCCCTAGAATCATACGATCTATAACGAAAGTAGAGTTCGAGGGTTGCCTGTCGATGCCTGGTGTGATTTGTATATGATCTGCCATTGGCTTGGCCTGTTCGTTTTCACACTTCCAGGGTAGTGACTTGGACTTTGGCGACGGCGGTGATGACGACGTGGATACCGACTCTCGTAGCTCAGATGCCCTTGTCTTGCCCATCGACTTTTGGAACCATTGATGCTGAAGAATATCCTCGATTCTGATCCTTTCACTTGCGTCGTACTTGAAGATCTTTCGGAGAAGGTCACCCAGCTCCGAGACTTCACTTTCGGGCATGGAGTGGCTGAAAGCAACCATGTCTTTACTGTGGTCTGGTGTTCCTTCAGCGTCAAGTGTGAAGTTGTACCAATGGCGCTCCTGAGAGATGGCCGCCTCAATTGGACATGACCGGCCACTTCTGGACAATGACTCTTTGCGTGATTGCACAAGCTCTTCTGGGGTCATTGACACAGGCTGTGAAGTCACATCACGCCTCTCTAGCATCCGCTCATCGCTTTCAGACGACGTCAATTGTGTATCCTCGTGCCGTTCTCCATCTACCCATGTCTCCTGGGCGCCTCGATACTGACCTGGCAATGGCCCAAACATATATTCCAAGTCCTCCAGGTACTTCTCTTCTCCGCCACCGTACCGTCCCACACCAAGCAAGCTTTTCCCGCATCGCAACTCGGCAATCGTACAACCTAGTGCCCACACATCACTTTCTAGTTTCGGTGCGGCTTCCTCAGTAAGGTATGCATATACAACCTCCGGCGCAGCATATGCCAGCGCCAAGTCTGGATGCAATGGCCCTTCCCCCTCTGCACTGTGATAGTACCCGCCCGAGTCTACCACAGCCACCTCATCCTCTATTCCAAGCCCCTCAAGGTTTGTCGGGCGCACTAGGTATCGCGGCGCATGGGGCCCGGGGTCTCTGTCACCATCCATGCCGACGCCGGCACATGACACCGCCCGGCGCACTTTCTCCAACTCCGGCAGGCCAAGCAAGAGATCCATGTCGTCCTTGGCAAAATCATCGTCCCGAAGCCGTAACAATATGTTCTGTGGCCGCAAATCGCCATGCCGCACACCGTGTTCGTGCAAGAATCGCAAGCCCTCAGTGACTTGCCGCAATAAGTCGCTGTGCGTTTCGGGCACATTCAGCTTGCTCAGGATCGAGGGGCCAAGAACGGGCAGCACGAAGCAATTGTGCGTGCCGTTTGGGCCCGTTATTTGAAAGCTCTCCTCGGGCACCATGATGTGGTGCCTCCGAGCCTCTTCGGCGTCGATGCCTTTGGCCTCAAGATGTCGCATCAACCGTAATTCAGCGCACGACCTATCTTCCTCGCCGATAGAGTATGGATATGTCAATGGTGATGGTGAGGTGAGAGCCGCTAACATGATCTTGACGGCTCGCCAATCCTGAGTTCTGGTATCCAAGCAGAGCCAGACTGTGGCGTTGAGACCAAACCCGAGCTTGTGGAAGACCTCGAAACGATCATCTATTAGGTCGCCCAAGTGCACCGGGTGGTAGCCACCTTGCTTGTACTGCTCTACATCCTCGAGGTCTTCGGGGTCATCCAGAGGCTGATAGCGCTGAACAGTCTCCTCGGGCTGGTCGTAAGTAATATCTGCAAGACGTACAACCCGGCCAATTGCCTGGGGCAGGATGTAAGGTGGCCTTGTGAAGGTGACTTCAACTCCTGCCATGTTTTGTATCTTACGAAGAATTAGCTACTGTTGTTTTAGCAGTACGTATAAGGGTCCCGGCTAAGTAGTTAACCGATTCGCCTTTCTATAATGAGCTACAAGACCGACCAGGAGCCAAGTGACAAGGCTGCATCATAAGTAACCTTCTGGGAGCCATGCCATTATAGGAACGGTTGACTGGGAATATTTGCATTCTGGAATGTCATTTCAACCCCGACAATGCTGTTGTTGTGTGATGCGGGCCGCATCCAATTGTGCGATGTGAAAGAAGCCTCCGGCCACATTCCTAGCTAAACTTCCGCAAGCGGTGCGCACCAGTAGTTAAGGGATACCTCAAAATGCCACCACAGCTATCACGTCTTTTCGAGTTTGGCAACAGACCGTTCTTCTACAGTCTCTGGGCTCCATGGGTAGACAGAGCCTCAAGGCCGAGGTGATCTTCGGGTAACCTAAAGCATCCTAAAGCACCGTTCATGGTCATCGTGTGCAAACCCAATGCGCATTCCACGTAGCTGTAACAGAGTCTCACCACCGCATATCAGATACCAAATGAAGAATTTGTGTCTTTGATTACTTAGATCCCATGATAGATAGTATGGGAATTCTGCAAATGGATGCAAAGGAAAACCACTGCCGGTTGGTTAGAGCGAAGTCAGACGAGCATTTGAAGCATTTTGCATTCAACCCAGATCCGAGACACGGAGACCAGGTTGATCATGGCTGATACTGGTAAGGCGCTACTCACCTTTGGATCACCTGTTGCCTGTTGTTCTCATACGTGGAGTAACCAGGAATCAATTCGGTTCTGTCTTGGGTGCGTTCAAGCTGTATTCAATGACAAGAGTACCTTACTTGTGGCTTAGGTTAGTAGTGCCTTACTGTTAGTTGGCAAGTGCCTGGTACCGTAGGGGCTACAGACAGGCTGCAGTGCCTAGTGCCCGGTACCTGGTGCCTGTCTTTTAGTGCCTTCCTTACAGTACGCAAAGTTGCTTGCCTGTCTGAGGCGGTCAGGTCCAGCAATATGTGGGTCCTACTGATTTGCGGCTTTCCCAAAGCGTATAAATAGCTGCCCTCCCTCCGACCTTTTCCAACTTTCTTTTCTCTCTTTTTCTCTTCATACTTACCTTGCTGGGGCTCGGGGAGATCAAGTATTCCCTGGGCCAGGTTGAGGAACCTGCATTGCACAGCGCGGCGTTCTCTCTTCCTATACTATCCTTCGGGATCGTATTCGGTGGAATTTTTGATGTCCTATTCTGCTCCGCAGTCCATTTTTTTTTCATCATCGCCTGGTGCTTCGGCATCGACATGAAGAAGATATCCTGGATATGTGACACCGTGAACCCTCACGTCAACCCTCGGCTGTTTAATTTTGTGAGCGTTGCTGTGGCTATAACGTACGCAAAAACACCGTCCAGTAAGAGGACTTGCAAAAGCCAAATAGATGCTTCCCATTCCGCGTAGCTGGATTATCGATGCTCGTCATTCCTACACGATTGAGATGTGATCTAGTCAAGCGTTCAGATATCAATTTGCAAGGCTACTTCAACCATGCGCATTTGTTGGATCGTGTCGATATTGAATGACGATGGGTACTCACAGTGCGAGTCACTGTCTTATGAACTGTAGTGATTGTCGGGATTAGGCGAACCGGCGCCGGCCAAGCTTGAATTTTTGGCAGCTCGAGCTGCTCTGCGAGGTCTTGAATGTGACGTTCTTTCGAGCATTTCCCTTCGGTGACCATCGTCCATCGAGGAACACAACCGTTGTAACGTGCTAATTGACGCCAATTTGATAATCACGTCGATTCTGCTCAATATGCGTCCAACAACTCTGGCGGCGTCCTCCGTGCGCGTAGCCCTGTCGCGGGCCAGCGGCCTGGCGATGAAGAGCTCCCAACCTCAGACGCTCCTCTCCCGACGGTCAGTACTGCCCTTCTTGCTTCTGAAGCAGTGAATATTTCCCATGTCTAGATCTGATGTACTGACTTGGTATTCTTTCTCTCTACGTCACAGGACATTCACATCTTTCCCCTCGCTGCGTCCCTCGCTCCCCACCGCCCGCCAGTCCATCTTCCGCACCTCGCAACCGACTTGCGCCCCCGTACCTTCCTCCACATCCGCCGCCACCGGCAGCGGCGAATCCGTGCTGGACATTGTACCCAAGTCCGCCATCTCCTCGAGTCCCATCTTCGGCGGCGTGCAGATCCGGTGCGGCCCGCGCCCGACCATGGCCACAACGAGCCGCCTCGTCCGCAAGCGCCGTCACGGGTTCCTGAGCCGCATACGCCACCGCAACGGGCGCCGTACGCTGCAGCGGAGGAAGTCCAAGTCGCGCCACGTCTTGTCTATGTAAAACAAGAAGGAGGAGAGCAAACACGCCAAATCTCCGACAAGGGAGGAAGACGGCCCGCCTGGACGGACGAGAGGCACCAATGGTGGCGCATAGGCGACGGCAGTCCGTTCATCAGATTGGAGCGAACGTGAAAACACACAGCAAAACCATGTACACAGACGCTGATGTGAAATTCTCCACCAAAGGATAATGTTTTTCACGTTGATGGGATTCGGGGATTTCGTCGAATAGCCAATCACCAGAAACATCTTAAGCAGCGGTTGGTATCAAACATTGCTGAGGTACGATAGTCTGCTACTTCAAGGGTGTAACATAACGTTCATGGAGAGCACATGGTATCTTGTATAACATATGTGAAAATAACAGATAACAAACCCCATCTCCTGCTATTCAACCAAGCCGCTTCGTAGGGGCGCTCTTTTCTCTGGTTACAGTGACACGAATCAAATGGCGGGCTGGCCAATATTGTCGTTGGCGCAATGGCTCGATTATGCAATGCAATTACCATGTGGTAGCAAATATCTCACCTCACTTGATCCAAAACCATACCCGCCAAAGTGCTTTGTATTATTGGGTTGGTGTCGATATATGAGCTGGTCCGGTGAGGGCAAAACCAGTCATCAGCCTCCTAAAGCACGTGAAACTATGCAAGACGATCTCAGAAGTAATTCAGAACAAGAAAGCAAATGGTATATTCTGGTCTATGGCGCTCCTTTTTTTCTCTCTCTCTCTCTCCCTCTCTGATCATTACCGAGGAATACTTATTATGTGTCTGCTCGCTTAGGAGCCTAGCTAGTTTGTAAACATGCAAGATTCCTCTTTTTGCAACCCTCTTGCTGCAACCAAAAAGGCAAGGCAAAGCGGATTTTGTCCAGCACACTACTTGGACGCCCTGCCTGCATTGATAATCTTCTGATTCGCCCGCTCCAGCTTGCTAAGTGCGCTGGCGTTAAGGAGGCTGTACCACTCCCTCAGATGGGCCACCTGAGTCGTCTCGCCGTCGCCGTACTCGACCGGCGGACCTCTAATCTGCGCCGGCTCGCCTTTCGTATCAAAAATGGCCCAGCTCGACGTGTCGTTGGTGCGAAGACCGTAATCTTTACCCTTGAGTGACAACACGGTGAAGTTACGCAATAGGACGACATCGCCAGACTTGACTTTGGGCAAGGAGTCTTTGTGGGGTCGATACAAGAGGACCTCGGCCGCAGCATTGGGTCCAATGGACTGGTCGGTGATGGTAAATGACATCATGTACTCTCGCGGGCCTCCTTTGGCACGCTGCGGGTCGGCAGGCGACATCAAGGCCACTGCCATCACATCTACCGACTTACCGATATGGTGTCGCAGAACTTTAAGCTCCGTGTACTCGGGAATCGAGTCACGAAGATGGCGGCGAATCTTTGCCTTGACGCCAGGGAGAAGGTCGAGCTCTTCGCCAAATTTGGAGTTCGCCGGTGACGTTGAGACGGCTTTGCTCTGATCCCTTGAGCTAGACTTGGAGGAATAGTTGAAGGCTGCCTTAGCAAGTCGAACGCTCTCGTCACCTTTGTAGTCCGGGCTCATTTGGAAGCACATAGATCTAGTATGCGGCCGGGTACTCTCAGGCGTGGCGTCACGCTTTCGACTTGATCTTCTTGACGCAATCGACGCTCTCGCAAGCCTGACGCTTGGGTCAGTGAAGGAATCTTCGCCTGTTTCGACAGACGCGGCTAGCTGTTCTGACTGCGGTCGGCCCAGCTGCGGTGCTGGGGTTTGAGTGGGCTCAGTCTCCTCATGCTGCTCATGCTGGTGCTGGTGCTGATGTTCTCGTTTATGCTGGTGCTGATGCTGATGTTGATGTTCATGCTCATGCCCATGATGATGGGAACACTCTCTTCGAGCTGGGCTTCCTGGATGAACCGTCTCCTCACTGGCCTGGTCTTTCTCCTTGCTGCTGTTGCCTTGAACGGTGTTCGTATCCTGCACAGTAGCTGGCACCGATGACGTATTATCATCCAATGGCGAAGTGACCACCTCTGAGAATTCATCAGAGTGACGGATTGCCTGGTCTATATCCTCTTCCTTGCCACTCCTTTCGTCCACTTCCTCCTCGTCGCGCAATGCAGCTTGCAATGAATCATCGTCCATGTCGTCTTCCTCTTCTCCGCGTACTGCAGCCTGTAAAGAATCATCGTCCATGCCATCTTCCTCTTCCTTCTCTGCTTCTGTTTCTTCTTCTTCTTCATCCTCGTAGCGCAATGCAGCTTGCAAGGAATCATCATCCATATCATCCGCGCTATCCGCATCACCCGCATCATCTTCCTCCTCCTCTTCCTCCTCATACCCCACCTCATCTTCCTGCTCGGATTCGTCCTGCTCGGATTTTTCCTGCTCTGCGTCTTCCTGCTTTGCGTCTCCCTCCTCTTCATCGTCATCTCCACGCAAGGCGGATTGAAGAGCATCGTCATCGACATTTTCTTGAGATACGAAAGGAGAAGCGGCGCCAGCCATTTGTATATCAGACTCATCGTGGGATTGAGAGGGCATGCCAGGGGTAGCAGGGTGGATTGGCCCCAGGTATGGGACCTGTGTTTCGAACACAGGCTCTGACAATTCCGTAGAAGCGGATGCTTGAAGTGTGCTAACAGTCTTGGCATTAGTCGCAAAACTGAAAGCCTCCGTTATGGTTCCATGCGTTTGCTCTGCTGCGACAACATTGGCGGTCACTACCTCTTCGATTTCCATGGCCATACCCTCATCCAAATCTTTGCTTTCGTCTTCAGCCTCTGGCACCTGAGGCTGATCCACAATCTGCGAATCTCGTGGCGTAGGAAGTTGGTCTTCGGAGGCCTTACTTCGTGTGGAGGCGAAATTTTGCTTGGCTGCAGCCTCAAGTTTATCATCAAGTTGGTTCAATAAGTTCGATTCCGCAGGCGGCGGTGGCAGTGACGTGCCAGAGTCACTGAGAGCTAGGTCGTCCGCAATATCCTCATTCTTAACCGAAGGCGTACCAACATGGTCTTTCTCATTCTGGGTGTTCGTGGCTCGATCGATGATTTCCATTCGTGGAGGCCCATCGTTTACTTGGGGAGGCGCAGAGGCCGTTTTGTCGTTAGGTTCGTTCTTGAAATCTCCAGCAGGAAACTTGTTAGCACGATCCATGTCCGACTTGTTAAGGTTAGAATCATGGAAGGCTTCATGCTTATTCGCTAGGTGACGCTGATCTGGCTGGGTTCCTCCAATCTCTCTATCTGCATCAGACAAGAGACCGTTGTCGTTGACTGGGGCGGCCACCTCTTTCTGTGCTTCGAGGTCTTTGGCAGCCTGCTCTGTATCTTTGTTGGTCTTTCCCGGTAAGGGGGGAATTACCAGCAATTCTTGATTCCCAGTGGGACCATCTGACTTGGTCAAAGGTAAATGCTGCACAGCTGTGCCAAGGGGCTCATGCTGAGCGTCCTCCATGTGAGCATCGTGTTCCTGGCTATCACGGTTCTCAGACTGAATTTCTTCATCTTCGGCATTGTCTGATGAATCCTCCGAGTCGCCTCCGTCATCCTCAACATTGTCCGAGCCTATTTCTTCCACTTCGATATCTTCGGCATCAATTTCAGAGCTATACTGAGGGGAACTGGGGGCGACTTGAGGTACAACCGGGCCTTGACGAGTGGCGGGTAGGATTGTTCTTGATGAAGGTTGAGGCATCGGTTCATCGTCATCGTCATCATCTTCATCTGATGATAGCAAATCGATGACGACTGGCGCAGCTTTCGAGGGCGGTGGTGCTTGACGCTGCTGCAATGGGGAATCTACATCCATGGCATCATTTTCCTCTTCGTCCTCGTCGTCGTAATCTAACTCTTCCTCTTCCTCCTCGAGCTGGTCTTCATCTTCGTCCCATTCCTCGCTCTCGCCGTTGTCGAACTCAGGCTCCAAAGGGTGAGGTCTTAGATCTTCGTCGTCACTATCATCCTCGTCGTCATTTGGACCCACGTAGTTTCTTGTATCGTAGTCACCGCCTTTCTCATTGTCGTCATATTCCGGCTCATCGTCATCGGAATACTGCGCATCCACCTCATTTTCGTAATTATCTCCCCCAACAACGTTCCATTCCGGGTGTTCAGATTGCACTCCCTGGTCACCCTCGAACGAGGCAGGTTCTGCGTTGGCGGTGTCGGGCTCTATCTCACCCGCATCAGCCTCGGTATCGCTGTTATCAATCACCAAAGCAGTATCGGGGGATTGGCCATTGGAGCTGGCGGATCTTCCCTCGCGAGCCGGGTGAGGCAAGGACGTGCTGTTGTTGATAGAAGCCCATGAAGGAGGGACCACATTCTCGGCGGGTTTCATAGAGATATGCTCCTGTGGCAGGAAAGGATTCGTAGGTGTGGCGGCCTGCTCGGGCTCGGGATAGGTTGTAGTTGCTGATTCTGCAAACGGACTTTGCGATACTTCTTGATTAGAGCCTGTGCTAGCATTGGCCTGTACTCCAAGTGAAGGGTAGTTTGAATGATGATGATGTTGATGAGGATCCGAGTCCATCACGTCGTACTGTGGCATGACCTCAGGAACACCGAACCCAAATCGAACGGCTGAAAGGTTGGACGACATGCCAGCTGGATATTCGGGAGGGAATATATCTGTTGTAGTGGAGGGCTGCGCACCAGGGCCGGGGTCGAGGTTTGGATCGACTTCGGGGAGCTGTGGTGGCCAGTGTTGTTGTGTGTGACCTCCAGCTACGCCTAGATCCAAATTAATAGCATGGGCGAAATGCATTCTTCTTTCTTCGTCCTCTACAGAAAGACCGACATCCGTTCGAGCCAGGTCTCTGCTCATGTGAGGAATGCCCCAAGCGCCTGAAGTAATGGTCTGGTGGCCTTGATCCAGAAATCCATCGGCATTGCCAGTTGGTTGATATATGGGCATAGTGGCAGTGCTTGCGCCGAATCCAGGCGGAGGGCTCGGCAAGTCGAATTCCATTGTTTGGCAACCTTCGTCGGTCATCTGGGGGCGAGGAGACGGACTGGGTCTGTTCGATTCATTCCCTGCGTTCGCCGCCTCTTGTCTCACTTCCATTTCGATCTCGGATCGCGGCTCGGGTTCGGGTTCTGGGTCTACCTCCGGCACCGGCTCCGGTTCCGGGCTGGCCGAAGGCGACGACTGGGTAGTATACCGCCATGCACCACTTTGGCGACCAAATCGCGCTCTTTTCCGTCCCTTGCCCCTTGCCCCTCCATCCTCCTCAAACATACCGAGAGCGTCCTCGAAGATATCGAACCCGTCTTCGAATAACGCCCCGTACGATACCTGCGCTCTCTTGATGAAAGCAGGCGATGCAAATTCGTCGTCAGCAAGTCTCTTGCGTGACCTGCTATTAGCCGGTGCCAGCTTGAAACTTTCCGGGAGAGAATATTCCAAGTCGGGGGTCGGATCGACAATCGGAGGTGCGGGCTGAGTTACAGGAGCAAACGGTGGTTGATCGACCTCAAGATCCTTGGTCTCGCCAGTCGCGTCAAGATTGGCCTAATCCCCAATCACAAGTAAGTAACTACACGAGCAAGAATTTTCTATAATGCTTACCTGTAGGCGCAGCTTCTGCGAAAACTTTAGCTGCCACTCATGTCCAGCGCCAGCAAGGCGGCGATTTGTCTCGGCCGCCTCCCATTCCACACCATCGAGAGCGATGACAAGCTTGTCGCCGCTCTTAATACCCGAGTCCGAGACGGCCTTTGCAACATGACCGGCGAAGTTGACACGGATTTGACCCTTTGGGCGTCGGAGGCGATACTCGGGCTCAGCTAATGTGAAAGAAAGGGAGCTGGTTGTAGAGCTGTAGGGCCAGACGACAGTGACGACACCACGCACGGTTGTGGTTTGGCTGGGTAGCTGGGGGTTCAGCTGTGCGATTGGGGTCGGCGCATGGTCGGTGAACGCCATCTTTACAGTCTTTGCAGCATTACGAGGCGACGATGCTGGTGATGTATTAAGTGAGGCTTCACTTTATCGGGTCGAGGCGCTGGAAGTGGCAGAGAGGGCGGCCCACCAGTGGTGAGTTTCCTAAGTTGGCGTGCACCAGTCTAAAGTTGCAGCAGACAGTGAATCGAATGCGACGTGATGCGATGGTGACCAGGTTAGGTGACCAGGTTGAGAGCTCGAACTAGCTCCGCCTGCACAGTAGACTAGGCTGGGCCGATGGGTGACGGATGCAGCGTTGGAGCTGTCATCAGGAGTTGGGTTGGAACGGGAACGGGAATGGAATGGAATGAATGATGCAAGATTGAATTGATTGATTGATTGAACGTTGCTCTGCATCCGGGGTTTGGGAATTTACTTTCAGGTATCGATAAGAACCCGAACAGCTCAGCTTGAAGCTCTCAGTCGAGCTTAGGTTACCTGAGCTCAGAGCTCAGAGCTCAAGAAGCAAGCAAGGCAGACCGCCAGCAATTAATACCGCCCCACTGAAGCGGGGCGCGTTCAGCGACGTGTTAGTGCTTGACTCCAACAACAACTCATCAATCAACTGAATGCCAGCGAACATTACCTGACCTACAAGTATCTAACAACATTCGTTCCTTCACCCCTTTCACGTACGTATTGTACGTGGCCTGATGTTTGGGGAATACATAAAGTACACATACCTGTATCGAGGTGTATCCCGCTCCATGGATAGCACACCCCGCCATCTATCAATCGAACAGTCGTTATTAATACAGCACAGTCCCTCATCGGCAAGGGCAGGGATATCACCACCAACTCAGAAGAGCGCAGATACAGTATCATATATCGGGCGTATATACTTCGCTCTTGGCATTACCACCCAGCTAAAGATTGAAAAAGCAAACTTCATGATCAAGGGGGGAAATCCAATGTGCTTATCGCTCAGGGATGCTGTGCATCGAGCAGTTTGCCGTTGATCGCACATTTCTCGTTTCGGTCTCAGTAAAAGTACCACGGTGAGATGGACGAACATCCCCAAGTAGATTCAGTTTCCAGCCAACCAAAGGCCTGGCAACATTCAGTGTGTTCCAAAGTTGGTAAAAAGACCGATTTTGATACGGCGTTTCGCTCTCGCAAGCTCTTGCAGCATCTTCTACTTCTTGCAGCCTCTTGCAGCCTCCTGCAACCTCCTGCAACCTCTTGCCACCTCTTCGCGATATTATACAACCTCGCGTGAGCCAGATCCAAACGAAACATGCAGCCAAGATGCGTATTCAACCGCACTGTGTCCGGACCAAGCAATTTCCATGATATGATATTGCTTTTGATCTGTCGGGGTACTGTTCATCGAGTATTTAAGGACGAGATAACTGCCATAGTTAGTGTATGGAGAGAAATCTTGATCGCACTTCAAAGCTCGAGGTCTCTTCTCCCCATCTTCAAAACCCAAGGCCTCATTTGCTATTGCTACATACTTCAGCATCGTCAGATCTCCAGCCTTCAAGAACGATGAGTGCCTCTGGATCGAACATCTGGGATCTGCTACGCCAAACAAGCGCCACCACATTTGAAGGCGATGACAATGTTCGCTTGGCCACAATAAAGGAGGCACAGCGCCTGATCCATCGACTCCAGCACCCCACGGAGCGCGGTTGGGAGCTTGCGTTCGAGAACTGGGCCGTACTTGGAACCTTGCAGACGTTCATCGACCTGGGCATCTTCGAGCGCTGGCGCGATGCTGGTGGGGTGAAGATGTCGCTCGAGGAATTATGCGAATTGACGAAGTCAGATGTTGACCCGAAACTACTCGGTGAGTAATGCGGTTATTCGCTACATGTATACGGTCATATATCTCCCTATTTTCTATATCTCTTCAACTAGTATTAAATCTTACTGGGACTGTAAAAAGACTGAGACCGGTATTGCAACAGTGCGATTGTGTCGTCTGCTAGCAGCTAAGGACTTCATTGAAGAGGTGGCCGAGGAGCAGTACAAGCCCACCGAGTTCAGCTTGAGTTTAGGGGATAAAGACTCACTCCAAGCGAGCTGGGTTCAATCTGGGTAAGCCAAGCCTTTACTAAACCTGATCCTGTATATTGCGCACAAGACGCGATCAACCCTCCCACTCTCGCAATAGCGTATTGAACATCAAGGCGGATGTGGGTTCAATTCGGCCTTCATGTCTAATGTATACTAAGGCACGATCATTTCCAACACCACGGCTTGGATCATCTTTCGCGGTTCCTGCAAGAGACATCTTACCGCAACCCCGTAGATATGGGGAACACATCCTTCCAGGCTGGGTGCCCTGAGAAGATCGAGTTCTGGGCCCGTTGCTCAACCAAGCCAGAACTCCAGGCAAGCTTCAGCGAGATGATGGAGAACTGGACAAGGTACAAGACACATTGGATCGAATACTTCGACAGCCGCATCCTGCTGAGCTGTGACCTCGACCCATCTGCCCCTATCCTGGTGGATGTGGGGGGCAACAGAGGCCACGATCTCTCCCTCTTCCTGGAGCGCCATCGCGCCGATGTACCAGCAGGATCGCTCCTGCTGCAAGACCGCGCCGAAGCCCTGGAGCTGGCCGAGGTGGACCAGGACAAGATCCGCATCATGCCGCACGACTTCCTGACGCCGCAGCCAGTGCTCGGGGCCCGGGCGTACATGTTCCACGCGGTATTTCACGACTGGTCGGACGAGATGTCGCTCGTGATCCTAAAGCACACGGCTGCGGCGATGAAGCACGGCTACTCGCGACTCCTCATCGTTGATGTAGTGTTGCCCCCCACAGGTGCCAGTGCTTTTCAGGCAGGCATGGACGTGTCCATGATGGGGCTCCTCTCCGCCAAGGAGCGGACGCAGGGAATGTGGGAAGACTTGTTGTCGGGCGCTGGATTCAAGATTTTGAAGATCTGGAAAGACCCTAAGCGCTATGAGTCTGTCATTGAAGCTGAACTGAGCCCCCCTGACGAGTAGAAACGTAGCTGTAGTGGCCCTCAAAGTTCCAACAGCTATGCAAACCTCTTATGACTTATGCCTCGCGGTTATTGCCTTTGCTAGATATGGACTCCTCGGATCTACTGAGGCAATTGAGCATTGAGCGCTTGATGAGAACAGCGTCGACTTTCATTGTCGTTGGATAGAATGTTATGCTATTTGCTTACACCAACCATGGTACTACTAAGTTAAAGCCACGAAAGATCATGCATAGGAGCGATTGTCTACTCCAACTGTTTCATGACGAAAGGAATTTGAGCGCCAGTAACACTAAGATCCTTGGACGGGTCGTACCGCTCGAGGCTATCCAACGGTCCGTACTTCTCACATAGATACAATATATCGTTGTATGCGCTAATGATGTATTAGTAGGACATCAATCGTCAATGGAAACAGGTACTTACATTTGCCGCGATTGGCTACCAGGGTGTCCAGCAGAGTCTGTCAGATACGGATGGATAGAGTAGAGTCGGTTGCGGTCGTCCCATTCCTCTACTGGCTCGGACGGCTCAATATATCGCTGATACATTCGCATGTACACTGGCGAGTTGAAATAGTACGCCCACGAGCACCTCCATGTGCCGAACTCCATTTCATTGTGGGCATAAGTACAGCCAGGGTCGAAGATGATGGTGTCGCCTGTTTCCATATCAATGCCCACGTTTCTCTCCCAGAGGTCGCCATGCACCAGTGCCGGGGTGATCTGGCGTCCTTCGCTTTGCAAAACGCCCAGAAGCCGAGGTATGACGACGTCGATGAGCTGGCGACAAGCCGCATCCAACGCTGGCCATTCACCATTGGTCTCATTGTCGTAGCCTATGACATCTTGGAGCTGGCTGGTGAAGGAATTTGCCCAGCTTGCCTCCCAGGTCACTGTTCGTTCCATGATCCCAATGACTGTGGGAACATGGTAACCGAAGAGGCCATTGGGTGAAGTTGCGCTGTGCATTTCCGCTATCTTGGCAGCGAAACCTGCTGGCTCCGGCGCTGTGGCGAGATCCATATCGCGGAAGTCTCCAATGAAGAAGTGAACCGTTGAGTCACCATCGATATACTTACCCCAGCCGGTTGCCTTCGGAACCAGACCGGGGCATGCGTTGTTGATGTCATTGGCTGACTGGAACTCCCCGTTTACAAGAGCTCGTGCCCCCTTCCCAACAATGCACTGCGTCACTGTGAACCAGTTCTTTGGCATTGGAATTCATAGGATACATACCTTCAAGAAGTATCGCTTGGGAGATCTATCACGCAGTATGACCGACACCTTGGCTGTCTTAGTCCACGCAGATATTCCGCATGAATCTGCAGAGACAATTTGAGAACCCTCAGGCAGGACTGGAGCCGGTCAAAGATCAGAGACGTCGAATCGGCGGGGGTGAAGAGAGCACGGCATTATGAGAGATGGTAACAGTACCTTTGGCAACATTTTTGTGGATTGTAAAGTTCCCCTCAATGCCATTTTCCCAAGCATCATCGCCCGACATCCTGCTTAACCTGGTAGGATAATACTTACTAACTACAAGATCATAGGCTTGGAGCTATTACAGTTGAGAGATTGGCGACCCAATTTCGCCCCCTAGATATTATGAGAAGAGGAAATTCTGAAATATTCGTACCTGCGAGATTATCCTTGACTTCCCTCGTCGTTTTAGGCGCCAGGCAGCCTTGAGATACGCGCTGAGTTTGAGGGGTCGGGCTCTTGCAGTTGGAGGAGCCTGGCAGGGATCAGCAAGGTGTGATCAATCACGTCCACGAGAAAGCGCCTTCGCCCCCAAATCCTATCGCACCATGAGACCGCCCAATGGGTTTGCCTTATCTCTCCGTTTGGGCTCCAATCAACGCCATCACCCATGCTGACCGAACCAACCCCTGATCCTCCATGTTATCAAAGTACCCCGCCATCGAATCCGTAACAGCGAACCTCTCGAGATCAACAGTTGGAAGCATCTCAGGTATAAACGATTAAAGATGGTGAGTAGAATGACTTGCACTTCAAAGGCTAGAGACGCACTCATGGGGGTTCACTAACGATAGTTGTCAGTTTCGCAAACTCTCAACATTCAGACAGAAGAAAAGCGACAGGGGGAGTGGAACCAACGAAGAAAGACCTGGGGTCTCAAGTGTTTTGGCAAGGCCGTCGGACTCTGACTCTACACTGGATGTGTCGGAACAATTTAGATCTTCCACGTCTTCCCTCCCGGTAGTTTCGACCCCGACGGCTATCAATCACTTGAGCCGGAGGACTAGCGAGTCGGAACCTGGGCCGCTTGGGCTGAACGTTGTGTACACACCCGAAAATGGCCACAAAGCAGACATTGTCTTCATCCACGGCCTTGGCGGGACAAGCCGACTCACTTGGTCAAAACATAGGAATCCTGACCTCTTTTGGCCGTTGACGTTCCTGCCGCTTGAACCAGATATTTGCCTCGCTCGGATTCTGACCTTTGGGTACAACGCCAACATTCGAAAGTCAGGTCAAATTTCCACTTCAGTCCTTGACTTCGCCAAAGATCTGTTGTTTGACTTGAAATATGGCAAAGATGGTGAGAAAGAAGAGTTGAACATGGGGAAAGTGAGCAACTTCGAAGCCCTATAGACCATGGAGAAATCTTACAGAATGATAGGTGCCGTTAATATTTGTGGTCCACAGTATGGGTGGTCTGATTATAAAAGAGGTAAGAACAGAAACAGACAACCACATATAACGTGCTAACACATTACAGGCATATATGCAGGGCCAACACGACCCCGAATACGAGATGATAATCAAAGCAATCTCGGCTATCACTTTCATTGCCACACCCCATCGTGGAACGCATCTAGCGGAAACGCTGAACCGCATCCTGCAGTCGAGTATGATCACTAACTCAAAGCAGTATGTGCTTGAATTGGCAAAAAACTCGCCCACTCTGCAGAAGCTCAACGAACAGTTTCGTCATATTGCACCGAAACTTGACATCATTTCATTCTACGAGACTGAACCGACTTCGATAGGACTGAAGAACGCCAGAGTTGTAGGTATTATCCATGAAATCTTTCTTGGCTGTCGCTAACTGGCCCAGATGGTACTAGAGAGGGACACATCGGTTCTTGGTTATCCCGGAGAGACTTCAAAGGCCTTAGTTGCTGACCACCATGGGGTATGCAAGTACGACAGCCCCAACGATCCAAATTATATCACAGTCAGGAATGTCATCAAGTCTCTCGTCAGCAAGATCATTGCCACGACCAAGGTCAATATCGACAATAATCGACGTGCCAGTGTAAAGTCTTGCCAAGACACATACGACTTGCAGAAAGCTTTGGCTATACACGAGATGCCAGAAACCGACTACGTTTACCACAGGGATCTCTGGACGGAAGGCACCTGCGATTGGGTGGTCCGGATGCCATGTTTTATTGAATGGACAGGCTCAATCAGTTCCATGCCTCAAATTCTGTGGATAAAAGGGGGGCCTGCAACCGGAAAGTCGGTCTTGTCTTCCTTCATTGTCAATGCCCTGGTCGAGTCTGGTGCTTTATGCCAGTATTTCTTCATCAGGTTTGGAGACCCGAAGAAGAGAAGTACAAGCGTGTTATTGCGATCTCTCGCATATCAGCTATCCCGGGACATACCTGAATTTTCTCGACAACTTGAGGAGTTAGTCGGCGAGGCCATTGATCTTCCTAACGCGAGCCCCAGGCTTCTTTGGGAGCGTATTTTCAAGTCGATACTTTTCAATATCGAGCAGACAGGACCAATCTACTGGGTTGTGGATGGGCTTGACGAAGCGGAAGACCCTCAAGGGGTGATACGACTCCTTTCTGATTTGACCTCTAGCAAATTTCCCCTTCGGATATTGCTCGTGGGTCGCGATATGCCAGCAACCATGGCAGCTTTCCAAAAGCTCCCCGAGGACTTGAAGTCCGCGTCAATCGACATCGATGCCCAGGAAGACTTACGATACTTTGTACAGCGTGAGCTAAACATGCTTGGGAGTAACGAGTTCAGAGGACAGATATCAAACCGAGTTATTGAAGGAGCGCAAGGTAACTTTCTTGTGAGTTTTGGATAACAAATGACGGTATGTTGCTGATAATGCTGACTGATGAAGTGGGCACGACTTGCAATCAATAGATTGAATACGTGTCACAAGCAATCTCAAGTTGAAGCGGTACTACAAGACTTCCCTGCGGGAATGGAAGCTCTTTTTGACCGTATGGCAACGTTGATTACGAGACATGACTCGCCAGAGGCTCGAAATCTCGCTGCCAAGATAATCGGTTATGTCAGCTGCTCTTTGAGGAAGTTGACAGTTTCCGGGCTGTCACAAGCTCTTGGCGAGGCTGAAGCCGACATTCTGGATATCCAAAGGTCCATTATAGATCTTTGCAGCGGATTTGTAACCGTCGATAACGACGGCAGAGTGTCCCTGGTTCACCAAACAGCACGCGAGTACCTGCTAAGTGATATACCTCGGCCCTTTCGTGTCAATCCCAAGATTGCACATGAGAGGCTGTTCTTGAGCTGCATCAAGTCCCTCCGAACCAATGGGTTACGAGCCAACATAGCCAAGAACCAAGTGCCAGACTTCATCGACTATGCATCCCTTTATTGGTCATCCCACCTTCTGCTTGCCCCTATCGATAGCGAACATGTCACTAAGGAACTTACTGACTTCCTGACTGGGCAATCAGTATTGACCTGGATACAAATTGTTTCTAGGTCGAAGCAATTACGTGCACTGGTGCAAGTGTCCAAGAACATTTCCAAACATGTGGCCAAACTGAAGACGCTTCATGGTCCACAAAGCATGAAAGCAGAATTTATCATGCAACAAACTTTGCTGGAGAGCTGGGCCGTGGACCTGGTGAAGATAATGGGAAAATTCGGGTCGAACCTGATAAGAAAGCCCGATTCGGTCTACAAGGCTATTCCTCCTTTTTGTCCTCAGAGTTCTGCAGTCTTCCAGCAATTTGGGAAAGGTGAAAGCAGAAGTCTGTCTGTCAAAGGCCTTGTTGATTGGGACGACTCTCTTACCCGTATACCTCTTGGCTTTGGTGCTTACACATCTTCCATCCGAACTGCCGGGAGTTTCATTGCAATACTAGCAACCCCTGGGAATGTCTTCATTTTCGACTCTGGCACCTTTAATGAGGTACCTGGAAGCCCTTTCAAGCATGGCGAGCGTGTTTACTGTATGGAAATCAGTGCCGCTTCTGCTACACTGGTGACCTATGGCTACCGGACTACGAAAGCTTGGAATATCCCCACTGGAGAGTGTAAGCTCACTCTTTCGAATATTGAGTCAAGGCCTCGACCCCTGACCATGCTTCTGACCAACCACGGCAAGAAATTGTTGGTGGGTTTTGACGACAGACAGGTCAGATCACTCAATATCACAGAGGATCTCCCTACTTGGCAATTGCATGCTGAGCTAGAAGAGCCAGAGCTGGAAGGCCATTTCTTGAACTCTGCCAACTTCATGGCTGTGAACAGCGATGGAAGCTTGTTTGCTGTGGCTTACAGGGGTCATCCACTCTCGGCATGGGAAACGGAGGGACCAATCCATTTGGGCCATTGCTGGCGTAAGCGGGATGAGCTGTCCCGTGGTGAGGTTATAGACGCGGTCTGGCATCCTATGTCCCCTGAGTTGCTAGGGGTTTACATCGAGGGCGTCGTTTTCAAGTGGCTCCCATATGAAGATGTGGTCGAGGAAATTCATGTTGGTGCTTCTAAAATCGCCATGAGCAGCGACGGAAACCTGTTCATCACCGGCGATGTACATGGGACAGTCAAGGTATTCAGCACGTCGGACCTTGGTCTCGTCTACCAACTTGGCTCTCAGGATACCGTTCTCGGCCTGGCTTTTAGTCCCGATTCTCGACGGTTCTATGATATTCGAGGCTATTATGCATCCGCTTGGGAGCCTAGTGTATTGGTAAAGTTGATGGAGCAGGCAGACGTCAATATCGACACCTCGAGCGACAGTATTAGTTTGGTGCCAAGCTCCATACAGCCGGCCCAGTACTCACGTGGGATCGACTCCATCACGGCGTTGAGCGCAGATCCTCAAGGCCACTATTTTGGTAGTGGCACAGAGAAGGGGGTTGTGCACCTGCATGACACAGAAGGAAAAGTCATAGGGGAAGTCTATGCTTCCCGCGGGCTACTTAGCATTGAACATATGGTATGGAGTAGTGATGGAAAGCTCCTCAGTTTCACAAACTCCAGCAAACAGTTGTTCGTGTATTCAGTCTCACAGGGACAGAACAACAGCCCAGAGATCAAGAAGGTCCTTGAGATTTCCTTGAGAATGGCTTCCAAGGGGCCCATTCTCCAGATACTGTTCGACTCCATGTCTGGTCACGTCATCATCCACACGCATTCCAGCATCCAATTGATCTCGTTAGACTCTGCGAGCACTGTCTGCTCACTGAAGTTTGATGCAATAGAATGCAGATGGATATTGCACCCAAGGGATTCGAATCTTGTCATAGGAGTGGCTCCTGGAACCGTCTACTTGCTACACTGCAAGCACTTCGCGCTGAGGTCTTTCCACTATGATGGTCCAGCGTCCGCTGGAACGCCAATATCGTGGGAAGGCAACATCCATAAGGTTGAGAGGGTCTTGGCTTCCTCTGACCATCGAAATCTTTTAGTTCAACTTTCTTTACCCAAAGTAGAGTTGGACGGAAAGAGGTTCCTCTATTTCCCTCTATCTGGTGTTTCATGGGCGCCTTCAGGAGACGCTGATAACGAAACATCTTCGATCAAGCTGATCCCACTTTGTATTCCATTCAGCATTTCCTCCGACATTGCACTGGTTCTTTCACTCATGTCACAGAACAGGCTCGTGTATCTATCCATGGACTTCGCAATTTCTACACTCAGAGTCACACCAGGCTCGGATTGGTCTTTAATTCAGACTCCGACCTCTCTCCATACTCAAAAGGATCCGAAGACTCGCACGTTTCCCACCACTGAACTGTTTGCACTGCCACGAGACTGGATTAGCAAGGATTGCTCAACACTAAGTACCATTTGGGGGAAAGGGAAGTCTTTCTTGTGTCCACGCAATGGTCAGGTCTCGGTGGTTCGAAGTAGTGGTCTTGTTTAGATCGGAGAAAAGCGTGAAGAGCAACAGTTCGGCTTATATTCTGATGGCTCAAGTATAGGCTTACAGCAGCTACACCCATGCCATTTGGGATTTTCGAATTAAATCCACCGAAAAGGGCGAGTCTTTGTTCTCCGGCAACAGAAGATAAAGATCGATATAAATCAACATGCTCAACAGCAGGGATACCATGTGGATAACATGCCCAGAAAGATAACGGACCATTGGTCCGTATCACACCACACTGATGGTTTTGCCCCTGACCAACCAACATTCCATACTTATCTGCTTTGGCGGTCGTGCGGGGTTCGTACAGGGAATTTCCCCCCATTTCATGCCACCAGTAATTATTTAGCAACGTGCTTTTGACAACCACCTGATCAATAGATTCTTGATATTCTACAATGACTCACACCACGCCTTTGCAAGACACGAAAAGCCAAAATAACCGCTCTGGCCAAGAAAGAGAGCAAGTGAACATTCCATACAGTGCATTCCGCCATGCAGAGAAATGGTGTATCGTCTCGGTCGTCTCATTCGCTGCGTGGTTTTCCACCGTGAGCAGCTTCATCTATTACCCGGCATTGCATCTATTGTCTGAGTCGCTCTCCGTCTCGGTTGACAAGATCAATTTGACGATCACTTCTTACATGGCAGTTGCCACGATAGCCCCGACTTTAGTAGGCGATACTGCTGATGTCTTGGGCCGCCGGCCTGTGTATATTTTGGTCCTCAGCATCTATGCGGCAAGTAATATTGCGATAGCTCTATCGAAGACCTATAAAGCGCTGTTGGGGCTCCGTGTCATGCAGGCATTGGCAATATCGGGTATATGGGTCCCATGACCGACTCCTCGATTACTGAAGACAGACTGATGTGGGCTTTGACCTAGGAACATTCTCGGTGGCGTACGGCGTGATAACGGATATTGCATCTCCCGCGGAAAGAGGAACTTTCGTGAGCGCTGTGTCTTTTGCGTAAGGCGCTGATTATCTAGCCGGCATCATCGACCTGCTGTCTGACACTACACTGCAGAATCACGATCGCACCAAGCGTGGGCCCTATCCTTGGAGGGGCCCTATCATATGCTGCTGGCTGGACATGGATATTCTGGTTTCTGGCAATAGCATCCGGTACATGCTTGTTGTTAGTGGTGTTTCTGTTACCCGAGACATCGCGGAGAATCGTGGGGAATGGGTCGATACAACCCCCTAAGCATTTGCGGTTGCCGGTACCTACCCTGATGCGGCACTGGAAAGAAGAAGACGTCAGCCCCGACAGGAGATGGGAGGTACCAAACCCTTTCAAGTCTTTGCGTATTCTTATACGCAAAGACAATGCTATCATCATTCTCGCTTGCGGCATTTTATACGTCATATATACGTGTGTAAATGCGTCCCTATCGATACTGTTCATCGACATCTACGGGTTAAACCAGTGGCAAACCGGTTTGATATACCTACCATTTGGCCTGGGAGGTACGGTATCAACATTCTTCTCAGGCCCGTTGCTTGATAACGCGTACCGCAAGGCGAGGACTCGGCGCGGGCTTCCCACCAATAAAGCTTCTGGGGACGACCTGGACAGTTTTCCGATCGAAAAAGCACGACTTGGTGTTATATGGGTGCCAATGGCCCTAACGACAGCGTCAGTGGTGGCCTTTGGGTGGGTATTACAGCTTCGCCAGGTCAGTCAGTGCACCACCGGCCACTCCTCTCTCTCTCTCTCTCTCTCCCACACACACACACACTAACTATACTTAATCGCTCGCCGCAGAACATTGCAATCCCTCTGTTCCTGCAATTCATTGCTGGTTTAAGTATGCAACTGGACTTTAGTGTAAGTTTGTCCTACAACTAGACAGATATAACCATCAACCCACTGATCATTGTCAGATATACAACACACTGCTCGTGGATAAGAATCATCGGACCCCAGCTGCGGCACAGGCTTCGAGTAACATAGTGAGATGCACACTGGCGGCAATTGTTGTTGCATTCTTGGAAGACATGCTAAGAGCTATGGGCATCGGATGGACTTTCACTCTTCTTGGGGGCATGTGCATCATTGCAACTGGGCTGCTGCTGCTGGATTACCATTCAGGAACAGCATGGCGTCAGCAGAGCCTGAAAAGGCCGAGGTTGGAGTAATCCACTACACGGACACGTACCCCAGGGCCGAACAGACGTGGTAAAGGCAGAGGCTTCTGGGGGGGGGAGGGAGGGGGCGCAGAGCTTCTGCCTACATACATAGTAACTTCACATCAACAGAGATAGGCACTTAGGTGAAGACTAGGGAAAATTATTAATCAACCGTCATGTGGAAGTGCGGACTTTGAGTTGATCTCCAGAAGGCTGCGGGCACTGGACGAGGTAAAGATGGTTTTGATTTTGATTTTGGTGGCCCGTGTCAAAGGGATTGCCCTGCGTTACGATTTCACCGAGTTTGCAGGTGCGGCAAGTGGACTCCATGCTTTTGCTGTGTTGCTCAATTGACGAGCCAGCTCTTGAAAAATGCAAATGGGCAGTTTCCCCAATGCATGCTGTCGGTACTTGTGGAACCTGGGCGACGTGGGCGATTGGGTGACTTCCTGTAAGGTGAACGGGGAGAATGAGGGATGACAGAGGAGGGGGGTCATCAAGGGGTCATCAAGGGGTCATCAAGCGCACACAGGATTGCTCAAGCTCAAAGTTGGCAGATGATGTGTTGGCGGTAGCTCGTAAATTTCAGGGGTTACTTGCTGGTACCACCCATCACTTGGCCACCACCCGCATCCACCCAATCTGGCAAATTGCCCCTATCATTTTGTTTATCCATTGTACAGTGAACAGGGAGAACAAAATCAAGAAGGAGTACATGAGCTCTTGATAAGTGTCCATCCCACCACAGTCGACCCGAAAAGGAGCCGCATCACCTCGCAACCTGCAAATCCACCTCCGACTTCCGTGAAGGCTTCAGCAGGTAGTCTGAGCCCCAGGAAACAAACCATTACACCCATTTGCCCGCAGGGGTGGCACTCATGTATTCGGAATACTCGCCCAGTGGGCTTGGTCCCCAAAGCCAGAATGCGATGCCGCACATGAGGAGAGACCCGACAAGAATCGCCCTAAGCGTGCCAGGGTACTGTTGTCGATACTTTCTAATCTGCAATTGCGTATCTGTGACGATAGACTGCAGTTTCTCCGCACCAAGCTTGTAGTATACCAGGCCGCCAAGAGCGACAGAGTAGCCAAAGAACTGTTGGCCAGTGACCGGGTCTCGGAAAATAACCATGGACGCCATAACCAGTAGGATATCTTTCAGAACACCCGACATGGTCAGAACGACCGCCGAAGTCTTGCCAATCTGATATTATCAGTCATGTCCATGGAGTCAATCGTGATAGGGTGACACTAACCAGGAGCACAACGGAAACATTCAGGAGGAATGCTACAAAGGCATTTGCCAGAAGTATGGGAACGCCTAACGAAGAGATGTCGACCCATGACATACGCGGCAACTCGACGAATGCGGTCAGAATGCCGTTGATGACGGCGCAAGCAGGGGCGTAGTAGTAAAGTGACACCATAGGATCCATCTTGAAGTCTGGCGAGCTTAGCAGACGCTGCACCATGACTAAGCGGAGCGCCTCAAAGATGATGCCGCCAATTTGGTCTGGATTACGAACATTAGAAGGTCCCACGTTTACGAGTCGTCGGTGTAGGTGGTACGTACAGATGAAGCCGAACATGTGGAACTTGATCTCCCCAAAAGAGGCAATCACAACGCCCAAGACAATGACAGATACATTGGCAAGCACCTTGACGTTAGGGGGTGCAATGCGGAAGAGCCATGTTGTCAGCAACGTGGCAACCGAATTGGTAGCCTTGAGCATCTGGATGAACGACACACTCAGGTACAGATACGAGAGGTTGCCGCAAATCAGACTCAGACTGAACAAGATGCCAATTGGGACGATAGCGCGGCGGTAGGTCTCGGCGTTCATGGGCACCTTGTGTCTGGAATCGAGCATGCCAGTACAGCGCGCCATGATTTGGGTCATGGCCGTGGAGAAGACCATGTGCCATGTTGTCAGAAACATGGCTGGGGATATGTCGTCAGTATCGAGCGGTGTCCCGGCCGGAGGCAGCGAACTACTCACGGAAGTCTGAAAGGAGACAAGCCGGTCAGCATGGAAACTGTTGGAGGCAATCTGGATGATACTTACTGAACTTGGCCGAGGCCAGAACCCATTTGTTGAACAATATGACGCTTGAGCTAAGGGCGATCCACAGCCTGCTAAGTGTAAGTAACTAATCGCATCATCGATTGGCAGAGGCAATCGAAGAGAAATAGGCACGCACGAAATGTAAAGGGCTGGGTGTAGACCACCATCCTCGTCACCGGCAGGAATAGTAGCCGTGCCAGATTCGAGTTTCCGGTCGGCCTCCGTCGAAGACCGATTACCCGCCATCTTGTCGTTGTCTGTTGCGCGGTACTAGTCCCCAAGAATGGTGGATGGACGGATGACTGCCTGAAACGAGGCCGGAGGTTTTCGAGGCCTTGTGTCGCTCGATTGACATGCAGATGTGAGTGGTCGGAAGTAAAAGAGAAACAAAAATAAAGAAAAAGAGGATTGCAGATAGATCGATGTTAGCAGTCTCAAACAGGGGGGTTTAGGTGACGCAAGCCCCCTCCCTCTCCAGTGCTGGAAGGTTGCGAAGCAAACAAGTCGGGTTGTACGGGTGCTATGATAAAGATGGTTTGCCCTACAAGACGTGGATGAAGCTGATGATTTTACTGCCGGCTCAATTATGTCGCCTTTGGACGAGAATTGGACCAAATCCAGGGGTTTTATTTCGGCTAATCCAGTGTAGACAGTATTTGGTATGGATATTAATTTGATGCCACTGATGTTGCAGTGTACGCGTAATCCTCCTGCCAGGGGAGGTGTAAAGTGAGGTGGGATCTGACACCCCGACCGCACGGCCAGGTATATGATCGGCTTTGATGCGGTATGACGGGTGTAGGTGTGAGTACGTGGAATACTTGCATCCCTTTGTGACAGACACCAATGATGCCCACCAACCACCAATGCTTGTTCGGATTGATAGTCAATTGATGTACTCAATACCCAATGACAGCCACCAAGCAATATGACCTCGAGTTTGTCCCCCACTGCTACCTGCCCGTCCTTCCCGAGCGACTCTAAAAAGTACCTGCCCCCAAGCAGAAGGCCGGTCCACGGTCCGCGAAAGCAAGCGGCCCGCCGCGTCCCGCGTTTCTCAGCGACGGCTTCCCCGAGACCCCCACCACCACCCCCACCCCCCACACCCTCCCCATCACCACCCCCCGCAAGTCCNACCACCACCACCACCATCACCATCACCATCACCACCCCCATCATGTCCATCCGGCCTGCATTGCGGACCGACACGAACTCTCAAGGTTCTCAAGTGCGGTCACCACCTGCGCCTCATTCGGGCCCCGCCCCTGGATTAGCCCAAGGCTCCCCGCGTCCCTACCCTGCTGCACGTGTATCCAGGCCTGTCGCATACTCCAGCTTTCACCAAAATGGTGACCTCTATATGTCTATATGACCTAAATCCATAGCTAGATATATCTAGTCAACAATTTAAATATTTGTGATATTACACCAACCGCCTCCCACAGAAGACATGCCCGGGTCTTACATGACCAGCTGTTTAGAGGGTACAATCAATCGCAATATGTCTCAGTTATTACCAGGCTTATCCAGTAGGGTTCGATCACCCTATAATAGAGTGGTTGCAGTACAGGTTTAAACAAAATGGGTGCCAAGTTCCAGTTCTCGACGGAGGACTCGAAGCTCGGGGGAATAAAGTTGATAGAGAACATGCTGGTCTAGTCAAAAACTCTCCTTGTATAATTTTGCAGGCAAGTATTTGGACAATACTTGAATGATACCGTCGTCTCTCAAAGCTTCCTGGATATTGTGGCTCTCGTTCACTCTTGATTCATGCAGGCTTCTGGTGTGGGTTTCAGCCAAATAGGGATATTCGCTCGTTTTTCTGGCAACCACCAGTTCTGCCTGTACCAGTTCCAGTTCCAGTTCCTTTGTATGCATTTCAAGCTGCGCTTTCAAGACGTCGAGAAGTCTTGCCTCGCTCCCTGCGTCAGACTGCTGAAGAGGGTTGTTTTCCTTCAGGGGATACTGATTACGGTACCTGAGCGTAGTGATTTCGCTCAACAGGCGGTCAATTTGATTTTCATCGGAGCACCAGGCTAGCATGAATCCATGTAAATCTCTTGGGCAAGTACTCTAGAAACGGGAGGTTTCTCAGCTCGAGACTTACCCCAGACAAATCCTTGACTCGCGCCTGCATTACTTCAGTCACGACATCCAAGATAATTCTGTACCTAGGTTGCCTACCTAAGTACATATGGCAACAATATTTGTCCTCTTGATGACGAAATTGTTACTTCCACTATATCGTACGGTGTTGCACAGACCATAGATATTTTCCCGAAGAGCTTAAAACATTTGTTCAGCAGGTATCATACCTGCCTGCATGATTATGAACGGGGAAGATTATACAAAATATGGGCACTACTTGAGGTGATAGTAGAAAGCTGCTTTACTGCCGGATGAAATCTGCATTATATTTTGCCCCGATACCATTAATAGGCCATCGCTATGGACAGGGAGCTTGGTATCATGCTCGCGTCGCTATTATTAAGCTGTGCCATCTGGGAACTGCTTCATATACCGGTGGGAAGAGAAGTAAGTGGTAAATCATTCGCTTGCTTTAGTAAACACGTTGGACCTCCCGGCGTGACGAATCTCCGAAGGTCTCGTGATCAAGAGATCACATCCGCCTTGACCAACAAAGAGTAATCATCGCCATCCCTCTCCAGTAAGCAGGGTGTTATCATCAAGCTGACCTTGCCGTCTTTGATAACCTGACCCGCCTCGTTCATGGTGTTTGCATTACATTGGAATCCATGTGTCAGGCTACTCTTAGGTTCGTTGGTCATCAGCGGTATGACTTTGGTTCTTGCGAATGTCGAGCCCATCTCTGCTGCCAACCTGACAATCTCACGGATATTGCCGTGCAGCTTCAGCGTATCGCCCGAGGCAAACCGGACCATCGTGTCGTGGATCTTAGTTGCTATGATATCAACAGTCGGCTCATCAATCTCGTAGCTCTTATGTATCAGACGTGCCGTGTGTATCCTCCACCCCTGAAACTCGATCTGGCTAATGTTGCCCGGTTTCCACAAGTCATTGCCCATTGTACTGAGGTGCTCGCATACCTCGGGTCCCCATACGAGGCTGAAGTTGAGGAAGAGGTGGTCCGAGAGCAGTCGCCAAATGAGCGAGCGGAACAAGTAGCAGGGCATGCGATCGGTGCTGAGAAAGGTGCGGTAGTGAATCGATAGTTTCTCGAGTGTCCTTCCGTCCTCCTCGGATATAGTATCAGGGGGCTTGACCTCGTTAAAGCGCTCCAAAGATAACTGGCGCACCTGATCGCGCAGGTGATTCCATTGGACAGCGATTTGCTGATTGGAGGGTTGGTCGGCAGCAACCTTGGCGCTCAGAATCTCGTTCTGTAGCCTAAGCTGCCTGGACTCATCTTTGAGCTTCATATATTTGCGCTCGCTGTACTCAATCTGAGCGCGTGTCATAGGTATCAAATCGCCATCACCGTTGGTGCCTGCGGCGCCCGCGGGTGCCACCGACTTGGGGGGAGTGCCAGTAGCGGTAGACGGCCCTTCTGTTGACTGTCGGAGTTTGGCGATTTCAGCTTCCAACAGCTTGATTCTTTCCGAAGTTTCCTGGCGAACTTGGTCTCTGTCTTTTTTGACATCCTTGACGATTTTCTCGTATGTCTCTTTGGTCCTGGCCACCTCGCTCGTTTTGGCGAACTCCTCCAATTGGCGAATGCGCGCATCGCGCCTCGCAATCTCAGCCTGGGCAGTGGCCAGGCTGGCCTGGTTGGCTGCCAAGGCGTCCATTTTGACGTTGGTCTCTGTGTCCAAATCCAAGGTTGATCTGATCCGGGATTTGCGATGGTAATTTTGTTTTGGGAAGACGGAGGAATTCAATCTGGAGAGGCTCAAATAAACCTATGTATAAAGAAGAATGATTGCAATCGAATTTTCAGAGGCAGAGAAAGGCATTGTTGTAGGCGACCGACCTAGCTGCCTTTGAAAGAGCTGCTCGTTGTGCGAGCCGAAGCGGGGCCTGGTGTGATGTTGTTTTTTAACTTGTTCATCATCGAGAGGTTCTGCTTCCACCCGCCAACTAAGAAATTCTCGCTGAATCTGAAGGAGGGGAAAGAAGGTTCAAATGGTTTCCTGAGTGAGAGGCATGGGCAACCGCTAACGTGGCTTATTGAAATTTGTGATTGAGAGAAATCATTCCTCAGGCGACGACGTTGGAATAAACTTTGCTATCACGTGTTGGCTCTGTGGGCCCATTCTTTCCATCACTCAAGGCACGAGGTCTCAAGCAGTGAGCCTGGAGGTGGGCCTAAGAGGCGGCATCCCTCCCTGCGTGCAGCCGTGCTTTGCTTCAAGATATAAGTAAGTCCTGGGTTGTATAATTTAATGCATGAATGCTGGTTTCATGGTGCATGAGAAGGTACGCGCGTGCTTGCAAGCTCTAGGTAGGTTGAATTCAACAATCACTGGCTTGCAGCTTCTGCCAAACGCAACTTGGACCCTTTGGAATGTACCTTCTCTAGCTACATTTATGTCAACATAGCCATAGTTTCGCTTCACAGCTTAATTGACCGCTAACCGGAACTTATGCCAGTGGCATCATGAATGTGCCAAATGGGTTCATGATAACTGCATCCAGACTTGCAGCCTTCAGCTTGAGACTGACGCAGAAGGTAATTGTAGAGCAAGAAATGGACAAGCAGGGAAGAACTTCAATGCTTAACTCGATGCATTGAGTGGAAGGTTCGGGGTCAACCGCCCTTCCTTTCACGTCAGAACCAAGAAGGAATAGATAGGAAAGGACAGACGGTCAGGTGTCCATCAAATATCAATTACGCCCGCTGAAATGCCCTGGAACATGCAAGAGTATATACACTAAGTAAGTAGGCCATGACGAGCCTTGATGCTCCTCACACACCCAAGGCAGCAACTTTACCCTTTGCCATCATTCATCGCAGCAATTATTTTCTCTTACCACCGGCAAAGGCCCCTTCGAACCCAGCACGGCCACCCGTTTTCTTCTTGGGGCCAACCTTCTTCTTGCCTGCCTTGCCAAGCATCTTTGTCTCTTTTCGCTCCCGGATGTTGGCTTCACGCTTATGTTGACGTTGCTTGATGCTCTTCTGGACACCTTCGGACCGCTCAGCCCACGCCTTCTCGCTCCTCTTCTTGGTTGTTTCCTTGCGCTTCACTGCTTTCTTTAGGAGCTTTTCGTCATCTCTTATCTTCTCGCCCTCGGCTCGTTTCCGGGCATTCAACCAAGCCTCCTTCTCCTCGATGTCCTTGCGCTTCTCCTCATCCATGTTCTCTAAGCGTTTCTTTTCGTTTTGGAATTTCAAAAGGGCTGTTTTGGGATCAGAAGGACCCTTCTTCTTGGCATTGTTGAGAACATGCGACAGGTCATGAGATAGTTGGGCGCCATCCGCGAATGCGACACGGCCAAATGCAAAGTTGTTGTCTGCCATGTCGATAGCCGGGCTGAGCATGCTGCCGGGGGAGTTACGAGCCGAAGCAAGAGCCTCTTCTCTCTTCAGTTCCTCCTCCACTTTGGCCTTTTTACGAAGCTCTTGTTTATGCGCCTTTCGCTCCGCCTCCTTCTGCCTGCGAGACTCGATGAGCTCTTGACGCGTGCGGATTGGCTTCCCATCAGGACCGTCTGCTTTACGGGCTTCGCGGAGGGCTGTTATCCGAGCTGCAAGACGGGCACGCAGCGCAGTAGTGTCGGAAGGGATCTTGATATGTTTCGGCTTCTCGGACGGCGCCACTGTGGATGAAGTAGATGTGGTGGTGCTAGGCGCTTGTCCAGTTGAGTCGGCAGGTGTGCCATTGGGATCAAACACGGGCGAGCCGGGGGCAGACGGGGAGTCTGATGTTGAGCCGGACTGCTCTTCAGGGTCGGCTGCGATACCCGAGACATCAACTTTCTGCATGTCAGCTGGCTCGGTGGCTTCGGTCTCCTCGTCATCTCGCTCGACGGACTTGCTAAGTGGAGCCTCGGGCTGTTCGTCAGGCTTGGCTTGTCTGTTGGGTTGCGATTCCCTCGGGCCAAGCTTGACCTTGTTGACGCCGGACTTGACATTTCTTCGTTCGAAAGCGGCCTCTTCGTCTCGCAAGGCCTTGCGCTCAGCCTTACGATCCTTTTTGCCCTGCTTCTTCTCCTCCTTGCGACGCTGCTTGGCTGAAGCCTCCGTCTCTTGCTCAGTCGTCTTTTGCTTCTTCTTCTGTTTCAAACCTTGCCCAGGCTGTTCATATTCGACGCCATCGACATCGGACCAGTCGTCCTCGGAATCAGCCTCGCCTTGGTCTCGCTTTCGCTTCTTTCGGGCCTGCTCATCCATGATCTCCTTGACGCTCTTGTTGAGTTCACTGTCGGGATCCAGCTTGTTACGCCTCGCTTCTTTGGCTTCGGCTTTGGATTGCTTCTTCTTTTGCCATTGGTCCTGTGAGAAGACGACATGCATTAGCAACTAAGGGATGCTGGGTGATGACGCCTATCGGACGAAGTCCAACAGAACAGGAATGGGCGGCATCGTATACATACACCAGATTCTTCGCCGTAGTACATCTTGGCGGGGATCAAGGACAACAGGCCATCGAAGGCTTTGGCAGAATCGCGCAGGCGCTCCTATAATATGTGGCTGTGGTTCAGTGCTTATCCTCTTGGACAGATTTGGAGCCGAGATTTGGAGCCGAGCAAAGCAGAACAAAGACAGTGGCGGGGTCGCGGGCAAAACGAACCTGCAGCGAAGACTCAGCCATGATTGAATAGAAGACGATCTATGCACTCTGGGAATGTCCTGGACGGGATCGTGGGATTGATCCGGCGTTGAATGATTGCAGAAGGCTTGGGGCCGATATGGTGATCAATGCCAACTTTTTTTCCCAGAAGTTTGATTGTAGCTCGCTGATGGATGGAGAAAAAAACAGCCCAGTAGGTTCCGCCTTCCGTCCCTGTCCCTCAAGTGAGCAGCCTGAGCAGAATCGCGATTGCTGATTGGTTGTAGGCGCTGGAGTTTTAAGACCCGCCCCTCGAAATTTTCTGGCAAAGCAGTGGGTTACCGCTTATCGCTTATTTTTTGCGAAATCTTGGCATCAATTCTGCCGTCCTTAGCACCTATCGCTCCAAAGCGGTGAAGTCGGCAGGTTGGAGTTGATTGGCAGTTGGTTTACAATGCCTTGGGGGGGTAATGTGCCTTAGGACCTTAGGTACCTAATTAACTTGGATGTAGGTGATGGTGCATCAATGTCAGACTAGCACACCTCAGTTGCTGAAGAGGGCGTTTGCGTACGTTATGTTTTAAAACACATGCAAATGGTCGCAACATTTTTCAAGCTGTGTTTGCTAGGTTTGACGCTATTTGGTAATGTTGCCCAAGTCTTACTACGACCTCCGACTTAAAAGTTATCCTAGCAGCTAAACTTCGAATGGCATGTGGTTTGCATAGGCACCATCAAGAAACCTCTCACATTTAACGTGCTTTAACTACCTACGTACTATGTTCGCTATACTGGCCGCGTCGAAATCCTAACTTCGGCTTTCCACCAATTATGAAGTATGATATAACCGCTGTGAACCCAGCTGCTCCCGCAAGGACAGCATTCATATTGCCATAGCCAATGCTGTCGCGCAATGAACCACTAATGATGGGTCCCAATGTGAGGCCTGCACAGAAGAAGAGGGAATTGAATCCGTACAGCTGCGCATAGGGGCCATTGTCTCCAAAGAAGCCTGGATTCGCTTTGTCGTATCGCTGAACAACATCGCTCGCCTCAACGAAACTGGGCGAATCAATGATAGCTAGACCGGCGCCATTGAGGGCTAACAATGCGCAATAGAGTATGATGTTACCCGATCCTCTGATATGCTGCTCCGATGGGAGACGAAGTAATAGCAGGACTGGGACGAGGTAGCCAAATCCAATGACAGCCGCGGGCTTGGTGCCGAATCGGTCAACAGCCCACCCTGCGACTGGACCGAGAATTAGACAAGGAATGTTGAGCGCGATGAACAGGAGACCGGCCTTTAAAGACGAGAACCCAAACAGGTCCCGAGCCTCGGTCGGGATGGTTGCGTCAAATGCAGCAAGTAGCGCAGCCTGCATAAACGCCAAAGTGAAAGCAACAAGGAGTCGTGGGTTGCGGAAGCAGTACAGAATAGGGACCGTGCGAACTAGCCCATTCTGGTCTCCACGGATCTCGTAGCGTTCGTCTTGCTTCCGCTGTAGAAGAGCATCCTCCTCCGATGGCTCGTCACTCGCTCCGTCCGTTACGGGATCGTCGCCATTCTCGTCGACTGGGCTGTCATACTTAGCCGCGATCTTTTTCTCGACGACCAGCAACCGCATGACGAAGTCAACAACCAGCAGAGCGGCGCCAACTCCAAAGACACCAGCATAGCCTATTTCATCGTAAAGTATCCCTCCCACCACAGGTGCGACTAGGGGCCCTACCGAAATGAATGAAAAGATCTGGTAGCGTGAGTACATTGACAGCTTGGGCACCATTGGGTCACTTACCGTCCCTATGGCCTTCCCGAGGTTCTGGGGTCCAACAGTATCTCTTATCATTGCCAGACCTATGGTCCAAACGACAGAAGCACTCATGCCCTGGAGCATTCTGGCAAGCACGAGGGCACCGATGCTTTGGCCTAGTGCCAATAACACGGTCGCGGCAAGTAACGCAGCAAGACCGCTCAGGAAAGGGGCCTGCCGCGAGTTTGTTCTGTCGGCAATCCACCCAGCGGGGACTGAACATAGCAACTGCACTCCGGCATAAGCTGCCAGCAGGCCCGACGAGTATGACTGGATCTCATTGTTTGGTATAGAAAGTCGGTCGTGGAGTAAGAATGGTAGGACTGGCACCACTAGGCCATATAAGAACAGATCAGTGAAGAGACCGATTCCAACCGTGACAAGGATGAAAGCTGTGCTTGCACGCCAGCGCAGACCCCAAGGAGGGCGAGCCCCTGTCATATTCTGTTGCGTATCAATGGGGATGGTGATAGATATTGGATGACTAGAATTGGCGAGTTGTCATTGGCTAGCTAATGAATTGAAAAGACAAAGACAAGATCGATCGCGTTAGGTGACGGACCGCGTGAGTTTTGTTGGCCGATGATATCATCCCAATATTCTGGCATGGTGGGGCAGGAATGGCGGGCCTGCCGGCTAAGGCACTAAACCGTAAAACGGTGAAACCGTGGGGTGATACAAGCAATCAACAGGGGCCCCAAGCCCCCAGCTCCCTCCCTACCTGTAAGTACTTACTTAGGCTCTAGAGAGCCCCCGAGAAACACAGTCTCGGTCAGGCTGTTGAAAAAGACCACAGCATCCGAGGCCAGCTGTCTATTTTTTAACCTATCTATTCTCTGACAGATTGATTGTATGCGTACCTACATAACCTAACCTTTGTAGCCGGATCAACTAGATAGTGATCGTTATCTCCCGCCGCTATGGTTATATCAATTGCTCCGGAAGCGGGGCACATTCATAGATGGGCAGGGAAATGGATCCCGCCGGAGTGATCAGTACGAATCATCGCCGCCTACCTAGGATTCAAATATCTTGAATTCCCAAGTCATCAAAGAGTCTTTTATCGAAAAGACAACATATTTGGCTCATCAAGACTCATACCTAGGCTTCACGTACATAATCATCCGTTTCCGGCTTCAATTGACGGAGCTTAGACGCGATGGGCATCTTTTCCTCAACGCCATCGAATGTCCTGGTACATCCACGAAACACCCAGAGCTCCTCAATCACAGCATGGGCGGTTCTCACCGGTGCCACAACGGGAATCGGTCGTGACATCGCCAACGAGCTGTGTAGCCGCGGATTCAATATTGTCATACACGGGCGCAGCGAGAGCCGTCTTGAGGAGCTCGCTAAGACCCTGCGGGCACAACATGGCGTCGAGATCAGAACATTGCACTTAGATGCCAGTACAGCATTTAACGCAGACTTCTATACCCATACACGCGCATCCATCGCCGAGCTCGAGTCGCTCGACATCAGGGTCCTGGTGAACAACGTGGGCACCGGCCACGCCCCCGGGGGTTTCAAGCCTTTCGAACAGCAGACCGTGCAGGACATAAGCATGGTTCTGGACGTGAATGTTACCTTCATGACGCACCTTACCCACGCCCTCCTTCCCACTCTCAAGAAAGGTGCCGGTGGACCTCGGGACCCCAGCTTTGTCATTAACGCGGGTTCGCTCGCCGACATGGGTCTGCCCTACGCGGCCGTCTACTCGGGTACCAAGGCCTACATCCGTGCCTTCAGCCTGGCCCTAGACACGGAGCTGCACGCCGAGGGAGCCCACGTGCATGTCGTGGCGAGTATCATAGGCGACACCGACAGCGATGGCCACCGCGTCGGCGCCAACCTCTTCACGCCCTCGAGCCGCGACATGGCTCGCATGGTTGTGCAGAGTGCTGCGGCAAGCAGTGGCGGCCCTGTGTTGCCTTACCGGATTCATGCTTTGCAGGAATGGCTGTGTGCTCTGCAACCGTACTGGATGCTCCGGGCGGGCATGGGAATGCACATGAAGGCGCTTGTGGAAAAGTACACAAAAACGAAGTGAAATCGTAATTTGTGCCAGTAGTTACACCCGCGAAGAACGCCATTCAATTAAACTTGCTATACAAATTGATTCTTACCCTCATTTTCCACAATACCAACTACAAGACGTCCTTATAGAGTAGTTCAAACCACCTCGGAGTCGGCATCCTGACCTGGATTGGCCTCCTCATAATGCCAAGCCTTGACAAACCTGAAATACGCTGCAGCGACAAATGCTCCCAAAACAGGCCCAAGCCAGTATATCCAGTGATAACCGGGAAACCTTGCCGATGCTACAGCACACCCGAAACTCCGCGCAGGGTTTAGCGAGCCACCGGTATAGAAGACACCTGCAACGCACAGTTAGTTATCTTGATTAGTCTCGATCCCCATTTATTTGCCAGAAAACAGAGGGAGTGGGTACTGGCCGATGCGAACTTACCAGGAACCTCAGCTACCAATAGAGCCAGTCCTATCCCCACTGGTGCCAGGAAGGTATCGCGAGACTTCTCGGCCGCCAACATGAGGACCACAAATACCAAGTACGCCGTGAAGAACATCTCGGCGAAGAGACCTTGTGCTATGTTGACCCCTGGGGCTAATGTTGTGTTCACACCTGCGAGGTCACCGGGGAACATGGCGCGAACAACACCGCCAGCACACATGCAAGCGATGAGTTGAGTAGGCATCAAAAATGCGGCTCTGGTCCAGGGTAGTTGGTTCGCAAGACAGAGGCCAAGTGTTACCTACGTATTTGGTTAGGCCATCAGGGTTTGTTCAGCTAAAAAGGCGGGAAGATGTGATGGGCGGGCAATAGGGGGAGTGAGAAAGGGGAAGGGGGNNNGGGGGGGGGCATACAGCAGGATTGAAGAGTCCTCCACTTATCCGGTAGAATGCCCATACTGATACTAGTAAGGAGAATCCGTAAGTAAATGCGACAACCATGGTCTGCAGGAATCCAAGCGAGGTATTTGCCACACTGTTCTTGTCAGTTGCAACTTGATCAAGGACCATGAGATGACCAGAGTAGCCCATGAACAAGAACATGAAGGTGCCCACAAATTCACCCGTTGCGGCGACGACATGTTGCTGGACTGTGGTAGTGTGGCTGTGATCATGCTGGTGCTGGTGGTGCCGATGGCCACCACTCCGCTCGTCAACAGGGGGTTGGCCGCCCATTCTCGCCTTCTCCTTCTACTTTTGTTATGATACTCGAGGACGGAGTTTCTGCCACGACCGGTAACTAGTTTCACTCGTAAGACTTTTTGCTTTTTATAAGGGTGAGATATTAGCAATGGAAAAAGCAGCCTGGAGAGAATCGGATTCCCCTCCATTGCTGCGGAAGAATCACAGCCTTATATGGGAGCTGGCCCGAAACCCCATGCCGATCTCGACAAAAGGTATGCATCTCAACCACTGCACCACCTGCTACCAACATCCGCGGCGATGACGCTGGGGACTAGTCCTAGAGTAGTGGAGTGATGTAGTTGTGGCGCGGCTCCGCGCGCCAGGGGCGGCGCTAAGGATCTGGGCCCCTATTAGTATGTATCGATCCCCGCAACCACACCATCGGGTTAATGCGGTCGAGACACGTCTGGCCCAGGCCTGGAACTCGTGAAACGACTGGGTTTGTATTCCCTTCCATCGGAACTCCGTGCCTAGCCATGCTGTGTCCCATCAAGAAGGCTGACAACCATAACTATAGACCTTGCAAGAGTGAGTTAAATCCTTGGTTGCTCTCCTCGAACCTTGATTCAATGTATGATATCAGTGGCGGCGCGGCTATATATAGATTATATATATATGTCCTAGTCACTATTCCCTACATGCATATGTAGCTATTAAGTGTGGTCCTATAGATCTTATCAGCATTAATTCAGTTAAGTTTCTTTCATTTTCTAGATAAAGTTGTTGACAACAATGTTTTCGTTGCTAACAAAATGGTCTGGATCGAACATGTGTGTAGTTTCCGTCCTTAATGAAGTCCCTGTGTGTTCTTTGTTATTCCTCTTCTGAGAAACAATGAAAGTCCAACCCAAGGGCTCTTGGAAACACGGGCATGACTAATAGGATTTGTTATTAATCTTGGTGGTTTCGTAATTCTCCTCTCAGTACTTTATACAAATTCTACTAGGACATTTCTAGACTTGGGCTGAATGTGGCATCTCACTAACTCGCCATCCATCACCAGTTTTCGGCATCGATAAGGAGATGCGGGTAAGATTAGGCAATAACTAAGAAGGTGGAAGAGAGAATGTTGGGCCGAGCGACCTGAAAATATCCAGGAGAATATGGGAAAGTGTTTCCCTGTCGTTGAGGAGGTGGTGGACTACATAGATGCGGAACTCACCATTTTTCCTTGAATCATTGGCTTCATTCTCCATATTGACAATATAGAACTAATTGATTGTCGTCCACTGTAGGTGAGAAGACATGGCCGGCTCTCCTTGGGTTGGTCATCATTGTAAGGGTTGGCACTGTTGCTGCTCAGTATATGTCGATTTTGAGTAGGTATGACGTTTGCTGCTCCTGATAACATCGTCCAAGCTTCCTGAGAATAGTGTATGGGTATAGATATCAAGAATTATTGTGGTTGCGTTCTACGAACAGGGGTAATTATAATTATGCTGCTAAGGTTATGCAAGATGGATTCATAATGCATTAGTCCATGCAACATGCTCTGCCGGGACCAGTGTTTTGGAGTGAATTGACATGACATCACTTATTGAGGCGGGGAAGACTGGTAAAACCAACACCACTCCTCACTGCTTTCAACCTCTTTCCAGGGAATTTGTACTATTCAATATCAACTTATATTCAGCCGCTTTCCATTCCACCCACATTGCTATGTTGTCGTTTCGCCATATAGCTTTGGCCTTTATGCCACTCATCGTCCAAGCACTAGCCCACGGTAGTCTCGGAGGACAAGTCGTCCTAACTGGCGATGGGACAACCACCCATGAATCCGATCTACACAAGGTGCAAGAAGAGTAAGTCTAGCATCACTGAGCCAATTTTCAGCCATGCTGAATGTATCCAGGTTGAAGGAAGCTGAGATCATCCCCACCGGTAAGTGATTCTATCTATCCCGCAACCTTAGACGATGTCTGATGAATTGCCTCAGTGATCGATGACTTCCTGCCCTCCCTCGAGCTAGATGTGGAGTGGTCGTCGGACAACTATGCGTCTCTTGGAAACACGCTGAAAGTGAAGAAACTCCAGAAAGAACCAAGCATCACCTTGAACGAGCCGTCCGGTTCGTCGGCATCACTCTGCAATTCCAACATGACCTATGTTCTCACCATGACAGACCCTGACGCGCCATCTCGCAGCGACCCAAAATGGTCCGAGTTCTGTCACTTCATAGCCACAGGTCTTACCATCTCCATGTATTCGGGAGATAAGAGTTGCTCCAAGGTTCACTACATGGATCTTAAGGACATTATCCCATACAAGCCGCCAGGACCGCCGCCCAAGACGGGAAAGCACCGATACGTGTTCCTAGCTTTTGCGCCAGCCAACGGGACGACAGACCCGCTTCAACTCTCGAAGCCAGAAGACAGGCGGCATTGGGGTACCGGAAAGGTGGGCTACGGCGTACGAGATTGGGCTAAAGCAAACGGCCTAAAGCCAGTTGGTAAGTTAGGTTCTACCTGGCTTGCTGTGGGAATGTTATTGACAGCCATCAGCGGCCAACTTCATATACGCCAAGAACAAAACGCAGTGAGACTTGAGAGTTACGGACGATAGGGTGTCTCAAACCCGAGTTCTGTTCTCTCTCTCTCTCTCTCTATATATATATATATATTAAGCCCAGAACTCAGGTTTGTATAGCTGAATGGTGGATCGAGATTGAAGTGACTTCTTCAGTGTGTTGACGTGTATTGACCTGACTTGATACCAATCGACACCAAGAAGCGAACTCTTTTTTCGAGCAATGGATTGCCTACTATCATACTTTATATGGAAAGTCTTTACTTGCCCGTCTGTATAATGTCATATGTCTAAAAATCGGCTTGAATCTATATTTCAACCTTTTCCGGGGCAAATAGGATCTGTCTCCTCAGATTCCTTCGTGGGTAGAAGGAAGTTAGGGTTGGCTTCGTGCATAATGCGAAGAAGCTTCCCAGTCACCCTGCAGTTCTTATAATGTCCATATTGCAGCGCAAGAGTGAATAGGAGCTCAGGGGGCGCCACAGTGGCGGTGCGTTCTGCTCAGCCATCCCTGCCTGGGACGAAAATAGCTGAAACACGGAGACAAGTGAACATTTGCTACCGGTATAATCAGTGAACCACCATCGTCGGTTCTTTGCTTTTACTTCTTCTTTGGTCTCTGATTATCTCTATTCATTGCGTAATTCTACGACCATACCTATCTGCCAGCCCTATGGATACTCGTTACGTCGGCGGTGGTGGCTCACCCGCTGAAGGGGGTGACAAGACGGAGACTGGTATTCTAGATCTCCCAATGGAGATCTTGTCCCTTATCTGCGAGTCTTTCCGAGTTGGGCGATACCGTCCGAAAGAAGCTCTGGAAACCAGCAAGGCTCTGCGACTGACGCATTCACGGCTCAACACCGCCGCCACCCCCATGCTGTTTTCTACCTTGGCCATCAAACTTGATAAGGAGTCAATGCGTCGTGCCAATGAGCTGGTCTCTTGCAACCCCCTCATGGCTGCCAGCGTGCGAACGGTCGTCATCTCGCTGGCCTGTCGCAACTCGAGTCTGGTAGATGAGGAGATGCTGTTTGTTGAAGCTTGGCTAGAGAACGTCGACAATATTTGTCGTTATTATGACCCTCACTGGCAAGAGAGCCGCGAAGGCCGGGATCGGTCGGGCTGGAGGCGCTCTTTTGAAAGAGAAAGCCCGGTCTTACGCGAACGCTCTACAAGGATTTCTCCCGAGGTGGTTGAATGTTTCCGCATCGGTCACGGGCTTTTCGATGCTTGGAATGGACACAGATGGTTGAATGTCGATGGCGATACGGAAGAGACACATCAGGGCTCTGAGCGTGAATGTGCTGTCCATGAACCTGCGATAACAGAGAGGAAAAATGGAATCTATGCGTACCGGCAATTGCTACTCGATGCACACAAAGATTACAGCGAGAAACACCAAGAGCAGTTGGAAGTCATCGAGAGCGGCTCATTTGCCCAGGAGATTGCTCAGTGTCTACGAAAAATACCCCACAAAGACTTACAGATCATTATCACAGACGACCCTATGCACCCCATGTTGGGTTCGGAACTGGGTTCTCGGTACAACGATGGCTTTCGCATAATCAACGACGAAAAACAGCTACTGTCAGCGATGACAGCACCTCACTACTGGCTCGATATTTCGACCTTCCGGCCAGGTTTGGGGCTAAACCCCCGTCAGAGACTGCTGCCCGCTGCGAGACTGTTGTCCGAGATCCCTGTTGCCTGCTATAGAGCCGATACGCCGGTAAAAGATCTCAAAATCGAGTGTTTCCCCCCTACATTCACTATTGTGGGTGGATTCTCTGCCCTCTTCCCCCTCTCTCCCTCGCTTCCATCGTTGCAAGCATGGGACGTAGAGCTACGCACTGCCAGTCAGCATCTGAAGAGGTTCCACTTCGGCCGTGACTATCAGCCTCATCACAGAACGCTCTTGTCAGCACACGACCAGGACCGCCTGACCTTGTTTCTTTCTGCCATGCTCTCTGGAGATAAGCTTGAAAGCATTCACGTCGACACCTACCCAGTTTGTGGTGACGACAGCGACGTCCACCCCAAACATCGGTATGACGCCATGGCGTCCATCCTGAAGACAGTGGACTGGGCAAACTTACGTACATTGCACCTCCGCGGCTTTTCTATTGATCAGAAAGCACTCGAGACGATCTGCCGGCGACTGGTTGGTAGTGGTGCCCTTGAGGGGTTACATTTGTCATGTGTACGGCTTCTGGAAAATGGCGGAGAACTTTGGGTCGATGTGAAAGACATGCTACAAGAGATCCCGAGTTGCTCTAGGAACGATGTGGAGTCCGCCGTCGATGTCTGTCTGGATAAACTGGTTGGTGGCGGGTTTTTCCCCGAGGAGGAAGAGAAGGAGGACATCATGGGAGATATGGGAAGTTTATTCCTGGACTAGCTGCCAAGAGGAAGGCCTCTTGCAGTGAATAGATCAGAGGAAACAGTACCGACTGGTGTGAATTGGGACTCACCACATATCCATCAGCTGCGTTTATTGATGCAGTAAGTGACGGTATCATCACACTGAAACTGTGTCTGCCTCTGCAGTTGCCAGTCTTTACAGTCAGTCACGGCTTGAGTACAGTGTCCATAGTGGTCAGATTCTCTACGTACCGATACCACCAACGCAGCTCTCTGTCGTCAGGAAGACTGCGCTTCCGGTCGTTTTCAGCGCTGATGCGTTATTGGCTTTCGTTCTTCTTATCTTCTTAACCCCCAAAAGCCTCCACTAAGCTTAGAATACGCAATTCGCGTAATTGAGCCAAATCAGCGAGGCGGCACGAGATGGACGTCGGAGTAAGCTCACTTTCCTTGGCCAACCCATGGCGTGTGACCCATGGGGCCATGATGCAGAATCTGGGTTGGGCATTCTGATTGGTAAAGTCTTCTGCGCCAGATGGTTTTAAGGTTTTCCCATGCCTTGTCGATGCTTGGATAAATAAAGAAAACATTCAAAGAAAGCTTGTCCGTTCGCGTATTTGAACCGACCGTCAGAGAAGACACGGACTGCAGGTAAGCTGACCGGAGCAACATTGCTTAGCTCGGAATAGCTAGCCGGGACTACGGGACTACGGGACTTTTAGTAGCCCGAGTCACGTTATATGATTCGGAAGGGAATTTGTCTTTTTGGTTTATGCAATCACAATGGCGGTAATGCAGAGATAGTCTACGGGTTAAGATTGGGGCTGATCACACTTGGCCCTGCCTATATGGCAATGGGTCATGCGCATTATAGATAATGCACAAAAACAACCAATCTGATGGACACGTAGCTCCTTCGTTATAATTCTCACCAAAGATTTCCCAATCTGGAAAGCTGTCACTTGATAAGGTTGAAAGCAAATAAGCCTCCGTACCGTACCCAGTCTTGCTTTCCCTCATTTTTTCCCCCGTATCGGTTGTCCCCGTTTTGGGATACTGTTGGTGCCATTCCGTGTTCCTTTGAATACCAATAGCGTATTGGCTACAACAGACACACATGAACTGGTGGGCCTCACAAATATGGCATGGTTAGTGGCTTGCGGATTAGACGCCGAGTAGAAATCCGAAGCAGCGAACACGTCCTTGTGTATGAGAAGGGCCCGGTTCTCTAGATCAGCCTCAGATTCACTCCACCCCACGTCGGGCCTTACGTATATACGATATAAGACATCGCGGCTTGCTTGACCGGCATATCAGACCACCGTAAGCATCGGCCGAACTCCACCTCTTCTCCAAGGGAGGGCAGGTGGGCGGGCTAATGTGTCGCCCCCAAGTCCTGGAAGGCATCGTATCAACGCCCTATCGATGATGTAAGCAGGATGGAGCTTCCTTCTCATTGGCTACGTGTCAAAATCACACGTGAGAATGCAACCCTTACGTGGACGAATCGTAGTTGCGGCTGATTGCAGCCCTAAACTACCAGATGGACGGAACCACGATAGCCCTGTTGGTTTGTGTTACCCCAGGAAAAGAAAGCCCCGAATTCCTGACCTCGTGTGATTCACCTCCTTTCTCTGTCACACCGACAGTAAGATAGCATTATCGCTGCCATCCATCGGTGCCGAAACACGGCTTGAAGCATGGCTTCCGTGCAGAGATGGTTAAGCATAACTGAACTGGCACTCAATTGTTGGAAATACAAGCAATTCATATCTGACTGACAGGCTTGCGCAGCAGTATGTAGCTGTCCAGCTCAATCGAACATAGCGGCCAGAGATGCAGCTCACATGGTGGTTCAGATCTGGCTACCAGCTTTCAGCTCTTCCAGCTTGCGAACGCCATACACTACCCCCTTAACATACTGGTATGTACGCGTTGGTCAGCTTTCGTGGGGCGCAGCTTTGTATCACCCAACCAGGCAGTACCCTCGCCATAAACTGCTTCCCATCTCCCTTGCTGATGTTGGATGTGGAAGAAGTCGTATCTTTCTACGGTGTGGCCGAATTTTGCATCTGCTTGTGACCACGATGTATGTTGGTACTCATTGTCTCTAGTAAGGGGCTAGGAACAGACTTGATATAAGTTGGTGACTGTCTCCCCCTCGAGGCAAAAATCCCGGCGGGTACGTAGCTAAAGAGAGTAGAGTTTTCCCAGCTAGCTACTTAGTCAATTGCAGCAAGATGGGTTGGTTTAAAGTGACCCTAGAATATGTGCTGCAAGTCACGCAGCTCAGCCCCTTTTCCCCTGTTATTGTCGAGCAAGACGCCGCCCAGAAGCCACTCGGGCTACCAACCCAGGGTCCACATGGCCCTGCGTCCCACTCCATCCCCGGTCTTGATGTTCAACCAAAGGCCACTTTCGAATGCCACTACCCAGAGCTAGAAGAAAAGGGATGGGAGTTCTGTAACACCGAGACGTCCAGGGATTGCTGGATCCGGGACCCCACGGCTAACCAGCCCAGCTTCACTCAATATGATATCCGCACCGACTGTAAGAGTTCTCTCGCATCTCATATTCGACCATCGTTCACCCCATTGAGTGCATGCTTACTGTTGTCGTACAGACGAGAATCAACAGAAGAGGGGAACACCAAAGGGCATCACCAGAGAAGTAAAACTCTCCTGAAGCTCGCGCCACTTGGTAATTAGCTAATCAGAGCACTGCACGATAGTACTGGCTAGACGTAACGTATAATCCTGATGTGGGTTCTATATTCCCTTTCCTAGCTCGCCTTCGCCTAGGAATGCATTGGTTCGGGGCTGACTTGCTTGAGGAAAGCTGCAACCTGATGGTATCAAGAAGGATAAGGGCAAATACTTCAACGGCACCTATCCCGGTCCCGTCATTGAGGCTTGTTGGGGTGACCAAATCGTTGTCCACGTCACCAACAAGATACCCGACAACGGCACGACCATCCATTGGCATGGCATCCGGCAGCTGAATTCCAACGAGATGGATGGCGTCAACGGGGTTACCCAGTGCCCCATCGCCCCCGGCGACACCTTTACCTACAACTTCACGGCCATGCAGTACGGCCACTCATGGTACCACAGTCATTACGGAGCGCAGGTTTGTTGAATCCCCCGGCCTCCTTTTCGGTGGATGTCTTTGCTGCACATTATAGATAAAGGATAAAATGGCGCTGACACCAAGAGTTACCAGTATCCTGACGGTGTGGCCGGGCCTCTTGTCATCCACGGGCCGTCCAGTGCGGACTGGGACATCGACCTTGGTCCCATCCTGATGGCAGACTGGGTCCACGAGAACGCGTTTGTTGCTTATGAGAAGGAAATGACGGACAATGCGACCACCCTACCGCCTGCCTCTGACAGTATACTTGTCAACGGTATAGGCCATTTCAACGGCAGCGCGGACCCGCCTTACTACTACAATACGACCTTCACTCCCGGAAAGAAACATGTGCTCAAACTGATCAACGGAGCTATCGCAACCAGCTTCATTTTCCGGATTGACCACCACAACTTGACCGTCATTGCTAACGATCTGGTTCCCGTCCAGCCATTCACCGTCGAAGAGCTCTTCATTACCATGGGTGCGTTTCTATACCAGGGAGTGAACCGTAGCTCTCCAGCAAGACCCCCTAAAGGCTAAATCATATCACAGGCCAGAGATACACCGTGGTCGTAGAAGCCAAGAACGACACTTCGACCGACTATTGGATGCGTACCAGGCCCTGCGGCTTTTTTAATACCAGCAATCCCGATGATAAAACTGCCATTGTCCGCTACGATGCCTCGAGGACCGCCCTGCCGCAAAGCGACCTCCCGCCCCCGGCCCTGGACTGTAATGATGTCGATCCCATTCTGCTCAACCCCATTGTGCCGTGGTGCGTTGATCAACACCCGCAGAACAACGTCACTAGAGACACGTTCAACGCAGGGAAGCCCGACACGGTCGATCTCAGTCCTCCCGGGACGCCCGAGTATGTGCATTGGGTTCTGGGCGGTCCGCCCCTCTGGGTCGATTTCGACAAACCAACCATCCTGAACATTGACGAGTCGATTGCAAACCCCTACTACAGGGTTGTACAGGGTATATATAGCTCACCTATGACTTGGCGATCCTTGTTACCCTAGTCCGACTGACATTGGTGATAGAGAAATACGACCGCGGTTTCATCTACGTGATCCTCGAATCAAAGGATCCACTTGTAGGGAATGTGTAAGTGCCTATTTTCTCCTCGGGTCGCACTGATTGCAAGCTTCTCGAACCCCCACCACCTCTGTCTTCCTTACGACATCCCGCTTACATACTGAACTGCATGCCCGCAGAGCCCATCCAATGCATTTGCACGGGAGTGATTTCGTCATCCTGGCGCAGAGTAACACGACGTGGGACGAAAAGACCAGCCCGGCTCTCTTCAACTACGACAACCCGCCGCGGCGGGACACGGCCTTGCTCCCGGCGAATGGTTTCCTCGCCATGGCTTTCAGGCCTGACAATCCCGGTGCATGGCTCTTGCACTGCCATATCGCATGGCATGCCAGCTCAGGTAAGTGTGCACGAGAGATTGAGAGAAGAAAAGCGATTTGCAGATGTGTGGTAGAATTCGGTCATGGAAGAAACGAGAAGCTGACACTCGTACCTGTCCAGGTCTTGCGATCCAGCTCTTGGTGCGGCCCAAGGGCATACCCAGGTACGGCAAAGATACAGAAACTCGGCGCGTCTGTAAGAACTGGTCGGAATCCCCTCTTTGGCAGGAGCTTCAGAGATTTCCACAAAACGAATCGGGGATCTGAGCTCGTCTGTACTAGTACAGGAAATATGACAACTTGGGCACACGGTCATTTGATGTTGTTCGTAGTAAGGGGTTTCGCCAACAGGTCATCGTTGAGAAGTGCATATATGGCTGGATCGATATTTATGCAAGTTGCGACTAAACAATGAAAAGAAATCGTTCCTTGCTCTCACTATCGTGGACAGTCTGTCTTGTGGTAATGCGACGATTGAAATATAGAGTTAAAGAGAATGAAAGATAGGGGTAAGGTGTGGTGGCGCGATGTCAGATTGTTAGATTGTAGCCATACTGGGTTTAGTGATGCCCGGCCGATAGAAACGACGCCCATGCCGAGACGGCAGCCGTCGTCTGGGAAATATCACGATGCCTCGAAGCCCACCACAGTGGTTCGTGCGACGAGGGCCCACTAGAACAGTTGGCAAAGACAGGACAAGCTTCGTGATGGTCGAACTAGCCAGGATCCACCGATTCGGCCCGAAAGCCGAATGGGCTGCCCAATACCGGCCCCAAAGAAATCCCAGGGGCTTCTGGTCTCGTACTTTTCAGCCCCATGCAGCCCAGGCAGCCCGTGATGCACACGCCTGTTGTAGCGGTCGGAAGACCCTACGGACCCGACAAGGCGAGAAGGCGACCTGTGGTGCCAGATGCCCGGTTTTGGCGCCACAATAAAGGGACAGCAGAAATCAACCCAGCTCGGACGACTGTGGATGCCTTCTACCTCGGTAGAAGGAGCCGGCCGGCTCTTCGATATTCCCGCTCCTGGACTTGACGCGATGTCTGGCGCCGGCAACGCGACTACTCGTAGTAGATTACACGCATTGATCATGACATCACGAGAGCTCTAGTGATTCCGAAAAGCACTTAAGAGCCTCGGATGCCCGGAGTCTATGTCATAGATATTCCTAGGCGTACCACTGTCAAGTCAAGAGCATACATCACCTACTTCTTACCTCACTGTTGACATTTAAACTCAGACAAGGAGGAATCGTCGCTTCCTACGACTCAATACCCACCTACGACCATACAACACTACAAACCCTCAAACACACATCACAATGCCTCTGGTCGGAAACGTATCGACGGAGTCCTTCGACGCCGACATTCGGGACCGCCACCTGCTCTACTCATATGCGGTACCGGGCCACCAGACGGATTCGGGCAAGGACGAGACATGGCGGTACGAGATGTGGTTCTTCAACGAGGACCGAATCGTGTATGCCATCCACGGCGGTCCCATGGCGGGCCGCCTCAACTACCAGGCCGTGACGTACCAGTGCGTGCGTCCCGGCGAGCTCTGGCAATGCAGCTGGCTCGAGGAGACGGGCACGCTCGTCAGCATGGTCTACGACATCAAGGAGAAGCGCATCTCCACCATGATCGGCTTCTCCAAGGGCCACTGGGAAAAGAGCGTCGACGCCCACGGCGACAAGCGCAACCCCCAGGACCTCGCCCGCTGGCGCAAGCTCGCCCAGCTGGGCTGCCAGACCGACCGCACCGTGCTGGTCGAGCAGGCCGAGATCGAGCAGGACTTCCGCGGCGCCGGCGACTTGAAGCCGATTGAGATGGAATGGCCGTGCTTGTAGAGCATAGACGAGGAGTTAGGCGTTCTTGGTTAGATTATGCATGAGCAGCGATAGACGAATAGATAATTTCCACCTAATAAAGTTTTCTTTCCATCGGACGAGTACCAGTGATTGCTTGCCCCTTGTCATCAATCATCCCACCCGGATGTAGCCGTCAATCGGGATTAAAATGTCGAGGCGCGAAGCACGAATGTTACTGTGGCCATAGACAGTGCAAATTTTCTCATGAGAAATCATACAAACAACAGAGAAAAGGAATGAGATTTAGGTGGCCAGATGTCGATCTCATGCAGATATCGCCTAACCTAGCTACTCGTGTCGAGTTTCGTAGTCGTAAAAGGTTAGGCACACTCTTGACAGCGGCAGCTGCCACCAGCCCGTCAACCAAAACCACCAAACCCCTGTTCAGCATGGCCTCCTGAAACAAGGAGTTTGCTTTCATGAAACCGAGTGTAAGTTCTTAAGCATTTCGACACGTGTGAGTCGAACCATGGAAGCCAAAAACCATACCACATTTATTATTCATTTGCCAAGAGAAACGATCGATCTAAAAAAGACCGGACCCCAAAGAAACAAAACTGGGAGATCGACAAGATGAGCCGACGAAAGAACCTCGGCATCGCCTTCCAGACCTGCGCCCAGCCCGGCTGCGGCCGCCAGGGCGCCGACCTCCTCCAGTGTGGCGCCTGTCGTCTGGTGCACTACTGCGGGCCAGAGCACCAGCGCGAGCATCGGCCAGACCACAAGGTGTCGTGCAACCTGGTGAAGCGGGCGCGAGCCGCGGCCGAGGCGGCCGAGGCGGAGCTGCGCGCGCGGCCCGGCGATGACTTGGCGCCCGCCGACGTTTTTACGAACGGCGTGGGCCGCTTCTGGGGCGAGTTTCCCGCCACCCGCCCCTACATGCAGGCCCTGCACGACTCCATCACTGCGTCCCTTGACATCCGGACGGGCGAGGCCGTCGAGCGCGCCCTGGCTACGTCCCTTGAGATGCTGCGGCTGTGCCGCGGCGACAACCAGGGCATCAGGAGCCAGGTGCCCGTGCTGTATTTAAGACTGGGCCGGGACCAAGGGGCATTCGACTTCCTAAAATGGTACGCGGTCAGGGGCACGGCTGCCGACTACAACTGGGCCGACATGTCGCAACCGTTCCTGGATTTCAAGGGCGAGGACGCGGTCCTCGAGGATATATCGGTGCCCTTCAAGCGGGTCGTAGACCTCAGCTTCCTCGCATCCCTGACGCTGCTCAAGACGCGGCTGATGCTGGACCTGGTAGCGCTTGCGCAGCACGTCGAAGAGGAGGAAAAGAAGCTAACAACGACAAAAGAGGAAGGAGAGGAGACGGGCCGGAAGCTGAGCTACGAGGAAAAGATGGAGTGGCTTCGCGACGGGGCTCTGAGTGACATCCTGCTCGCTCGGCGCGACATCGTCGACCGCGACGACTACCGCCCCCTGATCCGGGACGTGACCGAGCAGGTCGCGCGGGCGTACCAGCTCACGGCGCACCACAACAAGTACTACTGGCCGTCGCTGAGTCGCCCGGAGAAGTACGCGCGCGCCATGCCGCAGGCTTATACGTGGGGTTCCAAGGAAGAGACGGTGCTTGCTTTCAGGCAGACGTGGTATGCTTGGGCCGAATGCGCCCCGGCACTCGACACAGTGAGACAGTTCGCAGCGTTGGCAAGCAACCAGAGTTGAATATCAATTGAGCTATTATGCACTATATCAAGCAAATTGGAAATCATGGCAGTAGTTTGAGGAAACAAGATCGCATGATATAAAAGGGCTGAGCATAATAAAACACCAGAGGGTGAAGGTTATTATGAACATCAAATTAAATATACAGGCATAGGGTCGTTTGGTTCAGTCGGCTCCTGAATCAAAGGGGGGCGGAAGGAGACACATCTCCTTGCAGCTAGCTTGTTACGCCGAAAGATGCAAGAAGCGTAACGCAGAAAATGGGGACAAATGCAGGGAAATAGAAATGCTTGTTGTCTACAAACTGGGCCCAGGAACCCCGGACAACACAATTATCCCATCTTTCGCCATGTGCAACACGCGAGATGACTGTCTACCTAGACGCCAGTATGCTAGCCATGATCTCGAAACCACAGAGATGATGGTATCAAAGAAACCTGCCATGAATCAGCCAAACGCCTGGTAACACCGTAGTGTCCCTTCCCATCCCATGCAACAATGTGATTTTAACATGTAAAAAGCCACCGAAATATCGCGTCTATCGCCCATGATACACAATACCAAGTACCTGCAATCGCTCGAAGCGCAGTGCCTTCTTGAGATTGATCGCAACCCTCGCAGAGATATCCCCTTTGTGTTTTTGATTTGAGCTTGCTATGGAGCAAGCCGATGAGATTTGTGCTGTCCACCCGCGTTCCGCCCGTTCAGGGCCTATAGGCCAGCGAACTGCGGACTGGTAGGGTGAAGCACATTGTAATTGGGGTTGCTCGCCGACTTCAGGAAGGCTTGTTCCCGTTCTAGCTTTTCCCGATCCAATTGAGCTTTGTCTGCCTTGGTCATGCGAGGCTTTCGCACAGCGCCGCCGCGCGAACCTGGTCCACCGCCGCGTCCTCGAGTAGTGCCGGCAGCTCGCGAAGAGCCACGTCCGCCTCGTGAGCCACGTCCTCGTTTAGGTACACCGTCGCCACTAGAACACCAAGTTAGTGAATATACTTGCGGTAGATAGCCCAGCATAGGGCAGAGAAATACGTACCGTCCAGGTTCCGGCTTTTCGACCTCAGGCACCAGAGGTCCAGAATACACAAAGAACCCATCCCGACTGGCAGCAGCCTGCTCTTCCCAAAGAAGCTCGGAATCATCGACAAAATCGTCCTCTTTGTCATACTCATCCTCCTTGAAATGACGCTTCTTTCGCTTCTTCACCTCACCAGGCTTGTCTGGTCCACTTGTGCCGCCCATATCAACGTTGCTGTCTTCGTTTTCCGACTCGTCGACGCTCATCTCGTCGCCTTCTCGGCTGGAGTCGTTTTGGGCTAAAGCGGCAGATGCGGCAGCAATACGCGCTTTTCGGGCACGCTGTTCTGCCTGTCGCGGATGCAGAGCATCCCACCCATAGCGTTCTTCTGCCAACCTCATGAAGTTAACATACTTGTTCGTTTCCCCTCCGAGCGGAATATGAAGTGAGATCGAAGGAGTTGTGAGCTCCTGGCCTGGTTCGGCCTTGCCGAAATCCAGGATCGATCGCTCTGCACCTCCACCCATGGAAAATGCGGGCTCTTTCTGGGCGCCCATTTTCGGCGACGATGAGGCCGCACTCTGGTTCTTTGGGGGTGTGCGCTTCGATCCAGCTCCTATGGTCGTGATGGAGGTCGGGCGAATCTCGATGCCTGCCTTGGAGGACAGCAATGCGGCAGGGACGGATTTCTTCATCTCGGGAGCCGCCTTCTTGGCCTCAGGAACCGATTTCTTCGCTTCGGGTGCAACTGGCTTGGGAGCCGGAGGCGCAACGAATTCTTGACGGAATGGATTAGGGGAAACCGGTACCGAGCTCGTTTCTTGTTTTGTAGGTTGAGTAGAGGAGGTTTGCGCGAAGGTAGTACGTGAAGGAACTGGAGAGACCAGATTCTGAACAGGTGGAGGGTCGACCAAGCTAGCGATAGAGGGCGACGCGCTGGCGCGGTTGATTGTGTTTGATGCAGGGCCGCGAGGGGACCCCATACTGCTAGAGAAACTGTGTGTCACCATAGTTTCCCTTACAGGGTCGTAGTTTGATCGGATCGGGTCGTAATTTGTTCCACTGGATCGCGCGGGAGGTGCACTCGGTCGTGGCGGCGGCTCGGGATCGTTGAGGAGGCTTGACATGCTTGATATACGAGGTTGGGCGCTGGAAACTTCGCGCTTAAAGCTGTTGCTCGGCTGAGCCAAAGGCTCCACTCTATGGTTCATATTGGTGATTCCCATCTCCGATAACTGTGATTGCCTGGAAGGTATCGGTGTGCTGGACGCGCTCATGGTATGGACGTCGACGCCTTTGGTATCAGGCTCGGCGGATGCCAGCTTTCGCTTGCGGGCATTCGGCTGTGCAGTCGGATCCTTAGACTTCCGGGGTCTTCGCACCTTCGTCCCGTCGCTTGGAGATCCGTCTGCATTTGAAAGTCGCTTTAACTTGGTACCCGGCTTGGGACCAGGCTTTCTCCGAGGTAGACCATCTTTGGTCAATACAGGTTGACCTGAACCATCGTACCGATAATCTCGTTGGTTGACCACTATCTCATCCAGCTCGCCGGGTCGGTTTCTGGAGTTTCCATAGTTGGTGGGAGAGTTGTCTGAAAGTACGGAAGGAGGGTCCGATAGCTCTGGCGACGAGCTATCTCGCATGGGTATATCCGCCGTCGATGTCATGTTCTATGATGAGGAGGAGGAGGAAGCCCTCAGAATTGAGGCAAGTACAGGTGGTATCGCCGCGCTCTCTTCCCAATGCGCGGTTGCGATTGGCGACAGTAGGCGCGATGCACGTATGTACTTATGGGTAGGTGGTATGATTGTGGATGATGAAGCAGGTAGAGGTACCTGGGTATCGCATAAAACCCAAGACGAACAGAAATATGGAAATTAACAAAGTCTGGTGCACTGGTTCTCGCACGGCATTGAGAAGTCTGCCTGTGCACGCAGGGCGAGTACAAGGTAGAGTGACAATAGGGACGGTTGAATGTAGAGACGTGAATGGTACAACGACTCAATCCGACTATGCGCCTGGTTGGTTGGATTTGGATCTCGTCCAATCAATAAGCTTGTTCCAAATTATGACGAACCGGACTGCTCCCGGGATTTGGATTGAGCTGTTTTGGGGGTGGTCGACTATTCGGCGTTTAGAGGCGACCTCCTAGTTGGGGTAGAGTAACGTGACTTGTGCAAGGTAAGGCGCTCTGTCACTCTCTTTCTAGTGGGGCTCCCGAGGTGAGAATAACCTCAGGTCGCGAACTTGAGAATCGTCGCCAGAGCACAGCAAGAGACTATTCTGGGCTCGAAAACCGATGCAGCAGGTCAAGGAGGAGAACGGAGACCCGATGAAAAGTATGCAGCAACTTCTTGCGAAGAAAATGCCGTCAAAAAACGAACGGATAATGCAGGGCGAAAGATGGATTTTGATGATTGAAGTACTCAACACCACGTATTTGGGAGGTTGTTGGTTGGGAAGAGGTTGAGGAAAGAAATGAGGAGATTTGGGTGCAGATTGGGAGTTGGGGATGGCTACCTTTTTTTTAGGACCGAGTAATTGTCAGGTTAAGGCGGCAGAAAAGAGACAGACAGATAGAAGAGACAGGATTGAATGCGAAAAGGGAAAACCGGGGCCTTGACCACCCATCTGACAATTGTCCTGGGGAGCAGCGTGGGAAATTTTATTATTAAAAACGAATTAAAGATCGGACTAGGCTGGGGGGCAGCAACGTTCAAGGGAAACAGGTTGGCACGGAATGGGATGGGATGGGATGGATGGCATGGGAGACAGAGGGACAGAGAGGGACATGGGAATGGGAACAATGGGAATGGCAATGGGCTGGCTTGGCTGGGGACCAACGATCCGAGCTTTGGGCCAAAACACCAAAAGCAGAAGATGAGAGAGAGTGGAAAGCAGGCCGACAAGGGGACCAGATGGGGCCACTAGAGATAGATTGGAAGCGAGAGAGAAGGGGAGGGGGGTAGGGGCGGGCAAGAGAAAGCGGACGGGGAATAATCATCGTCGTCAATACAACGACACCTCGTCACACATCCATCCATCGGTCGGTAAGAGGTGGGTTGGCAGGCAAAGGCAGAGAAAGCAAAAAACCACCGCCACTACGAGATTGCCAGGGGTAGATGCAACTCTGTGAGTGAGCGAGTGCGCGGGTGAGCGAGTATGAACAAGAGCAACAGCAACAACTCTTTCACTTGGGCAAGCCAACCAGATCAGCTGCAGGGGAGCAACGCAAGATCATCAGACTCAACGGACTGGCACTCTCTGTCTGCTCTGGCCTCATTGGGAAAATAGGTCCGGTCGCCGGTAGACAAACGGTACTGGGGGGGTCCCAGCATGTACAGTCAGTTATGCTTGCTGTCGTTTCTGGCTCGGGCGCCTCTTGATAGGGTCTTCCCTCAGGTTAGTACAGCTCAGGCCCGGACTATGCCTCTCTCAAAGCAAAAGCCATATGCCATCAATACCGCGCATTACCTTGCAGGGGGGGAGAGCGCTGTATGGGATTCATGTATGTACATGAAGAGGTACACAGACACTGGCAGGTACACTCGTACCACATCAGTCCCGGCCCAGCTGTGATTGATTATATAATAATGCCTACCTAGCACGAACGCACGATAGCCGCAGCATGGGATCGGGACAGGGGTGGGTCTCGGAAACAGGGGTCCTTTTCCCCAGACTTATCGATGGTGTGCAACCACAGAATGAACACTCGGGACAGCTGTTCAAAGGTTTTTTCTCAAGAAATTCCCGCGATTGCCTGCATTCCCTATGTTGCAACGTTGTTCCCCAATATCAAAAAGATGCGACATGGTGACAGTTGGTACGAACCGGGCGTGACTTCAGCCAAGTGTTCACGGTCGGAGCGCGGATCAGGGGATGAGGTAAGCAGGGCGCCCGACCAACCGCCCCAGCTTGTCCGACTTTTCACCCGAACCTTCAGATATGGGTTGCTCAGATCGGGAACACCAGTGACAACCAGGGCCAAAGCTGTACTGGCTCTGCATATTAACCCTCGATCAACCGAGATGGCTGGTCTTTTTTTTTTTTTTTCTTTTGCACTGATAACAGCAGCATAAGGCGACACATCTTGCAGCTATCCATTAGTAGTGGTGGATTTCCAAGTTTGTACCTAGCGCCTGTCGTGCGGTGTATCGGTGTATCTAGGCCACCTCAGTACCTACATACCTAAGGTACCTCCTGCCTAGAGATTGGCAGCGGGATCGGCTCCATGCTGACCAATGAAAGCCCTGGAGACGTTGGTGGTTCAGAAACAGCAACCAATATTGACATGAAGGAGTTCCATCGATAAACGCCTCTTGGAAGCAGTGTGGTATAGTGAATCAGGTATTCTTTCTCTCCGTATCTCTCGATCCAATACCTCTCGAAGATTGGTGTTTCAGCCCGAATCTCCATTAGATCAAGTCGAAAGTGAAACCAGGCATGGTGAGTGTGGTGGCTGATTGGTGGGCTAAGCGTGTGTGGACTGCGCGCTAAAATCGAAACCTGTTCAATGTTTCTTGAACCCGTCAGCCCGTCGCCGTGCATGGGGCAGTTGTCGTGCCGAGAGGTGGAACTGTCCACTAATGCATTGTTCTAAATATGGCCTAGTCAATCCTTCTCGGCTGCTCACAATCGGTTCGGCCTGCAAGCCAATTTGACCGTTATTCCCTTCCATCCTTCCTTATGTACCCAGCTGATAGGTAATTACACCTACCAATCAATTGATTATCTAGGATACCTCTAAGCATGACATGCGTAAGAGAGACAGAGAGAGAATTCCATTTATAGTATAATATAATTCTTATACTTAACGCATCTAACACTTCAGCTTCGGATTATCTGCTCCTCACTCAGGCAGATATACTATAGATTTCCCGTAAGAGGCTACGGACCAGCTTCTGCTAACCGGAAAGGGCACTCTTCTAGACTGCAACCAATTCAGGGCTCATGCACAGCAAGACAATTTCTAGCCATTTAACCTACCTAGCCAGTGACACCGCTCCATTCATGCAGTAAAGTACCTACATAGTAAAATGCATCATACGCGGTGTTTGGCAGAAGCTCCAATTCCTGAGCGAAGACTAGTGAGTAAATATGGCATTCCGAGAAAATACAAAAAGCAACATTGAATGTGTACATTGGTGTATATAGATTAATAAAATATCTGAGTGCATCAAGGGTCATTGGGCAAGCACCTAAGGTTGCAATACCATGTAGACATGTAGGAACAATATGTACGTAGAATAAGGCAGAACCCCCCACCTATTTTTCTTCGCAGCCCACTTCCACTGATTTGCATCATCATCGCCTAATGCCCATATGGCCATAGACAGACCCTTTCGCAGCTATTTCTCAGGACCGCATACAAGCTCTTCTTCGCATCTACTCTTATCGTATACCTCTTATTTTCTTGATTTGGCTTGGCCTCATTAGCGCCACAATGAATCCTCTCATGATTGGCGACATCAAGGAGAAGGAGACGAAATCGCCCCAAGCGCCGAGCTTCCCACAACCCAAGTCAACTACCACTGGCTTTCCCGAACACAAGAAGCGCACAAGGATATCAGCCTTCAAACAGAAACGCCAGGATCCGTCGGCAGCAAACACAAAGCCGCAGCCCCCAAACGCGATCCCCTCGAAACCCAGTCCAACATCCGAGGGGCCTAATGTCGCGCCAAGAAGAGATGGCGGCGCGGGCCCTGTACGGCAAAGCTCGCAAGCCGACGAGAAGAGCAGCATAGATCGCGAAAACAACGAGAGATTAGCCAGCATGTCACCGGAGGAAATAGAAGCAGCCAGGCAAGAATTGTTCAACGGCATGGACGAGTCCCTCCTCCAGCGGTTACTCAAGCGTGCCAACTTGGACGAGCAAAACGGCCCTTCGACCTTCATGGGCGATAAACCAGCCGAAGAACCAGCACCGCGCGACAGCAACAACGTTATTGCGTCAACGCCCAATACTACAGATATGCATGACAAAGATTTCAAGAAAGAAGACGGTCCAAAAACACCAAAGAAGAAGGTCGCCTTCGAGACGCCTTATGTTGAGGACGAAGACGGCACTAATGCGCCGCCCGCCTCCATCCAACAAAGTCAACCGGTTGTTCCCCCAAATGCCGAAGACGCTGACGACGACGACGCACACCAACACACGAAGACACACTGGCCCGAGCCCCCTCAAATCCCCGACCTCGACCCGTCAGACCCCAACTTCCTCGAGTCGCTGCACGCCAAGTACTTCCCGAACCTACCCGCGGATCCAAGCAAGTTGGCCTGGATGGCGCCGATCCCGACGACCAACTCCCCCGCCGACTTCGACAGCCCCTACCATCCGCGCCAGTCCTCGATCCCCATCTCGCAGCTGCGCTTCGACTTCCGCGGCACCCTGCTCCCCCCGCGCATCGCCCGCGCCGTCCCCGTCTCCAAGGGCCTGCACCACCACGGCGAGGCTCCCGAGGCCGCCGGCTATACCGTGAGCGAACTCGGCCGCCTCACGCGCAGTGCCGTGCCGGGCCAGCGCTGCATCGCCTACCAGACCCTCGGCCGTATCCTTTTCCGGCTCGGGCGCGGCGAGTTCGGCCGCGACGATGTCGCCGAGGGCATCTGGGCCACGGTCCAAGAAAGCCGTGTCATGGAGAGCATCCGCGAGGAGGCCAACGTGGATCCCGCCGACTTCGCAGCAGGGAATATGGTTGGCGACGGGAGAGGGCGTGGCCACCGAAGCGCATATGCATTTGCTGTTGAGGCCATGTGGCTATTTGAGAAAGGCGGCTGGCGGGAGAGGTTGCGCCGAGGCAAATAAAGATTCAAGTATCCTAAGAGGAGCGACTCTTCGTTGTACTTTGGTCATAGCATAGCAGGTGCCATATCACCCCCAGCTTCACGCAGCTGGCACCGAAATTTATAAACTCTTAAGCAATTATAGGTCTAATTATTCGTCTTGCGAAATCTGGAGAATAGAAAAATGGAAATGCTTGACTTGAGCTAGTATAACACGGCCGAAGAGAAGACATCAACCTTTCACCTTACACCAAACAGCATCTATCATGCTGCGCTTTGCTACCAGAAATTCGCGTGTTACTTTTTCGTATGCCCTTTCTTTGGTCAAAAGATGCCGTTGATGCCCACAGTCCCATGGCAATCCGAGACTTGCTTTGCAAGTCGTCTAGCCTCCTCCATGCCGCGCCCCCCAAGTTTTGTATCTAGACTCTTCCTTGTCACGTAGAGCTTAGAGCGTCTTAAGCGCTTTATACTTAGTACCCTTGCTCACTTGTGTTTTTCCCCTGAAATCCTCATGAAATCCGGAGTTGACGAAGATGGCATTCATTCATTGTGTTGAGAAACGTTATTGGTGATGGTCGAAGAACTATAGAACCCGATTGCGTTTATGGGTTCGATCGATGGGTATGAAGGTCATTACAGAAGCGAGTCGAGGCGGGTGAAGACGCTCAGGCAAGCTGCAACGACTTCAAGCTGAAGCTCCTTATCCTTGGCCTTGTTGCCCTCCTATATGAGTGCACTGGTTAGCAGGATATTCCGCATGTCTCAATAGTGATTAGAGACCTACCTCGGCGATAACCTGCGCGATGTTGGCTCCAATTCCCTGGCTGCCAGCCTTCTTGCCGAAAGGCCATTGGCTATATTCGGCAAGGATTTCGTCCGTCTGTGTAAAGGCGCGTTCTCTAGCTTCGTGGCCAAGAGTGCTCAGCGCATTCTCCAAAACATTGGCGGCATACGCGGCGCAGACCATGGCAATCGTTCGTGTGTAACGGAATTCGAGATTCTCGGGAAGGAACTGGGAAGCAGGCAAGACGACAGTACGCTGGGTCAACACGTTTCTAACGCGCCGGCGGATTTCCTCCTTGGCGCCACCATCGGCCACAGGGTGTGTGGCCATATCGAAGAGCAAGAAGTTGCGCTTTTCGGTTCGCAGAATGCCCTTGTCGACGAGGCCTTTGCAGAGGCGCTCTCGAACTTGCTTCAATTGGTAGCCAATCTTCATCAAGTTCCATGTCTCGCCTAAGAGCTGTTAGCCGCTTCTTCAACTTCGATTTGTATGCGGTGCTTGCACATTCCAAAGTCTTGTTGCGCGGGTTGAGATCCGTCAGGAGCTAGGGTTCAGACATACCACTCATCAGGTCGATCCAGGAGCTAACGCTCATCTTCTCGCTGGCCTTCATCATCTTCAGTGCCTCGTCAAGCAGCACCTCTCCGGTAAGGGTATCGTCGACAACTTCGATAAGTCGGTCTGCAAGGGGGAACCGCCTCCTCGAGGGGTCTTTCTGCATGCTGATTCGGCCACGGAAGGCGAGCTCGAGGACGATGCAGCCACGAAGCGCATAGCTGATGTTGTCGTTCCAAAAAGAGAGGTAGCCCTACGAGAGGCGATGATTAGCGGCTAGTCAAGGAGAGGGTGTGCAAAGTCGGAGCAGAGGGCATTGGTTACCTGCTTGTCTTTCAGGCCCAGCAGTATCACCTCCTCCATCAGGGTGAGCTTGGGCTGCTTGCTTCTCTCGGCGCTCTCGCTGATATCACGGGGATCGAAGGCAATCTTGTGGCCGTTCTCGCCCGACTCGTAGCTGGTCTCGGGGGCGTTGTCGCGAACATTGGTGGCCGACGCACTGCGGCTGGGGCCGTTGCTACCTTCACCGTCTCCCGCAGCCGGGCCGCCTCCGGCGCCGCGGCGTCTGGTCAAGCCGGACGACATGATGGAGGTTGTGTATCAGTACAGGACGCAAGATTAGGTCAATATATGTGGTCGGGAGGGGATGGGCGGTGATGCGTTAGATCGTGATACAATGCCAGTGCCGGTAAGAGGAGGCGAATGTCGCAATGGACTCGCGTGAGACGAATGTACTGGGACAGGCTTTCTTTCCCCCCAATAAAGTCGCGCCTTATGGTTTCTTTGTGTGGACCGGGGAGCGCCAGGCCAAAATTCAATTGACACGACGGTGAAGGTTTGACAGGGGAAATCCAAACCAGGGATAAGAGAAGATTTGGCAGTAGATGGATGGCTGGCCTCTACTCGTCGTGTTTGTTCGAGATGGGGATGGGATCGTTCTGTAGATACGGTCTCCTTTCAGCCAGCCCTGGTTTGGTAGCTCGACGTCGAGATAGAATTCAAGGTGGACCGTGTCATCAATTAATCAACGAAATGAGATGGATGGATATGGGTTGGTTATCGGCCAGATTAAATCAAGTCGTTCCGTTCCGTCTTTTGCGTGAGTCTGAGGCACACACCAAGACACGTTTAGAGGGAGCACTGGAGCACTGGCTGGAGCACTGGCTGGTCCCTACTGCCCACTGTGGCTCCGACTGCGACTTATTAAGTATTACCTACAGTAGTGGCCAGGCTGCCCTTTTTTTTTCCTTCTCCTGTTGGGTGTTGGGTACTGGCTGGTAGGTTAGTGCTAGTCAAATCTCCAGCCTGCCAGCCTCAAGCCTGTAGGTCCACTATTTATCTCATCCAAGTGCCAAGTGCCAAGGCCAAGGGGAGTTTATCTTTCCCATCTTTCCCATCTTTGCCTATGCTGCTATGGTATGGTCGTTACTGACGGCCAGTGGTGGGGTATACTTGAAATCTACATCTACAAGGACTCTTATATCTCATTCCGGTCCATCAATTTCGTATCCGTCTTTTGGCAACGGGAGATGCAGACCAATAGATATCATATGTGAGTGCGTGGAATGTTTGCAGATACGTGTCGCAAGTAATCCTACGTTCTCGTTTCCATTGGGCACATGTATGTACCTACCATGGATGATCCGAGGGGAAAAGACAGCGTGTCAGCGAGAAAGATTGGTGGCACAGCTGGGTATGTAGACAAGTAGGTAGTAGGTAGGTAGGGTCGCGTGCCTCTTCCCCCTCTTGTCTAGCACATGATTGATTTGGATGCTTTTCCAGATTCTTCCTACTGCACCGTGTCATAGCCTTCAGCCAGACGTATATTTCGTTACATGTAAGCATTTCCCTGTTAACCTTAGGTACCTAAGTAGCTCGCATGTAGGTACCTCTCAATGGCTGTAGGTGGGTGGGGGGAGAATTACGTGGGGTACATGTACCTAACATGAGATGGAACATTGTTCAAAACCTCAACCATCATATTGCAAAACGTACATGTACCATGCTGCGCATACCTCAAGGAGGAGGTATACCATGCATCGGTCAGACTACATTTCGATGTATGTTTATTTGAGTGTATTATAGGAGGTCCACTGCGTACAGCACTTCCAAGGTTCTCCAGCGACAAGGCCTGGGGCTTCTTTGCTCGCCCAGCACAAACAGGCTTTGTGCCACAGCGGAACATTCCAAGACTGCCAGCCATGACAATGCATCGTACAGTCTTTCAGCTCATCGAATAAAAACAAAGCTATGGTATTCGATTGGGGCTCCTTGGCTTTGTGGGCATCTATATATGTGCTGGCAATAGGTCTCCCCTGGTCTCGAGATTGCATCCCATTGACTAACTTATACCAATTCTCCCTTCAACAACAATATTTTACCGAGAAACTAGTTGAAATGGCGCAACCAGAGTACTTGTTCCTCGACGTAGATGAGCTGGAAGAACATCACAAATACCTGCTTAGGAGCGGGTTGGGGAACGAGGAGTTCCTCGAGCGTGAGTGGGATTGCATGGGTTTCAGTCTCAAAAAATTTCTCTCTTTCGACGGTCGTCCGCGGGTCACCAAGCAAGAAACCACAGGGTCAGAGTCTAGAGCAATGAGACTGTTGCGCGTTCTTTGTTGCAACATCATATTGCCAAGCATTAGAGGACGGGAATCTCGCTCAACTGCTGCTGATTCTACTGAGCCCAGATCCTACACCAAGAGCAAGGAGCTAGCTCCAGCTGCGGCGGCAATCTTGGCCAAGTTTCGCGAGAAACGAAAAGAGCAGAAGACCAAGGAAGAAGATGAGGCATTCTTCCGGCATCACAAGGTTGAGAGGTACGACTGGTCGAAATACGACCCGGATGCCTCTGACGACGATGTCGACGTATGGAAAGTCAAGCCTTCGACGGAGACTGACTTGGATGAAATGTCGATGGCCAGTTATGAACCGTGCTCACCATCGGAGTATGAGTCGTCCAGTCACGAGCCAAGCTTCCCATCTGACTTTGGATCATCCACCCTCAGCCTAAAACCTAGCTTCTTGATGTGTCCAGAGCAGCCTCGCCTTCCTACCGTCTGTGCCAAAACAGTACCCCCAGTTTTATCGAATCGTTCTCTAGACACACAGGGGGCGGGAGGCGGCGTTAATATATCTCGGCAAACACACCGCATCGCGGTAGATGAAAAAGCTCATACACCGGAGAGATCGAGCGGCGAGGGAGCCCCAACGCCAGGCAGAAAGCGTCTCGTAAGAGAAACTCGGCCCATTAACCCATCCCCGTCAATAAAGGCTTCTACTGGACATCCTTCGTCGACTCCTTTCTCCTCGGAGTCGAGCAGAAGCGGTAGCACGTCAGGATGCTCGTCTTCTTCGGTCGACTCTGACAATTCTAGAACTAGCACCATCAGACCCAGATCTTCACGGAAGACCGAGAGAAGGAACTCGATAGTTACCGTAATTGGCCCCGAGACGCCCAAAACAAAGGTAAGTCTTTCTCGTAGTCAACCAAAGCAGAAACCTCGACTCGTAATTGAGCCGCCCTCAATCCAACCGCCCGAGGAGATCCCACCGAAAGAAAACATGGCCCGACCCCCTATTACAAGGCCACGAAACCACACTCGGCGCAAATCTCTGCAAATGCCAGTGGCCTCCCCCAGGATCGGCGACGGTTCTCGCCCCCCGTTATGTGGCAGCGCCTATGAAGGATCCCGCAATTACTGCGGATGTGATTCCATCGATTGTCGTGAATGCAGAGACACCACCACTCCCGAGAAATACTTCCCCTATGAGCAACACGGCGGGGTACTGTCTAAACGAGAACCTAGGCGACAGAGCCTATATTATACATGACGGATGGGATTGCTGCTGGCGGCCAATCTACATACCAGGGGAGTGTATAGGGAGCTTTGGAAGATCACTGCAATGGCTACCTTTACATCTCAACCTACCGTCAAGTTCAATAACACGTGATATTACGACAATGGTATCCCGTAGCTTCCTTCGGCTGTTATATACTACTGATTAAATTTAATAAACAATGCATTCTCGTCACACTCATTCTTCAAGTCCAATGCTCCCGAATAGATTTACGCTACTAATAAAACTTCTCGTGGCCTATTCGAGTAATATCAGAACCAGGAAAGCGCGTGAGATCAACCTAACGGCTGGTTCAACCCGGAAACAGTTGCCACGGATCGGACCTTTTGCTGCGTAGTTGCTGCAAGCGGATGCAACGACCCGCGGCGGTATAGCAACTACATAGGGAGATCGTGTACTGGCAGGTTGGAAGTATCGAATGCACCTTATCAGCCGTAACGTCACACATACTCCACCAAACTTGTCGCTGCTATGCTAACCTGGCCCTGTTACCTTCATCAACCATTCCCCCTGTGCCAACCATCAAGAAGAATAAAACCAACACGCAAGTCCACATACACCCAATCACGCTCGCACCCTCTCTCCCTCTCTTCCTTCCCTCCCATTCCCGCCTCCCCTTAGCGGAGGGCGTTCGAGGCCCCCGGCATTCAATCAAAAATGAGCTTGCCCTCAATCTCATCCACGTCGCAGTGCTCCTCTCCGTCTCCCGACTCTCCTTCGTCATCGCAGAGCATATCCGAGCCTGGGGAGGCGACCCCGCACCTGAGCGCCAGGCCAGGGGGATCGCGTCGTACAAGTACCAAGTCGAGGTCTGAAAGGCTGCTCCACGTATGTGTTTTGCTATCCGTTTTCCTGGCATTGCTTGTTTACCCTACCTATCAAGCAAAAGACGACCTTGGAAAAGTTGAGATGACTGACGATTGGAGCCCACCCCCGATCCAGGGTGGAGGCATCGGCTCAGCTCCTTCTAGACGAATGAGTAGTGGTCTGGAGCCAGGAACTGCGGCGTTACACTTGCACCCCGGGCTGTCTCTGGTACACCCGCGGCAGCTCCATTACCAAACGTTCCAGGACATCCCGGCCCCGTCCATCGACGGTCCCTCGGACGAGGAGGATGAGTTCTCGGAGATCTCGGACTGGTCGAGAGTCGTCAATGTCCTGTTCGGATTGGCCGCGGTGATGATCGTCATCTGGTTGTCCGCCCAGCTCGTCCTCGCAGCAAACGCTTGGCCGTCCTAGGGGGACGAGGCCTGATGGGTTGTGGCGGCGAGAGGGGCAGGGCTTGTCTGCTTGCTTCTCTTGGGAGAGCAAGGGAATATTCGTAAGGCTATCATGACTGGCTAACCAGCGAAGGTTGTAATGTTCATGGTGATTTCGAGCAACGGCTTCTCGCTGGTTGCTGCAGTTGATAAGGGCGCGAACCATGACGCAGAAGTTCTGTGGCTCATGTGCGACGGATGAGTCTACTAATGGGGCTTGTTACGAGTAACTGCTGTTTTCAGTTTAGGGTCTGGAATTAATAAGTACTACATAATAATATTAACCATCGGTCTATATGCTGGGTACTGCTTGTTCTCTTCAAATCGGCTGGTGGGCTCTTGTCATGCCAAATAAGTATTTCTCAATATTGCCAATTCCGTCTGTCGCTCATTGCATCCTGTAGCATACATGATTTGTATTGGTTTGGATGACAAGCAAGCACTCACAATGCGCAAGGATATATCGTTATGAGAAAATCTCCCCTCTTCATTCACTTACATGTAGTTCAGGTTTCTTCCCTCTTCCTAAGCGCCCACCGTCGTTTCGCACATCGATTACCGCCCTTGAGGTTCCAGCACCTCATCCAACCAACACCCTTCGAGCCAGATGCCCTTTTCCACTTCTCACCCAGCCATGATGGTTCTGCTCATTGCCCTCGTGGGCCTGCTCTCCATGGTCTCGGCAACCGTTGACCGCATCATTGTTCACCCCGACCATCTTGCTAGCTATAATTACTCTCTCAAGATCGAGAACCATACTGTGTCTGCTGTTTTGGCCAACGGCACTGTCATCCACGACAATGCGGATCCTTGCACCAGCAAAACCAATTATCAAGTCGGCAGGGATTATCTGGAAGCAGACTGCCCAGCCCCCGTAAAGTTCATGAATTCCAATGGGCTCTGCGATGTCACAAAGGCTATAGGAACTAAGCACCCGTGCCAGGTCTTTTGTCAAGTCAGTAAGTGAGCTCACGATGACTAGTCTTCGTCATCTTGCTAAGACCGGTTGCCCCAATTTACAGAAACCCGGTACAACTATGACCTCGAGATACCCTGGCCAGGAACCTGGTGCAAGGGACCAAATTATTGCATGCTCAAGTTCAACTCCCATCAGTACTACGATCCACCTTACAGTTATCCTGGCCTGGAAGACATCTACATCCAAGGCGTCTCCGGGGGGTGGCTTAGCCTAAAAGGTTCTGTCAGCATATACTCGCCTCGTGCAACACTGGATGTCCGCTTGTACTGGAACGATTGCGGCTATTGGGCTTTCCTCCCCGTCAGGAAAACTAGCTGGTAAGTTCGAAAGCGAAATTCCGCACCTCCAAAGCGCGCGCTTAGTTACAGTTCCACTAACGAATCTCTTTGCAGTGGAAATACTTCGATGGCGATTCCCAACCAGGATCTCAAACAGAGCAACTGTCTTTACGACAAGATATGGGAGAGCTATACTACCGGCGATTGCGTCAACCAGTGGATGACTTTCCCTGACAATCACGAGGCCGTTGTGGGGAAAAGCGTCTTCGTCAAGGTCAACTGTTGGGGCCTTGAACCCTTACCAGCCATCTACCAAGACGACGCCTATAACGCTGCCCCCCATCTCAGTAAAAAGGACTTGATGAAGCAACTAGGAATGGTCGGGTAGTAAATTGTGTAAAAGACGCAGCATCTCGGTGTCTGTCCAAGCAATCCAGTGCCAATGTGGCAATCATGGTCAACCCATGACTGAAGCAAGAGGATATCTACTGGAAATGAACGATTCACGTTATTGTTCATTCACTTCCATGGAATTCCCACCCCCAATTTTGATGTCAATACAACAAACCATGTGATATATGTTTTGCCAATAGCCGCAGTGCAGATGAAATTGTTATGGCAAGTGATACGTAGTGAAACAAATGCATAGTCCATCGCCCGTGATTAACATGCAGGAAATACCGCTCTCATGGTTTCTGTTTACAACTCTTTGTTCTCTTACAATGATATTGTGACAAGAATTCTCTTTGTATATATAGACATAAGGCCTTTATCCCCAATTTGGTCGCCGTCTAGGTTAGCTCGTTAAACCCCATACCCATTCTGCAACCGCATCAACCATACTTTACCTGTTACAATACACCCTCCTCGGCCAAGGCTCTCTTTTATCTGAAGACAGCCCTCATCTAGCACTATGAAATCCCCCTCCCCCTCTTTCTATTCCTCTTCCCGGCCTTCTTCTTCACTTCTGCACCTGAACTACGAAGATGGCGAGGGCTCCACAGGGGTGATTTCCCGCACGGTGGTCATCGCGTCATGTGTCGGCGTCACTGGCATAGCATTTTTTGCAGCCATCATCTATTATCTCGTGAAGGCCTTTCGTCTGAGAAGAGAGCTAAGAGCGGAACGACAACGACGACGACGCTGGCCGGGACTGGCCCCGCGGCCTCGTGGCGTCAGGCGCGAAGGCAACTTCGAGGACATAGAGCTTGGACTCCCCGGGGAACGCCGCCGGGTCCAGGCCGCGCCCCAGCTCCCGCCATTGCGGCCCCTTTCGAGTCTGTCTTCTCTCTACTCCTACTTCAGCTCAGGAGTTATTGGGGGCTCGCCCTCCAGCAACGACAGCGGTGAGTCGTTTATCCTATTCAGTCCGGAGGCTGAGCTCCCCACACCACCACCTCCGGTCCGACGCCGGCGGAGCAGATTTGAGGAGCATTTCGACTAAGTCCTCGTGACTGTGTGATTGCTCCCATGTCCACTTTCGGGTTTAGCCTGTTTTAGTTGTTTCTGTAAGACTTGCGTGCTTGTTTGATGTTTAGGCTGTTTCTATTTCCTATGCGATGCGTTAGTCAGTAGGTACCACAATCCCCATTGATCCATAGGTGTGACTACACTGTGTCCATAACAATATGTACCTAGTACCTGAGCTCCAGCAGTAGGATCATACACAATCTAACACACTGATCACAATAACATATTATGAAAGCCTAATTCTGGGTTCGTTTTAGTTTCTCTTGGTTCCTCTAGTAATACCTGTGGACCTGCTCACAAGATTGGCAAGCCAGGCAAGACCCTAGTTGGAATCATGCATTTGCTTGTTGTCAGATACCGGGAGCTATCTCAACACCAAGCCTGCACTCTCGTTCCAATCAATCAAATGCTGGCCTGTGTCTTGAGAGCCCCGAAAGCATCATCCCTCTGTCCCACGAAGCGGGTCTCGGCAGTCCTCCAGTTGATGACCTGCCAGATGTTCTTGATGTACGATGCCTTGTCGTTCTTGTACAGTAGATAATACGCGTGCTCCCACATGTCCACTCCCAAGATGGGTATCTCGCTCCCCGCGACGACGGCCTCCTGGTTCGCGAGCGTCACGATGCGCAGCTGGCCTGTCGCGGCCTCCCGCACGAGCCAGCCCCAGCCGCTGCCCTGGATGCCCAATAGTGCGGCGCCAAAAGCGGCCTGGAACTTGTCGAGGCTGCCCCAGGTCGCGTCGATGGCCGCTGACAGCTTTGGGGCCGCCGCGTTGGGCTCCGCGGCGTCGGGAGAGGATGCCGGCGCCAGGTTCTCCCAGAACAGGGAGTGGTTGATGTGGCCGCCACCATTGAAGCGAATGGCCGAGAGTTGCGCGGCCGAGTCATGCAGCTTACCCCGGGAAAGGGCGGCGGCTGAAGCTTCCAAGGCCTTGTTCAGATTGGTCACGTAGGCTTGATGGTGCTTGCTGTGGTGCAGTTCCATGATCTCTTTGGAGATACTGGGCTCCAGCGCCTTTGACCCGAGCCATCAGTCACCTAGAGCACAAGCGATGCAATCCATGGAACAGCCGAACTTACATCATAGTCGTAGGGAAGTTTGGGTAGAGTGTATGGTCCGGCCATGGTGACGGTGCGGGTTTATGTGAGCGACGAAGTTGGGGGCGGATTGAGTTTACTTTGGAGTCCACAGACGAATTGATGCAACGTTTAAATAAGGCAAAATATGTGGCTGCAAAGTCAAAGTCTGTAGCCTTTTGGTATAAGATGAATGGAAATGCAAATGGAAATGGACATAGTTTGTGAGCACCTTGAGGGACGGCAGCCCTGGCAGTTTTATGATGGATATTCGGCAATCGATGTTGGCCATCAAGGTATTCTTGCATGTCACATCCTTCCAGATTTCGATTGCGAATATCCAACCAAGCAGAACCACGCAATAGAAGATAGAACGAGTCGTACTTGGAAACGCATGTGTTGTTCTCACGTTTTACTTTGCATGGGGATCTGCCCTTTGTCTGGGGCATGCGCGAGGTAAAAGTGCGCAAACTTGCTCACCCACCCCATTGAGCCATCGACACAACGGCGTACCAAGCTGGTGCAAACTTGCTCAATACAACGGGCCTTTCAACGGCCACAAGGCCAGATCAGCTGAGCTCTAGTCTCAACCGTCTCCTTATTTTATGGATTCCTACCTCTTATATATACATGTGAACTTCACGTGTGCATTGTCTGTCCTCTTGAATCTGCTATCCATCCACCTTGCATATATATAACCCTTGATCTGTACCGCTCTCGGCTCATTTTTGGTGCATTTGATCTATATACACACTCTCTACTTATTTACTACGACAATAATAAGTCTCAAACTAATCCCCTTCTTCTTCAACTACTCTTATTTTTATCTCAACTCACCACTCAAGCCTCCTTGCCCATCATGTGTGGCGATAGTTCAAGACAGTCTTGTGGTGGCGCAATCGCCATTCTCAATCCTCCTGAGCGGGCCACTGGATCACTCTCCAGCATAGAGACAAGGCTTTCTGGTCGCTTAGTCTTCCAAAGCTCCAGAGATGACGTTCTGGCTACGGACGCTATTCTCACGCACGACGAGGGTGCCGTATATAGTGATGGAGCGTTGTATACTATTGGCATCCAGTAAGGCATTATCCCTTTCAGTTTCTGTCTGTCCCACCTTAATCGCCTCTTCTGACTAGCAGCAGCAAGCTGGGAGACTTGACCACATCGGCAATCTTAAGCCCTTTCATACACAGGTTCAACCTGGAGGGCAAAGAGTCAGACCGCAGTGCTACACCACGGACCCTGAGCGCAAGTCTAGATCATCCCCTAAGGATCGAGGTCGGTCATGAAGGGATCATAGGCCGTAGAGTCACAGTATGGAAGCAGGGAGGTGTCTTGCCTCTAGCTGAAGGCATCATAGGTTATAACTGATGGCACAAACTGTCACATCAATATCACCCTTGAAAAAAACGGAGTTTGGATGTTCTGTGTTCCTCATGGAACTTCTCCTAAATTCATTACGGCTCCTTGTATAGAAAGAGGCGGGATCAAACTCCTCAAACTTCTCGAGGAACAAAAGTAAAGAGATAAACTAGTAATGACCATTTTCCACCATTTCCCCACCACTTTTAACTGTTTCCTACTCCCTGCGGAGCCCGAACAGAGAACCCTTGCTGGACTTCTTCACCAGCTTCTTCTCCTTCTCGGCTGCCTTGTCGGCGGCTTTCTTTGCCTTCTCCGCAGCTTTCTTCTCTTTGCGCACCCTCTCGCGCTCCTCCGCCTCTCGTCGGGCTCGGAGGTTCTTCTGGCGCATCCGCTCTCCTACTTCGCCCGCGTCCACCTCAGGGGCCGTGAACCAAGGGGTCCGACCCTGCATCGGTTGCTCGAACGTCTTGAGCTCCCGTCTTTTGCTCGGGTCACCCAACTGCTGCGACTGGCGAGTAATGTTCGATCCTCCAGCTGAGCTGTTGGAGTTGGACGAGCGGCTCGGCTGCGGGGAGGGCGAACCGCGGTTGGACAAGGTCGCGGTGGAATAAAGAGATGACGAAGATGACCGTGGCGTGCTGGAAGCGATAACCTCCACCGGTGTGATGGCCTGCATGTTGCCTTCTCCTCGTGAAGGAACTCCAAAAGGAGACATTGTAGGCGGAGACGACGGGAGACGGACAGGACGGGGTGGTGCGAGAATAGCTGCCCTCTTTCCTTTGCCGTTGTCGGTCTTTGGCTTGATCTGGGCCATTTCCGCTTCATATTTGCTGTCGTACTCATTATCCTCCTTGTCTTCATCCTCTTCCGCGATACGGCCCAGGCTGGGCTTGCGGGCGGTGACGTTTCTTTTTCCCCGTTTCTTGATGATCAAGGGTGAAGGGAAGCCGTGGAGTTCTTGATCAAGCTTCTAGCTTTGATCGGAAGCAATGCGGCGTGCCTCTGCAATTAGGTCCTCGACGCTATCCTGGCTGTCCTCGGGCTCCGGTGATTCTGGTGAAGACGAAGAAAGGGGTAGCATATGAAGGGGCAGAGCTGGTATTGGAACGTTCAACGGCTCACGTCCGGGCGTCGATGATTGTCTGGACGGAATCTGGGGTGGAAGCATTGGACGGTGAAATTGAGGTGAGGAATCCCTGTCATCCTGGTATCCGAGTAGTATGGAATCACTAGTCGGCGAACTAGTTGTGCCAGTCTCAAGTCGACGTGTACCAGAGACGACGAATGGTGATTCCAAAGAACTGACGCCAACTGTGGGATACTCGTGAATTTTCACCGGAGTGGTAGGCTCCCTAGGAGGTGGTCTGGACGGGGGCGGACCAGAAAGGGGAGGGCAATCATTGGGCTCAGTATACCGTTGAACTACCAATTCACCCGGGATCGTGGGCGACTCTGGACGAGGCGCCTCCGGTTGGTCTTGTTTCTCCATGGTAATGAAAGAGTGTTGGCCAGGTGTAGACGGCAAGATAGAAAAAATACCGTCTAAATCCACAGGCTCCTCTTGAACATTACCTTCATCCGTGGTGGCGTTTGGAACAACGCCTGACTCTTCAGCCACCAAAACTAGCTTTGACTGATTGACAAGGTCCAAGATAGTGCTGAAGTCGTCTGATCCCAGAACAAAGTCCAACTCGGGTAGAATTGGTGTTGGTCCATTTGATACCTTGATGGGGCTGGTTTGCAGCTTCTCTTCACTTCCGGCCAAAGAAGCTACTGGAGATTGTGTTAGTGTGATTGTTCGTTCCTGATTGTTCATGGCTTATACTCACAATATTCTTTTGCGGGTCTTTCCTCGGTTGAGGATCTTCCGTGACTACTCTTATCTGATCCTGGACCGTAGCCTGAATCGGGCGTGACCAGGTTCGCGTCGGTCACTGGACCTTTCGGAATGAGAAGTCCAGTCTGGAGAGCTTGCAGCAGTGAGATATTCTGCTGGGCCAGTGCAGGATGAATGAGAACATTCAACTGCATCAGCTCTTGCGGTGACAGGTCTCTTCCTGTCTCGCTCTTGTAGTACCGTTGCGGTACTTCACCAACAGGCACCGTGATTAAAAGAGATCTCCGGTAAGACTCATCGGTCGTCGTAGTCGTCACACTGGAACCCTCCTTCGGTTTGGTCTCATCCTCCTGAGCCACCTGTTTCTGCTTATGCAGGAAGGACATAAGCTTCATCGTCAGTGCACCCTGGGGCTTGGCTTTCGACTGCTTTAAGTCGGTCACACCTACGAAGGTTAGCCATACTTTCTATGTTGTTGGCAGCAGAGGTGTTACCTTGGGGTTCCATGTCCGGCAATTAGCAAAACAGTCGTGATGAGTAGGTGGATAAATCGGGTACAGTTACTGTTGACGATGGTTCGGTCGTCGGCGGCAATGTAGGCCTCGGCGATGGTATAAATTTCGGCGACAGTATAGACTTTAGTGATCCTATAGGAGAGCCGAAGAGGTATGCAGAATTTCAGCGACAGTGTCGCAGGAGATAACCTCTAGTGGTCTATAATTGATTCTTCACCATGGACATTTTCATGTTCTGAATGAACTGTGAAAACAAGCAGCAGTCTTCTTGACCAGACCAGCAGTTTGGGCTGAAAAGAAGTCGCGACACCAGCGGGTTGCATAAGTCCAGGTGCATATGATTCTGATTTATCCAAAGGGAGCAAAATCCAACCAGGTCGATGAATTACAGATCAAAAACCTCTTGTTGCTTCCTGGCTTTTGCGGTATGTTTGTGTGCCAGATGGAACTCTCGCCAGGATTTAGTGATGTCGTGATACGTTGGTGTTCCTTCTGAAGTATGGTACATGTAGGATGATGTAGGATTTTCCCCCAGAACGAAAAAAAAGGACAGGTTGGATTGAAGGTCACCAGAAACGTCCAATTGTTAGCAAAATAATAGAGAAGCACAATCGTTTGCCTAGACGTCGACTGAGTGATGTGAGGAAAGTCTTATAGTTAGGCGTGCATGTCGACGAGGAAATTTGACAGAGCGTGAAAAGGAAAATAAGGCTTGCAGCTTCAAGCTGAGTGCAGAAAGAATAAATTTAGCCCACCGTCCAAATCTCATGAATTTGTTTATGCTGTTTCTAAACAAAGTCAAAATGAACAGGTTGATGGGTAGATGTTGATGGTGTGAAGGGGGGTTGCAGGGAAGGGCTCTGGTTATGTTTTCGCAAAATGATCACCGCAAACTAGGACCAGGACTGAATTGGCTGCAAGTAGAGTGTGTATTGTTGAATCAAGTGATCATATCTCAAATTTCCAAAGCCTATAAATTATTCAACCGCATCTCAACTACGTGAAAAACACGTGAAGCCACCATGAACTCGGGTGAGTCTCTCAGCCCCGTTGGCTACCTAGACTACTATAAAGCCCAATTGAGGTTAACTATATAATTCACTCTACAACAGATCTTGAAAGAGTCACCGTCTCACCCTTGGACAAATTATGCTGCCAGACCTAAGTGACGATGAATTAATTAGCTGGTTCATTTGATACCAGTGTGTCACTGAGGTCACACCCTTCAGGCCATAGGCGCTCGACTATTTGCCAACTTTGTCTCCTGGTAGTAGATTGCTAGAACTCTTTCTACCACTCGATCTGGCTGTAGTATATCGTACGTTGTCGTCGCTATCCTGCATTTCGACTTACACACGGCCGATGTTCGGAACTCATCCGACGGCATGGAGCCATATTTTGGGGTGCGTCATACCCCACTATATTAGATGCTAAGCGAGTCTAATTTAAGCTTTAGTTTTAAGTGGGCCCGATAGCTTGACCTGCCAAGTGGTTACACGAAATTGCCAACTCTTTCTTGATTGTGAGGCCTCCCTGATGTCCAAGTGACGACTTGATTCTCGCCAGGACAAGAAGGAGTATCGGGGTCGAGTGACGGACATCAATCGATTTTGTTTCATATTCACTCGTTACACGGCAATTATGTTCCTGGGACGGTATGGCAGTCGCATTGGCTGGACCAGTGTGTCGGGCCAAGGCCAATCCCTACGCCAACGCGCTGTTGCGGATCTTATGCAGCAGCAGCGTCAGCGTTTCCAACCAATTGCTGCACAGCGCGCCAATTTCACCAACACCACCAGACGGCCGCAACAGCAATACCAACAACAGCAAAGCCAGCATCAGCAAGAGGCCCAGTATGCGCGGTTCAAGTCTCAAGATGCCGAGCCATCTTTGCGCTCAAAGATGGTCGAGTCGGCGGTGACGACTCTCGGCTCAGTCCTGGTCCTGGGTGGGGGGTTTGCGCTTGCCGCATATGCGTACCACAAATCATACAAGCATCTCCAGCTGCGGAAAATGGCCAATGCCTTTCAGCCCGGTGATCCGGTTCTCGAGCTTGCAGCACATCGCAAGGACATGCCGGATCCTGATGCCGAACATTGGATTCCAAGACCGGAACAGGCAGAGATTGATCAGATCATCCATGGAGACAAACCAGGCCACTATTTCCTGATCATGGGCGAGAAAGGAAGTGGCAAGAGCAGCAGTGAGTAGTCTAATCTCCCGCCCCCTTTCATTCGAAGGTGCTTGTTATTTAGATGGGACCAGCACCACCTGGTATTCTCGTATGCTCGCCATGTCGATGGATGTCCGACTCGTTGTATGGCATTGGTATCTTGGCAAGCCAGACTGTTTGGGCATCGTGATACCTCCCACGCATGAGACGAAAGCACTAATCAAATTCTTTGTAGTGATCCTCGAGGCGATGCGGAAGAATGAGGGTGATGGATGCTCCATGTTTGAGGCCCACGCAGACCTGGAAATATTCCGCATCCGACTGGGAAAGGCACTCGACTATGAGTACCACGAAGACTACATAGGTGGTTACTTTAGCGAGAGAGGCCCAAGGGACACTACTGCGCTCTTGGACATCGAGAGAGCTTTCAATAAGCTTGAGAAGGTGGCTTTGATGTATCGAAAGAGAAAGAACAAACCACTCGTCCTTGTCATCAACCAGACTCATCTTATTAGGGATAATGAGGATGGGAAAGACCTCTTGGAGCTATTGCAACAGAGAGCAGAGCAGGTATGTGATCATGCAAAAGTGCCCCTCGTACGCCGCGGCATCATTCGGCTGTGTCTCAGGTTCATCGAGCCGGAGATTCGGGTTCTCTCCAGATCCTTGCTCAAGCTAAGTAACCATATGCTAACTCGTCTAAAATCTAGTGGGCTGCTTCCAATCTCGTCACCATGATCTTTAACACTGACGACTACTGGGTTTATGAGAGGTTCAAGCAGCTTGCGGCACGTATGGAAGTGATTTCGGTAGCAGATCTGCCCAAGACGCAAGCAGTCGCAGCCTTAAAGAAGTATCGAGCCAAATACTTCCAGCAGGATGTGCCACAAAGTGTCTTGGAGCAAGTATACGACCGTGTTGGTGGGCGATTAAATTTCCTCAACAGAGTCGCCAAGTCAACAGACATGATGGAAACTTGCGAGCGGATCAAAGATATCGAGAAGACTTGGTTCCTAAACCAGTGCTGGATTCTTGGTATGGAGATGGATGACGATGTGATGGATCAGCAAAAGTGGGCTGTAAGTATGGGTGTCTACATTGCATGAATCAAGCTAACAACGACACAGTCAGCAGCAATGGTGCTTGCTCAAGCACTTGTCGACAAGGAGGAGGATATGGAAAAGACTTACGACAACGTAATAGGGCATATGCTACCCTCTTTCCAGATGCACAAGGCCCAGCAAATTATGACACGCTCCGACTTTATTCGCGAGCTCGACCGGCTGAATCTTTTCACGATTACAAGCAACGCAGAAGTTCGAGCAAGCTCTGTCCCCATGCACCTCGCGTTCAAGGAAATTTGTGCAGAAGAAGGCTTCCGGGAGTTCCTCGAGGACACTCTGCAGCGCATCTCAGATATTGAGAGTTTGGGTCGCACCAGGGAGCTTGTTGCAAAAGACCTTGTTCTCGGCGGCAAGTACGAGTTCAAGCAAGGATGGAGAGGCAACGTCACAGTGCAGCTGAAGGAAGACCCAAATAAAGAGGATAATTAGATGGGTACTTCGACGTACGCAGAAGTTGATGCGAGCTTCCGTAGTCTTGGGCATGGTGTCTGTCCCAAGATACGATACAACCAAAAGCCTACAAAGCAAGAGTGCCAAGAGGGGGAGTATTTCAGAACAACAATCACGGCAGCGCAAAAAAGGGGTTTTGCGGAGGTCTCCCTTAGGGTTTTGGTTGCACGGTCACCCACCCTCCAATAGGATGACGACATCTGACGAGGTAGATAGAGCTGGGTGCGAATCACTTGAACACGTATACGATGTTCGACGACTGGACTATGTGGTACAGCCTCACACAGGGCTGTGAAGGGGCTTGGCTCTCAATGTCGCCTAGAGGAGTTTGAGGAAACGCTCATCAAGCCACACCCACAAACGAGCGAGCTGGGTATACGAGGGTGACCGAGCTAATCTACAGACCGGAAAACGCATGTGCACCGAAGCATGTTGGTACCGTTCCTTGGGACTCCATACAGTCTTGATTTTCTTATGTTTAAAAGGAGGTTTCAGAAGGAAACCTCATGTACAACTATATGTATGAGAGTATATGTTTGATATTTAGTTCAACCACACAGAACAGTATTGTGTTTTATTTTTATGATACAAGTATCGTGTGTTTCAGATGAAGTTCTCCCGCGAGAACGATGAGTAAATGCATATAACCCACGACCCCTTCCTGTGAAAGCGAAGGAGGCACCAGCCTTTGATGTTCTCTGTGGCAATCGATCCACGCCTCCACTTGTTTCGTCTTCGTCTTCGTCCTTGTCAATTTTCCAATACATAACCCCTAATCCCGCTCTCTTCATCTTCTATCGGGTCTTGACACGGCTCATCCATGTGCACTCCCGACGAATAGCTGCCCTCTTATCGTTCCGCCGAGCCGAACTGGACTCGGTGTATTGCTACAAGGTCGAGCAAGCCTACAAGCGCGCTCTCGAAATCATCAAGGATGTTCGGCGTCCTTACAAGGGCTCCGGGAAGACCGTCGACGCCGCGTACCGGAGTTGGATCCTTGCCGCTACCCACGACGATACCAACGTCAACCGGCAGCTGCGTGAGAAAACAGAAGCCGAGGTCTTGATAGATTTGGCGTTGGTCCTGCAGAAGCGCATGCTCGTACGGCGTCTGAACGGCCGCGCCAAAGTGGCCGCAATTGAGTTCCGAATCTGGGCGAGGCTCACAAAGGACCCGAATGGGATACAGCACGAGCGCTCGAAGGTCGAAGCGTTCTGCCGGGAGCACGACGACGTTCAATTCTCGTTCGAGAGGGTTCTCGAATTGCCAGAGAACGTGAAAGAATTACAAGATGATTGTAAGATGAGTGAAGTCAATCGTGAAGAAAAACCCATAGCCTTGAATGATTTTGGATCCATGCTAGCTGGCCTGGGCTGCACCTCAGCTTTTTTTGGTTGGTCATTTCAGTGTTTCCCATGGTGGTATCATATACTAAGCAATACTACCCCTTAAATCTATAAATTTTGCCTTTCCGGAGGGGAGCAACGCTCGTCTTAATTACGATTCGATGTGACGCTGGACAATATCATCGAACTTTCGACAGCTAAACGGCATATTTCTGTGCGAGATCAAATCGCAAGTGGAACTAGCCATAACATTTCAGTTGTATACGTATCTCTGGATATCTTAAAGTGTAACATGGCGGCGGAGACTACGGAGGTTAGACGATAGGCCTCTTGTTGTTGTTTCTAGTCGTAGGTCACCACGAGCACGTGATAGCACGTCACTATGAGGTTCGTTCCTAGGGGAGACCTGTAGATACACAATCTCGTATTGAATCTACTCTGCTCAATCTCTCCCAGACACGAATTGACAGTCCTTGGACACTGAAGGGATTGATTGCATTCTCGTCACTCAGGCGCATTTCCAATTAGCTACCCACTGCTACTCTGTTGTCGGAGCGCTGGCTGACTGGGATCTAAACCCCGGCGACTACTGGCTTATCCCCGAGCCCAGCTTTATCGCTTTATCGTGCCCCCCAAAACGCGTCATTTGTGCATCTCTTGCATGTAAGATTCCAGTACTTACTTCCAACGCGGCTGAAGACAGCCTTGAATCTCTTACACCTGCGCGCCAATTGAGCTGCCAGACATGATCGTGTACGAGCCTCCTAAGTTATGATTCTCAGGAATTTCCCGCGGGTGCCCGCCTGCCGCCCAACATGTGTTGGCTTGTTCAGTGCCCGCAATGGGTCCCTGGTACCAATTCGAGCCCGATCCCGCCCTACCCCGGTGTTTGCGGCGTCGCAACGCCTCTGCTTCGGCCAATATGCGAATAGCCAGCCGCCCAACGATCCGAAATCGAAGCATGGCGCCAAGGCAGCCTCCAATGTCGTCCCCAAGACTCCGAGTGCGGCTTCCAAAGACCCTCTTATCACGCCGGAAAAGACCACACAGGAGCAGCGGAAGGCAGACTGGGCTATAATGAAGGAGATGGCGCACTATCTGTGGCCCAAGGATAGCTTCTCCACGAGGATCCGCGTTGGTCTCGCGGTTGGCCTGCTGGTCGGAGCTAAGGTCCTCAACGTCCAAGTGCCTTTCTACTTCAAGAGCATCGTCGATGCCATGAATATCGACGTCGGTGCCATGGGCGGCAATGCCACCATGATTGCCGGCAGCATGATTCTGGCCTACGGTGCCACCCGTGTCGGCGCCACCCTGTTCCAGGAGTTGCGCAATGCTGTGTTTGCAAGCGTTGCGCAGAAGGCCATTCGACGAGTTGCCGGCAACGTGTTCGACCATCTGCTGCGGCTCGACCTCAATTTCCACCTGTCCAAGCAAACAGGAGGGCTTACGCGGGCAATTGATCGCGGTACCAAGGGCATCAGTTTCCTCCTGACGAGTATGGTGTTTCACATCCTCCCAACTGCGCTCGAGATCACCATGGTCTGTAGTATTCTGACGTGGCAATACGGAGCTCAGTTCGCGGCCATCACCGCCGTGACAATGACTGCCTACACTGCCTTTACCATATGGACTACAGCTTGGAGAACCAAGTTCCGAAGACAGGCGAACGCCGCGGACAACAAGGCCTCCACGGTGGCTGTTGACTCATTGATCAATTACGAAGCCGTCAAGTACTTCAATAACGAGAAGTTCGAGGTGGCGCGCTACGACAAATCTCTACTCGATTACGAGAGGAGCTCCATTAAAGTTCAAACCTCTCTCGCATTTTTGAACAGCGGGCAGAACATTATCTTCTCCAGCGCATTGACGGCCATGATGTACCTCGCCGCAAATGGCGTCGCGGCAGGCACTCTCACGGTTGGTGATCTGGTTATGGTGAACCAGCTGGTGTTCCAACTCTCTGTACCTCTGAACTTCCTGGGTTCCGTCTATCGTGAGCTGAGGCAGTCGCTGCTGGACATGGAGACTCTGTTCAACCTGCAAAAAGTGAATGTCTCCATTGCTGAACGCCCAAACGCCAAGGCACTGCAATTATACAAGGGCGGCGAGATCAAGTTCGATAACGTTAGCTTTGGATACCTGCCTGAACGACCAATTTTACGAAACCTCAGCCTGACTATCCCAGCGGGCAAGAAGATTGCAATCGTAGGGCCCAGTGGGTGCGGAAAGTCTACTCTTCTTCGCCTCCTGTTCAGGTTTTACGACGTTGAGAGCGGGCGCATCTTCATTGATGACCAGGATATTAAGGATGTCACATTGGACTCGCTTCGCAGGTCGATAGGAGTGGTACCTCAGGACACACCGCTTTTCAACGATACCGTCGGCCACAATATCAAGTATGGAAACCTCGAGGCTTCCGAGGCCCAAGTCACCGCAGCCGCCAAGCGAGCCCGGATCCACGACATCATTTCCAGCTGGCCGGCCGGCTACGACACGAAGGTTGGCGAGCGCGGTATGATGATCAGCGGTGGCGAGAAGCAGCGTCTCGCGGTGTCTCGGCTTTTGCTCAAGGACCCGCCCCTGCTGTTTTTCGATGAGGCCACGAGTGCGCTGGACACGCACACCGAGCAGGCGTTGATGCAGAACATCAACAGCATTCTCAAGGAGAAGTCCAGGACGAGCGTATTCGTAGCCCACCGTCTTCGCACGATCTACGATGCCGACCTGATTATCGTCCTCAAGGAGGGTAGTGTGGCCGAAATGGGAACGCATAAAGAGCTCATTGATCGCGATGGGTTATACTCAGAGCTCTGGAGTGGTAAGTTGATGACACGCCCGCCTGTTGTTACGCTTGGATCATGCTGACATTACTCCTATAGCCCAAGAAAGCCTCTTCAACGAAGAGGGAGAACAGGGAGAAGTCAGCCAACCAGGAAATGCAGCTGCACCTAAGCCCGTCAACACTCAGTCACGATTCTGACGTGGTATTGCTTCCTCATCTGAATCATGGACGGCAAATCGCTTGCGATTCGCTGACCAAAGGAGTCCATATTCGAAACCGCGTATTGATGCAGCTACTCTCTACCCCACTTGAAGAGCTTCTGAATACCTATTTAGCCAGGCAAAGTTTGACTTTAGTAACTGGCGACGACGAATACACGCAGTCGCTCAGGACTTGAAGTTGCTGGTTAGGACCTTTTGTGCTTCATCCGATGCACTACAGCATGTATACGCCTGAGGCAGGTACAAGGGCTAGCCAGGAGTGAGCACATCGTGATCAGATCCTATGCTGGATCAAATGTCCGATGATGGCAGGAGAAATAGGAGGAATCAGCGCAATCAGACCTTGTGTGCCCAAGTGCGATGTATCAGCACTGGCGAGAATCAGACCTTTAGCAGGGCGGATTCCCCCGAGCACTTTGGAAAGAGCCTACGATTCTACAGACCACTTGAACTTACCTGGATACAAATTCGAAAATTCAAACTATGAATGATTCACGTGATGTATCGTTTCTTCACTTGGCCAACGACAGTAAATGAGTCCAAACGTCCCTCTCTATAGTGTTTGGAGAGGATTGTTACAGGATATACAAGATGGAGCTTGTTCATCAGCAACACCAGACGTTACGTTAAGTACAAGGGTTGGGGAATTTGTATTCAATTGGCAGACTGCAGAAAGTAAGGGGGGATCAAATCTAAAACATTTTATAACTTGGCCAAAGGAGAAACAGCCTTCACAACTCCTCATAAGAGAACTGGCAATGCAAGATTGGAACGAGTAAAACCGACAAAGGTGATATCTGTACTGGAAGACTTGCTGTGCCAACCCAACGAACGACTTTTTCTCCATAACTCCGAGTTGCCCATCGTGACTGGCGTGTGTGTGTGTGCGTGTGTCGTCAAACGTGTGTAATGCTTAAAGTGGTATATCCTTTTTCTTTTCTTCATCTAAAACAAGCCCCAGCGGCCCTTCTCCTTCTCCGCGCCGCCCTTCTTGCTGCCCGGCTTGGGTCGCTGGCCCTCGCGGCCCTCCAGCTGCCGGAGGCTCTCCATCTTGTCCAGCACGAGCTCGAGCAGCTCCTTCCGGCGAATCACCTCCAGATGCTTCTTGATCTTGGGGTCTTCCTTGGCGAACTTCTCAACATCCTCCTCGGAGAGATGACGACCCAGACGCAGGTCCAACTCACGCGGGAAGTTGTAGTAGAATTCTGACAACAACTCAACGTTCAGGAACAGAACGGCAGTCGAGGCGAGCTTGGTAGCCACGGCATCGAGGAAAACCTCGGGGCAGTAGTACTTGTTCTTCATGCTGGCGCATTGCTTCGACTTCACAGCCATCAAGCGCATCTTGATGATGTCTGCACGGTCACGAAGGAACGCAGCTTCACGGCCTACTACGAGTTAGTGTCTTCCTACGGGGATTCGTAAGTCTTGACATCTGTACATACCTTTTTCGAGCAGGGCAGCGCTGAATCCGCCAGCTCCTGCTTGATTTTCGTTCTCAACAACGACATCACCCTTGCGTGCCTTATCGACGAAGTGCAAGACCTCCTTGAGCTTTCTTCGTCCGCCCACAGTGCTTTCGAGATCCTTCATGGCACCTTCGCAGGCTTCTAGTTCCTTCTTCAGAACGCCCTGTACATGCTCGCGGCCCTGGGTCCATTCGCGATCCTCCATATCAATATCAAATTTGAAAGGCTTAATACAGTTCTCTACCTGGTCACTGGTGCTGTAGAAACGATCGTTCAAAATGCTCGAGGCAGCCTCAGTAATGGCCTGGCGGGCAAAAGGGTGGCTGACAAAGGTAGACTGGCCAATCAGGTTGTCCACATGCGATTGGATGGATGTGGCCACCACGTTTGTAGCGAGGCGACCTACTCCCAGCTTGGTCAGAGAAGAGGTAGATGCGTCTAGGCGTCGGTGCCAGAAGAGCGACTCGGGATCCGCCTTAGGAAGGTCAGCCAAGTTGTCTGGCTCAAGGACAGGAACCGAAAGGTCGGTAATTGGCTTGTTCCAGTATCGTGCAGCCAGCAGATCAAGCACTCTCTGATCCAACTCATTCTTCAATAATTCGTGCATCTGAGGACGACCGAACTCTCCGGCGAACTGTTTGAAAGAATGCTTGAAAGCATCCAGACTCTCGGCAAGATAAGACTCGGCAGAGAGAGGCCTGTCGTTGTATTGAACCTTGAATTCATAAGTAGCTTCTTCCAACTCTTGCTGAATGGCATCACTGGTCGTTTGTAGGCTAGCGGACATGGTCTGCTCCAGTACATGCATGAGTTTCTTTCGCAAGGTGGTGGTACCAACGCTAACATCCGATCCAGGGCCGAATTCATGCGGGTGCGAGGAGAAGTAGGCGTTCTCATTCTTGGTGATAGCAGTCAAAACGTTGGTCTTCCCTGTCTTGAAGAGACCTGTAGATGTGGGCACACGAGAAACAACGCCTACGTAGCCTAGCCGCAGGGGGTATTGCCTGTCATTGAGAATAGCAGAGCCTCGAACAGCGTCGACTAAATCCATCTTGGTAACGACGCCGATTGTACGCTCTCCTCTAGGGTCAACCCTCCGGCTAGCGCGTAGCGCAGCTGAGTTTGCCAAGTCCACATCAGCCGCTGAGATGGCCAAGATGACGTTGGGTGCCTGGATGTATTTGTCGCACAGCTCAGAGATCTTTTGCTTCAGCTCAAGTGGCTGATTATGACCGACAACCTGGATGTAACCAGGCAGGTCAATAAGCGAGAGGTCTGGGACACTCGGGGACGAGATGGACAGGCGGATGGGATCGTCGGAAACACATTGAGAATCGGGCACCGCCAGGTTGAGCTCAGTAAGTGTCCGCTGAATGGACGAGAAATCCGAGATCTTGCCGAGACCAAGGTCCGGGAACTCTCCGTACTCGGCGTTTGATCCCGGAGTGTTGATCAATGTTAGCTCTATAGGCCTTCGGGTGACCATGTTTGTGCCCTTAGGCAAGAACTCGTGGCCAACGATAGCCTCGAGAACAGAACTCTTGCCCGAGGACTGAGACCCAATCACGACGATAGATGGTAGCGTCAGTGTGCTCGACTGGCCGACCTTCTGGAGGATATTTCGGATTTCGATCATCTTCTTCGTCAAAAGCATCATCTGGTCATCCTTGGCGATCTCCTCGGAGCCCCTAGGGTCGTCTTCATTAGAGTGCTCGTACCCGTATGCAGCTGCAGTTCCACCGACGGCGGCGCCAGCACCTATTCTGCTCCTTTTAGGGCCCTCGCCCCCGGGGCCGCCATCGCCGCCATCTTTACCTGTGCCAATTTCTTCTTGTAATCTCAGCACCTTTTGCATCCACTCTGGCAACTCGACCTGCTCTTTTGTGCTCTGCCACCCTTTGCTCATCTGATCTGCAATATCCTTAGCACCGCCGAAGATGCCATTCGCTGTTCCCGTAACAGTGTTTTTGGCGGCGTTGATGGTGTCCCAAGCATAGGTGCCGGCAGCTGAGGCTTGGTATTGGACCCACGCCAGGCCAGCGACTGTAACCCCGCCGGCCATGGCGGGTATCCTAATGAGCTTCGCTGCCAGCTTGGGCAGGAAGCGGATAAAGGAAGCGTTTCGCACGATGACGGCATTGTGGAAAGAATTGCCGCCGTACCACATTCGTCGTCTCGTCGCTCGTACGGCAGCGTCGGCTCGGAGGAGCCCGCCGGAGGGGAGTTGGTGGTACTGGCGGGAAGCGTTCACCGCAGCCGAGCGGGTGAAGGGCAGGCGCCCGGCCGCTGCTATCAGCCGTCCGCTCATGCTGTTGGTTCGCAGCGGAGGCAATAATTCGAGGTCGGGAAGAAGACCATCCAGAGAGGATGCAACAGGGCGTCTTTGCGATGGTGGGAGGGGACGGAATTGTTGAATCTAGGAGGAAAGCAAGCACGATAGCAAGCCTGACACAGCCATACTAAGTGGCGTGGAGCTTGCGAGATTGCCTGCGTTCATGCAACAATGCAGTTGATAGGTTGGTTGATAGGTTGATAGGTGAATCTACTCTGTGGCTTGAGCCGCCAGCTGTGGCTTAGCGTCCAACTGCATCCCGGCGTTTTCCGAATCCACCCTGCCACTCCCCCCCAGTCCGCCTCACGAGAAATGCATCAGAGAACGCCTATCTAGACCATGGAAGGCTCGATTAAGGCAATGGTTCCAGAAAACCTGTCACTATGTTGCCATATTTTTGAGTGGCCTTTGATCCATCGTATGTATTAGCAGTTACGATAGCGAATGTTACTCGAGCACCTTGATATATCCCTGGCATGAATTGACGTGACCTAAAGAACCAGGTTAGCCTTGAAAATGCACTCCTGCTGGCATTTCCGTCAGCAAGGACTCTATCAGAGAACCGATATGGTTTGTCTCGTGTATTTCGTTGGGGTGGCTACCCGGATGGCCTTCGTGGCAGCGCAAGCCTAGATATCCATCGAGAGAATCTGTGGGAGTGTTGTCACTTGAATTGGCTCTAATGGGTAACTCTTTGAGTGGCATTCCATCCGAACATATTGACTGACTTGATACAGGTTTCTGCGAGTGTTGTTCGGAGCATGGGTGATACACTGACTTCGGAATGGTGTCATGAGGCCCATCAAGTGTACTTAGATTCATGTCCCTTACTGCGGCGAGGGGTGTCAGTCTCAGTGAGGGATATGCAACAACCCCCCCGAAGGAATCGGAGTGGTATAGGTCACCCACACGATGCCCAAGACCTACACTAATGTCGAGGCATCCACAGTTCCTATCCATTCAACCAGTTACCTCATCCACATTGTTACGGGTCGCACAACAGCCGTGGAGAGTTTTCAGCTGAACGTAACGAATACCGTGGAAGCCACTGCAACGAGAAGTGTGACGCAAATAGATACCTCGACAAAAGCAGATGTGGTCAACAGCACCAGGTTCACCAACGACGCGGCTGCGGTGATTCGTACGACATTGGCCACGGATACCACTACAGCAACCGTCGCCGACATAACCACTAACACTCATATGGTGACATCAGTCTCTACAGTTTTGGTAACACACATTGGTACCATCCTGGTAACGGGGACGGCGACCTGGACGGACGGTCGTGGTAGTCCAATCTCCAGCACAGCCATACGTTACCTGACACCGAGGCATACACTGCTAACCCGAACATGGTGGTAACGTACGACAGCAAGACGACAGAGAAAAGTCACACCACACTAACAAACCACGAAATTTTGACATCGGCTACTACTTCAATACTAATGCAAACCGTGTCGGTACCCAATGAAGGCTTGGCTTCACGGTGAGTTCCCGTATTGCTACACCAGGTTGTCTTTGGCTACTTAGACTTCAGTGCCGGGTAAATTATGAGCCCTCGTTGATGATCTACATCCCTTCTCTTATGTACAGAGGCCACAATACCGCAGTACAAACAGTACGGCAGTGTATGAGGTGTTGGTACCGGAACTGGTTCACGTATGCCGCCTTATATGTGCTCAGCGATCAATGAATACTGTATATCACCCCCCAGTTCCAATTGACCCATCTCCATGGTACCATGCTTTTGTCCTCAGAAGGGCACCTTTCCCTTCCAGCTTAGGCGGACAGGAAAAAGAAGCGCCCAGCCCTCAAGGTGTCTATGATTATATATTGAAGTTACGCCAAACTCCCAATATTTACCATGAGATAGGAAGTACCTTCAAGTTGGTCAGTAAGGACGTACCCACATCAACGGGTACGGGTTCTGCAAGCCAGATATATATATCAGAAGATAGACCATGGGAATCTACTCGAGGACGCATCGATGCTGGCCTCATCAGTGCTACATATTGGCTTAAACTTTGCTGGTTTGTTGCGCAGCCCTAATTGCCAGCCCGCGACAGTCGGGTAAGTGCTATACACCCTGATGGGCATTCTTATGATGAGATCGATCTCTTTATATTTGAAGGGCCTGGATCCCGCAGCTGCAACCCGCTTCAACAAGAACACCCACCTACATCCATCCGACAAAGTGCTTCTTAGTTGCGTTTCCACAGACGATAGCACCGCACGTTCACAAGCAGCTCAACAAACTCCAATATGAAGGGCATTCATTACCTTGTTCTCGCGTACCTTTGCGGTCAAACTACTGCTGTTGTTATCAACGCACCACCGGCCACGACCAAACGTCCCCTCTTACCTATCGTAGACTATGACAAGGTGTGCCGCCAATGCACGGAATGCTTGGATGCTGCAGAGAAGCATAAAGACATTGCGGCGATAATCGTTTGCGACAAAAAGTTCTGCGATACTTGTGGGAAAGGTCGCTAAAGGAGGATCCCAGCCCGCGGCTAGACTTCAGTTTCCAAAGCAGGGCATGAAAGGGGGAAACCGTCGGCAAGAGCCAGGAGATACGCAGAGGCGGCCCGGACCTGAATAGGAAGAGACCCAGGGCGATACTCTCTCATCCCCAAGGGGCTGTGGTGGATCATGGGTTCTTGGTGCGACTCGGACGGCTGCAGCGGCCGCTCCCATTTTAACATGTCCAGTATCTTCAGGTAGCAGAATCACGTTAGTACTACCGGGTCCCCCAAGATCAAGACGGCGGCAAATGGTTATGGTGAGATGGTATAATTCTCCGAGCAAAGATGTGTGTTACAGTAGCGTCTGCTGCCAAGCTGCTACGTGCTGTGTGGATAGTGCTCTGTTACGGTACATCTGGCACAACTCAAAGGGCTTCTTTTGTCCCACGTCAGACGGAATCCATGTAAGTGCATGTATGTATTTAATCCGCCACGTGTGTTCGGCGGCGATGCGTCTACACGATAGGTAGATACCTACTCAAACAGATGGCGGTGAGAAATCAGCCAATAAATAGCATCAAACTCCTATAGGAGATGTCTGCTTAATTTATATGGTTGATTTTACTTGCTTCAATACATGTTTGTCCTTTGAACAAGAGGTCAGATTCAACATGTTAACCTACCTAGGTAGGCCCTCAGAGTTCTCAGCGCCCTCAGAGAAAGGGTCCGACTAGCGGACTCTGCGGGGCATTTCCCCGGATTATGGTTGACATTTGGTGCCCTGCAGCAGCCCTACACAGACACCGACAAAACAGTCCTAGGCCATACTGTAACATGTAATATAGGGAACCCTAGAGGCGGGACTGACTGGGACAGGTGGGAGGGACAAAGAAGGAGGACTTCGCCCAGCGCAGTGCGGGCTGCGGACTGCGGGCTGCGGGCTGCTAAGCTTGCCTGTGTTTGCTGGCCAGTGCTTTCAGGGTCCGGGTGGGCCTTGCAGCGCAAATTGGCAATCTCGTCATTGTCCAGGTCTATGGTATCAGCAGTGGTACGCTGGTACCTGTGAGGTAAGGTAGCAGTGGTGCCAGTGGTGCCAGTGGTGCCACCAAGTAGGTACATGCATACAAGTAGGTGTGTATTTTGAGTCGAACATACAAACGACATCAAATGTCTCCGTAATCGGCCAACTTTAGGTTTGGTTTCCAATGACCTCCTTGCCCAATGAGGTATGCAGTCATCACGCATAGCAAAATACACACTACCTACGGCTATCTAACGTGAGCTGCGCTGCACACAACCGTGCCGTAGAGTATACGACGCGCTTATTCCCAGCAAACGAACAGACCACCGTCAATTCCTTATTAGACCTACCGCCTATCGCCTACCGCCTACCGCATACCGCATACCGCATACCGTCCACTCACTAGTGCTCCTGCTAGAGCCTGCTGCACGGCGTTCGATCACCAGACTGTCTAGACTGTACGTCAGGACACCCTGACACCATCCCAAGTCCCCTAATCCGGTAACTTCCCGCGTGGGGAGGAAGACAAGCCCAGCTAAGGCGCCCCGAAAAAGAAAACACCATCTTGCTTTGACGCAAAGCCACGTTGTTGGCAGAATAACATTGAAGGGCACCGAATTCTTCAGGCAATCCCTCCTGCCTATGGCACCTACCATACCTCCATCCTTCCACCTGCGAATAGAATCGACCTCTTCTCAAAATACATCCCCGCAACACCACATCACAGATTAGTCTCATCTTTGCGTAACGGCCATGTGCCGGTTTCTGGTAAGCAGGCCTTTGATTCCCTCCATCACACCAACGTTTGCGGGTTGGAAACGCCACGGCCAACGAACGGGACAAGCCAAAACTAACCACCCGTTTCTTTTCCGGCCGCATAGGTATACCGTGGCAGCGACGAGATCCTGCTCTCGAAGCTCATTCTCGATCCCACCCATTCCATCCTCAAGCAATCCTTCGATTCTCGATTACGACTTGTAAGCTATCGCATTTGATGCGCCGCCGTTTAAGCTCTACCCGGGGGTCCACCTGTTGCTGACTCCGGACGGCAGGATACCAGACGAGGCCAGAACAATGCCGACGGCTTCGGCGTCGGCTTCTACACCGATGCGAAACTCGGGGCCTGTCCCTGCCTCTTTACCTCCACCGTCCCCGCCTGGAACTGCACCAATCTGCACCGACTTGCCTCCAAAACCGCCTCGAGGTTGATATTCGCCCATGTCCGTGCTACTACCGAAGGCTCCTTGAGCGAAGACAACTGCCACCCCTTTACCAATGGCAGTCTGATGTGGATGCATAATGGTGGTCTAGGTGGCTGGAAGTACATCAAGCGGCGACTGGGTGAGAAACTCCACGATAAGTGGTACCTCTTCGTCCAGGGCGGTACAGATAGCGAATGGGCGTTTGCCTTATTTATGGACCGCCTGGAACGACTGGGCGTTGACCCCAGCTCCCAGCCTGAGAACGGTTTCGGTCCAGTCATATTGCGCCAGGCGCTTCTTCAAACCATTGAGATCATCAACGAACTCACCACAAGCATTCCGGAGAGTATAGTGCAGAGCGAGAATGTAGACACAAGAAGTCTACTCAACTTTGCTGTCACAGATGGGCACAGTGTAATTTGTACCAGATATGTCAGCAGCAAGACGGACGAGGCTGCAAGTCTGTACTACTCCTCTGGTACTCAATGGGAGACGAGGCCAACCCCGGGGGACAAGGACTATCAGATGGAACGGCGAGATAAGGGCGCTGATATTGTTCTTGTCGCCAGCGAGCCGCTCACTTTTGAACGAGGTACGTGTTTCCGCCCTGTCATGTCTTGCTCGGCAGTTACTAAACATGATTACAGAGAATTGGGTCAATGTCCCGACTAATTCGATCCTCACCATCCACCGGCAGTCTGTTATGGTACACCCCATCGAGGACGGCTTCTCCGAGAGAGATCCGTACCATAAGCGATCCTCGGCCTTCGCAACAACGAAGGGACTTACCACCAATGAGAAAGCTGCTCCGCAAGTCATCAACAGCGACTCGCCGACACCCAATCCTGAAGCAGAAACTGCAAAGCGCGCCTTTGGCCCTGCCATCCCAGTGAACCTTCACAGCCGAACTCCTGAGATCTCCACAAACAGCAGTGCGCCGATGTCGTCTCGAGGAAAAACCCCCTTGTCTCAATCGCACACCGCCGAAACCCCGTCGGACATACGAACTGTGACCGCGCCCCCAGCCCCTCGGCCTGACGCCCCTGCGAAGCTGCCGAGTCAAGGCAACATCAAGAAAAAGCGTCGGTCTCTTGCACAGGGCGAATGGTCTCACCCTGCCGAGTATATCGATTCGGATATCCCACCGCAACCGTCGGAGAGCCCCGATCTAGTCCCTAGTCGAACCGGTGAATACGGCAACAGCGAGAAGGCCGCGAGGATACTGGGACTAGCGCTCTAGGAAAGACGCATGATACGTCGAATGCATCTGAGTAATGCCGCATATGGCACTCATGATGGATCTGGACGACTGCTGATACGAAGCTGCACGCACTTTTCATACTCTTTAGACTGTATCATTGCCCAAGGTGAGGCGAGGAGTTAGGTGAGATCGGTTGGCATTTGGCGAACATTTGAGGCGTTTCTTCTTTGCTTTACTCTCTTCAATGTTTAGCGGTTTATGCCCTATTCCTTGTATCATATTGTCAAGCGTCTGTTTGGGAGTGTCTCCCTCCCACTGTCCATAAAGCGTACCACAGAATGTCAATCTATGTCGAAACAGGCACGCGATTTGCAAATTCCGATACGCCGGGTGAGATACGAGGTAGCCGATGTGAAGTCGTACAAAGGCACAAAGATGTAGTCGTGTACCCGTCGATAAGTGAGTGCTGTCGTGCGTCGATGGCGTGGGCATAAACGTGCTAGCCGCCGTCGATGAAGGAAATGGCGCTGGTTTCCGGCGCGAATAGCTGCGAGCGGTTGTTCACGCGACCGTACCCTCGCTACGATGGAAAGAGCAACACGAAGGTGCGAAGCGTATATTGCATGAAGTACACCGGCTACTGCAAGTCATGGACTAGTTGCCCACGTGGCTCTCATACTTACGACCTTCTTTATTTCTGTATGGCAAGTTTTGGAACTCATGTTATGTTAATTGGTGCCGCATTGGGGGGAAACACGTTTGGAGCAGGGAAAGGAAGTGAACGAATTTTGGTTTGTGTTGAACTTTTTTTTTCTGTCCTGATCTAGCCCAAAATTGCAAGGGATTGGAAGTTGATAACCTTCGTCAGGGCTCGCATTCCTCACGCGAACCCAGCCCTCTTGAGTAGATAGAGTACTTATGCGTACAAATGGATCATATCAATATATAAGACATGTGGTTGCATATGCATTCGCGCACGGAATTGGGAACCATCCAAACACGAGGTGATTTGTTAACCAAAACTTCCACTCTCGCAAGATGCTCACTTTCTAACCCTTGGTTCAATTGGTCCAAATCAAAAGAAAAGGAAACGACAACAAGGCTGCTGGAATATTGGACTCTTCGATCTGTAAACATTCGTGCTTAAGCCATGTACCGGAACTCGGGATGGCGGTAGCCGAGGTCGGCAATCTCCTCCGGGGTCTTGCCCTCGAGGCGGTAGTCGCGGCCGCCGCGGGCGCGCAGGTGGTTCTCCCAGTTGCAGTAGAAGATGCCGCCGAGGGCGAGGAAGAGGGTGCAGATCTGGCAGACGAGGTTGATGGTGTGGCCGATGGGGAAGTTGGGCCCGTCGGTCGAGAGGTAGGCCCAGACGGCCAGGATGCCGCCCATGGTACCCAGGGACACGATCCAGCCGCCCGTGACGGCGCGGACGGCGGGGCCCGCCGAGTTGTTGAGGCCCCAGGACAGGAAGCCGGGTCCGCCGGGGAAGGCGCCGATGGCGACGAAGTAGATGCCCATGTACTTGATGTTGTCGCTCGTGCTCCAGCGCAGGACGGCGAAGCCCGTGATGCCGATAAACGTGAAAAGTGCGAGGAAGAGACCGCGCTTCTTCGCCTTGTCGCTGATGAAGGAGATGGCGATGGCGACGGCCGAGGCCAGTACGTAAGGGGGCACCGAGTAGAGCTGCGCCTTCTCGGCCTTCCAGCCCAGGTTGAGCAGCACGGTGGGCATGAATACAGAGATACCCTGGACGGTGACGTTGATGAAGAAGAAGCCGCCAGCGCAGATGTAGTTGTTGATGTTGAGCATGGCGCGCTTGACGTGGTGGGGGCGGACCTTCTCGTTCACGAGGGCCTTGTGCTCAAGGCGCAGGCGCTCCTCGGCAATCCACCTCTCGCGCTCGTTCAGCCGCTTTGACTGCGCGGGGGTCTGAGGTAGGAGCAGGGGCGCGAGGACACCGCAGGCGATGGTGAGAAGACCCTCGAAGAAGAAGATGTTGCGCCAGGTGTGGATGGGTGCCGCGGCGGTGCCCCATTCTGGGATACGGGCGAGCGCAGTTGCGAGTAGGCCTTGGTTGGGGTTTCATGTTAGCTATGTAGGCTCAATAGCACCATATCATCATCCCATTGTCCTGATCTATACTCCCCACCTTTAAAGGTGACTTGTTGCATCAGAGTTAAATAACGAGAATATGTCGACTTACCTCCAAAAGCACCAGCCATTGAAGCGGCACTCACATAGATACCCACCCTGAAGTATAACTCCTCGCGCTTGTAGAAGTTGCTAAGGAAGAAGGCGATACCCGGCATGGCGCCACCCTCGAAGATGCCGAGAAGGGCGCGGAGGCCGCACAGCTGCTCGTACGTGGTGACGAAAGCGGTCATCATAGAGACGAAGCCAAAGCCGACGACGAGGCCGGGGATGTAGAAGCGAGGGCCGATTTTCTTGAGGAGCAGGTTCGAAGGAATCTCGACGGTCAGGTAGACTATGTAGAAGATGGACGTCGCGATATTGAAGCGGTTGTCGCGCTTCAGATCAAGGTCCTTCTCCATGCCCTGGATTCTGGCATTGCCGATGTTGGCTCTGCATTACAAGGAGATGGGTCAGTATGGCTTTCTTTTGTTTTTGTCCGTCGTGTTCCTCTCTGCCTGCCTTGAAGGAAACTTTGAGTGTTCTCTCCAGGGTGTTGGCGCTAACCACTCCTGACAGTTGTGACAGTTGTGACAGTTGTGAACATGGTATTGAATCTGGAGTATCTGTGCTCCCCCGATCTCCGTCTCACAACCACTCGAGATAGTGAAGGCTTACCTGTCCAAGAAGCACAGCAGGTAAAGCAATGTGACGGTTGGTACGATTTGCCAATCCAGCTTATGGCGTATGACAGCTTCTTCCTCGCGCGTCCATGAGATCTCGTACGTCTCCGAATCGCTCTTCATGGCCTGCTCGGCCTCGAGGGCACCAGCATCCTTCTTCTCGGGCGTTATGGACATTATGGGATCTGTATATTAAAAATAATGAGAAATGGAATGGACAGAAGCGGCGCCTAAATAGCTCGCCTTTGGCTAGGGTTTTTAGGCGCTTGGTGTGTCAACCAATGTTTTCTAATGCGACTGCTTGGCTTTCGTCTTGCATAGAAAGGTGCTGAGAACAACGGCAGCAAGGACGTCTGGGCAGGCAGGAGTCCGAGGAAGGGCGAGGGGGATAGAGAGGGACAGAGAGGAATAGAGAGAGTCTCTCGGGCGGTAGTGTGCAGTAGAGAGACATGTCCCTTTTATCTACTACCACGACTACTACCACTGTTAACCTTAGCTCGTCTATTCTCCATCGGGCATTTTCTCCTTCTCCCCAGGATCTGTCTTGTTGGATTTTTGCCCCTGCCAGCTTGCCTGCCACTATGCGGACCAAGCCAAGGAAACAGAAAACAGCAAGGGACAGTCAAGGATTGCAGCACATGGTGCATATTGGTAGTAGGGGTAGTAGGGATAGTAGGGATAGTAGGGGTCGGCCTTGATGTCCCGTCTGGCCGATTGACACCGAACTGCTGCGGTGCCCCAGCCTAGACCCTGCACCTGCACGCGTGCCAAGGGCTTGGAAGAGGAACGGCAGATGGCATTGCAGCAAAACGTTGACATGGCTATTGGTGTGTTTTTTGCCTCTGTGACCTGCAAGCTGACAAAAGCCCCAAATACCCAAGTCATGCTGGGCTTGGCGCCCAGGCGGATTAAGCTCTGATAGGTAAAGCTCGTGCTGCCCCGGCCTGCATCTCATTGGTTCCGCCGCCCTCGCAGGCAGGGATGCCGGGGTCTTGATTGAGTGTCTACCACGTCCTAATGTCTTGGCCTTTTTGCGGGGAAGCGAAACACTGGCAGGACGCAGACTGGAAAGACAAGCACAACGAGAAAAAGAAAAGAGAGAGAAAGAAGGGAAGGGAACGGAGCACTGAGGGAATGGGCAACTCCCGAACCAGCTCCAGTCCTGACGTTATCTATGTGACATTCAAACCCCAGCATGTCTCGCTGCGAGCGACACCGTATTCGGTACATAAGCTAGAATTGAGAAATGGATGGGGGAAAAACGTGGCCAGAATCCAGCACACGGAGACGAAACTTGCGGGATCCGGTTTGTGGCCCGCGGCTATTGGGTTGGCAGCTCAATGCAATGTGTGTGTGAAGTGACAACGGCTGATATAGCGGCTGTTGTATAGTCGTAGTCGTAGTCGTAGTCGTAGTGCTATGCATCTCATTCCGCGCAGTCGAATGCATACTAATGATGTAGCTGAACATTAGACCAGACGAAAATATCGCGTACAGTAGTGCACCGTGCTTGGTGGTGGGTGCTGCTACGAGCCTACAACTACTACTGGTATTGGTACTGGTACCGGTACTGGTACCGGTACTGGTCGCGGCTGACTTTGGTGCTTGGGTTAGGTATTCGATCGAGTGCTAACTTTTGAGGCGCAAACTCAATCGTCCAGATTGGGAAACCTGGACGTTCGTTTACCTATTTCAAAAGAAAAAAAAGAAAAACAAAAAAAAACCCTCCACCTGCAGCTAGTGACGCTCTAGCCGATATTGCCGGATCTCACCAACTCTGTAATCGATACCAAGGGGGGGAGGCGTTGTTCTGGACGCTGGATGGGATGGGCTGGGCCAGCCATGCGACGTTGGACTGCAGTATGTAATCATGATCAATAAGATCATCACCAACTGCTGTTACAGAAACATGGGGAAGCCAAGGCGCCTCTCCACGCGGGGGACGTCATCGGTGATTCCAGCAGACTTATCGACCGTGCTAACGACGAAACTCAATCCTACTACCTAGGTAATCCAAACGAACGGGATCTCGAGACGGCAATATTTTTACACGCGGCGACCTGATCCTGTCCCTCGGGCCGCCCCCAATCCTGGGGTAAAAGGCGGACAGTGGGCACCTTGGTTGGCTGGGCGCACTACTTACCCTCCCGATACGCCCACCTCCCTTACTTACCTACTTCATTTACGATCACCTTACCTCTTCCTACCTGCTTTATTTGCTTCACACAGGTGGCCAGTTGGACGCCACGCCGGCCAGACACAGCGGGGTGCCACACTATCGTTGGCAACACTTCACCAACGTGATCGCGACGGGACCGAAAGTCGGCAAACTTGGTGGTCAGCCAGTATTTGAAATTCAAGTCCGCGGGGGTAAGAGGATTGCGCCCGTCAGCCAAAGGCGCTCACTGCCTGTAATAAGTAGACATGTCCAGGACGGGGCCATGGCCATGGTAAAGTGCCCATTGGTCGACTCAAGACGGGAAGTGATGGACAGGCAACATGTAGACAACGCACGTAGAAGGCACATGGCGCCCGCACCCTGCATACTGTCGTGCGCCTTTCTTACAGGAGGGACACATTCAGGATCTGCCAGTTCGATGCAGGCTATATGCATACCACCCGTCAACTCCGGTTAAATGTCGCTGGATAAATGTTACCAATCACTTACCATGTCATCATGGTTGTTGCCACTATCAGCATACCGTTTTATATACAGCTCATCAAAATGGTCGAAAGGAGTCGCAGGAGTGGAATGAAACAACCGAGTTCCGGGCGTCGAAGCATGAGGCCAGAAAGAGTCGGCAGGTGTAGTAGTAGATAAGTATTAGTATTATAGGATTTTACCCTTGTATGAGCCTGTATGTCCCGTCTCCTTCTTACTAATCTAAAAAGTCCATTGTAACCCAATGATATCCCAGCTCTAATGCATGTTTCGTAAACGTCATTACCGCTCTCTCTCTCTTTTCCTCTACCCGGATTTTTGAACACCACGAAACGCCATGCTTGCAATCCAAACCAAACATCGCTTCGCTGAAACCCAACAACAGAATTTTAGATCCTCCCATGACATGAACCAACTCCTTCGAACCCCCCAGGGAAAACATAACAGAAACACGCTGGTTCTAACGCGGACAGCTCGAACAAACAGACAGGCCAAGCCAGAGCCCCCCAAGAACCACTTCAACAGATTACAGGGCTGATGACTTCCTGGCCAACAAAACCACCATGAAGGAAAATTATACTAGACAACGACCCAGAGGCCACGGGCAACGAACCATCTTGCCCCAATCAAGATCAGGGCGGCAAGTACCTCCACGCTGCCTCCCCAGACCTGGGCCCAGCGATAAGTGCCACCGGTAGCATCAATGATGGAGCCAGCCGTGGGAGGTCCCGCCAACACCGCAAATGAGATGATGCCGAAGATCATACCGATGCGGATGCCGATCCTCTTCGGGTCCTTGGTGAGCCCGGCGATAGCCCCGACGTAGGCCGCCTGGGCCGCCCCGTTGGTGATGCCAAATGCTGCGGCCCAGACGTACATGCCAGGGGCGGTCGTCACCGCGGTCCAGGTGAACAGCGTGACTGCCAGGGATGCGACGGAGATGATGTAGGTGTTGAGAGGACCGAGATGGTTGTCGGCGATCCAGCCAATGAACACTCTGGCCGGCGTGGACACGGCGTTGGTCACCAACAGCAGATTCACCGTGGTCGTAGGGGTGAAGACCTCGCCAGGCAGCGTCAGTGCGAAACTGTTGATCTGTGATCTGGGTAAGCTGAGGTCCAATGATAAGCTGAAACAAGGGCAGAGAGTAAACTTACGTAGAAGAAACCGAAATACAGAGCCCAGTAGAAGAACCAAGTCCCCACCGCAAATAGTATGTAAGGAATCTCCTTGAAGGCGCTAACATCGATGATAGCGGCAGCAGCACCCTTGCGGGGTGCAAGGCGAGGCTTCAGGAGTAGGCAACCGATGACACAGATGACGACTGCGACGAACCCAGAGCATCTGACGGCCCAGGCGAACCCTATCTTTGGAATGAGGAACTGGACCGTAGCGGGGAACACGATACTCCCAGTGCCCGTGCCGGCGGAAGCAATCGTGAGAGCCAGGGATCGCTTGCGGTTGAAGTAGGAGCTCACGACGGCGGTCGAGGGCATGTACATGAGCCCGAGCCCGAGGCCCTGCAGGACACCCTGGGCGAGGAAGATCTGGTAGTACTCGGTCGCGATACTCGTCATGAAGGTGCCGATCAGCACACAGAGGGCCCCTGCCCAGACACAGTGGCGCGCGTAGCCCGCATCGCAGAGACTGCCGCCGATAAGGCAGACCAGAGAGTTCAGGAAGATCTGAAACGAGCCGATCCAGGCGATCTGGGCTGCGGGTAGGTTGAGGGCTTCTGTGTAGTAGAGCTGGTAGATGCCGAAGGTGGCGGAGTACCCGCAGGAGATGGCGTTGATGAAGTGGCCGGCGATGACCTGACGCCACGCCACCCAGCCTCCATCGGGCGCCTCGTCCTCTGGCTTCTCGGATGCCGGGACGCCAGACTCTACGCTAGAGAGCGAGACCTGGCTCTCGGAGAGCGGAACCACAGAGACTGTGACTTCAGGGAACTTCTTCTCGAGATCTTTGGACAAAGACATGACCGGCAGAACTGCTCTTGGTCTGATGGGAGCCGACGAGAAGGTATGAAAGAGTTGCAGGATAGTCCTGAGACTTCTGAATGTATTGAAGAAAGCTGCCTGGGAAAACTTGTCTGATGGTCGTCTTCAAGGACGCTGCCGTGCTGGCCCTATATACTCAACCAGCCGTTGGGCCCGCCAGAAGGCCTGGTGCCCGTCGGGCTCCAAGTCATCTGTTACCTACGGAAAACTCATCACGATAGCATTTTACAGCCATCATGGCCCAATTCCATTGTGCGCCCAGGGATGCCATGTTCCGTTAACGGATGTGGAGGACTCATGATCCACGATCCATCAAGGTGGAGTAGCAATTTATTGATATCAAAAGTCGCCCCAGGCCTGGACCGGTCTGCCTGACCGTCCTGACGGGACCACGTTTCTGACTTTCTGGGCTTCTAGCGGACCGGGGAACCTAGGTATATGGGCCCGGGGCACTTCGACTCGTGGATGGTGGTATAGGCTTGCCAAAAAGCAGCGCTGTGACGCGTTGACAGCGGGTGCTCTAGGAATTTTTTTTTCTCACCGCCTGCGCCGAAACATGTATCGTGAAGCCCGGCCTCACAATGTCACGATGTCACGATCACTTGAGAAGAAATTTGTCAATTTTGACGCTCCGCATGCGAAAGTGCACCGACTGGTTCGGGGAGATGAGACGGATGTGCAAACAATAAGCAATCCTGGTTCCCTCCCAGGGGGATTGCTGCGATGCCCAACGAGATCGAACCATCCGGGTGTCCCTGCGTCGGCTTGGGTTGAGCCACTACCGGCATCATTCTTATTACATCGTGTTTGCTTCGTATGCTAAAGCAGCATTTCGCAGGGAGGACTACAACCTCGGAGCAGTGCGGACGGCCGGTGGTTCCCCAGAATAATGAACCAACGTGGGCAGTCAGGACGAAGGCGAATGGGTCTCGACGAATGGTGCAATGGGTTGCAACTCCCCAAACCGGCAAGCGCCAGGGTTCGTGATACTCGGCAGGGCTCGTACGCAGCTTGGGATTTTCCCTAGGTGGGGCGCTGATCGAGTCAGCTGGGAAAGGGGGCTGCTCCAAGCTCGAGTAGTAGCATGCCGCCTTTGTATGGTGGCCGGTGGCTCGGAACTAGGGGTGGAGGGGGCGTGATTTGGTCCTGTTCTTTAAAAATAAATATTTATCATGAGATGGGGTTACGAAAATTCCTTAACCCCGAGCTATCGGCGGGCGGTTGGCAGTGCTGAGCGGGGCTGGCAGTAGCTGGCGTCTGCCAATACCCCTGATTCGCAGCCCCGCCCCTGTCTCTCGATCTTTGCAGGGTTGCGACGAGGCTACTTCCAACTCAACTTCAACGTCACCGAATCCCACGCCGTCCATATTTCCGGCTATGGACGAAATTCGTCTACATATCTCGGGTCGCAAAGCTCTTGCGACCAAGTCGATGGTAATTTTAACCACATTGCGATGTGTGCGACGGCGAGGGCGGCGGGGGAGGGAGGTCGAGACATGTCTGCTATACCAGCACCGGGGCTACCGGGATCAACGTACCGGGATCAACTCTAGTGACGGTCCTTGCCGACACAAGATACCCCACAAATTCTGGATGCCGCTTTTAGAACCATGATAGATGCAGCGCTGCTTCAACTCCTCCTTCCAAGGCACACATGCACACATGCTACACTCTACTCTACCTCCGCACATATCAACATGTTTCGAGATGGAGCAACCGCCATGCAACCGCCATACCACCGCATACCACCGCCTCCAAACATCTCGATTTGCTGCAGGTCCTGCCCGTATCATGTAGTCGTCCTTGCGCCATTGGCTCGCCGCCCTCCCTACCCGTGGATTTCTTTTACCTAACTGCCAATTGCGACTCCTCCCTCCTCCGGGTGAAAACGGTGGGCAGACGCATGCATGCTGCTCTGGCCGAGCGGGTCATGGAAAGACATTTGGGATGCGCCTTCCCAGGACCACGCCGAAACGCCGTCATCCGAACCTGGATGCGTGTTCAATGTGGAATGTGTGATATGTTTCGTTGAGAGCCATCTCATTGACAAGGCCATATTACTGGCTACACCTCGTCCTCTTCTGGATCTGAGGTCGGTTATGTCACATTGTGGGACCCATATATTTGCGGGTTGACGATGGCTTCAATAGTCGAGACCGCGGTGGCCCAGCGCAGGTGGCAAGTGAGGGGCTCTAATCCAGGGAAACCCTCACCCGAGCCCCTAGCCGCCATCCATGGCTTCGTGTGCTTCTAGAAGTACATGCGTACCGGATCAAAGTCTGCTTCTGCTCTAATCTCCGACCCCGATTACACCGATTTTCGCAAATAGACTACAAACTTGGCACAAAATAACCTGATGGGTCAGGGTCAGGCCCATCAGTCAATCACAATCATTTTAGGGCACGGAACACAACATTTCGAGCCTACTCATTGATCGCTATTTTGACACTAGAAGAACAAGCCGCCGTACGTACTTGACAAGGTTGATTGATTGATAACCGCCGTGCTCCCGCTTGGCCTTCCGACCCAGTCCAGCCGTCCAGCCATCCATACATCCACCCTTCCGCATTGAGCAGCAAAACCAGAAACAAAGAGACAGACAGGGAAGAAACCAAATCAAGAGCCTTGGCACAAAAATCCATCAAAGAGCTATCCCATCCCCAAGCATATTAGAGAGCTTGTATCCCCAATACGCCAAACCCATCGACCTTCCACAAGTCTGACCCCAGGCAGACTTGTGACTGCCAACACGCTGCTTTTTGTTTTCATCATACGCTCGCTCAGTCAATCGCTTGCTCTTCTATGATCCTGCACCCTCACCTGCTCCGCACACATATTTCCAACATTGAAACTTTTTGTACTGTGTTGTCGTTGGTAGATTGACAAGTAGTGATAGTGCGTAACGTGAAAATCAGAAAGAACGACACAAACGCCTGAACCATGCCCACATAAGTGGCTATAAAGGAGTGGAAGCAGCTCAATCACCGCGATATTAGATTCATCATATCACCACCTTCTGCCCCGTCTATACAGACAGGCAAGTATGCCACCCACAAACATATATGATGTCCCGTATAGCAAGACATCAGATCCTGCTGAACGAGTCGTCCTGGAAGAGGTTATGGGCAAGACGCGAAAGGGGTCCCGTGAGGACGTAGGGAGGGTTGTGCCTTCTTTAGATGTTTCTTTTTCTCCTCGGATTATTGCGAATGGGTCTCTGACTTGAAGCCACCGAACTGGTACGAGCTCATCGATTCTACCGCTTGCGCTTCTTGTTTTTGTCAGCTTGCGATACAGGGGCGGGCATGCCGATGGGGGCTGCCGGCAGAAGAGGAGGCTGACCGGAAGCCTCGGTGTTTTTCAATGGTACACCCATGTGGCGACCATAACGGCCTTTGCGACCGTTGCCCTCGTCTTCGCTGACGCATTGGTCTGCGCTGAGTCCAGCGTCGCGGCAACGGCCGCATGGCCGCTGGCGATCGCAGCCCTTCTTGCTCTTGCGACATCTTTGACATCGAGGCTTGGTCGACAAGTCTGGTTGGTCGTCATCGCCTGGCTGTCCTGGGACAAGGGGCGCCGTAATTGAGGGCTTGCGCGACTGCGCAGGTAACGAGGTAGGCGACATAGGACCGCTGGGTGGGAGGTTGGTTGGCTTCTTGACCTTGGTGCCATTTGCGGACTTGGACACTTTGCTTGTCTTGGGCTTGTTAGCCTTCAAAGCAGGCAGGCGAGGCTTTCCAGCAGTTTGGGACTTCTTGCTGGGACCCGACTTGGTTCCGGTGCTAACATCTTCAGCACCGTCCTCGTAGTCGGCGTCATCGCCACTAGCTGCGGCGCTGTCCCGATGTGGTAAGAAGTGGCTTTCGGTGGTCTGATACATCTTGCGACTCGCTCCTGACAAGTCCAGCTTTTGTCGGCGCGCTGCGTGGAGTTCACCATCGCTGGCACTCTCGCTATCACTCGTTGCGCCTGTGGAAGAGGCAGCATCGGCTTTGCCGCTGAATGTGTCGTCTAGCGTCGAGGCCGATGTCCGGCCATGAGAGATGTTGGACATTTCACCGAGGCGCATGAGCTGGATAGCAACGTCTTTGTCTTCTTCCGACATGCAACTTCCGACAGTGGGGTCTGGGGTGGGCAGGATGCCCGGGGCTGCAGGATAGCCGATACTTCCACGGTGACGTCTGGGTTCCGTGACCGGGGTCGCAAAAGTGCCAATTTGGTTATATCCAGTAGCATAGCTCTGAGGTGACTGCATTGGTCGGGGGTTGGTAAAGGGGTTCTGGCCCGGGTGAGCGAAAGGCAGCGCAGGCCGCTGATGCTCGACTCGCCTGGCCGGTGAAACGGACGGATTTGAGGTAGCAGCGGGCATCTGTGGCGGTGCAAACAACGGAAGCTCCTGATATACCGAGATTCATTAGAGAACATCCAGGCTGTGAAGGGTTTTGTTCAGGCAAGGACAAGAACTTACAGAGCTCTCGAATTTGGCACGTTTGCGACGGCCACCTTCCACTATATTCTCCACGCTTATATCAGTGTTGCCAATCTGCTCCTTCATCTTGCTGGTGACGGAGCCGGCGCCGTTGTCACCACTGCTGTAACCGTTCATACTATCGCTGTGATTGTCATAGTTGGGGCCGCGGTTCTTAGACGAGCGGGAGCGACCCTTCTTTCCCGCGGCAGGGTTGGTGCCAACAGAAGTGCTACGTCGCCCACGACCGCCATTAGGAGATGGACTGCGCATACGCGATGTTCTCGAAGCGGGCCTAGAGATGTGCTGGCCAAGCGCTTGTTGAGCAGATTGGGGCGCGTAGTCGCCTTGACTATATGCTGGAGTCCCCATCGGAGCTGGCGGGTAGGTGCTAGCAGGATAAGGGCCAGTTGCTGGCGGGGAGCCTTCTATGACTCTGACATACACAACCATATGGTTCCTGAAGTTCTCGTACCGGGCAATGAGCGTGTTGCCTCGATCGTCCTCAAAACTAACACCTCGGCTCCCATTTGGGCCCGAGTATAACCCATAGAAATTCTTGACAGTTGTCACAATGGACTCGGTACTATCGTGGGGGAAGATTTGAACCCGCAGAGGGAGGCGCGCTCGGTATTGGGGAGACTCGGGAAAGAGTAGTTCGAATGCGACATGTTTGGGCTCGACTGGCCGCACCGGGGATTCGCTGCCATTATTGAGCCTGGCCGCCGAATAGCCCGAATAGCTTTCGACAGGCGACAAAGAAGTCATCCTGACGCCCGTATAGGAATATAATGTGATAGTGGTGCTGTTTATAATACAGGGGAAATTTGATAGTCGAATTGATGGAAAGCGCCTGCGCGGGATGACTGAGAGCGCCCGGCAGTTGTGTGGGAAGGGGGGTTACTTGGAGAAACCCGCAGAATTGAGAAGTCCTTTATTCGACGACGGACTCGGATTCTGTCTTTTTTTATGTATTCGAATGTCTGCTCAGGGCTTTCGTTCTTGTTGGAAGTCCTGTTGTTCCGAAAGACGTTGTAGGGGTGGAAATTGCTCGGGCGGTCAGGGCCGGGTCGCGAGGATCGCACAGCCGCGGTGACGATTTGGAGGTCAACAATGTATCTTGGAGCCGAACAAACTGCATTGATTGTTAGCAAATGGGCCAGCGAGTATGTACAGACTAAAGAAGGGCTCAATATGCGGGAAGATGGGAGGTGAATGTGCACCGCAAGTCGGAGGACTCGGAAGAGCGATATTTCTCGAAACGAGCAAATCGCGTACCACAGTTGGAGGGGGCGATATAGAAAAGGGGAAAGACGAGGATGCGAAGAAGTATGTTATGTTCGATCGCATGTCGATTAGTAGCAGGTTCAACTTACCAGAAGACAGATCAACTGTTGGGAGGCGGCGTATTGATGCGTTGAATATTGTGCACTCGAGTTTGAGCCAAGTTCACGGACTGGGGAAACAAGCAGCAGGAGGGACTGCGCTTTGCGAGGGGATGGAGAGGGTTGGGAAGAGAAGGGAGAGGATCATGAGTGTCAATGGGCTTGCAAGCAAGTTATGATGCTTTCCCAGAAGAAATGACAGCGAAATGGCCCTGTTTGGATGGGTTCTGCCGCAGATGGAAAGTGAGGAGTTAGAGAAGCGGGAGCGCAGGTCAGGTTTGAAGAGGTGAAATGCGTATCAATGGGTATGGGCCGGCCGCAGGACAGACTAGTGACACAGGTACCAATACCCTGTCTGCATACCATCATGGGCCCTTTTCCCTCTTGCCCTTTTTGCCGCCAGAAGCCTTTTGCAGACGAGGACGGATGTTTGGATACCCAATGTGCCTTTGACCAGAATATTGGGAACTCGTCGTCTTCTTTGCATCTGTCTTGACCACGTCGATTGGCAGCTTCCCTGCGGCGAAATCCTAACTTTTCGCGCTGGCTCTGCCATTCCGTACCTAGTGCACAATACAACATTTGAAGATTCCTTACATCTCCGCTCTTACACGCACACATACATACAACCCACCACCAACTCGGGGCGGTTAGGCAAAGTCTCAGCTCTCTCTCTCTCTCTGCTCGATCGGAGAGCGACAGCCAACCCTTTTCGCCGATCTTTTGCGCCCATGAACAAATTGACTACTCTGTATGTTTTCTATCTTCACGCATGGTCCCCTATTATAGTATAGCCTTGTATAGAAGTCTCTCTTTTTTTGTTTGTGCTATCCCCTGTGGATTGGCTAGGTTGCTCCAGCTCGAGTACCAGTACCAGTACCAGTATGTACGGCGCAAAGTGTGCGCTCGAGGGGATGCGCAACAATGCGCGGCGGCATCACCCGGAATCAAATTGCCGCTTCGCCTTTGCGAGCAGCGACTCCGGCAGGTGCCCTTTCATAATAAACCACGTATTTATCGAGATCGATTCCCTAAGTTCCATATTGCGTGGGCGAAAGATTTGCGCTCCTCTTTCGTATCGACTCCATATCTCCTAAGCCAACTTCTGTCATCAACGCACTCTATTACATTGGATGGCATGGGCCGCTGTCTGGCGCAAACGGTCACTAGACACTTAATCGCGGAGCGGGCAGACTATACGGATCGCTGCGATCACTGGCGACAGGCAGACAAGATCATGGACTTGCGAACAAAAACAGAAAAAGGAACGGCAAGCCAGCCAGCATGTCGTGCCTACACAATGTGACCATCTGGCTCTCGCACTACTTGCGCCCGCCCAGTATCTAGAAGTATCCAACTATCTCATGCGACGACATGGAATGGAAGTGGTGTGGGGACGGTTGCGCTTGTGCTCCACATTCTGCCATCATCTCTCTATCTACCTAATCCAGTCCACGACTCCAAAGACGGCCAGGACGGCCAGGACAGCAAGCAAGGACAGCAAGGGCTCCAGGACATCCTAACCCAGCAAACTTCCCCCAAAGGTTTGGACTGGAGCGTCGCTAACAATAAGAAGACGGTTTGACATCTGTGCTTGCTGCTACCACCACTTCAAACTTCGAGCTTTGTTTGCTTTGGGCGCATCCCACCATCGGAGCTACATGTCGTGTGGTTGCATAAGAGCAGGGCAGCTGCCAGTAGAAGACATCTCACCCGCGCACCGCCGGATCCTTTGCGCGCACCACCAGCGACGTTGTTGCCGGGGACTTTATGAGTAAGGTCGTAGTCTGTCAGGTGTTATTTGGGATGGCACAACCTGACTGCTGACTGGTCCAATTATGAGTGCATTCTGCATGCGCCAACCGGAGACAGGGGTTTCTTCCTTTCTCTTGCTGTCTTGTCGCCTTGGGAAAGGGTGGCAGGGTGGGTTAGATATCCTGCCGTCTGAGGAATCATCATTGGCAGTCAACTTCCATGTTTCGTGTTTCACCGTGCCGGGCTAGAAAATCCTAAATAGAAATAGCAGCAAGCAAGCACCACACACACACAACACATTCAGCCATACACTATACACCATACACCATACCTTAGGTACACACAGGACGCCAAAGAATCCTCGCTTACTGGCCTGCCTACCTGCTCCCTATTCGCCGTACTAACTAACCTCAAGTGCTCTACCTATTCTACTTCAATACCTAGCTACCTAGCTACCTACCGACTTCTTCAGGCACCAAGACCAAGGCCAGCACGTACCTGAGCCAGAAGATGGCCTTTTGGACAATGATGCCGGGTCTCAGCGACAAAACTTTGCCTTGGCCCAATGGCTAGTGACAATTGGTTTGAATTGGGACCGACATGCGCTGGCGGCCCCATCTCAGGCCAAGCTCAATAACACCCCTCTATTGGCGATCGCACAATTGTTTCCCTCCAATGCGCCGCTAAAATCGCATCGAATCTGTCATTGCTGTTGAGAGCAATCGCTTTGCGCCTATCTCTTTACATGTCGCCCATGGAGGCTGAAGTGTTCGCTTGCTTAGTCGCCCGTATTCGCAAGCGCATAATCCATGATATTTGCCTGGAAATGGCTCGCTGGTGTCTATAATGAACACTTGGGCGCAATAGAGAAAACAGGCACTGGACTGACTGCAGGCTGATGCGCCACGAGGGCTCTCCCAGACTCACTTACCTAATGACGGAGGCGAGGCATGTGGTGTGTGTACACTGGATGCTAACCTAGTATGCAGCTGTGTACGTATGGAGCTTCCCACCTCATAGTTTTTCCCTAAATTCCCTAAAACACACAGTACGTGGGCTCGACATGCAAACTTCTCTGCCGGCGATCGCCAGGTCGTGCCTTTCTGATTTTCTGGTGGACTAGTAGTATCTAGACCGCTCGCAATGGAGCCCAGGGCCCAATAGGAAGCCTGCCGACTGCGGTGCTGTGTTTTCTAACCTCCCCATATTCGTGAACAACCAGGTATATGATTCTACACCGCAATTGAGGGTCCATACTACCCTGGATTGACAGTTGTCAGTTGATGACCGCGTATCTATCGCCTGCGCTTCTGTGTCGGCCTGAACTCATGCGATTTGTGCGAGAGCGCATCCGGGCCTGGGCCATACTAGAAGCAAATAATGCACGCATACCTCGCTGGCTGGTGGGATGGTTAGTGCCCGTGGTCGTCCGTGAATCCTAACCATCCACGCCCTAACCTATCGAAACGTGGGGTGGCCAAACGACCAATTTGGCATGGAACCATTGCCATGGACTCCTCTCTCCTCAGGCCCACGAACTTTGTCTGTCGCTCAGAAGGAGACTGGCTATAGGTGATTCACGGCCGCCGCAACCATTGCCTCTTTTCGCGTGGGTTATATGGTTGGCTGTATGGCCACTCAACGATCCCACTAATGAGCGTCGAGTACGTTGAGAACGCAAGCATGCACTAGCTCACTGTTCTGAAACCTCCCCGCATAGTATTTCGCTTGCCTTCCAAGGTATCAAGTAACAACTTGTGCCGGATATATGTCGTGCTGGCCAATGGATATGCGCGATTACGACTACCTTACGGCCACCGAGATCTCCAGGGTATCGAAAGTTCGATCATCGTGCCGTCAAGGTCCCCCTCCATGTCTGCCTTGACGATACCGAAGACAAGATGGTGTCATACGAGGCATCTCATGATATCAACCCGTTTAAAATTAAATGACTGATAGGATAAGCATAGATCTAGGCTTTTCTATACCCTCAATATTAGGGATTGCAGCTTGGCTTGATTCACGATAAACAGGCAGCTTAGTAACCGGTTAGTAGCTGGGTAATCGGCATGAATAATTAGCTATCTCCTTGGGAAAAATGATAACCAAGGACGAAATATACAGGTAAGTTATGGTAGGCGACGAGATATAGGTACATGTTTGTGATGGAACCAGAAGCCAAAGAATACAGGTACAGCCATAGTCATGGGCCAGAACGCCGGTAGAAACTTGCTGTTCGCAGGAACAGCCCAAACAGGGCGCTGTGTGTCGCATTGCGACCGCGAGATTGCCCCGGAGTGAGCATCGCATATCTGGAGACACAGCACAACAACAACAAAACAACGACAACAGAAAGGCGACCACTTCCCAAGGCCGACACAACGGTGACCCCGCAGCGCGCGTTGTGTCCAATGGCCGCGACAACTGGTTGATGGGTTAAGTAAACAGCATTCACCTTTGCCGAATCGCAAGACGCGCATGCATCGCATTGCAATGCTCTAAAACATGGATGGTTAATGCGGCCTTTTCCACCATCACCCCTCACTAAAGTGCTTCACGTGACCTCGCGACTGGTCGCTCTGTTGACTCTCGTCGGAGCGCGTTCCAACCCCGCAACATCAACAAGGGTCGTTATGGAGGCTGTATGCCATCGCGTGCAAAAAAACAAGTCATCAATGTGTGTAACAGACTCATATTGTCCATATTCCATTGTTTTGCACCTATTTTATCATTGTTGTGGTGCTTGTATCGTCCTATCTTGATTGACATCGCCCCTGGGGAAGACGCGACGATGATGTCAGTTATTTTTCCCTCCATACATTGGCTGGATCTGGTGAAAATGGAAAAACCGTTTCCCCGCTCCTCCTGCGATCGAGGTCCATGCTAGGTTAAGCTAAACCACCTTTTCTCAAATCCCCGGCTGGACCGATGGGAGCCACCAGCGTTCCCACATCTTACATTTGCATGTTCGTTATGACTTATGCCGTGGTGCCGTCAAGTAGCCCCCCTCTCCCTCCCCCCCTGCCAGGCGGGTTTTTCTCGAAGATTAGAGATCTTTGTTTTCATTACCGACAAAGACGATTTGTGTATGCGAACCGACCCCCTATTGCCTACCTAGGTATATAGATACTTCGCACGTTGCGGTGTGAATACCGGTGCATTGAATTTGTCGCACAACGTGCTTGTTCCTCCTATGGGTATATACAGTATTCACGCAAATACTTATACGGGCAGATAGAAGGAATACTGTATGAGGCACCTAACCTGCCTACTTCTTGCCAGGTATCGTAAGGTCAGCAAGCGCAGGTGAGAGAGCCCAGTGTGGTGTGAGTGTGCGTCTGCGATTCAATTGTTTGACCTTGATACCGAATGTGGCCATTGCCCGGTGAACTTGTCTCAAAAGCAAGTGATGTTTTTGATAAGCTGCTGTGGTTGGTTGGCTCTCCATGACCATTTTCATTTTCTTCTCTGCGCGCGCAAGTAATCCATTGCCAAAAGCCGACTAGAATAGAACATTGGAACAGGCCGCTCGCTTGGCTGAGAGTTCCGGAGAGTTCAGCTTGTCGTAAATGATCCTTTGGATTGATTGGCCGTCGAGTGGCTCAGCTAATGTTCCCAAACCAGGCCAGTCCCAGGCCAGTCCCAGGCGAAGAAAGTCCCAAGGTCGCGGCCGAGTCCCCACATTTATCTCAGGGAGCAACACCCACTGCGGCCCCCAGTGACCAAGTCCGTTCATCTTATGTGCACTTGGACGTACTAAGCTGCTAAGGCACCCCTTCCATGCAGGTTTGGTCCAATGTTTATTCCATTCCAGGTTGTTTATTGACTGGTCCCCCGTCGAGGTCATCACAACAGCCAGAGAGCCGCCATTCCTGAAATTCTTTTTATGTTGTCCCTACCATACTTTGATCCCCTCGATGGAGAAGTGAGAGGCCCTCAAACCCTCATTTTGTTTTCTTCCTTGCGATTGCGACCCCATCATTGCACATGCCTTACCTAGATCTCGCATCCTCTGCTCCGCGACCTTGCACAACTGGGACCGTATCTGCATCGACATACAGTACAGGGGAGCACGCGCAACCTTGTTACCCATAAACACGATCTAACTACAAGTTTGATTGCGCTTAACAACACGAGCCACCTTGCGATATTGGATGCATTGATGAGCAATTCTCCATCAATTTTTGTCGCGCCCTTTTCTACAGTTTGCCCATCCATTGTAGACATCCGCAGTTGTCTATTTTTGACGGTACTGCTCGCCTTATCTGGCCCGCTGCTGAACAGGATAGCTCTTATACAAGAGCCAATAGCTTCATTCAGTAGAGCTATCCGACATCTCAACACCAACAACCATCTCCTTCACCATGGATGCCAGAGTAAGTCCACCAGCTCCTCACATACCACCACCTACCCCAGCCCACCGATGTATCCATCTGGTTTTCCGTTGGTCATCTTGCATTCACTCTCCTGCCATGGTTCCCTGGGGCGCCTCAAGTAGGCGATGAGCACAAACATCTAGCCAAGTTGCCCTGGTCAGGCACTGCTTCACTGGAACGATAATCTCCCTTGACGCGATCAAGTCAAGATTGGTGGTTCCAATCATGTTAGTAGAGGTGTGGCTCTATGAATCTGGCGATGAACGCGCTGCCATTTTGTGCCAGACCTGGTCCCAAACTTCAAGACCATCTCCCATCTTTACCCACCCAAACCTCATCCATGCACATTGCTTCGCAGCTTCTTGACATGGTGCGGTTAGACTGACAATTTTTCACTTGAGCAGCCCTTCAGACCTACGCGAACCTTCGCGGTCGCAGGCAACGAGAATCTGGACCCGAACCTTGCCAAGCAGCAGCAACAGCAACAGCAACAGCAACAACAGTCGCTCCATCAAAGATACAAGTCAACCGGCAACCTGCTCCAGCCTGTCACCGGTTCTCTCCAGGCTGCAGCCAAGCGCACTGCTTTTGCAGACCGAAGTAACACCGTCAGGGCTATTCTCCCTGATGAACCCAAGCTGGCGGCTAAACCGCGAGCTTCGGTCCTACCAATGCCTTCTACTGCATCAGTTGCCACGGCTTCGGCTGCTATTGCGCCAGCTCAGGAAAACCAAGTTCGGGCTCGTGTGACCAAGAACAGTACCCAGGATGCCACTTTTGCGCGCCCAGCGCAGCGACCATCCTCCAAGAGCGGCCTATCGAGCCTTCCCCCGGTGGGTAATGACCATTACATAATACCCTTGAAACAGGGCGCCACCACGCAGCTTCCTTCCCAGGCTCCTGCCCGAGCTGCTGCACCAAAGCGTGCATCCTCATCCATCTACCACGACGGCTTCCCTCGCCCATCTACATCGGGTGGAGAGGTCAAGTCTTCCAATCTGGAGGCTTTGAAGGGCCTCGTCATTCCTTCCCCGGCGCCTGATAGCGCACCTGCTGTTCAACAGGAGGTTGCACCACGCCAGCCCCGACACCACCAGAGCCAGCCAGCTTTGAAGACTGCCCAGCAAGCCAGCAATCGTACATGGGTTTCCTACCCCGAGGAAAACGATCGCACCGAAACGCCCTATCTGGACGCCGTCGAGGAGTTGCCCCAAGAGGATCACCAGGCTCACCAGTACCAGAAGGAGGGGGGGCCAGAGGAGGGTGCTTTGATACCTGTCCCCTCTCTCCCCGAGGCGGCTGGGTCAATCGGATCAAGCGTTGGAGGTGCCGAGGTTGATGCTAACTACCTTCTTTCTCGCCACAACACTGCTTCGGAGGTCATTGAGATCTCGGACGACGACGACGAGGAAGAGTTCTACGACGATCAGGGTTTCACCACAGCCAGCTCTTTCCGCAACAACGATCCTACCCGCACTTCTACTGGGTTCGAAATGACCGTCATGTTTCCCCCCAAGCTTGGGAAGAAGGGCCAAACCGAGCTGGAGAATGCAAAGGAGGTGGTAGAAAGCAAGCGAACCATCGAAGAGATTGAAGAGGATCAATGGGACATCAGCATGGTAGCAGAATATGGCGACGAGATATTCGAGTACATGCGGGAGATGGAGGTAAGTTTGACTTTAATATCCTCACTGGTACAACGACTTGGCAGAGACTGATGCTCGAATTGCCGCATAGATCAAGCTGTTACCGAACCCTCACTACATGGATTCGCAGACCGAAATTCAATGGTCCATGCGTGGTGTTCTAATGGACTGGGTCGTCCAAGTCCACGGCCGTTTTGGCCTTCTTCCCGAAACCTTGTTCCTCACGGCAAACTACATCGATCGTTTCCTCTCGCTCAAGGTCGTTTCTCTCGGGAAATTGCAGCTCGTTGGCGCCACTGCCATCTTCATTGCAGCCAAGTATGAGGAAATTAACTGTCCCTCAGTCCAGGAAATTGTGTACATGGTGGATAGCGGTTATACAGTCGACGAGATCCTTAAGGCGGAGCGGTTCATGCTTAGTATGCTACAATTCTGCCTTGGCTGGCCGGGTCCGATGAGCTTCCTTCGCCGCATCAGCAAGGCCGATGATTATGACCTCGAGACACGAACTTTGTCCAAGTACTTCCTGGAGGTCGCTCTGATGGACGAGCGATTTGTGGCCACACCTCCCAGCTATACGGCAGCTGGTGCTCACTGCCTTTCCCGCCTTATCCTGGAGAAGGGCGAATGGGTAAGCTTTCTTTCGTGACATGTATCATCCATGGTGCAATGCTGATTCTTTTTGACAGACACCTGATCACGTGTACTATTCTGGCTACACATTCACTCAATTGAAGCCCCTTGTTGCGATGATGTTGGACTGCTGTCGCATTGCCACGCGCCACCACGCTGCTGTGTTCGAGAAGTACTCCGATAAGCGTTACAAGCGCGCAGCTACATATGTTCAGAACGAAATCCGCGGCGGCTTCGTTCTGCCTTTCCTGGCAACAACCCCTCTGTCATGGCCTTCGCAAACCCCCGACGAAGAGCCAACTGGCACATCATATTTCCCTCCCGGAAACGACTATAATCCTTACCGGATGCCCATACCCACGCAATGCTGAAGCGGCCTCCCGGGTCCTCCAGTCTCCACAGCCACGAAACTCGAGTCTCTGGCTTGATAACGCCTGACCTTCCACCCATTAATTTTCGCTGTACATATGAATAGACACCGGCCACTCGCACCCAGGCGATGTCTCTAGAACATCCCTGAACGGTCTGGTTTCATTTCTTTCGGGGACCCAGACGATGAATAGCAGCCCCTCTGCATAGGACAAGTGTGCAGACACCATGACTACGACCATGGCCTCGAGCATATTGGCCTACGGTGCAATCCCCCCTTACATTTAATAACGGGCCCCCTTCGGGCCCTCTTACGAAGCTTCATGACGGTTACGACCCATACGAGATTCCCCATCGCGCTGGATTTGGTTTGCAATGAGCGAAGGCATGGTACATCTCGGCGTTCCTGGCAGGTCTCTTTTCCCGAGATCATAGACATCATCATGCACCCTTTGTGCATTGGCAGACATGGGGTCTGGGCGTAGGAATCTCTGGTAAAGAGGAGACAGACGAGCAATGGCTTCTTTAATATTGGCAGACTCTATTTGCCTCGTGGACTCCTCCACTGCATTTGTTTTGCATTCCTTGTGCATACACCACACTCCCTGGATGGATCATCTAGCTCCTTAAGAAAGTGACAGCTTTGCCAGGGCCTTCTGTACAGCCTTGTGTTAGAATATAATATTTGCCTTTTCTTGCCTCGGGCAAGAGGCTGCATATAATTTTCTATTCCTCCTTCATATCACACATGGACCTGTTATCCCTGTGCCATAGAAATAGGATGGAACTATTTCATTGACCAACCTCGTGTCTCCCCATTCGCTCTCCGCGTGTGCATAACATGGTGTGCCCTGTACTTGAGCCATCATGGCTTACGCTCGTTTCTTCGCTGGAGTGTTGAACCCAACCCCCCTATCTGATTCTAAAACGAAGCTGAGCAACTGTGACTATGATCCGCTGCTGGCTTGGGCCTCCATCCCTTCGAGGCCGAGAAGTTTAATTAATGCATGCAGTGGATATTGAATACCGTTGGCCCGGCTGGCAGTCACGATGGGCCGTGAAAGGTACACCCTACCCGAACGGAATAGAGTGAGGCTATGGCCCTACAACTCAAGACTGAATTTGACCATCTGCTTATCTGTGATTCGTGAATATCCGCCCCCTAAACCAATTGTTATTTCGGGCACATATGAATTCGAGTTGAGGTGGGATTCCATACACCGATCTGCACAACTTTTCCAAGTCCACTTAGTGATACCAGCGCCGGTATTTGCAGCTCAGTTTAACCCTAGTTTCCAGATGACAAAGTATGGGATACCGGCACGCCTTTCTCTAATGGCTGCTTTCAGGCCTCGATCAGTCAATGCAACCTGGGACCTTTTAGTAGTAAAAGTAGATAATGCCTCGTTTCGTTTATGATGTGTCTGGTGCCTAGTGCCACCTTCCACTTTTGCTCACTATAGTTATACTATGTATGTACTGTCTAAAGCTCTCCCCTTTGACAAATCTCACTCAGGGGTAATCTACCAATGGCCACTAATTGTGATAACCATTAGGCGCAGTGTTTTACCCCGAACACAGTTCAAATCATGGGCAGGCCATACACATCCTGACCCGTGGATAACTGACGGTGCTTACTATAGCAACCATGAGTATATACCTGCAGTATACTTTGGATCCCGACGTGGTACTCTGCCTAGGCCAACATCGCATGCATGGAATCAAACTCTCACCCGCTGTCGCCATCAAGCTGGCCCAGCAGCATTGCACTGATGATGGGGCGCGGGCCGAAGGACGCTAGTCCGAACTGGGCTTATCGCGTTATCGGGTGTACGCTAACAGCGCTAGTGTCGCTACCCCCCAAATCTTGACTCTCGACCCAATCTGCTGGCCTGCTAACCTAGCCTGCTTCTCTGCTAGACTGCCACCCTGCCAAGCCTGCTCGCCTGTTGCCACCCACGTCCACACCCACACCCACAACTCACAAGCCTCTAAGCGCCTTACCGCCGCTCCAGTCAGCTGGAGAGAAACAATCATCAACCCAGGTCTTTGGGGTCAGGTACTCATTCGCTAAAATCTTGTGCATGCATGCCAGACTTGCATCTCTCGTCATCAACCACCAAGAGGTTGTCGGTGGAGCTTGACACAATTTTTCTCTCGTCTCGACTCTGTCACTGAAGAACACTCTCAGACTCTGCCACTCCCGGCATCCGTGTTTTTTCCCCCTTCCCCCTCACCCCATTGCACACCTTCTCTACTTTTTCTTTGGCCAATCCTTGCCCAGCATTGTTTCGCAGAGATCGAGATATCGTTTTTCGAGAAAGATTTGCAGCTTTCCCCGTTCCGGTCATTCCCGTTAGTTCCGTTCCTCCTAATCCCGCATCTACTAGTCTGAGCCGGGGTAATCAAATATACCTGGCTCGTGCCCAGTCACTCACTACTCTCTGGAGGAAGGGAAGAGAAGAGAGCGATAACAAAAACACGGGCGCAACCACTCCCTAATCGATAAGCCACTTCTGAGTCCCGTCCATTTGGCCTGATTCGTGGTTCCCTCCGGTCTCTACCGACCCAACAAGCACCGAACGTGTCTGTCCCTCTGCCCCTGCTTCGACTACGAGCTCGTTGTGAACTCTCTTCTATCGGTAACCATGTCTGCTACCACCACGGTCAAGGAGGCTGTCAAAGACACCCTCCTGGGTACTGAGGACCCTGTCAAGCTCTCGTCCAAGACTCGTGCCTACTTCGTTAAGCACGCAGTCAAGGATGCCGAGTCTGGTGAGCTTTACATGGGCGAGGACGAGTTTGTGAATGCCATCGCACCGCAAGATGAGGATTATGTAAGTGTTCATGGGGAGCATTGGCTCCGCTAGCCAGTCCAGAAACCTTCTAACACCTTTGTTCTCACTAGGGCAAGATCAAACGCGAGCAGTACGGCCTCCTTTTCCGCGTCGCCGACCGCAAGAGCACTGGCAAGCTCACCGTTTCCGATTGGGCTGCCTACAACAACCTGCTGGCAAAGGCCGATGCCGAGTACGAGATCGCCTTCCGTCTTTTTGACGTTGGTCGCACTGGCAACGTTACATACGAGGATTTCCGGCGACTTTGCGAGCTGAACAAGGGCCCGGACAGCATTCCCTTCGATTGGGAGTGCCAATGGGCCAAGCTGTACATCGGCGACAAGACGCGACGTCATACCCTCACCTACCACGAGTTCTCCCAGATGCTGCGTGGTCTGCAGGGTGAGCGGATCAGACAAGCATTCCTTCTCTTTGACAAGGATGGCGACGGCTACATCGAGCCTGAAGATTTCGAGCGTATCATTCGTGAGACCTCTAAGCACAAGCTTTCTGACCATCTCTTGGAGAACCTGTCGACTCTGTGCAACATTTCTCTTGGCAGCAAGATTTCGTATGCCAACGTACGGGCCTTCCAGAACATGATCAAGGAGATGGACCTGGTAGAGCTCATCATCCGCAAAGCATGCGACAAGAGCTCAGACGGCAAGATTACCAAGACGGAGTTCCTGAACGAGGCAGCAAAAATCACACGTTTCTCCCTCTTTACCCCCATGGAGGCCGACATTCTGTTCCACTTCGCCAGCCTCGATGAGCCTTCCGGTAGACTCGGCCTTTTCGACTTCGCCAAGGTTCTTGATCCATCCTGGAGACACCGCGGCTACTTGGAAGAGGCGCATGGCGAGACACTCACAAAGGCCAAGACCAAGACGCAAAATGCTCTGCATAATGTGCTCGCATCAGCGTACAACTTTATGCTCGGCAGTGCCGCTGGTGCCTTTGGTGCCTTCATGGTCTATCCCATTGATCTGGTCAAGACACGGATGCAGAACCAGCGAGGTGCTGACCCGGGCCAGCGCTTGTACAAGAACTCAATCGACTGCTTTAGAAAGGTCATCACGAACGAGGGCTTCCGAGGCTTGTACTCTGGCGTACTCCCGCAACTGGTTGGTGTCGCTCCCGAAAAGGCCATCAAGCTTACTGTCAACGATCTGGTCCGTGGCTACTTCACTGACAAGAAGACCGGTAACATCAATGTCTGGGCTGAGATCTTGGCCGGTGGCAGTGCGGGAGCCTGTCAAGTTGTGTTCACCAATCCTCTCGAGATCGTCAAGATTCGCCTGCAAGTCCAGGGCGAGGTTGTCAAGGAGGCCAACGGAGCTGGCAAGCGCTCCGCCATGTGGATTGTTAAGAACCTTGGCCTGGCGGGCCTCTATAAAGGTGCCAGTGCATGTTTGCTTCGCGACGTCCCCTTTTCGGCCATCTACTTCCCCACCTACAGTCATCTGAAGCGGGACTTCTTCGGTGAGTCTCAGACTAAACGACTGGGTGTTCTCCAGCTGTTGACTGCCGGTGCCATCGCTGGCATGCCTGCTGCATACTTGACGACTCCCTGCGACGTGATCAAGACCCGTCTCCAAGTTGAGGCACGCAAGGGTGACACAAGCTACACCGGGCTTCGACATGCCGCGTCGACCATCATGAAAGAGGAAGGCTTCAAGGCCTTCTTCAAGGGCGGCCCTGCCCGTATTCTTCGATCTTCGCCTCAGTTTGGTTTCACGCTTGCCGCCTATGAAGTCCTCCAGAGCGTGATTCCCTTCCCTGGCAGCGCCAAACCCGAGCAGACTCACACTGGCGTCGCTGAGGTTGTTCACACCATCAAAGAGAAGGACATTGCATCCCCTCATGCTCGCAGCCGCAATGCGCTGAAGATCATTCTGGACCTGGATGAAGACTTTGGACGATTCAGACTGCCCGACGCCAAGGCTTGGAAGACGATGCCCACCATGTTCGGTGGAAATGCCAAGGCTTAATCTGTTCAAATCCAGGTCGTCGTCAGCGTTCACGATTGGGTACGCCCTGGTTGGGATCATCCACCAACATACCCATTTGTTTTATCCAATGGCCTCCAGTCCCGTCAGTACTGGAATATGGCACCTTGATTTGAACTTGCAAGATTCATCGCTCTGATGCAGCGATGAGCCCATCACATCGTGATTTTTAAGAGACATCGCGTGTCCTTATAGGCTCAGAAATAGACCGAGAAACGACGTCATTTGCATGAAAATACCGGCGTTGGGAAGATAGGGAGGCCATCTTGCTTTTTCTTTCTTTTGGCTTTGTTCGCAGGGCTTCTCTGGCTGAGTTGCCTTTTTCGCCCCAGATCTTTCTGACTTTGGTGGATTGTTTGAGTAGATTTCGCCGAGTTAGTTCATTTGCAAACATATGGAAGTAGACGCACAGATATGGGAGGAGTGGTCCATGATAGAGCGATGGTCGTTTGCCTTGTCTTTGGAGGATGATTGGTCTGCGTTTTGGGTGGGCGACATGAAAGCTTGAGAGTTCTGGATGATTTGAGGGGGTTTGAGGTCGTTCAGGGATTGGTTGACCGCCGCCACCGATCAGGGGCTGGCTGGACTTGGGATACCCCCATAGACCGTAATGATAGTCACGAGATGCTTAAAACGAAGTTCTTTTTGGTTTGAATGAAGGCTAATCAGACAAGGTCATTATGATTAGTCTATGAGTCTATTTTGTGTTCGTCTATACTTCGTAAAGCTGGGGTAGACGCCTGTCATTGTCGGCCCCCTTGTGGCCCAAAGTTTTTATTTCCCCAAACTCCAAGATGATGATGATGATGATGCAACGCTCCCCAAAATGCTTGATTTTCTAAAACACAACAAAATAGCAAAACAGGAAGGCTGGAGGGTATTCGCATGCTGAATTGCGGCAGGAACGACGAAATAGGCAAGAAGGACAATGGCAAAATCCCAGATGTACAGTTCACCTGCGAATTTACATCTCCTCGCTTGATGATGTTGAATCGGAATCGGAGTCCTCATGGAACTCGTCCATAGGCTCGCCTATGCCTTTCATCACTGTGATGGAAACTGTTAGTATCGTCTCGTACCGAATTTGGGGAAACGGACGGAGGTCATGCGAAGGGTAAAAAACGTACTGTTGTTCTGGAGCCAGTGGGCGTAGGCCTCGTAGCCGCCGGCCCAGACACGGGCGCGGCGGACGCCGCGGACGCCTTCGAGCATGCGCAGGGCGCCAATGTCGGCGCCGAGGTACTGGGCCTGCCAGCCGTCGACGTCGAGCTCGTCGAGGCCGCTGAGCAGGGCGGTGGCCTGGTCGGCGTCGAAGGTGGGGGCGACGTCGAGGCGCAGGCGCAGGGTGAAGCGGCGGATGAGCTGGCTCAGGTGGGCGGCGGCGACGGGGGCGCTGCCCTTGTGCAGGCGCGGGAAGGTGGTGAGCAGGCTGCTGTGGGCGGCGAACTTGTTGCTGGCGTAGAGGATCTCGACGGCCTCGTCGTAGGTCTGGTGGCAGGCCCGCAGGATCTGGGGGTACAGCTCGACGGGCTTGGGGGTGGAGCAGGCCGACGTCGACGACGACGGGCTGCGCTTCATCGGCGGCCGGGAGCCTGTCGGGGTCGAGGTGCCGGAGGAGGAGGCGGAGGCGGAGGCAGATTTGCGATGGTCATCGTCCTCGGGGATGGTCAGGAGGTACGAGTAGATTTCCAGACGCAGCTCGACCGGCAGGCCCATGAGAGTCGGGGAATTTGATGTGTGATCCATGTTGTTGGTTTGGAGGTGGGTGGATGTGTGATATATGTCGAGTAGACAAGTGATAGCGAATATGAGTTTGTATGTTTGTTTGTATTGTTCAATCGTTCTGGTTGATAGATGGATAGTATTCACAGAGATAGTGTAAGTCAGACTGAGATGGGAGGTTGTATAGATATTTATATCGGCCCGCAGTAAGCTGAGCATCAGGCGATTCCTCCCGTAGCGTGATACCACCATCACCAGATGGCCCGAATATCGCAGAGAGTCTGTTTTGAGATTGCAGTCATGTTCGTACGATGGGATGGGTTGCATTGCGGCTCAGGGATTCTTTCCGAAGCGCGAGGCACTGGCCGTATGGTGCATGCAACTCTATGAAGTGTCGCTTCGTCTGACAGGGGTTTTGCTGTTCACCTACCAGCCCACAGCACCGTACCTGATCCAGTATTATCCAGTATTATCCAGCATCACCCCAGCAAAAGCAGCTGCGGGTAGTGAGTGGGGGTCCTACAATTCCCGATAGGTTAATTCATTGTTCATTTTGTCATGGTCGTACATGTCCTTCCACCTTCCTTGCTGATGAATTATTCTTCCATCTTCCCCCCTGACTCGAAACCGTCGAGTATCCCGAGATTCTCTGTCGGTCGTATCGACTGACCTAACTGATTAATTGATTGATTGATTGATGACTTGTCTGCACACGAAGCCGACTCGGCAGGTGTTGCGTAACCCTAAACGGGGATGGCTCGGCATCTGCAGCCTATTGGCCAGATGGGTCGCCTTTGAGCGAAGACTCAAAAAGTGGCTTGAGGAATATGCAGCTGCGGCGGTCTGGAGATTTCTAGACGGTGGAAGAGGCCGTTGATTTGCAGCCGGGTTTACTCTATCTCAGCAATGAAACCCAAGCCAACTCAACCCTGCGTGCGTGCGTGCGTGCGTGTGTACATGCGTACATGCGTACGTGCGCCCAGTCGCGCGAGGATGCGCCTAAGACTCCCGATGGCCCCCCCACTCTTAATGGCGCTGTAAGGCTGGAGGACTGGAAAATGGGGTGATGTCGACGGGCAGTAGACGGGAGACCGTCGAGTGCCTGTGAGGGCCTGTGAGGGCCTGCGAGTGCCTATCTCTTATCGCGCCCAACCAGCCCGGGTCCGCCCGCATACTCGACGCATACAGTGTCCCAACTGGGTCAAGCTCGTATCTCTCGCGCCTTGCTCGCCTGTTCGCTTCTTTTGTTTTCAGCTCCAGCCCAGAAGAACAGAAAGCCTAGACCGTCCATCCCTCAAACCATCATCCTTCCAACTCTGGCACGGCAGTGGTACGTACTGCTCTAGGTCCTCTACCACTACCACTACTGCAAGTACTTGTAAACACTCTAAACCCATCTGGAATCAAGTCTTGGCTTGCTTGCTGCCGGCGCCGTCCGCTCCGACCTGCGCTAGCGTTATCAAGGGTCATTGCCTACCTACGCCTACGTGTAAGGTTAATTAATGTACTTGTTTCAATCTTACTCATCAATCAACCAAGGAGTGATGTCGTGATTGTGGAGTCAGGTGAGCAATAAGCATCGCGTTGCATATCGCACTTGCATTGTGACGACGAACGAGATTGTGGCCAAGGACCAAGATCCTCATCGCACTCACGCCTGCGCACTCACGCCTGTCGGAGACCGAGACAACCCATCTTGGTAAAACAAAAAAGCAAGAAGATAAAACCGAAGACCATGTTGTTCCTCGAGTTCATCTCCGCCGCCTTCGGCTGGGTCTACACCCTGTGCTGGTCGGCCTCCTTCTACAGCCAGCCTCTGCTTAATTGGAGGCGTCGCTCGACCTCAGGCACCACCGTTGACTTCCCCATGATCAACGTCTTTGGTACGGAAACACTCCTTCCACGCTGGCTTGGCAGGGGAATGAACCTGACCTAGCTATACCCATCCAAGGGGGGGACTCAAACTAACCAAAAGGGTAAATAAATCAGGTTTCATCGCTTATCTGACGTCCAATATGGCTTTCTATTACTCCCCTGTAATCCGAGCCCAGTATGCGGCCCGGAATCACGGCCTGACACCCACCGTCGCATTCAATGACATTGTCTTTGCGGCCCACGCCGTGGTTCTCTGCGCCGTCACCACCTCGCAGTATTTCCTGCCTTCCGTCTGGGGCTTTGAGCGCGCTCCCGGCACCCGGCCTTCCCGGGGCATTGTCGCCGTGGCCACGGGCTCCATCCTCGCCGTCTGCATCATCGTCTTCGTCGTGGCCGGCTCCGACCCGGGCGCGGATGCGCGCACCTCGTGGGCCTGGCTGGACGCCATCTACACCATCTCCTACGTCAAACTGCTGGTGACGTTGATCAAGTACGCCCCGCAGCTGCTCACCAACTACCGCAACCGCAGCACGCGCGGCTGGAGCATCTGGCAGATCCTGCTCGACTTCAGCGGCGGCACCCTCAGCATCGCCCAGCAGGGGATCGACTCGTACCTGCAGCGCGACTGGAGCGGTATCACCGGCAACCCCGTCAAGTTCGCCCTGGGCAACGTGAGCATGATGTACGACGTCTTCTTCATGGCGCAGCACTACGTGCTGTATCGCGACGACAATGGCACCAACGGCGATGAAGATAAGCGCGACGACAATGTCAGGAGCGAGCGGGATTCGCTGCTGGAGAGGGGCGACTTGACGCGTAACAGAAGACTGGACTAAGTATCATCTTATTAGAGACAATAGATACTGTATAAGGGGTAGAATTATTGACTTGCCCACTGATTAGATATACATATTTGGTATATAATGTTTTACCCTCTAGCATGATTGAAAAAACTATGTCTTCATTGCAGTATGGACTGTAGTAGTACATGATACATGTGGGTATAATAACATGAGAAAATCATATGACATATTTGGTCGCTTTTGTACACAGGCGTGTGCCTTCTAATACCTTGATGGACCTTGCTTCCATCGTTTACCGCCGCAGCTCCAACGACACTTCTGGCTCGGCCTCTGTCCCGCCGCTCATCTCGGTCGCTCCCTTTTCTGATGCCTTATCTTGGGAGGGTCGTTTTCGTGGTGACTTCTTCATCGGCTGCCCGCCATAACAGCGCCCGCCCGTTTGGCCTCGGTAGGGAATTCGCTTCTCCATCACCACTTGTCGACATGTCAGGCATCCTCCCGGTGTTTCATAATATGGGATTTGTGATAACTACAGCGCCGGTAGCTTATGTGTTAGCAATCATGTCTTTTTTTTTATTGGTCAATCTTCTCGGCTCAGACTCAGAACGGAAGAATGCAGCTACGTAAGGTAAGAGAAGAGAGACGCACTGAAGCAAGACACCTCAGGTGGCCCATGAGGTTGGTGACTGGGTCAGTGGACCGGGTCACAGGCCCGTTGCACCATGTAGACGATGATTTCTCTGTGGTGGTCGTCGTCTCGTCGGTATCGTAGTCCAGCAAATCCTCGGTGCATTCAGTCACATTGCAGCCGCTCAGTTTCACGTGCCGGGCTTCCTGGAACTCGGTGATGACGCCGCCGCACGCATCCGTCAGGATGTAGTAGCCGCTCGCCCGCCGGTACTGCCAGCCTTGGACGAGCGAGAGGAACCCGTTCTCATTGTCGTCGCTCGAGGAGATGGTGGTAGCGCCTTCCTCGCTGCGGTGGCTTTTGGTGGATAATAATGTACGGCCTTCCGTGGCTGGCTCCGCGGCATCTTGTCCCGGGACCACGGGGCCGGTTGGCCATGCGAACCCCAGAGCTGCGCACAAGAGGGAGGCCATACTTGCCGTTGCCGAGAAAAGCTTCATGGTGATTTCGCAAGAGGTATCAGACGAGGGCACTCCTAGGCTGCTGTCTCCTTTCTCCTTTCTCATGTGTCTAACTAACCAACCCCTCCCTTGACTGGTGAGAAAAATATCCAGAGCAGCTTGTTCCTTGTCATGAGCCTGCCCAGCTGAGGACGACGAGGCGAGGTGATAGATAGCGAGGGCCGTTTGATCTTTATGTGACAGCCCAAGGATTTATCTTTCTCCTAGTCAAGCCAGCTACTCAAGTAAGAGGGAAGCTTGCTTGCTTCTGACTTGACGGTCGGTCGGTCGGTTGGTTAGCAAAAGCGCGTGCGTCCAGATCCGCTCGATCCCCATTTGCATTGTATGAGCTGTGGCACAGCATCAGCATTCGATGGCTTCTGAACTAGGAGCCGGCGGAAGCGTGGCTTCTTCCTATATGACAGCTTGCCAAGAAGTATAGGCTGGGTTTTCGAGCGGCACGTACAGCAGGCAGGATTCATCTTGGAAATTAAGTGGCATCTGCCGCGGCGTGGCAGGTGATGGGTCGCACGCCAGCCATGAGATGGATTCTAGAGTTTACGTAGCCATTTACTCATTCAGCATCATCCATCGCAATTGTTGCTAGTAGCAAGTAGGTATCCTAGTAGTAGGTCGGCCCCGACTCCACCCCTCTCCCCAACATAATCCCAATTCGTTCCATGTCCTATCCTATCTTTCTCAATTTGGTGACCCCCGGACCGATCTTCGACTCAGAGAGATGAACGGGCGCGGCGTGGAGGAAGTGGGGCAAGGAGACAAGAACAGATCGAGGCAGCCCAAGGATCGTGAGCTTTACAGATCCCGGCTAGCACTTCTAGGGCGGCCCTGGACGCGGCAGTGAGGAGGGCCAAGAGGAGCTATCCCCGAGAGAGGGCTCTTTGCTACGATACAGAACTGCCCAAACTCACTACCCACGGTTTACTGTTACATGGCGTGATATCTTATAATGCGCCAAAACGCTTTATGCTATTTACTTCCAGGGGTTTGGAAAGTACGACAAGTCACGGCCAGCACGAGACACAGCTAGGGGATGAGTATACATAATATGCATCATGAATATAATTTGCATTGGCTGTCCTTTGAGGAATCATGCCGTCTCCATACACATTAGTATACACGAACGCCGGGCGGATATGAACTCCCACATGCAAGTATTCCGTACACAGAGAGAGGGGCCGGCCATAGCGACCTCGAGCCCCCCTCGGAAGATGCAGCCTCGAAATCAGTTTCCCTGTGCAAACCAGAAACCCACCCTGAAGATCCCCACGAAAAATCCCGCCATAGCCATAGGACTCCCTGCAAAAACGCCTCGACAACATGCAAAATGCCAGGAGAAATAATAATAATAATATCAACAATCATGCTCGTAACCTCTTTCCTCTTATCAAGGGCGACGCTTCCGTGGTAATTGGTCATTAATGTTGCCTGGCCGCTTCTGCCAGTAGAAACAAAACACCAGCGCCGGAATTATGAAAGCATCCTCCCAAGAGCTTGTCCAGGAGTCCGTCTGATGCAGATATTCATGAAGGGGAAGGGCATCCAACGTTAGCCAATGCAAACCCACTCGGCGAAGACACACCACCTAGCCGTGCGATCGGCGAGCACCAGGCCTCTCCAGACACCGCGTTCCGAGCACTTGATGATGGTCTCCCATGTGCCTCCATCACTGACCTCCTCTTCGGGCCCAATGTTCTTGCCGCCCACACCAAGGCCGCGCCGCTCCTCTTTGCGCATGAGACGCAGGATTTTTCCGCCCGGTGTCTGGATCGCCAGTTTGGCCGGCTTCTTGCCGCCTACCGAAGTACTGCCCCCATAACCGCTGCTGCTCACCGTACTGGGGTTGGAGGAGCTCATACTCATCGCGCTGCCGGGTCGTGCGAAGGGAATTGGGGATAGCGCACCCGGATTGGTAGCCGGTGTCATGGTGGAGGCCGGCGATAAGGAAGGATGCTGACGGATCGCGAAAACAAAGGTGTTGTTTAGAGCCAGTCGTTGACACTGGGGCTGAACGACATAAATGTCGTGCCGCTGGGCGTGCGGCGTGGGGTGTCGTGTCACAAACTCATATGGTGGGTTTTCGCCAGTATGGATGACCGGCAGAGCAAAAGCCAGCGGGTGCGGGATATCCTTGATGCTGTGCATCAAGCCACGCTTACCGGCGTAAACCTTGAGGACTCCGGTGCCTTCGTCGCCAGGAAGAAGTGCTTTGACCGTGTAGCGTTTGACTCCATTAAACCATTCCGCCTGGGACAAAGCCCGCTTCTTTACCATCTCACCCGACTCGAACAAGTCACCGTCCGCATCACGCGTGAAGGCGCGAACCTCCACCTCAGCCGCGATCTCGATATCGGCTGGGACATTGAACTTAACATGAACCATCTCCAGATCCTCAATCCTAGTAAGCGACGTGTTGTAATCAACCATGGCCAGCTCGTTCCGGAAGTAAGGAGGGCAGGCTCCCGGCAAATTGAGAAGAATCTCATGCGAGATAGGGGGGCAAATGTGCTGCTGGCTATGGTGCTCGGGAATGTGCGTCCAACAAATCTCGGAAGGCCGAGCAAGGAACCACCAGCTATCGGCGTTCCCATTGTTCGAACTTGAGTAAAGACTTCGCTGCGGATTCGATGCAGAAGCGAGGCAGCAATCCATGATACGCCATTCGTTGTCGACTACGACAGCATTCCACCAATGATTTGACCGAGGCATGATGCTCGTCTCTGGAATCTCGCCTGGAGTCTTCAGGTAGCCACGGACAATTTCCGAATGCAACCCAACTGAGGCACACATTTCATGCACCAGGACAGCGTACTCTTCAGCGCACCCTCTCTTGGTCTGAATAACTCTCCGGGTGTCTACTTCTCCCTCGAAGTCCTCTTCCCAATTGATCTGCTCTGCTACCCACGTAAAGATGGCTCGCAGTCTCTGAACGTCACTTCGGTACGGCCGACAGACATAAGTCGTGGCAAGGGTGATGGCAGTCGTCATAGGGGGTAGACTGCTGATGAAACGTGAGTTCTTGTCGACTTGACCGAGGTTGATCGTTTGGTAGTTGGTAGGCTCGTGAACCGGCATGCCATCAGCGCCTTCGTCACCCTCGACGCTCTCGATGAATTCGTCCACCGGGTCGATTGCGGGATAATCCAACATTTGGCACCGGTCACGACGCTCACTGCGCTCGTTCTTACTGAGAGTGTTGGATCGATTCACATCCCGCCGGACTTGTACCCAGTCCACTCCAGTATGGCTGCTCAAGCCCATTTCCCTGCCTGTATCGCGTGAAAGCTGGGGACTGCTTGCGCTGCCACCCGAGATTCCGGTCATTCTATTGTTGGTGCCACGGCCCATTGGCGCAGAAGCTCCAGATCCTGCCCCCGTCGCAAGACTACTGCGACCGCTGGCAACACCTGTCTTTGTCGCCTCCAATATTCTCTTGATGAAATTTGATTTTTTAGGTTTGGCGTTGCCGGGTTGCACAAGGCCACCAACCGCAGCAATGCCCTCGTCACGGAATCCTGTTTGTGACTGTGGCCGGATTTGGGAAGAGGAGTGGCTGGCATGGTAAGAAATGCCACTAAAAGGGGTAGTCGGTCGGTCGAGATCGTCGTCATGGGCGTCCCGAAACCCTAAAGCGCTGCGTGCACGACTGCGGTTCTTGCGTGCCAAGCTCCCGGCGCTGGTTGCACTGATCCCACTGGCAGACACGCCACTCATCAGACTCCTGTTCGTGCTCTGGGTGCCGGAGGAAGCATTCGTCGAAACTGTTTTCGTTGTAGAGGTCCTATTAAGAATGTGACGTGGAATTTCATAAGCAGGCTTCTGCTTTCGTGGTTTTCTCTCACTGTCGCTCTCGCCCATCGAAGATTTCGGCCGTTCAGGATGATTTGATGTTCTCTTTGGGGGTGGCGGGGGCGGCATCTCTTCATTGTCCAAGGCCCCCATGCTTGAACTATGTTGATGCATCTTCCGCAGTCGGGTTTCCATTCTGTCCACGTAGTTGTTCAGTTGGGGAAGGTTATGCTCCTCACCGTAACCGCTGTGGTGAGTATTCTCTTGTGAGGAGCTACCGCTATATGTCTCATAGCCTTCATCCTGTAATGCCACACCCATCGAAGTCTGCGGCCGCGGTTTGCTTTGGGCTTTGCGTTTCGACCGATGCGAAACCATGTCGAACGACTCTGGTGACCAAGGGTCAAAAGCAGGTTCCGGGGATTCTTCGCTTTTTTGTCTTTTCGAACCAAGTGCAGATAGCGATTCAATGACTCCATCCATAGCTTCTCTTAGGGGCGAGGGAGTAAAGCCATCCCCGTTTGGCGAGGGTGGACATGGTGAAGGGGCCCTTGGCGTACGAGGACGGTTATCGTAGGAAGGGTTGGATCCACCACGGCTCAAAAGCGCAGTTCGATGAGGAGGAGGCGGAGGCGGAGGTGGCGAATCCGATTTTGAGAGCTCGGCGCCAGGGCGATACGGTATATAGGCCGAGGGTGCAGGTGATGGTGCCCTGGATCCGTGATGCAATGGAGACGGCTGCGGAGATGGCGCCCTAGAACCATAGTGCATAGGTGGCTGAGGCGATGGTGCCCTGGCCCCGTAGTGGTTGTCAAATGGAAGAGGAGATGGCGCTCGAGCATTATACTGCAAGGGATGAGGAGGTTGCGGAGACGCTGCTCGAGCTCCGTGATATGACATTCGTAGCGGCGGTTGAGGAGATGGGTCTCTGGCGTCCCAGGAGGTATGGCGCGCCGAGGGCGGTGCAGGAGACGTTGCTCTGACATCCCACGACCCATGCCGGCCTACGGGTGGTGCGGGGGACGCTCCTCTGACGTCCCAAGAGCCATGTCGACCATGAGCTGGTGCAGGGGACACCCCTCTCACGTCCCAGGAGCCATGCCGGCTCATAGGTGGTTGAGGAGATGCTGTCCTCGAATTCCAAGAGCCGTGTCGATCTACCGGCGGTGCAGGAGATGGCGCGCGTCCAATAGAGCCATGTGAGGAGTGCGCTGACGGTTGCATCGAAATTTTTGAAGCTTGACGCTCCGGCATATCCCGTATGACCTCGGGTTGCTTGGCGGTAGTATAATGCGGCGCCTTCGCGTATGCCTCAAACGGTTTGCGGAACGGCTTTTTGGACTTGGTGGTGCCATTGGTGGGACTTGGTGTATTGCTCGCTATTAACGGACTGGTCGATCTGGTGACTGGACGAAAGCTGTCGGGCAAGACTTCGACAAAATTGGACGGGAAGACGCCGACTGTTTTGTTGCGCCGTAGCCTTCCCGTCCACCAGGACCCGTCTCCGGCATTCAGACATTCTATCAGGTCGCCCTCGACAAACCCGAGATCTCGTTGAGACTAGAATCAACAAATCAAGTTAGCATAGGCAAAGGAAAATCGGGTGCAGCAAAGACCTACCTCTCCTCCCCACGAGTAAACGGCTCTGCACCAGCACGGAAACCGCGTAGGAAGCTGCGGGGGCGCTGGTACCATGGCGCCGTGTCACCTATCTTGTCGACAGGATGATGTTTATTTTACGCCAGCAAGGGCGTGTCGCGAGAGAGTGCGTCGAACTCAGAGGCCAAGTAGAAGCTGTTTTCCAGTCGGCCAGTGCTGGCTTGTCGTGATATCGAGGCGTCGTGTCGTTGGGCTTCAAGACGCGGTGCGATTGGGACGTGTTGGTAGGCGGTGAGGCGATTGAGTGGAACTGGCGAAGACGAAAGATTGGATCAACGGGTAGGTTGACCGAGATAGATCGTCAACACGAGTGAACGGGGTAAGCGGTGCTACGTGCACGCCAACACATCAACTTATCGATCGGTCGACCAAGGAATTTTTGGGAGGGTTGGGATAGTGGTTTGACTGTTACTGCGGTAGGTGGTAGGTAGTAGGTAGTAGGTAGTAGTCGGGCGATGGAGATAGGTTAGAGTCCCATTCCTGCTAATACAGTACCGTACGGACGAACTGGAGCAGCGAGTTCAATGATCAAATGGAGGGGAGCTGGAGTTCGGAAGATTTACTTGCAAGGACTAGGACCAGGACGAGGTGGTTTGGGGTCACAGTGGTGCCCAAGCGCCTCCCGGAGTCGCCAACCTAAACAGAGGGGAGTGGCACAGTTGACTGGACAACCCACAACAGCCGGGCATGGCCTAAGCATCGCCTAGCACGGCCTAGCATGGCCTATTTTCGTCATTTGATTTTCGTCATCTTCGTCATTTTCCCCCACAACCAAGTAAAGTCGCGACCCAGCCCGCCGGCAGTCTCAGCCTCCCTGGTAGGATGAAGCCCTAGGTTAGCCAAGTTGACTTGTTTCACCTGGCGGGAGAGAGAGAGAGAGAGGGAGGGAGGGAGAAAGTCGCATTGAATCAATTGATCGATGGATGCACTTCCTACATCCAATACTCCAATACTCCATACACATGCATTACTGTTAGGCTGTCAGGTAGGTAACCTAGCTCTGTAGTTCTGGAACCAATGCGCTGGACCAACACCAGACCCAGCCAGCCAGCCAGCCCTGCAGTATAGAGGAGAGGTAGGTACATAACATACTCCATACAGCTACATGCATGTACACTACCTGTAACCCATCAATCCATTCAATGGTAGGTAGTGCATCAACGTCCTCACTGAAACGCGAACATCGCTGCCAGGAGGGTTTTGCAAAATTGCAGTACCTGCATCCTACATGATCAATTGTGTGGGAAAGTGTCAATAATTGCATGTCACGAGGGCATACACACAAACACACACACAACTTTGTAGATCTGTTTGGCGGGAAACTGATACATTTTCTTTAGAGTGCTGGAAGGCAGGTCAACAAGCAACCTGGTCGTTGTTGACTTTTGTGACCCATGTCTCAAGTGCAGACCGGTGTTTATGCACTGCTGTAAGAACTCGTAGTGGTAGGTTAGGCGCTGAATGCGCCAAATACCTGGGAGAGGCCCCCAGGAATCTTCATGTTCTTGTTCTTTTTCATCGCTCTGCCGGGGTTTTTTTTTTCTTTCTTTCTTTCTTCTACTTGATAGACAGCTCCGGATCAAGAGTGGACTCACTGAGCATGGACTCGGCATGAGCGCAGACAGGGCGGACATGATAGAGCCGCAAGACAGCAGACTATTGATTTGCAGGTTGTCAGGTCGTCGCAAAAGGAAAACCTTACAGGACCTCCGCCAGCTGAAAAAGACGAACGAAGAAGCCTGAAGGTGCTGCTGTGGGCATTGCCTTTGAGGTACCTGGCCAGATCCTTGTTCATCTGGCCCAGTTACTACATAGTACCTGGTAGTTCCCACCTTCCCACCACCCGATCTGTCATGCCCAGTCTCCCAAAGTCCCAGACTCCCAGTGATGCCCTGCTCTCTCTCTCTCTTTCACTCGTTAACCCTGTTTGGCAGTCTGTTGATCCAGTGGGCCTGAGTGACCTAATTGACCCAAGCTTTTCGACCAGCTTTCCCGCCCTGGCTCCCCCAGCAACCAGGCTACCCAGCTCTTAGCCAACTGGAACTAAGAGCTGGGGCTATCCCGCCGCAACAGGGCCCATACTCCGTACACAGCGCCAGCAACCACCACCACATTGACTTTACTATATCACACAAGACCTTACATGCAGACCGCCTTGTTGTTGTTGTTGTTGTCTGTCACCGTTCTTTTCTGAACGTCCTACTCCGTCTTGTGTCTGGTCACGCGTAAAGTGGTATTTGCCTGATCGCGCCCTCACTTTTGCTGCTCCTGTTGCTGCCATTGTGCAGGAGAGTCCAGCTCTATCATTGTTGCTTCGCTGTGCAGGTATTGCGCATCTGAGATTCATCACAACTGAGACAACATGGCAGACGGGGCTATCGCAAGTCACTACCAGGTCCTGGAAGAACTTGGCCGTATGTCTACTCTTCTCTTCAACCTCAATTAAGAACGATATTAACTATGTTTTTGTTTTACTACAGGTGGCAGCTTTGGAGTAGTCTATAAAGGCATTGAGAAGGCCACGGGTGAGGTGGTCGCCATCAAACATGTAAGTCGCCTGCATCACAGCCATTCCCCACAACGCAACCCCCTGCTCCCACAACGCCATACTAACAACAAAATCAACAGATTGACCTCGAGTCAACAGATGATGATATCCAGGACATTCAGGCTGAGATTTCGGTCCTCAGCACCTGTGCCAGCTCCCATGTTACCCAGTACAAAGCCAGTTTCCTACGAGGGAGCAAGCTATGGATCGTCATGGAGTACTTGGGCGGTGGCTCATGTTTAGACTTGGTAAGTCGACGTATCCCTGAATGCATCCCGAATGCATCGTGGACAGCCACTGACAATTGTTTCGTACAGCTCAAACCCGAGCCATCTGTCTTCAGTGAGACTCAGATTGCCATTATCTGTCGGGAGCTCTTGACTGGCCTGGAATACCTTCATGCCGAGGGCAAGATCCACCGTGACATCAAGGCAGCAAACGTTCTCTTGTCAGAAACAGGCAAGGTCAAGCTGGCGGATTTTGGCGTTGCTGCCCAGCTCACCAACATCAAATCGCAGCGTAACACTTTCGTCGGCACTCCTTTCTGGATGGCACCAGAAGTGATCCAACAGAATGGCTACGACTACAAAGCCGATCTTTGGTCTTTGGGAATTACTGCTATGGAGATGGCTCTTGGCGAGCCACCTCATGCAAATCTGCATCCTATGAAAGCTCTATTCCAGATCCCTAAGAGTGCTCCGCCTAGACTCGAGGGTAGCTTTTCCAAGGACTTCAAAGATTTTATCAGCCAGTGTCTCATGAAGGAGCCCGAACGCCGACCCAGCGCGAGAGAGCTTCTGAAGCACAGGTTCATTCGGTATGCCGGCAAGGTGGAGGCTCTCCAGGAGTTGATTGAGCGCCGGCGCAACTACGACGTTACTAAGAGTAAGAAGAGGAGCCGCCCGGTGTACCAAGAAACATTGCAGACATTTTCGCCAAAAGACGACAAGGACGAATGGGTCTTCGACACAGTCCGGTCGGTTATGCCTAGAAAATCCACGGTTAGGTCCAGGAAACCATCCTCTGTCTTCGCGACCGAGGATGCCCTCCGACGACTGGACCTCAAGGACGGTCCCCTACAGCCCTCCTCCCCCGCGACTGGTACTGCGCGCAAGGTTACAGTTCGCAAGCAACCCTCCTTCACCCAAATAAACGGGACTGGATCAGTCCGTGGGCCGCCGCCTGCTCCCGCGCTTAGGAAGCCGCTGCAGACCGACCTGTCGTTTGGCAACTCCGGATCTTCGCAGCGTCTCTTCAGAAGAGTGCCATCCGATAGTTCCACATCAGGACATGTCTCGTGGCCCGAATCAAATGATGTTTTCACAAACGAGAACCGAATCCCGCATGCTGTCGAGGCCAACAGTAAGGAGGCCATGCTGGGCCGGCGACTATACACCCGGGCTATGGACCCCGCCCTGAGCGAGCTGCACGCGCAAACCTCGGCATTGGCGAAACGAGAGGCACTCGCAAAACTCTCGGATGCGTTTGCTGCCCTTGACGCAGTCGACCCCGAGGGCGCTTATCACATGATGCAACACCTCATGGCCAATGTATCTCAAGATAACAGATTGTCCAACGCATTCCTCCAAAACTCGACACCTGTCAAATCACCAAATTCTGGAACGACAGCAGGGACGGTGATAATCAAGAGTACCCCAAAACAGGAGGTCCCAAGTCCTGCCAAGCTAGTACTTGCATCCAACAACCCTCATCTTGAGAGTCATCGCCGAAGACGGGAAAGCACAGCCGTGGACGGCAACGGGAGCCCAAGGAAACCTGCTGACAGAGAGAAAGCAGCCCTCGTTGCAAAATATCCTGGCCGTGACCCGCAACCTGGCATGGAGCACAGCAAGAAAATAACAGATCTGGTCTACGGTGCTTGGGTTAACGGCCTGCGTATGCGCTGGCCAGAGCTGTGATATGATGAAGATGAAAAGGCCTCGGAAGGGGAGGTTATTTACCGCAAAAGTGGTACAGGAGAGATGAAAGGTGGGAAGCGGTCAAGCAAGAGCCTCTACGATAGGTCTGACGTTAGGTCCCACGTGTACGACATGTAAGATGATGGAATATTAGGTGTTGTGATGGTTACGGTGGTTGATCTAATTTGAGCATCACGGGGTTTCGGGAGGATTGCGGACGAGGGGATGACGATGAGCTACGACGACCAAGGCGATGAGATTGTGGATTTCGCTTTTTTTTTTCTTTGCTTCGTCGTTCGCCGCTCCTGCCCTCCTCTTTTGGCCGCTTTTCTTTCAGTTCCTGTGGCATCGCGACGGTGTTTGATATTAATGTATGATTTTGTGTGTGATGATTCAGTGAATTACGGTTCTGGTTCCAGGATGGAAAGATCAGGAGAAATGGTTATTTAGGTACTTTAGATTCTTGTCACATAGATAGGGCCTTACGGCTAGGTAGTCAGAATGCTAGCCAAATTGTGCATTATGGATGCGTCCGAGTTGCCGACTGACACTGCCTGCTACATGTTCGGTTCAGCTTGCGTCTGAATGATATCATCTCCTGGGTGCTTTCGTTATGCTCCTTGGCCTCAACGCCTATGTTTTGAGGACAACCTCGGAGGCTCACATGTTATTGAACAAGAAGAGCTGGGAAAGAGCCGGTATGGCTGCCCCTTACTCCCCACAAAAGGGGCTAACCTCTCATGAAGTGCCAGAGTGTATCTGCAGTAAGTCCTGATGTCATGTTGGTCCGTAATGCTTGAGTTGTTCACCTTTGAGACATCGGCATAATACCACGGGGAAGAACATGACCGAGCCACTAAAAAAACACGACAGAAAACCCATACTTGCATCTTACACTATGTCGTTATAGAGAACTCGTGATCCATATATTTACCAGCTCATAACGCATAACGCGGCATGGTGAGAACGGACAAGAGCTGATCCGCCGCGCTTTGATGACAATCAGGCTGCATCGTCACCCACATAGCCTCTTGGTACCCAGATTGACAAGGCCAGCTTCTCAGAAATGATGCATATCTAGATGATTCGGCCGCAGCACCCCTCTGTGATCTGTTTCTAGATATCCGCTCAACATGTTCGCGACAACGACTCAAACCGCAGAACTCGCTGGCCCGGAAGTTGTGAGATCGGATTACCACCATGGAGGTGGCGCTATCGGCAGCCCGCGGCCTATGTTGACAAGCGTAGACGCCAACCCAACCGAGGTTCGCGGAGCTGCGGCGCATCGACCTGATGCTGCCCCCAGTACTCGACTGAGCTCGCGGCGCGCGGATCGCCCAAAGTTGGCACCTGAGATGGATTGCAGGACTTGGGACTCTCTCTGCGTGAAAATCAAAATAGGGGGAAGGATACTCCATGTCGAAGGGCCTGTTGATTGGAGCTACGTGGAATGGAATTGGCTTGCATTTCCAGAGGTGCTGAGATTGGCCAATTGGGGGACACGCCCACAAATGGGCACATTTTGTTTGCCTGCACAATTCTAAGGTTAGGGAGGGAATGCCCTCAGACGGAGTGAGACTTAGCCGGCTTGACAAGTTTTTGTGAGCGGTTGAGAAAAAGAGGTATAGTAAGTAGTACGCTCTGACTACCTCGTTGGTGTTGGTTGGTGGGTGTATATCATGGATTGGTATTAGTTGTCAGCGCGAATCGACCCCTGATTGGTCAGCCACAGGTAGACGCCACAAATTTCCCCGTAGCGGTAGCGTTGTGTGTAGATCTGACAGGAGGCACGGTCCTTCCCATCCATCCTTATTTCCCTGACCTGGTGACATCAGTCCGAAAAAACTCCACCGCCATTCACGATGGAATTCCACCTGGATTTTGTGTATAAGTGAGGGCGCGCGCTGGCGTCTGAGCTTGGGGAAACTTATTGGTTTATGGCAGGAATCACTCAAGAGACCAGCCGCACCCTCACGAGAATCCCTCGCCCTTGGAAGACGGCTTGACCCCGCCGACAACAAACCAACTTGACAACCCGGTAAATTATAGGGGGGGCCTTGCCGAAATCCTGACGAGACCAACAAAAGAGATCGAGAGAGAGAGAGCGAGAGAGAGAGAGAGAGAGAGACAGGAGAAGAAGAAAGAAAGAAAGAAAACAAAATCCTTGTTACTACTTGGGGGCGATGGAAGCCTGGGTCTCCTACATCAAACGGAGACTCCTCATTCACTACTGGAGGTTTAAGTCGCTGTGGCGCGGGCCCTGGTACTCGCCCTTCGGCATTCGACGATCGCTGCGCATCTTGGCCAACAACGGCTCGACGACGCCCGCGCTGGACCTGCTCCGACTCCTATGGCCCCTTTACCCGTGGGAGTGGCCGGCGAAGCTGCCGGACAACCCCCGCTTCCTGCGCGACCACCCGGAGCTCATCCATGAGCGCTACGAGCATATCTACGAATACCGGCTCATGCCCATCTACCGGTGGCGCGACACGCCCCAGCGCTCCCTGTACCGCATGTACGAGTGCTTCTGCGGCCTCGACGACAACCTGGTGGGCTACGAGGCCGAGTACTTCTGGAAGCATCGCGAGCCGACCAAGTGGCAGTTGGACCAGATCGAGGACCCGGGCGAGCACGGCGACCCCGAGCGTCGCGCCGTCCTGGCCGCGCTGATTGAAGAACTGGTCGCCGCCTTCAACTGGCGCCTAGAGTGGGGTCTGCGCCGCCGCGCGCCACCCGTGGAGCGTGCTGACGACGGCACCCCCGCTCCCTTTGTTCCTTACCGCTGCCCAGACTGGGTGGCGACGGTGCCACGACTGAAGAACCGGCTGATCCTTGACGCCGACGGCGAAAGCGACTCCGAGGACGAAGACGAGTGCGACGATGCGCCCGTCCGGCCCAACCCCTGGAAGCGGCTCAACATATCGAGCGCGTCACGGCGAGGTTTCAGAACGATTTGAATCATTACTGTACGATACTCGAACGAACGATCAAATCCCATCCTCATTAGGCGCAAACAAACTTTACTGCAATGTCCCTATTCGGCTGCAGCTAGCATTCAGCTCAGGAATCCAAATCCAACCATCAACTTAGAACCGGGAGGGGTATAGGCTAGTCAACAATGCCGTCTTCCTCAAATCGCTTCTTATATTCTTCCCTGACCTTCCTGACACCCTTCGACATGGAACCCTCAAACCCGTTGAAGTTCATGGCCTCGAGATCTGCAGCACGCAGCGGAGGGCCATCACCCTTGAGATAGCTCAAGATGGCCACGGCGTCCGATACGTCCTTGTTACTCTGGGCCGTCTGTTTCCCGTTGGTGATCCTGCGCAGTTTCCGCTCTAGCTGCCAGTCCAGCCGCGCCGCGTATATTATCATGTTGACCCCCTGGAAGATGACGATGTTCTGCTCGACCGACTCGAGGAAGAGACCTAGGCGCTTGGGGGCGTGTATCCAGAGCTTCACCTCATCGTTAAACCAGTCCTCCTCCATGTCCAGGGCGTTGGCGACGCGCTGGACGGCCGTGCGGATCTCTGCACGGTACATCTTGTCGGAGTCGATGTTGGGGTCGGTGAGGTAGTCGACGTCCTTGGTCATGGAGCGGACCTGGAAGTACTTGACGGCCATGGTGCCGCCCACGACCATGAAGCGGATCGGAGCAACACTCATCAGCAGCGGGGACTCGCCGAACATGGCATCGAGTGCATGGAGGGCTAAAGGAAGAGTGGCGATTCGAGTTAGTTCAGTGATGTTGTGGTTGTTCCATGTTTTAAGTAGTGTGTGTATTTATATCCTCGCATGTCCGTTGCTGCAACAGCTCACCCTTCCCGGGAGGCTGAATAGTTTGCAGCAGTGGTATTTAATTAGTGAAACTGTAAATAAATGAAAATGGATGCTTACCAACATCGATGTCCTCGGAGGTGAGCTCCGTCTTCATGCGCGGCATGGTGGGAATGCGAGGAAATAAGGTATTTGTATATTCGTCTCTTTTCTTCAAAACCTTCAACTCCCCAAATCGACTACATGGAGGGATGAAGAGGACCCAGTTCACATCTTTTCCTTCGCGAGGAGATCGTTCGGACAAACAGACGGCTTTCCTCTCTCTTTCCTCTCTCGCCTGGCGCCAGGTAGGTTAGATTACGGTTGGATTTTTCCTGCGAGTGAGTGCGTGAAAAAAATAAAAATAAAATAAAGGTTTTCTTTCTCTCGTTTTCTTCTCTTATTGCCTCGCTCTCGCGCTCATGTATGTCAGGCCAAAGGGCAGGCAAGGTAGTAGTATGTGTATGCAAGAGAGAGATAACAGCCGATCAGCTGTTTTTTTGTCCCCGTGTAGCAGTAGTAAGTTAGGTAAGTAGTTAGTTTACCAAACAACATTGAACCCCGGCCGGCACCTTTCCGTCTCAGTTCCCGACTTGACTTGCTGCTTGCGGCTTCGCGTGCTTTTCTGGGCTTGGTTGCTTGGTTGCTTTGGGCTTTGCTTGGCCTCGTTGCTTGCGTGTTGCCCCTCCTTCCCTCAAAATCCATCTCGATTTGTTCGGCAAGCGCGAAGGAGGAAACGGTGGTAGTGGTGGTGGTGGTGGTCAGGGTCCTAGTCTGTCAGTCCCTGTCACATTTTCCGGGCCACCAGGACAAGGGGGTGGGATTCCCACTTTATTGCCAGGTCGACTGCCCAATGAAGCGGTTCGGTACAGCCTGTCATCTGCAAGCCGCAAGCAGCAAAAAACACAACGAGACTTAAATCGTACTCGGAACCAATCGGACGACGGACGGACTCGGGAATTGTCAGGAATATTCCCCTCCCTCCTCCTTTGCCTGACGGTACCGGTAACGGGCTCTGTACCTACTACTACACGATCCTACCCTCCCCATAACACTTGCATCCCAAGGCTCTCTTTAGTCTCGCCCTCTCCACCCGGATGAGCATCAGTCCAGGATTATAACCATGTATGGAGATCATTTTGGTGGCTTGCCTTGGTCTCTGGCCCGTGCAGTGACTGGGCCGCCGGTATATGATCAGGTTAGATAGGTCAACTCGTAGTAGGCATAATACGATCCAGCACTCCTATAACGGACACCGCCGTATCTAGTTCCTATTATTTAGGTATACTCCGATTTGAGAATAGACTCCCTGCTGCTCGTTCCATTTCAGGCATGACGGTATTTGTAATTCTTGATTATCATGAGATCAACTCCTGGCACTACACTTCCATTGTAACCACGACATGAGTCATGGATGCACCGCAAAGGGTAAATGACAGTTTCCTATAATCTGCCAGAGAGCTATCTGCATGATAATTCCGAGAAACTATGAGTTACATAGAATGTGAAAAAGCCTACGTCTCGATCCCGCTCATAAGCCCGTATGGTACTTGCTTACCATATGGTGCTTACAAATAGGAGAGCGTGTTGTCTTCCCGGATTCTCCCCAGAACACCAAGATCAGTGATGCCTTGAGGTCCTGCGACAGCGGGGCCACGGGCCACGATCTCTCCCTCAATAGTCAGTCCATCTTCCGAAGTACGGTGGCTTGCACTGTCTCTGAGCAGTACCTCCACGCTGCTGACTGGCGGGCCAAAGTGCGACGGCCCGTCTCCACTGACGCGGTAGTCGTGGAACTGCGTCTGAGTCACGGAGCCAGCAACCTTGGCCGCAGTCAAGGCGTAGATGACACGTGCACCAGTGAAAATCCGCAAATCCGAGATGGTTTGCTCGTTCAAAGCCGGCGTTCCTGCATTGACTCCCTCCGCTACATAGACCAGCCGCAGCTTGCCGGGCGTGGTGCCGACCTGGGGGCGAATGCTGTCGTTGAATGAACTCAGAAAGGAAGCGACGGGCATAGCGCCATTTTGGACCAAAGTCCGGGTCTGGACCCAGTGAGCAGCTCGGCTGACGGCGTTGCTAATCTTGCCTGAAGCCTCGGCATGCGTCTTCAGGAGAGTCTGGGGAGTGGCCACAAGGACTGTGGGTGCAATTCCTACAGTCGCCAATGCCAAATCAGGCGAAGTACCAGCCACTGAGTTGAAGGCAACACTTGCGTTGTAGTAAAGAGCAGCCAGTGTCAACGTCAAGGGGAACGACGACGCCAGGGAAGCAGCAGGGAGGAAGAGATCCGCGGGTGAGAAACGATGAGCGGTGGGGACAGCAGTGAGCTGAGCCGAAACGGCAGCCACGAGGTTCTTCTGGGTGAAAGTGACCATCTCTTCCATAGTGCCAGGTTTGCCAATCCAAAAGAAGATGACATCATTCGGCTCCTTGGTGTCATTCTCGGAGGGTAGTTCTGTACCAGAAGAGACAGGGCTATCGTTCAAAATGTCCTGCCAGGTAGAGACGTTGACCTTGCTGCCAGTTCCCTCGGGCACTTCATTCCAGTCCATGTGGCTGTTGCCTTGGTCGACGACCCATATGAGTTGTTTCAGAGCTGGGTAGCTCTTCACCACAGCATCGAAGGGGAAGGCTCCCGGGATGGTCACAACAGTGTCGGCGCCAGACTGCTGAAGCATTGACACCATAGACTTCTCCGGCTGGTCAAAGGGAATTAGGATAGCTGTCAGGTTGTAGAAGCTGCAGGCGAACAGAGCGGCCATCAACTCGACCGAGTTGGGAAGGTAGATGGCGACCTTGCTGCCTCCTTGGGCAGATACATATTGACCAATGAGATTGATAGCGCGAGTGATTTCAGCTATGGAGATGTTAGGCAAGAAGATCCGACGTTGAGAAGCTGTATATCAGGCATACCTGGGTTGTGCTCGATGACGTTCTCACGGCCATGGACCGTCAAGATGCGGCCTTTACCCTTACGCCCCTCCTCAGCTGGCGCACCCGAGATGACGCGCCTCCAAACGTCGCGCAAATCGCCGTCACGTCCCTGGGCCCACTTCGGAGCGCCGAAGGGCTTCACATTGAGGCCACTGTTCAGTGGCATGCCGTGAGGGGCCGAGTTTCCACGGTAGACGGGCGACTCCCCTTCATTTCGCACGGGCGAGCCTTGAGCCTGACGGGCAAGTAGCATAGGATGGATTTCAGACTCGACGCGGGTCATGATGGCATATGTCACAATAGCCACCATGACGGTGGCTATAGCAGTTGAGTAGCCATTCCATTGGCCGATGAGGGAGCTTATGGCCTGGTCAAGCTGACCAAGCATGTCGCCGAGACCCATGGCGGATTGGAGTAGAAGAGAGCTACAAGGGCCAGATAGAAATTGGAAATGTATAGGCTCTTCAGCTGTGAGATATGAGGCCCCCGAATCGTACGAGTTCGACAAAGGGTGTATGTATGTAGACGGAGGTAGAGAGAGTGAAGCAGCTAGTTTACTACGGAGCTGACGGCAAGCCTAGTCGACGGGCTTCCATGGTGGGGCATCGAAACAGAACAGAACAGAGCAGAGGAGGAGGAGGTGGGCAGTAGTACTCCGTAGGCACGGATGACATAACCTTAGTACTGGGAGGGGGCCCGAGTCTTCCTACATCAATGTACATGTAGTAGTAGTAGATACATACCTAATGTACCTAACCTACGACTACAGGCTGACCTAGGTACAGTACGGAGTACCCAACCCCCATTTTAGCACAGTGACTGGCCCAAGCAGCATCCCCGTGCACTGCCAAGCCTGGATTTGGTTGGATGGTTGGATGGTTGGATGGATGGCTGGATGGCCCTTGCTGAGATGCAGCAGGCAGTTTGTTGCTATGCTATGTGATCGCAACCAGGGGGAACAATGAAAACAATTGACCTTACCAACAACTTTGAACAAAAGTGATTCTCGCGAGAGCTGCTTTTGCAGCACCCAATCTCCTAACAATACAGGTACTAACATAGCAGGAAACCACCACCCAACTGTCGACAATCTCATTCGCATCTATCGGGTACTTGGAGAATTTTTCTGAAGGAGCTCGCGCTTGCTGCCCTCTTGCTTTCGCCTTTGTTGTCGCCCAAGGAATTTGTCTAGAAAACATCAAAGAAAGCCACGCCCAAGCTTCGCTGCCACCCTCCACGCACCAACTGGAAACTTGTGTTCCTCACGAGCTCAAGATATCCCATCGGGATTCCTTGCAGAAATTCGATTGCTTGCCATACCATACCACAAGCCATCATGTCGTCAACTGCCCTCCAGAAGCCCTTGACTCCGACTAAACCTTCGCCTGCGCCGCCTCAAGACAGCCCGGGCACATGGCGCCATCCGCGATTACAAGAGATCGCAAAGCGCCAGAACGCCACCACCTTTGGCGAGAAGAATGTCAAGAAGGTCGTCTACAACGTCGTCGCCTTGGTGGGCATGTTCGCATTTCATGGATTGGTCGCTAAGTGGATTTCACCAGTGTCAGTGGGCCCTTGATTCCGGCCGAGGTGGTAGTAGCATTATACTGACAGACTATCACACAGCCCGCTGGCCGTTAGCCAATTCGCAACCTATGTCTATCGAATCGCCCAGCTGATACCACTCTACAACATGGCCGTGGCCTGCATGCCGCTGGTGCGATCGCAAGATGACATGTCCGACATTGCCTTGACCCCTGGCCAGCGTCAACTCCTGGGACTTCCGCCTTCGTCGAACCCTCCGTCTCCCGGCTCGACCTACAGCACACCTCCACGGTATTCGCGAACCCCCTCCATGTCAGGCTCAACAAGCGGCAAGCGGAACTTCTCGGACTCGCCCGCCAATGGACAGACGAGCCCATCCTTTTTCCGCAGCCCCTTGGATTTCGGTGGAAATGTCAGTACCAGCAGCTTGGGCGCGTCTGGGTCGGCATTGGCCGGGAGCCCCCTCATCCAGAAAGCCATGCAAGGCGCGCGTCGCTCGTCTTTCGGCTCGTCAACTCCAATGGTCGGTAGCATTAACGGCGGATCGATCTTCGGTAGCGGACCTGAGAGTCCAAGCCCAAGCCCTGCGAATGGCAAACGGAGTAGTGTGAGCTTGAACAACAAGTGGCTGTACGAAAAGGGAAGGAGAAGCTCGGGCAACATGTTCCTACAGGCATCATGAAAAGCTCACTAGGAACGAGCGATAGACGCAATAAGCGAGGTCTCAGCATCACTGTGTAATGACTAATGGCAGGCGTATGGAGCAGCATTTGGTGGCATCAATCAAAGCAGTAACATCTTCGTGTGTACATGATCAGTGTGTTGCAAAATTCCATGCCTATCCATTGTCCTTGGGCTTTAGTATATCCCCTAGAGCAAGTGATACATGAACGGGACTCAAAACATAATATATGTATTGTACCACGTTCCCTTTTTGCAGGAGTGCCTGGACGTGGAATTGTGTTGTATATACGTAGGAATTTGGAGAAAGATTACCGTATTTATATTATATGCGAAAGCCCTTCGCACAACCACCTCCTTCATTTCCTATGTACTTAGCTATAGGTGCCTACTTGGGTACATAGGCATGCAAGCAAAAATAAAAGATGCTACGAGAGCCTCAACTATCTTGGAGCTTTAGCTCGAGGTATCACTATAAATTTAAGGTTAGTGGGGTTGAACCGCTGGAGCCTGTCAAGCTGACGAGGTGGTAGCGGTAGCTGTAGCACAGTAAACTCATTCTCCAACTGCCTTAGCGTGCTTCCCAGCAGCAGGCCCATCCAAAGCTCAAAGGTGGCCTTATTTTGTGACGCAGGACGGACAGCTATCTCGTTGTTACCAGCACTACCACTAAACATATCAACGAAGAGGGAGGAGAAGTTTGCAAAGAACCCCGATCTTCTGCTGCTTCAATCGCCAACATGTACAACTCCCTGACCCGTATACAGAATGTCTTCGGCTTCTTCACCACCGTCGCATTCGTAGTCGCCGCCTTCATCGCAGCCTCCGATTTCACCTGCGACCGCACGCCGAGCGCCCATGTCAAGACCACCAACGTGCAAGTGTAAGTTAGGGAATGAAAACAATGGGAGTTCTGTGGGAGGGGTATATAGGCCAGAAAACTGACTTTGCGCCTGTCTATCTACAGAGTCAAGGGCCGCCCTCATTACTACAGCACCAAGAAGGAGGAATATGCCATAATGAGATTCAGCCTGGACGCCGACCTGTCCTCGCTCTTCACCTGGAACACGAAGCAGGTGTTCGTCTACGTGACGGCGGAATGGACCAACCCACCTTCTACCTCTGCCAAATCTGCCACGAACCAGACCAACAGCGCCGTCATCTGGGACACCATCATCACGACCCCGTCGTCGGACCACTTGGCCAACATCGGGCCCGCGACCCTGAAGAAGCTGCGCAAGTCGGCCGCCGGCAAGCCCGTGGACCCCAAGCGCGGCATCCTCTCGCTCAAGAACCAGCGCCCCAAGTACCAGATCACGCACCCGACGGGCCGCATCGCCGAGACCAGCGACGTGCGCCTGCGCGTCCACTACAACGTCCAGCCCTGGGTCGGCTTCCTCACCTGGAGCCAGACGGAGCACGACTTTGGCCGCTGGATGCGCATGAAGGACGGGCTCAGCCGCGCCTTCACCCTGCCCGCGGTCAAGCGCAAGGATGAGGGCAAGAAGGCCAAGGCATGAACAAATAACGACGGGTACTTGCAAATCACGGAATTGGCGGCGTTGATATTAGCTTTGAATTAGATCCGTATCGAGGGAATCACCCTGAAGCTACTTTAGCAACAAGCATAAAGAGGGACGTTGTACTACATTTTCAAGGGTTGGTCAAAATCCTGCTACAAATAAGGCGTTTGTGAGAGTGCATGAGAGACTATTTCTCATGGTTTTCCTGTGTAGAGAATGCTCGTTCTATAATACGCTCAGTATCTTCGCCATTACAATCCACAAGTACACATGCTACCCCCAGCATACCACATGCCACAGGACTGTACCGGATATCCCCCTAAAGTCATCATTGATAACCCATTATTGCCTGAACTCCAAACAATACAGCAGTTCGTAAATCATGCAATCCGCTTCGCGTTCGTATAGACTGGCCATTTTGCGACTAAGCACCGCTTCGGTACACCTGCGCGCCCTGGTTCCGGAACATGATAGTGTCCCTCCTTTGCAGGACCATGAGAGCTCTGTTGAGAGCCTGCTCACTGAAGCCCTTGCCCTCCACCATCTCCCGGCGCAGCGTGGCCACACTCGTGCTCCAGCCGATGGGAAGCCGTCTCTTCAGCTCCGACTCGACGCGGTTGGTCTCTTCATTCAGCTCGCGGCTTCCCTGGTTGCCGCCCTGGTTGACGGCGTCCATCGTGGAGCAGAGGAAGAGGCGGATGGCCTCGTCGACATGTTGCTCCGTGGCGACCGGCGACAGGGTCAGCTTGGCCAGGGATTCAGTGATACGAACGATGGCTTCCAGCTGACGGACTGTAATGGGAATGCTGGATCGCGTGTTTGCCTCAATCTCCGAGGCGTGCACCTGCTTTCGGATGGAGACAAAGTGCGACGAAAGCTTCTCCGCTGCTTCGGGTGAAAGGCGAGGTGCCATCCGCCTGTGGTTGCGTTGCGTCAGTTGAGAAAGAAACTTTATAGTAGAAAAGGGGGCGGAGACTTACGACTTGCAGTACGAGAGATATCGCTTCATTTTGTCCACTGGGATCTCGCTCTCAGTCTGTTCCTCCACGCCACGACCACCCATGTGGATGCCCATCACGTGCTTGGCGATTGTCTCATCCTTTTCCCTTGTGTGTTCATCCCTGACAATGAAGATCATGTCGAAACGGGACAAGATGGTAGTCTGGAAGTCGATGTTCTCACCCGGTGACTTCAAATCATCGTAGCGACCGAAAATTGGGTTGGCAGCAGCAAGAACCGATGTTCGGGCGTTAAGAATGGTAGTGATACCTGCCTTGGCGATGGAGATTGTCTGCTGCTCCATGGCTTCGTGAATGGCGACACGATCCTCATCTCGCATCTTGTCAAACTCATCGATACAGACAACACCACCGTCAGCAAGTACCATAGCACCGCCCTCAAGGTAGAATTCCCGCGTAGACTGATCACGTTGCACAGAAGCCGTCAGACCTGCCGCTGAGGAACCCTTTCCGGAGGTGTAGATGGAAATTGGGGCAACCTTCTCCACAAACTTCAGCAACTGAGACTTGGCGGTACCGGGATCTCCAAGTAACAAGACGTTGATGTCTCCTCTGAGCTTCATGCCGTCAGGCAGAATCTTTTTTGAACCACCAAGTAGCAAGCAAAGTATGGCCTTTTTGATGTCTCTGTTTCCATAGATGGAAGGTGCAATGCAGTCGGCCATAGTATTGTACAAATCAGGCTGTCGGCTCATCTCGAGAAACTCTTGCTCCTCCTCTTCTGAGAATGAAGAGGCTCCCTTTGCAGTGGAGTCTGTGTCCGTCTGTATTCCCACAGTCCGGAGGTACGGTGTGCGGATAGCCACGGCACCACCTCCAGACGAGTTCTTGGAAGCCTTATTCTGGTAGATGGAGAAAATCCCCATGACGGTACATCTGGAACCGGGTACCACCCGGTTCGTAAGATATCGGTCGGCTGAGATCAAGACATGGCGTGGCAGTTCACCCACTGGTACTTGATCCGGCGCTTCTTGCAGTTTGATGATTTGCTGGTCCACAAACCTCGATTTCTCGTGCACAACGAAGTAAGGGTCCATTGGGCACTTTTCCGCGCCATCGCCAGGAGCTCTTTGTCGGGCGCATTGACGCGGCAGAGTTACACCGGTGAAGCCACCAAAGATGGGTATCGTTTGATTGTGCAAACAACTTCTGCATTGGATGGCCAGCTCGGTGGCTTTGGAGGACATGACGGAAGCACCGATGACAATACCAGGTACCCGGACCAGCCTCGCGATCGTCATGGAGTCCAAGTTTCGGATGGAGACATCCTCGGCGGTGGAGTGGAGGAGTAGTTGATGCTCAGGAATATCGGCCTTCGGTTCGTGAGGGAAGAGGATACGGTGTGTGCACTTCTTCAAGGCGGCCTCAAACTATAGAGAATATTAGTCACTAGTCTTTGCGTACCAAGCATCCCTATAGTCCATACTAGAGGTATAATCTCGGCTGGCTCTGTGGCCAGACGATGCGCCAACTCTTCATTATATTTAATAAGGTCGCCGATGTCAACATCGCAGTAGTATTGCTTTAATAAGGCATTCTCGCGCAGTTGATCTCTACAAAACGGTTAGTGGCGAGAAGTTCAGAGAGTATTATTATCAGTGCAGCTCACCTGTAGACAAACTTATTATCAAGCCTGAAGCTCAACACAAACTGCATCAACTGCTCCTGAATCTGGGTTCGGCTGTCTTCACTTTGCCCGGCCTCACTGTTGAAGACCGAGACGGAAAAGACTGATTGTCGATCCATGTTGGCGAGTCGCTGACTTTCGTGCTTGTTTCGGAGTCGACAACAGTATTGAATTTGCGACGGTGATGTGTGGTTTGGGGATTGAGCGGTGGGTTTGTTTGGCTGGTCTCCTTCTCTCAGCTCTAACCTAGCAGAAAATCGCAAGCGGGCGCCCCTCCTGAGATCCCAACTCAATTAAACCCGACGCGCGCTTTTGGGGGGGACTGGAGCGCGTGTCTTGTCGCGTAGCGTGTTGAGTGCTTGCATAAAAACACTAGTATCAGACGGGCTCTAGTGCAAACTGCAGACTGATACATATTCCCAGATTCCACTATCATCACGTGTACTGTGTATACTTGATTACGTATGCATCAATTGCCCAACTACCGTAATTGTACAAGCTGTACTCTGTACACTGCAACGGTGCTAATAAGGGACAGGACCCTTTATTAATTCAAGCCTTCCAAGGTTGTTATGCCTGTCCTACCACCTGCGACCCTCCAAGATTAGGAAGATTAGGTACATCCTCGACGCTCGGTACCTTGCTAGACCTACACGAGACTGGAGCTAGGGGAAGGTGATGTGGCTGAAAGCACCGTGGTCTTGCATCTCGAAGTATACTTATCCATTTGAAACCAACGCAGAACATGCGCTCATTGCATCTCTCCATGTATTCGCGCCAATTCAGAAGCCTCGCCTGTGCCAGCGGTTGCCATCCCGTCCCAACCATCTAAACCCGAATGCCTCCTCGCTTGTATACCAGCTATGATCTCCCGATAGCCTCACGATAAGCTCGTCGACAACTCCTCCCGACTTGCTCAACCTTTGCGAAACCAAAACCGACTTTCAAGCTGCGCATCTACGTCCACGAACCATGTATTCCAATCAAGCCGTGCGCATGTCTGTAGACAGCTTGTCGTCGCCCCCCTCACCTCAGAATTCGCGGAGCGAATTTCCTTTCCACAGGTTCGCTTTCCCGATCCGCCCGACTGAGGTCTATAGCTGATAGCAGGCCATAGGCAAAGCTCCGTGACACCGCATCCCTCGGCGAGACGAGGCTCTACAGCAAGCTCGATACATTCAATAGGAGGGCATCTGGACACATCTAGTAGCTGGACTCAAGGGGTCCAAGAAATTGGCCAGAACGGTACGCGACACTGTCTCCATAGCTTCTGTATATCTGCCGCGTGGCTAACATGTGACGTCAAGCTATCTCGACCCTACTTCAACCCCCTATCGTACGGACAGGCTTACTACCCCATACTTCGGCTCCCGCATCCAGTGCGCATAAGCCGCCCACTGCCAGAGACATCCCCCCAGTAACCTTGACCAATATCGAGAAGATCGACGTCGCCGAATTCAAACCCTACCTGTCGCAAGTTGGTGCCTTGTACGAACAGTTGCGCCGCGTGAAAGAAAGCGAGGACAATGGCGCCGATCAGGTCTTCCGGCGGAACAGCAAGGCCGAGACGATTCCCGATCTTGACGATGGTCACTTACGACCCGGCTCGAGTGGCGGCAGACCCTCTAGCTCGCGGAAGGCATCAACATCGTCCTTTGGCTCTGCTTCACCTCTCGAGTCACCCCAAATACGAAGGAGATCCAGCGCGGGGTTTGCTCGGAAGGCCGCTCAAGGACCACCACCTTTGAATACTATCCCGAACGTTTATTTCGACGAAGACTTCCACCTGGAGAACCCCCGAACATTCGACGTTGTAAGCGAGAGGTCCGAAGTTATAAAGCCCCAACCTGGGTCTTTAGAAGAGAAGAATGTCGCCAATGGCACAGCAGCCCCTCGAAAGGCATTGGCAACAAATGCCATTTTGCAAGAGAAGCTATCTTGGTACATGGATACTATCGAAATGCACCTGATCTCCTCTATATCTACTGCGTCAACGACTTTCTTCACGGCCCTTGGATCACTCAGGGAATTGCACTCGGAGGCAGCCGAATCGGTGGACAGAATTAAAACATTGCGCAAAGAACTCGACGCCTTGGACCAAGAAATTGCGACCACTGGTTTGGATATCGTGCAGAAGCGCCGGCGCAAAGAAAATCTTCAGCAACTAGATGATGCAGTACAACAACTGCGCGAGATCGCGGAAGCACTATCGGAGTGCGAAACTCAAGTCGACGCTGGCGATATTGACAAGGCATTATTCAATATCGAAGCTTTGGAAAGGCTGATTGCTGGGCGCAAACGACTTCATGGGAAAGACAACGGAAGACAATTACGGGACTTGCGCGATGCTGTAGCATTACAAGGCGTGAACACGGATATTTCAACTCTTCGCCTTCGAATTGGCAAAGCGTATGAAACTCGATTTGTCGATGTGTTGCTGGAAGATCTCCGTCGCCATGTAGATACTGTGTCTACCCAGGACGTGCTCCTCAGATGGAGTAGCGCAACCATGCGATCCCGTGGAGGACAACCAAAGGATGCTACGGCTTTCCCGCCAGCCTACCTTTGTTCGACGGGGGGTCTCCGCTCGCAGCTGATGCCGGTTGTGACGGGCCTACACCAGGCAAAGCATATCACGATGGCTATCGCGTCATATCGAGAACTTGTTCTACGGGAGATCCGCAAGCTGATACAAAAGCCATTGCCCAGCTCAGATGACGATGACAATTCGACGATCATGTCTGCATCAACAAGAAGCGGGCGGAAACTCAGTCAACAAGAAAAATCATCCATTTTGGCGCGCAATCTCAGGGCACTTGAGCCAGAAGATGCCGAGTTACTCTTCACCAAGATATACATTGGTGTGACCGAGACTTTGAGGAGATTGACGACGCAGGTTAAAGTCCTGTTTGATGTCGCAAGCTCGATGGGCGAAGATCCCGATATAACTTCTGGGATGCGTTCGCCACCTCTAGGGGGGCTCAAGTCACCACCTTTGAACAGTGCCAACCAGGACGTACAAGAGGACATCCATATAACGTTGGATATGGCGAACCTGTTGGGTCAGGCAGCAGACCTTGCCCAAGAAAAGATTACCAAAGTACTGCGCGTTAGGTCTGAGCAGAGTACCCGGCTGCCGCTTGACATGTTCTTGCGGTATTTTACGTTGAATCTCTACTTTACGAACGAGTGCGAGTCGATCTCTGGGCGAAGCGGGACATCTATCAAAACGGTCGTCAACGGGCATATCAAAGAATTTATTGACCAGCATGGAGACGTTGAAAAGCAGAAGCTTGCGCAAGAGATGGAGTCGGACCAATGGGCTGCCAAGGACTTTACAGACGAGAACAAGCTTCTCTTGGATCGCATTGTTGACTCCAGCACGAGGGATGATGTTTCCTGGTCAGAGGCAAGTAAGATATGGATACCGTATTCAGACACGCAGCCAAAACCAAACGGACGACCACGAGCCGAGTCGAACGGTGGCGGGCCTAAGGAAAAGACGCGTAGCGCCGTCATTGACTCCGAATCTTTCATCTTACCTCAGTCTGCTATCCTGTGTCAGGAGGGAATGTCCCATTTCATGCAGCTCATCGCCGGCATCCCGTCCATGTCCTCAGACATAGCGACGTCACTCATCTCCTATCTACAAGTGTTCAATAGTCGATGTACGCAGCTGATCCTTGGCGCTGGTGCAACACGCTCTGCCGGCTTGAAGAACATCACCACACGTCATCTAGCTCTTGCCGCTCAAGCTCTTGCCTTCATATCCACCCTCATCCCACATGTTCGGGAATTCGTGCGCCGCCTTGCAGGTACCGGCGCTAATGTTAATAATGCCTCTGTCGCAGCGTTGATGGGTGAATTTGACAAGGTTAAGCGCCTCTATCAAGAACACCAAAATAACATCTACGACAAGCTGGTGGAAATCATGAGCGGCCGAGCGGCCGCGCATACCAAGACCATGAAAGGGCTTGATTGGGATCGTCCAGCGAGAGACGGTGAAGCCAGCGTGGATGTGTTCATGGAAACACTCGTCAAGGAGACGGTCACACTGCACCGCGTATTGACCAAGCACCTCCCCGAGCCCACCGTACGCCTAATCATGACTCCCGTTTTCGATAGTTACAAGGCACAGTTAGGAAAGGCTCTCCAGGGGTTGGAGGTTAAGGAGGATATAGGAGCGAAGCGGCAAGTACACCCCTCCGACGTATCGCTCACACATGAAGTTTTCTAACCTTTTGCGCAGAATGGAAGACAATATCGGGTACCTCATCACGCGACTGTCAAAGGTAGAAGGCTTCGCCAACACGGGCGAGCACCTGCTCAGCATCGTCCAGACCAAGAAGCCGGACAAGCCTCCGCCGGTGCCGGAGAAGAACGGGGTCGAGGCGAAACCAAAGGAGGCGGAGAAGCCGGAAGAACAGGAGAGCTCTGAGGCGGCGGAGAAGAAGGAGGTCGACTCCTAGTACGATACCAGTGTCTTCTATTATTTGTGCATAGCTCGGTGTCACGATAGGCGTTCAATTAGAATGGAGCGTTCCAGCCCCCTAGGCTACAATGTCACGTATATACTCTATGTTATCTGCTGTTGAAGGCGATGCGACTCTTTTCTTGACTGTAATTACTGTGGCACATGTGCTGTAAAGGGGGAACTTGTATAGAGCGTACTGAGTTCATACACCTCTTCGAAAATGGGCCGGTCGGGTGGTGATACATACATATGTGTGAATCCAGTTGTCTAAGTAGGTACCCAACTGTTTATAGCTATTAGTATAGCTAGATACTTGAGATCGTAAGCATATAGAACTGTAAGTGAGTTAACAGTGCTGACACAGTATATTAGCTTGTGGTGATTCTATCGTGAGATAGAAGTGAAGCTCTCTCGGGAAGTCCCGACCCCAGAGCCACCAATCTACGGCAGTTGCAAACAGCTAATGGCAGCTTCCTTCAGGCAGCAACTCATGTGACCGCGCGTGCACCAACTAACTGAAACGGCTTATAACTACCGCACTGACGCGTGGAAGACCGCGATTCCGAGCACTCGTTCGTTCACATTGTCTCCCATATTAATTGAACAATCAATTGATTGATTGATTCCCTACTACCCCGACCATCCTGTGAATAATTATTTGCAAGCTGCATTTGTATCCCCACTTTCCACTTCATGGACGACACTGTCTGTGTCAGTCCCGGAAAATGCTTGGTCAGAGTGGTTCTAGTCAAGAACGAGCCCATGGATGACCACCAAGTGGACATGAATTCGCTCGAGATGCCTCCAGTGCCTCCTCATCAGGAAGGCCAAGAAGGTAGGATGTCTCCAAAGCAGGAGGATGATGCTGTCCCCAACAGTCATAGCCCTGTGAAGCTCGAGTATCCCGAGCCTCCCATGCCCCAAACGCCCCCCAACCCGCCCATGCCATCCGAGCCCCGAGCCGCCCTGAATACCTCAAGTCTTCAAAATCTTGTCAAATCTGACAACGTTGATGCCCTCAAGAATGGCGTCGAGATCGGTGTCCAGTTCCTTGATCAACTGGCTGCTAGTCTCATAGCCCACACGACTGCTGAAACAACAAGCTGGCTTCAGAACATTGCAGCCCAGAAGGAGCTTGCTGAACCTCGCAGGACTGTAGTAGGCGTCGTCGGCAACACAGGCGCTGGCAAGTCATCTGTCATCAATGCTATTATGGACGAAGAGCGGCTACTACCTACCAACTGTCTCCGGGCTTGCACGGCCTCACCTGCTGAGATCTCGTACAATTATTCGGAGGATCCTAGTGAGCTGTACAAAGCAGAGGTCGAGTTCATTACTCACGAAGAGTGGGTACGAGAACTCGAGCAACTTTATGCCGACCTCCTCGATCCGAACGGAGACATCTCAAGAGAGTCGTCGAACGCGGATAGCGATGCTGGAGTGGCATACGCTAAGCTCAAGGCGGTCTATCCTACAAAGACCAAGGAAATGCTTTCTCAGGCAAACCCGGACGATCTTGCTGCCGAACCAGGGGTGCTCAGCGTACTTTCCAGCACCAAATCCTTAAAGGCAACGACCTCCAAAGACCTCTACCGCCAACTTCAGCGCTATATCGATAGCAAGGAAAAGCTCACCGGCGACGAGCGGAAGAAAAACGTCCGGATGGAGTTCTGGCCTCTCATCAAAGTGGTCCGAATCAACACTAAGGCAAATGCACTATCAACTGGTGCCGTGATTGTTGATTTGCCGGGCGTCCAAGACTCCAACGCCGCCCGTGCCGCTGTGGCTGACAATTATATGAAACAATGCGGTGGGCTATGGATTGTTGCTCCCATCAACCGTGCTGTGGATGACAAGACAGCCAAGAACCTCCTAGGCAACTCCTTCCGTCGCCAAATGAAGTACGACGGCACGTTTTCCAACGTGACTTTCATTTGCTCCAAGACAGATGACCTGCTCATTACCGAGGCCGCCGACAGTTTGAACTTGCAGGACCAGATCGAGGAGACAATGAGCAAAGCCGATGAGTTCAAACGGAAGATTGATGACCTCAGAGAGCAACTGGCAAACCTCCGAGAGCAAAGAGCGACCTATGATGATAGGATTGATGAAATTGATGCCTCCTCCGAGGAATGGGAGGCTCTTGCCAGCAGCTTGTCAGATGGGAAGGCAGTCTATGCGCCCCTTCCGATTTCAAAGGGGCGGAAGCGAAAGCGCCATGGAAGGCTACCAGATGTATCTTCCGGCACTGATTCCGACTCGGACGAGTCAGACTCTTTGAGCGATAAGGAGAATTCACATCAGAATCGGACACCTTTGACCGAGGATCAGATTGAAGAGGCCGTGGCAAAGTTGAAATCCGAGAGAAAGGAGGTCCGACGTTCTAAACAAAGTCTTGACAGACAAACAAGCAGCGTACACGGGATGATTACGGAGTCCGAGCGACAACGCCAAGAGCTTCTTGCGGAAGCCAAATCGACTTGCATCAAGGGCCGAAATAATTACTCGAGGGGTGCTATTCGATGGGATTTCGCCATGGGTATAAAGGAACTGGACCAGGAGACTGCCGCCGAGAAGGACGATGCGAATTTCGACCCCGAACACGACGCTCGAGACTACGATGCGGTTGCCGCCGGCCTTCCAGTTTTTTGTATCAGCAGTCGTGCGTTCCAGAAGCTGAGTGGCCGACTAGAGAAGGATGACTTTGATTCCCATGGATTCATGTCTCTAGAAGACACTGAGGTAAGCACTATTTACACTAATATTTCTTACTCCCGATACCAGCGTTACTCCACTGTTTGCGCCCAGGACAATCCTAACACCCATATAGGTGCCACAACTTCAAGCCCATGCCAAGAAAATCACAGAGGCAGGACGCAAGGCACACTACAAAGAGTTCCTGAACAACCTCCTTCGGCTCATGTATTCGATGAACCTCTGGGTCACCAACGAGGGTACGTCGTCCCTCTCCACTGCGGAGAAACGAAGTGAGGAAATACACGTACGCAAACTCTTAAGTGAGCTCAAAGATGTATTTGATGCGTCGGTCCGAGGATCGGTTGAAGAGATGGAGGAATGTCTTAGAGAGCAAGTTTTCAGATCCTTCGACTCGTCGGTCCCGTCTGCCATTGACCAGGCTGTCGCAACAGCCAATGGATGGGGTGCACATCGTAACATGGGTGGTCTTATCTGGTCTACCTATAAAGCCACTGTGCGACGTGATGGTGTCTTTGCTGGCGCTTCCGGACCACGCGACTTCAACAGCGAACTGTTTGAGCCGATAGCGAAGGATTTGGCCAATGGATGGGAACGAGCGTTCCAACGACGACTGCCGAGTATATTGCGTGAGATGTCCAAGAAGCTGACGAAGAGATTGGACGAATTCCATGCTACAATGCTGACACGGGCTCATCAGAACGCCCAGCTGAGCGCACTCCTTAATGTTGGACATCATGTCGCCTCTGTCAACCGCGGATTGAAAGAATGGCCAACAGCTCTACAAGCCAGAGTTACCGAGCTTCAGAGAAATGCAAGTCGTGAATTCACGCCTGTGATCAAAACGGCTATGTTGGAGGCCTATAGAATCTGTGTTGAAGAGCATGGGCCCGGTTCATTTGCGCGAATGAAGACAGCGATGGAATCCCATGTCAGCATCGCTCGGCATACCATGTTCCATCAGGCAACTGATAACATCAAGAGAATGCTGGGAGACCTTTGTACGACTGTACGGAAGGAGATGTTGGTTTATATCAAGCCGGTTATTGGTGGACTGTCAAGGGACTACCTGGGGGCTATGCTTGGTCCTGACGTAGGCGAAGCCAAGCTCTCGAGCGTAGAGATCACCATGCGAGCCCATGTTAAGGACGTGTTGGTAAGCAACGATAGCATGTTCTCGGCAGTTCACAAGGAAGAGGAATCTACAGCAGTCGACAAGGAAGCGGGTTCGACAGCAGTCAACGAGGGAGCGGGCTCTACAGTAGTCGACGAGGAGGGTGTGGGCAATGACGAGGACATGCTGCAGGCCCAGCTTCTCCAGGAACTGTAGGCGATCGCAGTAGGAGATTGGGCTGCTAGCTGCAAGTGAGAAGATACGGTCTACCTAGGTAGCCATTGTACAACAATAATGAGGCCGCCATCCGGCTCAAATTACTCGAGTTGCTACAAGCTCTGCGTCCCCCAGATTTGAAGCCGTATTGTATGACAGTGATATGGACCAGTAATCAATCGGATGCACAGTTAGGTTAGGTGACTGGCTGGCTGAATTGGTAAGCCCTGCCAACCTGGCTACGTGCAACGTACCTGAGACGTTGAACGGGACTCGCCTTTTCTTCTTGGTCTGACAAAACCCAACCTGCCGTGTTGCGACAACGGCTGCTACGACCCGAAAACCTGGGGAATGAATGGGGCATATACATAGACGCGTGCCGTACGTGGTACACTGCAAATTCATTTCGTGGCCGACTATGTTTGACCCCATTATTTTTATGCGATGCGATGCTATGCAGCTTGCTACTTTTATCCTTTCTTCTAGTTCTTCGTCGTGGTTAGCCGCGTTAACCGTCTGGCCGTCCTGGTTCCCGCTCTTCGCAGATCCAAAACGGCGCGCCAAAGCTTATTGGGGCCTAGGTCAGCCAAGGCCAAACGATCGCGACGATAGATCGGTTCGCCGGGGGGGTTGCGGCACGGAAAGAGGGGATGATGGGGGGAAAGGCTCGAAAGGAAACAAAAAAGAACACTACAATAACAAAACCCATTGATCGGCATGCACGCTTAATCTGACTGCCGCGAAGCCTTGGCTGGCGACTTTACCCGTTTGGATTAACGTACCTGAAAGTTCAAAAATAAAAAATAAAAATGGTAGGCATGTGTGTTTGAACGGACGAATTTCAATCAAATATGGTTGTGTACTATTACAGGTATACTACTACAGTAATAATTCAATGCAAGCAAAGTAAGGTATACAGTTTGCCCATTCGCCTGCCTGAGGGGGGTCCTATAGGCACCCCACTTTTGAGACTTTGAATCAGGTAGTGGTAGCCTTCCAAGAGTAACAAGAGACGAACCAACGGGATTGTGTCAAAGGACCAATGCAGCATGCACGCTTACCGTGGCGCCCAGTACACGCCAGCGTTCGGCGACGTCGTGTCATCTTATCGTTGCACCGGATGATGGCGGGGTGATTGTCACCAGCGAGTCAGTTCACCAACAGCACACCAAGGGGGCGGCACACCAAACGTTGGCTGACGCCTTCGCCTACGCCCACGAGGGCCGGAAACATGCATGCATTCGGCTCCAGACACCAGCCAGCAAGATGCCAGTTTTCATCTTCACGTTGAAATGGCGGTGCAGGACAGGTAGTAATACCTTTGGTATTGATCAAGAATTTTTGATATGTGTAGAAGTCAAAATCCAGCCTCTATTGCCGGCAAGGGTAGGGGGACGCGACCAGTCATGCTGGATCTGGACGAACTGCAAACTTGGTGGTCCCCCAAAATATCTATGTACAAGAATGGGTATCTTTGAAAAAAAAATTGGTATGGCTAAGGAGCGACAAGAATAGGTTAAAAATGGTGATGTGTGGTGTGTGTGGAAGGTAAGAAGCAAGGGAAGTGCGTCGAGCAAAACCCGCTTCTTCGGTGGAACTGGCCACCCTTTGAAGCCCAAGAAAAGGTATGCCGCTAGAGGATGCAATCCTCCGAGGGCAGAACCGGGAAAGGAGGATGAATGTATCCGCCCCTCAATCCCCAGTCATGATGGATCTTTCTTCCCGTGAAAGTGTGTGTATCTATAACGTGTGTAATGTTGGTTCCCTCCCCATCGCGAGATGCGTTGTGTTACCCCTCATGGGGAGGAAAACCTGGGCGTGAAAAGAATTGGTCCCGTCATCCCAAAAGTCTATGTGTCAATTGAAAAGAATCCCCAATGCGGCGGCCAAGTTGCTGGCCCGGGTATCTTGGAAAATCCAGAAAAGCGTGGCGGCGTAGATATCGTCATGGTCTGGCGCTCAGCGCGTACCCCGTGCTAGCGAGGTAGGTTTTTTCTCCTCTTCTTTTTTCCTCTCTCTCTCTCCAAGAGTTGTAGACTTAGAACTTGCCGAGGACGAACTTGCGGGAGACCAGGGCGGGCTCGTCACGCTTGCTGGGGACAGCGCTGCCGCCGCCCAGGGTGGTAATGAGGTGAGTCTCCTTAGTCGACACGGTCTGGATGTCGTCGGGGTGGTAGTAGGCCGTGTTGCAAGGGAATGTCTTGCAGCCAGAGAAAGCAACGCGGACCTTGGCATCCGCCTCGCTGGCCGGGAAGATCTCCTTGACACCGTCGACGTCGGTGGCATCCACAATGGCGGACACATCAAAGTAGGTCAAGTCGTTCCAGCCCTGGAAGGCAACCTCTCCAAGCATACCGGGGTTGATGGGAGAACCCTCAGCAATGGAGAAGTAGTTGCCCTGCCAGCCAACGGGGATGGTGACCGAGGTCTCGCCGTTCTTCTCGACCTTGACCGTGTCGACAGACGGGAACCCCGCGTTGGCAGTGAAGATCACAGTCTTAGGAGTGGAGTCCTGGTTCTTGAAAGTGATAGTGTTGGTTGCGCTGGCCAGGCTGGCAGCGGCGACCAAGGCAGCAAGCTTAGCAGTGAATTGCATCTTGACTGTGAAGTGATAGTGGTTTGACAGGTGGGTCAAGTAGGTGATATTGTAAGATATCGGTTAGTCTGAATAAGACGAGTTGATGCTCGAAGGAATATCGAAACAGTAGTAGCGATTGGAGCTGTATATAGTGATCAAAAGAGTGAATCACTAGGGAAAGAATGTGTTCAAAGCTGCCGAGGAGCTTGATGTCAGTTGAGAGAGAGTGTGAGTTGTTTGTTTGAGTTCGTAAACAATAAACGCCAACCTTGGTGGCCCGGGAAGCTGACGGCTTTATACTCGAGAGAACGGAAGGATATGACAAGCTAGCAGCCGGATGGCCCCCGACTTTGGGCACCATGGTGACTGAAGGAGGTGTGGAGGGGGGGACCTAGTAGTATAGAACCGGTGATGGAACACGCCTTACCAGGTACCCTGTGGGCCACTAGACAGAGACCATGTATCCATCACACCAGTACCGGTAGCGGTAGCCATGAATGGAGCAGAAATGCGTGGCTCGATGCCACCCCGTAGCATCGGTCCGCTGCAGCTCGACGGTGCTAGTTCCTTTCCTCGATTCGAGGCTGCGGGCACTTTACCCTAGTCTGGCTGGTTTTGCTACTGCCGAAGCAGACCTGTACAAGGCCATGCTTGCAAAGTCTGCAAAACCGGGCGGGCGGCGTCACGTCCCCGGCAGCCATACACCATGGCCGATGCTTCCATATGATACACGCACCAGGCTATAAGTAATATCCGCCTAGCTACGAGGGGAGCTACCATGGGGCCTCCGCGCGGCCCAGGTGTCAAGTGCCGTTTGCGAAAGTAAGAGCACAGTCGGGGTTCAAATTCAATAACAAGATGAACGGTTTCGTCGACGGGGCGATGCTACTGTGACCATGATTCAAGTAGCGTTTCCAGCAGACGCCAAGAGGAAACGAATAGAAGACAGGGAGAAGGGTGGAAAGTTTTTTCTTTGCCTAGTTGCATCTCCGATGCAAGTCAGCAAGGCAGCCTCCAAACCCAATTGGTTGACTGAGAAGTGTGTGTTGGATCGGTTCCTGGCGTTCCTGGCGTAGGCGTGGCATTGCGTGCCTGTGTCTGGTACCTGACAGCCATGTGGCGGGCTAGACCAACTATCGGAAAACTCGAAAGCTTAGGAAGACCTTTACACACAATCAGACAGCCAATCGGGAGTCCAGGGTAGATAGCTAGGGATGAGTCCACTTAGTCGCTCTCTCTCTCTTCTCTCTCTCTTTTTTTTTCTCTTTCTTGGCGCGACACGTGTAAAGTGTCTTTTCCTCGTCGAACAGTATCGAACGATACAAGGCAATATACGTGTCGAGCCGACTAATTCTGTACCTATATTTGCATTTTACGTGCATTGTCTCGTTAGTATGATATGATGGATCATAGTGATACGAATGGATGGTTGCCGTCTTGCAGATTTCCCCTTCTCTTCTGGTGCGAGTACTGGTGTAAAGCCCGCAGTTTCCTCTCACTTGGAACGAATCCTGTCCATACCGACTTGGCTGGGACCCTCTATGCGATCTCATCGGTGTCGCTGTGCAGGCACCTGAAGCATCCAGAAAAGGCCTAAGCGCACTCTCACTTCTGCGCACCATCGCTTGTCGTTTCCAAGCTGGTGCCCTTCGAGGCCGGTCGGAGAAACCCCGCGCGGAATGAAACCCCAACATAATAACAATACTGGGCACACACACACACATGCACAGAGTATGTGCAGAATTTTGCGATCTAGAGCTCTTTCTAGACCGTCCAAAACTGTGGTGCAAAGCCGACGGCCTGGCACTGGTGGGGTGACCAGTGGTAGAGCCGAATAACATTCCGCAAGCAGCCGGATCTGTCCCGTCCGTAATCCCTGTCCATCCCACCATTCCCACCCTTGGTCTGCCAGGCACGAAAACTTTGCGCTGCAAATGCAAGGCACCGCGAGAAGTATCCCCTCGAATGCTTGCGCCCTAGTTTCTTGGGATGGAAACGCCCACTGCTTGAGGCATATATCGCGCGACGGTGCTGACGTGCGCCTTTCTTGGCAAACCCCCCTTCAATACCATGAATCCAAGGTCGAATGCACGCATGCCCCTCTTTGGGCCTCCTTGAACAGGCCTTTGACTGTTTGACCTCTCGTATCTTGAGTTAGCCATCACGTCTCGAGAGGGTCACCATGACGTCAAAAGGCCCTTGACATTCGTATCTAGCAGTGACTTCTGAGGTTGCGGAAAAATTAACAGCTTCGGAATATGTGCTTTTCGCAAGCCTTGTTGACTTTATCGCCCAAGGCTAACATGACATGGATTAGCATAAGCGTTGAGTAATCATAATGAGATTCATAGTCCCGCTCGGTCGCTTGTCTTAAAAAATCGAGATTTCGAGTGAGAACCGTGGTGAGTCGTTGACATTCTGCGGCAGATTTCTCATTGGCACGATTTGTATCTGGTCACATCTGCCAGTTCGGTCGCAAGGAAAGTCAGGTCCACCATGCAGAGACACACCTCCACCACATTGTACAGTATCTCGACAAAACCCGCGCAGCATATGTGCAAGCAATAAAATGCGGGCATATTGTAACCATCATACAACCCCGTCACATCTTCGCACTTCGCATATGGATGAGAGAAAATCCCTAGTGGCCAAACCGGTTGGGGCGAACGAGTCTTGCATCTTCGAAGGCCATTCTCCATGCGTTCCTTGACCGGTTGGGGTGACGGTCGACCGACGGGAAGGGAGGAATTGGTGAGCATTGCGTCGGATTCTGCATCATGCACCATGCACGACCAATCTTTTTTGTTGCCCATCTCAACAGAAGACAAAAACCCCAGGGCTGACACCAAATGGGAAGTGTAATGGCACACGCCATCCCGACCACACAGCCAACCGATGTCCCGTGGTTGTCAGTTTGGGGCTCCCGACATCGCACAGGCACGAGACGTTGTCCAAGCAACCTCGGTGCATTGAACTCAGGACTGGAGACCGATATAGTCTTGAGAATGTCTGGTGTCGGGCTTTGCCGTTGCAACATGACCGATGCTGCGATGCGAGGCCCGTCAATGACGCAGTCGCCATGAGCAAGAGCACTGGCAACGGGGTAACAAGCTTAGCATCATAAGCTAGTCAACTGGCAAAACGGTCCTTAACTCGAGCGATTATAGTCAGCTCGTTGGGGGGCCATAGTACTGATTAGCAAAGGGCAATAAGGCAGGTTCTAGCGGTACTTGGATGGTGTTAATCAATGTCCTCTTCTTTTCGTATATGAATCTCTTGGGAGATTGAGAGGGAGAGGGCGAGAGTGTGCAAGAGTGCATGGAAATGACTAGCGCGTATGAGCATTGTCGCTGGGGTCACAGTAGGTACATGTAGACGTGAAGATGAGAGCGATCAAGCAGGACCAGCAGACTGGTAGACCGATATAGAGTCAAAAAAAAATATCACGATACCTTTTCTTTGGCGGTTGGAAGGTTCTCGGGAGCGGTCAGGAATCGGAATTTGTTCAAGAGCGAAAGCTGGGCAATCGCCCCCTAAGCTAACTCGCTAACCCACCAACGCACCAACCCACCTACCTAATCTGTCAACTCAATTCAGCGGCTGCTGCGGCAAGCGCGGCGTAACATTCAACAGTATAAGTACGCGGTATACCGAAGTACTGGAACTGCAATTGCCTTTTGGGCCATCATATCTCGACAGGAGACGTTGGACAAGAATCGTAATTGCCATGATACAATCTTGCTCTTTTTCTTGGTCAGCAATTCTGTCTCTCTAGAGGGCTCCTACCACCTGCTAGCCTAACATGCTGTGTGGCGCCCTAATGGTGGCTGGGTTTGCGGCTAAGTAAGACAACTCCAGTGTTTTCCAGTCAGATATGAGTCAAGCCTCCCGGCGATTACGATCTTTCAGCTCTCATGGAAAAGCCCGTTTGAACTTGTTTCCTTTTGGATCATAGGGCATCCGGAAATAGAACTCTCTCCTCCATTTTGCCTCCAAGGAACCTCCGCACCTGATACAAAACATACGGGACCATTCTGGGACTTCAGAGCAAGATCGTGACCCGGTCGTTACCTGCCTTGGGCGACTGTAACACGAGCGACGAGGGGCAGATAGTGTGCTCAACTATCAACAAGACAATACGATTATAGTAATACCTACCCACGTCTGGTGAGAATCGGACAAATGCAGCCCACCTGCCAACCTCCTCTTTGGCCCAATCTGTGTTGGATTCAATATATCCAGCCAATTACACCCACGAGCTCTCGATAGCTCACCAGGCCAGATTAGTGCGCCATATCAGCAACTCGGATTTGATTCGTTCGCTTCCACTACACACACACTCGATCACATACAGTCAGAAACCTGCATGCCCCGACACCTCGTATTTGCGACCTGTGACTGTGCGTGGAAGCTTCGATCACCAACCTCGGCCAACATACACAGCCTATGGTATGCTGACTTCAGCAGCGTTAAGCGGCGCGTCTTCGGCGCTCACTCAATATCATCTGGATCTGCTTTTACGATGAAGGCATAGGCCGTTCCGGTCAGGCGATTGGCAGATGTGTAATGGCATCGTGTAGACGCCAGGTGCAATGGCTATAGATAGCCATGGTGACTTACTGACTGGCTTTCGGAGTATACGGTGCTTTTCACGAAGATTCCTCGCTGATAGCAATGTGGGCCGATATGCAGTCGTTACGAGGTAACGCACCACCGAATCGTGCGAACCATGGGGCGTTGGGCTGAAAAGCTGTGGGCGGACTTGCCGAAGATGTAACCTGATAGCAGTAGCTTGACAGGTTATACTCCACTGTCTTCCCATCTTGGTAATGGCAAACTCTCTGGGCCTCTGGGTAAGTGCAGACATGGCAACGCACACGCAGATCGCATAGCAGTGCCCCTCCTCCACCATCCAAACCAGCCTCCCTTTAGCCGTATCGTTACTTCCAAGACAGCCGGAGAGCTGCGATGGGTCAGTCAGCAAGCACACTTGACATGTAAGGTTGCGTTGCAGGGGGGCAAAGTAGAGAGAAGCAGGCCTCTTCAGCCAGATGTTGCTAAGTGCTTAAATACCAGGCGATGGCCTCTGTTGCGTCACATTTTTCATTATTCTCTACCTCTCATCCACCTATCCATTAATACCAGTCACTTTTACTGTGAACCTCTCTGCTTTGGGTCTTGTCGAATTTCGGCTGACATCACAATCGCTACACGCTTCACACTTCCACTTACACGAGCAATCGCGAAGACATCGCTGAGGGAAGACGTTGAATAACTACTCTCGCTATCAGCAAAATCGTAAAGCCTTAGTCAAGATGAAGATGATGCAAGTTGCCCCTATGGCCGGCCTCGTCGCCGCTGCCAACGCCTGGGCATCTGTCGGGACTGCCTACACTACTCTCGTTACCACTCAATATGTCACCTACTGCCCGGAACCCACCACGTTTGCGTACAAGAACGTAACGTACACGGTCACCAAGCCCACCACTCTCACCATCACCAGTAAGTCATCAAAAGCTGCTCTGCCAGTTGGATCAGACCAGATAGCTAACGGCCACTCCCTCTCAGACTGCCCTTGCACCATTAGCGTGAGCCAGCCCCCGCCAGTCACCACCACTTCGTACTGCCCGCCTACCTCGTACCCCGTCGGTACGGGTAAGCCTCCTGGACCTACCTACTCCGCCCCTGTGCCTACCTACGCCAACAGCAGCGTCGTGGTTCCGCCCCCGACCACTGTGGTTCCTCCTCCGGGCACCACTGGGTACTACACCACCATCACCTACACGCCCCCTCCCGTCACCTACCTTCCTGGTACCTCTGCCGTCCCCGGTGCCCCCGGCGCCCCCGGTTCTCCCAGCACTCCCGGTGCCCCTGGTGCTCCCGGTGCTCCCACCAAGACGCCCATTGCACCCACCACCACTGGCCCCGTCGTCGTTCCTACTGCTGGCGCCGCCAAGGCCGGCACTGTGGGCGCTCTCCTCGCCGTCGCCGGTCTGGCGGTGGCTCTGTAGAGCGGCAGTGGAGCTTAACTTGTAGGGCGAAAAGGAGATGACTACATCATGATTGGATTTTGACGCAATTTACGGAAACGGTTTCTATACCCTCTTTTAACCAAGGCATAAACTACGCGGGAGCTTGGTACTTTTACGGTGTTACGATGAAATTCAATATGACGATATATCCTCTTGGGATGAAACACCGGCGATGGACATTGTTGGACGGGAATTCTTTTTGGCATTCTGGTGCTGGTGCATAGGAGTTGTCAGCCTGGGAAGGGGGGGGCGGACGGGCACAGAACTAATACGGGATACCCAATTACGCTCTCTTGATATTTGCATGGCTCACACGGAAATGGGCGAACCAAAACATAATACACCTAATAGACTACCTAATCATCCGGTCTTCAATATTCCTCGCTCATCTACTCCCTCTGTCATGTCTACTAACCCTCGTACGGGTTGCTACCAAATCTATTCTGACTTGGCCAAAGAGGCCAGGACACCATGTAAAAAGTGATTCAATGGGTATATTGAATGCAATGTAGGTCAGATGTATCAGTCATGCCAATGGCTTGGCTTATCTTTGCTGATTGATCTTCGTGCGCATAGGAAGAAAGAAGAAACAGATCCTCGTTCGTCTAATACATATGGACATTGCCAACTCACTCGCCCGACAATCCCATATGCTCTCCTCCAATGCCCTCGTACCCCTCGCACCCCTCCCTTCCCCTCAGCAAACCCGACTACCGTCGCATTCAACATTCAACAGCTCACAGCTCACCATGCAGGACGGCTGGGTGCGTGGTACTGGGAGCAAGGAATGTAACGGCAACCCACCCTCCTTATCAGTGACCCGTCTCCCTCCTCTAGCGTAGCAAATAAGCTTTCGAGCTACTTCACAATAGTTTCCTCTTTAGGGCTGTTAAGGCTGTCAACCACATGGAGAAAGCTCGTATTCCCATTTCCTCTTTCCAGAAGAAGCAAAGACGTGAGACTATCAAGAAGCAGAAGATCAAGCAGAAAGAAAGAAAGAAAAAAGAGACAGAAAGCCGTTGGGAGGTATTCAGTGCGGGGAAAGCAGCAAGCAAGGCACATTCACAAGCAGAGGGATACGGTAAAATATCCGAGGCAGCTGGCTGGAGGGGGAAATACCCTGGACCAAAATCAGTGACCGGGGTATTTGGCACGCCATATTGGGGAATGAATGCAGAGAATCAATATATTTACTTTTCCCCTCATCAGCATCAGTTGGCCAAGACGGTTGATCTTACGATCCTCTGAGCGCACATCTATTGCTGGAAACGGTCGGGATGATGAGTTTGAGCTGCCTGCATACCAGTGTGAATATTCACACATCACAAAATACAAGATGTCAGCTGAGGTAGACATGCAGGCAGTATTGGTGAACTCTGGAGAGAGAGAGAGAAAGAGAGACAGAGAGAGAGAGAGATAGCTATCTAAGCAAATATCATACTAACCTTACCTAAAGGAATGATCCACGGGCGGGAGTGTGTGTGAAAAAGCTTGACGAGCGATGCAGCTGACCACACGATAGCTAGCTTACCACGGTACAAGAGCAGCCAGGGAGCCAACCAGCCGGAGGCATATGTCTACATGAATAAGCAGATAATATATTGGCGAAAGAAAGACAGGAAGAAAAGGCCTCAATACGAAGAATCTCTCGTCATCACAGTTATGACCAGGGGGGGCTGGTTGGGCCGGGGTGTCATTGGAATGAACGGCCGGCGGACTGTCGGATAGACGGGGGGTGCTTCTCGGCTTGTCGCGACAGGGGTATACCAACATGTTGTTACCAGGTCACAAAACACATCCAACATGCCTCAAATCAAGAGCGAACAGCCACCACCTGCTATCCTGTCCATGCAAGCTGGGGAGCAACAGGGTAGTAGTGCCCGGATACGTAATGTATGGGTTAATCGTTCCATCCGAAAAAAAAAGAAGAAACCCCCCCCCCTTGGTTGTACACACCATCCGTTCATATGCCGACTTTAGGAATGGCAGATCACCGCCTTTTCTCTATTCTTCCATCCACCTCCCTTGTCTACCGGTATAAGTGGTGATAACCATGCAGGGACGGCCATCTTGACCCCTCGCGAGCTGGTGGAAGTCTGTTTGGAATGGCTCCCAATCACGTAGATTGGCACGTTGTTTTGGCTTCAACTCTATGCATGCCTCGCAGAGGGGATCACCTGCTCTTCACAAGTATGCGTTGACTGTCCCTTGCTGGCTCTCTGGAACCTGCGCTAGCCAACCTACCTGATCAGGCATCAGGCATCAGGCATGCTGCCAGGCACGAAAAGTTAGGTTGTCAGATTGTCACAACCTACCCACTAGCAGAAGTTGATGAGTGGATGGGGTGTCATGCGAACACAGCTGAGTTCTATTGAATGAAGTTCCTTCAGTGAATACTGGTAGGTGTCTGCCATGCTCTACTACTTAGGTCAATCCTACCTTCGAATACGCAAGTGAGGACGTTAATACAGTCTAAGCATCGTTAAAAGTCCCGAAAAGAAGAGTCTGACATCTCACAATCGCGGTCTTTGGACTCGAACATTTGCCCTCGTGACCACTTCTTCCTAGAGAGGGATCACCAATCTGAATACACGGGGTTGGTTGTTGTGACAGTTGGCGTCGATGCTTGTTAATTCCAGGCCCCCTATCCAGAGCCTGATGTTATAGCAAATGCCTTGCTATTAGACCCTCGTAATATCGTTATAGTCATCTCTCATGTCGCCACGTGTTGATGGAACTCTTTCACCTTTCTTCTTCGCGTCGCAAAATGCTGCCTGATCAAGACCCATCGTCAGGCCCAGTAGCATCCATCCGAGATCTGACTTCTCGGATTAGAGCCTTAGCTTCCTCAACCTCTACCCCGTCCTGGCACAGCTCGTTTGCCAGACGATTCGCCGTCGTGTAATCCTCGATGCGCATCGCGTGTTTGGCGAGCCACATACGCGCCTTAGACGTCGCAGCGGTGACGCCAGTACCCTCCCTACTATTTCCGCCCCCTTCCCTGCCATCGCCATCCTCATCAGATCCATCATCGTTATGGATAACAATGCTCTCTCCCACATTATCCCCTGGAGCGCCCTCCTCTTGCGCAACACACATTTCCATATACGCCTTAGCGTCGTCGTCTTGGTCTAGGCTTTCGTACATGATCGCGACCTGCAACAGAATCTCGGGATCCATATGAGCGCCGCGCAGGCTCATTGGTCCGCTTCCGGTGCTGCCAAAGCTGCTTCCCGTGTCGTAGTAGCTTTCAGCGAGCAGTGCGCGTTTGAGGGCCTTGATGCCGTCCAAATTTCTGCCCATGCGTTGCAGACACGAGCCCACGGCCATCCACATCTTTCCGTCCCACGGCCGAAGACCAGCTGCCTTTTTGTAGTACCACAAAGCATAAGCATGCATCTCGAGGACCTCGTATGTCTGGCCAAGGCCATACCAAGCGCGGTAGTCGCGCCGATTTACATCAACAGCTCGCCTGTATGACTCAATGGCAGCATGAGTGTTCTTTAGCTCAACGTATTCATGGCCCATGAGAGTCCAAGCTGAGAGACAAGATCGATCCAGGGTCAGCGCTCGGCGGAAGTATTGTACAGCCTTCTCGTGCAAGGAAAGCAACGAGTAGTAATTCCCAATAACTACGCATGACTCGGGGCGGAACTTGTCGATGCCCGAACATAAATGTGCGAGAAATGCGAGTTTAGGTCTCGAATTCATTACATATAGGATATTAGAGTAATGATCCAATGAATCGAGGCGATGGGGATGTAGAGACAGCAATCGGCTAAAATGCTGTTCGGCCGCAACAAGATCCTTCGCGTGATATGAAAGGAGGGCGTCGCAGGTCAGTAGGAATGATGAAGTAGGGAATATGCCTAGAAGCGCATCCAACGAGTTGGCGAGGTTGTTATCATGCTGGTAGAGCTCCAGCGATGTGTTAATATGGAACATGAAGGAGACAATGTTCTGTGGTAATCTTGGCATCAAGCGGTTGAGCTACGTTTCAGTCAGCAAGTATGCTACGTTGTTGGGAGACCTGGTCGCCTTACGTCTTCAACTCGGGATATTAGGGACGTCATTTCGAGCCAGCAACCCCAGTTCATGGGGAAGAGGTGTACGCTTCTTCCCAGCCAGTACATTGCCAGGTCCTCGTTCTTTTGCCTCGACAAAACCATGCCATATCTGTATCCCAGTCAGCATCAAGCAATCTGATGAAGCGATCGATCGGGGGTCTCACAAGTACTCTAGCCATCCTTGACTGTCGGTATCTTCACCATCATCGGTCTTGCGTGCATCGAACCAGGCTTCCAGATACCGGCTGATTGGCAGCAACTGCTTGTTGACGCACGCGCCGAGATCCTGGGGGCCCATGACCATCTCGGAATCCTCATCTTTCCTCTTCTCCCCGGACAAGAACTTGGCATATAAGGCGAGAAACAAACTCCGCTGGCTGATTTGTGGTAATGCCGGTGTACTTGATGGCTTTGCGCTTGATGCTGGAGCCTTCCCTTTGCCTTTCCCCTTGGGCGTTGAAGCCTCTTTCGAAGAGACAATGCTCGCTATCATCGACTCGGGTAAAAAGATGGCGGCGCAACGGTCAAACTCGCGACAGTCGAAGAGCGATTTGGCCAGAAGGTATTTGTTGATCTCTCGCGCCTCTAATGCGGCCTCCTCGGGCTCTGCGTTCTGGGCTAGAACTGCGGCTGGTAGACCTCCATTGTTGGGATCGTCGAGCCCAGCCTGGGGTTCGGGAATGGCGTTCAATAACTCGGCGGCCCTGTTGATGACAAAAGGTTGGTGGTCTGTCAACGAAGCAAGGTACGCGAAGAGAGAATCCTCACCACTTGGAGGATTGGTACAAGCATCTCTCGGAGCACTTGATGACTGCCTCTTGGAGGGCGCTTCGGAGCTGGACCGTCTCGCGCTCGTTCAGGGCCATGATGACCGGTACCCCGTCGGCATGGGGTCGCCCACTTTCTTGCACAAGCAAATTTCCCTGGTGGCCTTGCTTGCCTGTACTGCGGTAGAGGTAGCCGGTCTCGTCGGAGGTTGACGTCAATGCGGGTTGGATCTCTTTATTCCCAGGAGGGTCGAGACGTTAGCGAAGTCGCCAGGGCGTGTCGTGTGTCGTGGTAATTGGGCTGGTTCTATTGGGCGCAAGTAACACGCGATCCGAGAGTAGCTTCAAGGTTTGTTCGTTCAAGTTTGTTCCTGAACAACAGATAAGGTACATGCAGGTTTAGCAGCATGGATACCAGTGCTAAGGTTAGGTAAAGTACGACGACTACCTACTTGTTACCCCACCAAAACACCAAAGTAAACATTGCACAGGTTGACAGGGAATTGATCAGATGGAGATGATGGAGGATTCCACCTTGATAACTTCCAATGTTCTTCACCGCTCTCCTAAAGAGGGTTATCGGCCTCACCTCGTGCATAATCGATAAGGCGAGGACGGGATTATCTGGACTATCAATGACTAGCCAGGGCCTCAGGAGGTTGAAATGGCACCTTTTCCAGTCTTTCTGGCCTTTCCAGCCGCGCTAATCCAATTGGATCACCCCTGGCTGACAGGTTGGCGACAAGAATCCATGGTGGGGGACGGGATCTACGGGACGAGATAGTTCATTTTAATCACTTAACATACACAGCCAACGTGTCGTTTACTCTCGCAACAAAAGAACTCATCTTCGTACGTACAAACTTCGTGTGACGGTAAGAGACAGCGGCGGTCCTTTTTTAAACCCCTCCTGTCATCTCCAATCCTCTGTCGGATTGTGACCAGCATCCTTTCTCTGATCAGAAATCTAAGTCTACCCCTCCAGGACCCCTCCAAGCAGCCACAATGTCCAAAGCAAAGACCCCTGAGTACACCAAGTTCGAGAATGTCTTCAAGGACAAACTCGTCTCGCAGCTTCTCGAAAATGCTCAGAAGTACAACCTGCCCAAGGAGCAGCTCGATTGGTTTAAGAAGGTAAGCCCATGACTTTCTGCAGCCACATCTCACCCTCATTCACAAACCCCACTTGGTCATACCCTTTGTCGCCGACTTGACTCCAACCCAACCCCTTACTTTGGTCTAATACGCATGCAGGTCCTCGAGGTGAACACTATGGGCGGAAAATGCAACCGGGGCATGTCCGTTCCTGACACCGTCTCCCTGCTACTCGGCAAGGAGCTGGATGAAGACCAGTACTTCATGTCGGCCACTCTTGGCTGGATGATCGAGCTTCTTCAGGCCTTCTTCCTCGTCTCTGATGATATCATGGATGGCAGCATTACCCGCCGTGACCAGCCATGCTGGTACCGCCAGGCTGGTGTCGGCATGATCGCCATCAACGATGCTTTCTTGCTCGAGTCTGCTATCTACACTCTCCTGAAGCAGCACTTCAAGACTCACCCTGCCTACATTGACATGGTCGAGCTGTTCCATGAAGTCACTTTCCAGACTGAGCTGGGCCAGCTGTGTGATCTGCTTACTGCCCCCGAGGACAATGTCAACCTCGACAACTTCAGCATGGAGAAGTACAAGTACATTGTCATCTACAAGACGGCCTATTACAGCTTCTATCTCCCCATTGCTATTGCGCTGCACTACCTCAACATTGCCACCCCCAAGAACTTGAAGCAGGCTCACGACATCTTGATTCCCATGGGCGAGTACTTCCAAGTCCAGGATGACTTCCTGGACTGCTTCGGTACCTACGAGCAGATCGGCAAGCACGGCACTGATATCATGGATAACAAGTGCTCCTGGATTGTGAACCAGGCCCTTGCCAAGGCAACCCCTGAGCAGCGCCAGATTTTGGAGAGGCACTACGGCCGCAAGAACAAGGACGACGAGGCCGTCGTTAAGAAGCTCTTCGATGACATGAAGCTTAGGGAGCACTACCAGGAATACGAGGAGAAGCGTGTAGGTGAGATCCGCGAGATGATTGCCAACATCGATACCAGCGAGGGTGTCAGCTCCGCCATCTTCGAGGCCTTCCTGGCCAAGATCTACAAGCGCTCCAAGTAAAGAGCCGCCCACGATAGTTGACAGTCATTCCATCGGAGAGGGATCGAATGGATTGCCGACCAAGCATGGATATAGATATACCCGGCCAGCTCGATTCAATGTTACCAAAAGTGAAATGGCCTTTAAATTCATATCTAAAGACTAGAAATAGATAGAAATTGGTTCCATACGTCAGCTAGATTGCCAACTGAAATACACTTAATGATTATGATACCATCGACTGTGCAAATTCCTCGATCCCCCGTTTCCTCGTACAATAGTCTATGAAACGACATCCAGGTCTGATAGTGTTTGGTAGCAAAGCCCCTCCTGAACATGTCGTGTGGATAACAGAAATTCAACAGTTGTGGTGCTTGTGAACTCCCCAAGATATCTATCTCACCTACTTCGATACAAGGAGAGCTTGAGTTCACTGCTGCTTTTGCACTTGAGGTTATGTCTATAAGGTTGTCAGGATATCTTCTCTCGACACCACCCATGCGCCTTTCAGTGGGATCGAATCGCTTGGGTGCGCACGTTGTTAACACTATGGGAAATCCTCGTAAGGCTTCGGCGCATTTTCCTTGACTACCAAACGACTCTCTCAACCCCGTGAGTATACTGTTGTCGTGTACTGTAGTCGTGAGGAATGGTTTGTGTACTAAGCCTACGTGTACCATTTGCGGGCCCTCTTGATCTGCGGACTTCATATACTTCAGACAATAACCTCTAGGTGTTGGGAGAATAGGGAGTCGAACTAACGAATATCCAGCTTCACTGCGGGATGCAGTACTTACCTACGAATCATAGGACCAGTAATGGCATCCTCATAGCACCCATGAGTTACACGATCGAAGGAGGCTATGCCCTGCAGTAACAGCCAGCGAAAGTAGAGAATGGTCGTCTGTGTATTGCTATGGAGTGATGCATGATAGCGCGTGTCATCAATAACAGAACTCCTAGGCAGGCCGTGATGGTTTGGCCTCCTATCTCCTGCAGCCTACGATATCAAAGTGACAAGTCTTGGTCTTGTTTCCATTCTCTGAGAGATAAAAAAGAGACCAGAAAGATGCAAAAGTCAAATAATCGGCCACCCTCAGAAAGTACCCCCAAATTAGAGCCGAATCTGAAATATCTATAGAGGCAGCAAATCGATTCCAGAAAGGGGCTCGATCATGTTCATTGCGTGCTCACCTAAGCCAGTGGCAAAGGAGTGTCAGTTGATTCCATACTTCGCATTGGACCTTTTTGGTGTGTCTAAGTTGGCCTGCTTTCGCCTCACGGATAGGGATATTGCCGTTTCTCTATTGTTGCGTCTGTCGAACTCCCCGCGGTGCCATGCAAACATTGGGCAGTGTTTGGCCTTAATATGGTAAAGAGATACTTTCTGTGACTTTTTTCTTGAATAATATCCGTCTAGGTAAGTACTTTTCTGCAGTCCATTGGGAAAGGAAACTTTCGAGTGGTAATGATTTAGGAGCATGGCCAACTGGTATCTCCCACTCAGGTCCCTGAGGCAGTGCTCAACAAATACGAAAGAGTCACGAAGCGGATAATACAGGCCGAGATTTGGCATAGGAGGCAGCCGTAAAAAGATATCTTGAAAGGTTCCATTATTCCCCTATATCTCATATACAACAAGATACGCGTAGCCCAAAGTTTCCATGCATGATGTATAGATAGCCCAAGATGGCACGAATATACTACTGACAATAGTATGCCACGATCAGACCAGAATCAAGACTCGTGTACGCCAAGATCATGAGACTGTATCTTGCTATCCAGCTTCTGGAATCAAACCGATTGGCCAGCGTGCCTATTTGTGTTCGAGGTCCCCTTCTTCGTTCAGGGCTGAAATTGCGAATGCCACTCGAAAAGCCAGGGATGGCAAGCACTTGAGTGAATGTATCGGCGGGGTCGCCATCAGTAATTCTGTAAATAGATAATACAAGTACTTCAATACATTTTACTATGTTATAAAAGCTGCGAATAAACGGTGCGCAATCTGAGTAGAGGTTGCAAACCTCATCAGCAGCCTCCCTCCTCTTCACCTGCTGCTAATGAACGGCAGTGTTAATAGGAATGATAATTTTATTCTTGCCACAGTGACAACAACGGTTTCATAGCTCGCTCTACAACAGGAATAAGTGATATATCATAAGTGTACCTGGTCACAAGGTGGTTTTGGTATTTTATATACCGACCAGAGACCATTAGCGTCATACAAACCCTTGGGGGGAGGCGCCGGAATCCCGGTAACGACGGTGGACCTGTAAGCTCGTATTGGTCGGTATGCGCGTGACACTGCTTGCGCATGCACCATCCATGGCGCTGGCGGCCTGCACGGCATGTCACAACATGGGCTAGATGGAGTTGGTTGCGTTCGCGATCCGTATGAGCCCTTCCGGCTGGTCCGCATAGGCGACATCGCAGAAGCAAATGGAGGCAAACCAAAGGGAGAGACAAAGAGGGCTCAGTAAACCCTTGAGTCAGAGTGGCAAGGCTATGTGAGATCTCGGGATTACCTCCTTGAGTCATCGCAAAAGGGCGGTCAGGCAGGAAAAGAATGTTGCAAAAGCTACGCAAGCTACACAATTTACAGCCTCGGTGCACCGGATAATGTGTCGCCATCACTCCAAGGCTGACTAGTGTCTTACACCAATGGGAGTTTCCCCTTGCCGGGAGATGGCATGTAACAGTCTCGGCATGTGAACAATATCTATCCAAGCAAGCCGCACAGGGAAACCCGAAAATATATGTGCATATGTAGGCCATCCACCCCTCCTTGCGGTGAACTGCAGACAACCGTTAGCCCTTGCTTCTTAGCTTCAGGAGCCGAAGGAAGGATCCGGCGATAAGCGGGGTGACGGGCTTCGAGGCGTGGCGCTGTGCCTTGCATTCAGTAGTATAACATGGATTGGTTCGTAGCATGATGCAGGCAGGCCGCCGGGACAGAAAAGAAAAAGGGTGGTCGGGTATTTTTTATTATCATAACGGTACGATATATTAGTTGAAATAAAGCCCGAGGCGGGAGAGGACGAGGGTGGTCATCATCCCGGAAGGTCGATGAAACCATGATGACCCGAGTTGTATAAACTCGGCCGGATACCCTGAGTTGCCTACACACGCATTTACGGTCGGCGTTGCGCAGCCCAAACGTGGGCTTCCGATTCTCCTTATTGTTAGTGGTCGAGGCAGAGTCCACAACACAACGTCTTATTTATCTGCTTCGGTCCCGACGTTTGGATGACACTGACTCGATACTGGGCAAATACTTGCAATGGATGATTCGGTCAGACAAGGCTCACACTAAGGCACTGGTGTACGCATCGTAGTGGTTGTCGTAAGGCAGGAGTAGGATCTGGCGTGGCTGGTGAAACATGCAAGTTGGACGCACTGGATTGGCTGTTGGTTCCGAGACCAGAATTACAAGAAGAAAGCACTGAGGGCAGATGAGTGGCCGCGCTATAGTACCTGATCCAAGATCACATACATCCCGGTCGTTATGGTCCATTTACAACATGCCATTATAACATGCATTCATTCGCAGGAATTACCCTATAGCAAGGTCATGGCGGGGAGCCGCGGGGTGGGCAAGTGAATCGCATCAAGATGTTCTAAGTATGGACGCTGTTGGTTGATTACTTACTTACCTATGACATACCCAATCAGGCAGGTGTGAGTAGGTCGATATAGGTATTCTATTCCGGATGCCTAGTCACCTACTATTATTTTTAACACAATATCCTTCCTCGTGCATGTCAACGCTTGGTATTCTCTGCATCATGGCGAATCGACATTTTAAATAACTGCATCCCCCGCACAGAACTCTCTCGAATTGACACAAGACGAAAATCTGACTCTTCGCGTCTGTTCAGCCCCCATCTCTCGGATAATGTGCTCAGGCTGTTATTGCTCACGACAATAGGGACCATAGCATACGGATACCCGGGAAAAGATTCTCAGCCAAGTCGGATTCATGACACAACCATTGCCGAAGAAGGACAGAGGAGATTTCATATGATATATGTAAGTATTACATGTAGATAATGATGAGACGCAGAGAACGTGTGCATCGTGACACATGAGGAGGACCCCGCATGTTAAGTAGGAATTGAAACGTCTATTCCTTGGCTTTCGTACACTAACACGGCTGAGAAAGACAGAGCACGATATCAAAACAGCTTTGCGCGCGATTCGTACCCGACAGCGGGCCGTTTGTAGTAGGGACAACGAATATATCCGGGCTCATGCCATGCTCATGCGGATGTGGTTGAGATTGATTGAGTAAAGTCAGGCAAGGTACATATGTACTTACTTATTTCACATTAATAGGTAAGCAGGTAGAAGAAGAAGAAGAAGAGAAGGCAACATTAACATTAGTGCCTGGCAAGTATCCTGCTTCCTACTTCCTACACACCGCCCTTGCCAGGGGTACTTTGGGGGCGCTACCAGCGTGCCTGGAGAGGACCAATCTAGAGTTTATCGCCTGTCAGCTGAAGGACGCTACCGTGAACATGTTAATGCAGGTCGACGTCTTAGGCGGAAATGCAGGATGCGGCGATTCCAGGGGACCCAGGGAAGATGCAGGTGACCATGTCGTTGGGGTACCTGTAGTAAGTTGTAGTACCTGTCGAGTTGCAGTTTAGCCGTCGAATCTTACCAAGATGTTTCTTCCTTTTTGCACCTGCAGGAGACCTACTACATACTTGCGGTATGTGGATCACCAACAGTCTTGTTTTCCTGCCCTTTCTCGTTTCTCGTGCACACATCGCAACATCTATCTTCTTTGTGTTCCCGGACGACGACATGATCCTCCACCTGCGATCAGACTACGTTTCTTGCTCGAAGCTCCAAGGATGGAGATGCGTAAAGTATGATATGTTTGGTACAGGCAACAGGGTCGTATGCACCCGTGTTTCGAGAGACTTGCCTCTTTCGGTAACTGTCGCTGTAACCCCGCGTCGCGCAAATAGTACCTACATAGCAAGCCGTGATAATCCCTGGGAAGATGTGCAGAGACGACGACGGGTGGCCTAGTGTCCTGGCTTTGCGTCAGAGACGCCAAGCTTCGCAGATCATGGTCAATCATCAATCATCACAAGCCTCCTCTCACCACTGGGGCTCCACCACGCGCCTCCCAACCCCTCGCCTAGTCGCCCAAAAAGACACCACATACTAACCTGCGCAATACATCAAATACATGTAACCACATAATCAGGCAGGCAGTCACTTAACCTTGGAGCCCATGGAGCTTGAACAGTAAGGCTACACATTAAAAAAAATTAGACTTTGAGCCCTTGGGGAAAAAGAACTATGAGAGGGGAATACCAGTCGAGAGAGCCCAGACCGGAACACCGTTGACCATGCATTTCTAGTCAAGCGGAGACTCCGATATAGTTACGTATCACATACTCGAATCAAATAAAGTAGACGGGATGCATTTATACATGTATGCAGTAATCCTCCTCTGAATATGACTTGATTCCGCCCGCAAATAGAGCTGGCCACGTGTCTGGCAATTCGGTGTGTTCTAGAATAAAGTACATCCAACACACGTATCCTTCTCGTGTCTCACAAGACATCCCTCTTTCTTTCCCACTTCCAGGCCAGGGGGGAAGGATGGGACAAGAAACATAAGCTTAAGAAGAAGTTGCGTTCCACCAACGATGGCCGACGACCAGCACCTCTTTACCGCTCGTAAGAGGTGGTACACCCATCTTACGGTCAATGTTCCTCGCCGGCAACAAATAACCGCCGTACTCTGTAGACATCACGACAAGCCTCGAGGTTAACTTCGATGATGATGTAGAAATGAGATTCCCAGGTGCCCCTCCAGTTCCACATGACGGACTACCTACAAAAACCTGTACTTATTGCTAGTAATAGAGCTGTCAGCCTATCGACCAGTCCACCGCATTTGTTAGTAACTAGATGGCTGCTGCTGGACTAGACTGCCACTATAGCCCGGTATGTGGTGGGGAATGCCCCATGATTAGAGCCTGGCTTTAGCAAACAGGGCAGCAGGGCAAAAGAGACAGGACCCGCCAGGGCGTTCCGTCTCGACTGGACGCTCGCCAATCGCACCTTTTTATAGAAGGGACACCCCTGTCTAGCACCTGCCGTAAGGGCAACCATGTTCGATATTAGCGCCCTTCTGCCCTTCTGCCCTTCTTAGCACCGATAGCCAGCCTCTTTGTGCGCGAATGCTGGTTTTTTTTGGGATGCTTCTCTTTTTGCTTTACCCCTCCAAGTCAGAGAGAGATGGTGGGCAATGCCCACTCCTCCATCTCCTTTGCCAGCCACGCAAGACAACGCCAAAGACACCGTCATGGGCTCTGCTTAAGTCCGTTCTTCCGGCGCAACCGCTGCTGCGACGACGTTACAACTGTCGGATTACTCGCGAGGATAGCGCTCGGCCTTCCTGCGTACTTGTCTACTACCCTGACAGATAGGCCGACACCTTTTTGACTTTAGACCAGCCCTTCTTTCTGCCTTGAAACAACAAGATAAAAGGGAGAAAGAAAGAATAAGAAAAATCAAGGTTGCTTTCTTCCAGTGCCAGTGCCAGTGCCAGTGCCAATGCCAATGCCAGAGCATGGGCAGAGCCGAGCAAAAGAAACGACCAGCCAGAGTTGTTGTGGCACTGGTCAGGTTACCAATGCTTGTGCCTAGTGCTAAAGTATATCGTGGAGACCCTCGTAGCGTTCTTTTGCATCCAACCTCGAGAGACATCTGTACGTGCATGTGCTCAGGAACAAACAATCCGTCTTGTTTTTTGTCGCATGAAAGAAGAGTCTGTACCTGGCTGGCCAGGAGTATCAACCTTCTAGTGGATGCGCAAACGCTGTAGGTTAGTGGGCACCGATGTATGTACGTGCGCTTTGATGTATTGGATATTCAAGAATAGATCAATCAAATGTGTTGCATAGATAGGTATCCGTAGAGGCTGGATCAAATGTACCTACATACAGCAGAGGAAGTGGACATGGGAAGACTGATGAGGGTCGCCCTCCCATGGATCATTAGTTGCGAAACCAGGCACACACAATTCGTATCGTTGCTGTAATAGGGCCATGTCAATGACTTTGACACCACCAATAACAGCGATACCCTCCATCCCTACCTCGCCCATCCTTCCAGCCAAGCGGCGCGGGAGGTGGTAGGTGGTAGGTTGTAGGTGGTAATGCCCCTGTCGCGGGTTGTCCTGCGAAGGTACTCGGACTTTGTTCCATCAGAAGGGACAGAGAGTCAGGTCAGTTTGAATGGGGGAAGGTAATAAGTCATCATCATTGACCCATTTCATTCCTTTCCTATCCTTCCCTATCCTGCCTATCTTACCTATCCTCTATCACCTCGCCCCCCGGCCTCTCCTAGATCCAACTCCCTCTCTTCTCTCTTTCCCCCCTTGCCACATATTTCGGTTCGGATACAGAGCCCGATTTCGCTTTTCATCCCATCAACTCTGCCTGCCTAGGCTCTACCTTCAGCATTTCTCATTTGTATTCGATTCTTCCAATACTCGTCAGCTAGGCTCGAGGACAACATCATCTACCTACCGTACGGCCAAGCGTAAAGCCATCGTCGTTCCGCAGCAAGCACGCATGGCCCTCGGCAGAATTCATTTGTCGTGATCGCCCGAGCTCCCCCGTCCATTTCTGGATCCTGCCCCTCCGGTGGTTGGTTCTTTAGTCTCTCGAAGGACCGAGCTTTTCCTACCGCTTGACGAACCAGCGCTTGCTTCCCATCGTTTGCTTTGCGATGAGAACCCGTGTGTAGGCTCTAAGGTCTAAATAATATCAAGGCATTATTGAGCTGGCCACAGGTTTTTCCCTCTTGTCGACACTACTTTTAACTCTATCCATTTCCAACGTTGCGCAAAGCCGCCGCTGTTTGTGCGGTTTCCTCACCTCCTCCTTCCTGGCTTACCTTTCCCGGTCGCCAGTAGTGTCTTAGTGCCCGCCCAAGTACATACCTAGTAGAGATACTTCGTCATTCAGCTCAGCCCGCGCGCCCGTTCCTTTCCCCCACCAAAAGGCCCGGAAAAGACAAGAATACTGCGCCTGTTCAATTATCACAGCCATCCCCCTCCCCAATTGCCAATAAGGCATTTCGCTGGACAAGAGAAGACTATCGGATGACTTGAAACGACTTATTTTTACTATTTCTCCCATCATCCCCCTTCACCCCCCGTTCTCCGCCCTTTCTCCTCAACTCCGCCTCTACTCAGGCTGTGTGTCGCATTCCATCATATCACCCCTCCGATCCCCACTGTGGCCATTTACCAACGACGTCCTACACTACCTCCCGACTCACGACGACACTAGCCACAGCAATCATACAACACACACAAGGTTGCGATAAACCACGGCTCTTCTCCAAAGGTCGATCGCAAGTTATGGCGGCAACATTTAAGCCCGTCAACATCGAGGTGAAACGGGAGGACAGCACAATGGCGCCCTCCCCCACGACTCCCACGCCGACCAAGGCGACGTTCAGTCAGCGTCCTTTGCCAACCTCGCCGTTCCCCCAGGCCATCCAGATTCCCGAGAGCATCGACGAGAAGACGGTGTTACCGCAACGTGAGAACTCGCAACATTCTAGGAAGTCTCGGGGCGATTCGGAAGACGTTGGCATGGATGATTCGGATGGAGAGGGTCACGACGACGGGGCCGGGTCCGACGACGAGAGTGTTAACGCCGATGGGACGAAATCGAATAAAAAGAAGAAGTCGCAGAGATTTTATTGCACCGACTACCCACCATGCAACCTCAGTTTCACAAGGAGCGAACACTTGGCAAGGCACATTCGGTAAGTACGCTGCTGTAATCCTATATTCCCAATACACTAACTCTCGGGAAGGAAACATACGGGCGAGCGCCCTTTCCAATGCCACTGCTCGCGGCGGTTTTCACGTTTGGACAACTTGCGCCAGCATGCCCAGACGGTCCACGTGAATGAGGACATACCCATCGACTCGTTGGCGGCAACAGGCACCAGATTTCAACGGCAGATCCGGACAGATCGTGTCCGCCAGCCAGGCAGAGCTCGTGCCTCAACGGCAGGAAGCATGGCCGGTGGTCCAAACCGTGGTCATTCCAAATCGCTCTCTACATCGAGTATTGGTTCCATGGGCTCTAACCTTGGTAGCCGTGAGGATGCGCGCCGAAGGCCACCGCCTCTAGTGATGGCTGACCCGCGGTCTCGACTATCACTCGAGTCTTACCACAGTGCCGGTGGTGACAGTCAATATTCATATCGAGCCGTTTCTCCTAGTGACTTCAGCACACCCACTTCCGCGACCTTTTCGACAGGCCAGAGCAGTCCAAGATGGTCCGGAATTGCCTCGCCTACCTCATCTCATTCTCGATCCCAAAGTATGTACACTGGCTCGCGAACCCCTGGACGCCGCCTCAGCGTCCCATCAGGTGGTAATCCTTTCCAGTCGCCTCATGGTGCGAGCATCGGGCGACCTTTATTTGGCCACTCGCCGATCAACGCAGCCAACCAGGGTGCTTTCTCCCCCGTTGCGAGCACGCTCGGCTCACCAACTTCCTCTGTATTCTCTCGCCGGGATTCTGTGTCTAATGCTGCCGATGAAGCTTGGCGTCGTCGAACTTGGCATCCCGACTCCAGTAACTTCAACGCTGCCAATACAAGCAGCCGTCTCAGCCAGGTCATTACACCTTCTCAATTCCAAAGTCCCGTCGCCGGGCCCGTAACGGTTGCCAACCCTGCACCGCAAAACTCAATCCGCTTGCCTGGCATTGAGTCTTTTGATCCCATCCCACACCGACCATCATCACCTCTCAGACGCAATCCCTCGCCGATGATGATTGATTCGGAGGCTTCACATCCACCGGCACGCCTCCCGGCTGCAGAGAGTGCGTCTGATGGCCGACGGGGCACCGCTAACTGGGATATGGGACTCCACCGAGGCCTTACACGGCTCGATATTGCTTCCAATACGACACCGCCACGGGATGGTGCGGGAACTTGGGCCCAAGAAGTGAACCAAGCTGTTGAGGCCGAAGCCGACCGAGTTAGAATGAACCCGCCAACGGTCAGATTCAATGATAATGTGATCGTCGAGAACGGACATCCTGGCCCTAGTGGTGGTAACAGAGCCTTTCACCAACACACCATGTCGGCACCATCCTTTACTCATTCCAGAGAAGGGAAGCGCCACGGATGGTACAATGGTCCAGTCATCCACAATGAAGGCCCTCCTGAGAAGATCGCTCGAGTTGAACGAGTTGGGCGCATGGTTCATCCTAACATCAGCCACTTCACAGGGTTTCCTGCCAGGCAGCCCGCGATGCCTCAGCAGCCAGCCCCGGCCAATAACTCGACCGACAAGGACAATATGCTTCGACTCCAAGCACTTGTAGCGGTTGCTACGAGCGAAACCAACGCCACTGCTGCTTACTAGATGGATATCTCGACAGCTCTCGCCGAATTTATTCACAACTCATCTTACGGCTGGAGTATCCCGGCGCTCCTGTTCATCTCCTTATATTTACGAATCTGCATTTAACGACACCATGTCTCACGAAATCCCTCCGATTTACGATGAATTTACTCCCTATCATTGCGGCCCTATCTGCATTTCAGGATGGCTTGGCTGGCTACGAGGATATGTAACGGTGTTCTGGCGTGTTTTTCTTTTCTTTTGTCGTTCGGGTATACCAATCGCCTACATTCGCTGCTTGGCTCAGATCCTCTCACCTCCCATCTCTGCATACGAATCTGGCTCCGCCGCACAGTCTTGATGGTCTCATACTACTACTATTTCACGAGCGGCGGATGGTTTCGTTTTTCCTTGACGCCCTAGATGTCCTGATCGACGGTATTGCCCTATCGTCGCACGAATTTCCTTATTGATGATTGATGAACAACCTCAGATACCCATTCATTCTAAGATGAGGGTATTCAAAGACGACGGGACATAATTGGTGGTCTTTTGATTTATACCCATTGCATGGCTCTTCAGACAGGCTAGCATAGCACATCTATGCAATGCCTGGTGAATGGCTTGGCTTGGCTGCTTATACAGGACCGTGAGGGTTTTGATTAGTCGGTTTCTTTTTCCGATATTTGATGATTGATACCCTGAGTCTATTCCTTTTTTTTTCTCTCTCCATAAGCGGAATTGTTTGCTTTGCAATTTTCGGGTTTGGGTCTTTGTGGTTTCCCCCAGTACATGGTTTATACTACTCGTATTCGGGGAACAACCCAAGGATTTGTTGATCACGAGCGATAGATAGACACTAGCTTTCTTTGTTAATGAGCAAATGCTAACCAAACCTACGTATTGAATTGACAACATGATGGATAAATGCAACCCAATTCATTGACGTTAAATACTCGACTGCGTCGTCCCAAATGGTAGGATGCCAACTAAGCTGTTCTTGTTCTGAGCCATAGTGATGGATGGGTACCTGCCATTATCTACCAATCCCCCCTTTTCCTGGTGAAACAAATGAGACTCGTTGATAGATAAGGAGGGCAGTTCAGGCACTCTGCTGGTACTATGAGAAAAATATTTTGGTTTCAATTTCAGTGCTAAATCATGGGAGCTTGTTTGACTTCTTGTGGTTGACGGAGAAAGCACAATAGTCATACTGCACCTGCAGTTCACTCATGCTTCACCTACAATTCATCGTCTACTATGGCCGTGCTTTTCTCTTTTTGTTTCACTTCTCGTGAGATATCTCACTATGATTGTTTCAGCTAATTTTCTACAAGCTCTGCCACAGTCGTCCTTCCTCAAGTCATAATCCCCATTTATGATGATTCTGGTAACCAAGATCAGTCTGGCACGATCATGTCGAACAACAATGATTGCGAGACCCTACAGACAGACCCCCTAAGGGACGGGAAGCTGGAATTGGGCCCCGTCTCGATCTCTGAAGTGATTGAAGTGGCCGAAAACCACCAAGCACCCAATATCGTCCTCCCCACCTCTATGGATGACATGTATGAGAATCTCGTCAACCAGCTTAAATCCAGTGTTGATGCATTAGGCAAGCTACCAGAGCGCTTGCGGCGCTTCATACGAACTTCACCGACAATCGACATGCCGCCAACTATTGCACTAGGAACCATTGGAACACCTACACCTGGCCCTCTGAAGCCAAAAAGGTCCCGCATAGAGAAGCCAAAACAGAAGAAGAAGAAGAAGGTCCCTAGGGAGGAAAGAAAGCTGCAGGCCATACGAGCGCAGGCCGAGGCTCTACTCACAGATCCCGACAGTGACACTGACGAGACCGCATCTCCCACCTTCGAGTGCCGAGATGAGTGGGATGCTGTGCAGAGAGCTGTTAGACTCATGAATCCCGAGAGCAACCAAAAGCGGCCAAGGCTGGTTTTTTGGACTGATGGCTCTGCAACCTTGGATCAACATACATCAGCTGTCACCTATAAGCGTTATCTTGGAAGCCACCAGCCCTGGGTTGACTGCACCTACGCGGTTTTCGGGGCCAACAAGGCGCCGCATACTGAATTGTTTGCCATTGCTATGGCCCTCCGGACAGCTTGCGCAGAGGCCCAGCTCCACGTTCACGTCCCCAAGTCTGACGAGCCCGACGCTTGCGAAGGTGAAGAGACTTTACCAAGAGTTTTCATTCTCACAGACTGGGCCGAAGGTCTAACCCTTATCAGGCGCAGCATCGACGGGAACCCATCTAGGGACAAGGTGTGCGATAGGATCGTACAAATTATCCTGCAGGCTCTGGAAACCCTCGCAAGCTTGGGTGTCCTGGTCAGACTTTGCTGGGTCCCTGGACACATCGGCTTGGAAGGCAACACGCGGGCGGATAAACTAGCACGCGGAGCCAGGAAATACCTCGACGCTGCTTCTCCTGCTCCCCCCAGGGAACCGAGGGGGCTGTTTGAGGGCTTCTTGTTGAGTCTCGGCAAGCTTACAGCTTTGGAAGGGGATGCTCCGCCCGATGGGCTGCATGATTCGGATGACTGGGCGAATCTACCTGGGACGGCTGCTACACCCAAGCATAGAAGTCCTGGCATCGATGATCAGGAAAGGACCGAAAAGATCTTGGAGGAGATGCCACTACCACAGGCTTCTACTGAGCCCGATGCAACATTGGAAGAGGCCAGCGATGAGATGTGTGGATGATTATCACATCATACACCGCCAAGTTATGACTCGCCTTGATTTGGACGGCAGAGGTGACACAGTGGTTGGAGGTCCGAAGTAATCTCAGGACTTCTCTGAAAGGAAAGAAATCATCAACTAATTTCCCCTCAATGGCGAGAAGGAACCATTACCGAGAACTGCTTCAATGTGAGACTATTCAGCGATTTTGTGCCGGCCTTAGATATGACTTCAACCTCGTTGTTGGCTTCAGAAAGAGCTACCACCTGAATTGAAATGTAATTAATCATGTTGCCTTGCACTCGAAATCATCAATATTGCAGTGCCATCTGCCCGACCCCCAAACAGGGCTTTCGGGGCTGTAAACAATTACTTGAACTAGCAAATCACCACGACACCCTGCCCGAAGAGTTTACTGGATCACAATCAAATTCAAGAGATGACAAAACAACTGTCGAGGCGAGATATTCGCCCTATCTTGCATGCCACGCGGCAAACCTGCATTTCTAAGTTGGACCTACCTGTGATGGAGGCCTGGATACAAATGTATGTACTTTGTGGCCGGTTTCGCTAATATCTGGTGTAGCTAGGTAGCCACTTTGTAAGCCCTTAGCCGTCATGAGGATGTTACACGCATACCTGGATTCAGCTGGGCGTTCTTCCTTGCATCCAAGCAAGTGAGACAGCAAGTGCATTGGGCATTGGAGGGGTGGTGTGTGTGTGTGTGTGTGTGTGTGTATGTGTGTACGCGTACGCATAGTAAGTACGCAACTCAGCTCGCCTCAACCTTAGTGGCTCCTTCCACCCCATGTAGTACGGCTTGCCTTAGTGAGACTCAACCAAAGCTTGGTATGATTGGCATGTCTTACATGACGCCGACACGGCACATGATCTAGGCCGCCCTACGGCTGACTCACCCACAGTATATAAATACCGACACAGAACCAGTATTGCCAAGCAGATATGATTCTGAGTCGTCTACGTTCTTTAGTATCATCAAGCCTATTCTCCTGCAATCAATTCAAAATGCCTATCCCAAGATACGGAGTCTGGCGAGGCACGGCTACCAAATGGGAGCCTACCGAGAAAGACAACGATCATGGCCACATCACCTTCACTGACGGCAAGGCCTCTGATCTCGACTGCGCGGTCGACGTCAAATCCAAGGATCACGACTCCCGCATCGTGTTCTGGGACGTCACCTCCTTTGATCAAGCCCATCCGGTAGCTCAAAAGTTGTCCAAGCTGCAGCCGGGCTACCACGCCATCGCCGACCACACCGCGCATGGCCTCGGGCTCGACTACTACCGAAGCCAGCTCGTCAAGCCCCAGCAGGGCCGTATCCTCCCCTACAACGTGAACGGCCCCGACAACGACATCCTCGATTTCTTGAACCCCATCCTCAACGCTGCTGTGGAGCAGAAGGCCGACATGTACCTATTTGGGAGCAAGTATGACGGCAATAACGGTGACGGCATCCACGATATCCACATGAATCAAGGAGACGTCGGCCACTTTGCCAGGGAGAACGGGGTATATCAGGACGGAGGCATGATCTTCAACTTCAAGGCCGGGAGTGGCGAGATGGATGGTTGGCAAGGGGTATTCTTGGCATTTGCTACGCAGGCTACCCAGACAGATTCGAAGGGCAACGCAATGGGGCCTACATTTGCCAAGATCCTCGGCAATTCCTCCTAAGCCTCGCAGGGAACATATGGGTGCATGAACATGTCGGGTGGACATCTGGTGCCCACCACGGGGTGGTACAGTACTCTGTCAGTCATGATTACAAAATGAACACCTGAAGCTCATTATGCAAGACTGCCAACTGGCGCTTCTCGCTGTACACCAGTGGAATGACCGCTAATACCAGGCTCGTCGTGAAATGTCTCCCCCTCTGTATCTTCGCCCCATCCTTCTCTTTCGTCCTTGGGCATTCTGACAAAGGCGAAATCGATCAAAAGCCCTGCCACTGCTAGAGCAACGCCAAAGTACAGCGCTGCCCTGTACCCGCTAACGAGGTCGACCTGGCCCTTGGTAAGCTCGGTCTCGATAGTGCCGGCGAACCCAAGACCGAGACTGTTGCCGTAGAGGTTTAACGTGCCTATAAGACTTCCAGCGACGCCCTGCTGCTTCCGGCTGACACTGTTGCTCGCGATGATCTGGGCCGCTACGTAGACGAAATCGGGACAGATACTACCCACAAGCACCGCCGGGAAGGTCTGTGCCCAGTATATCTGTTGTACGGGCATGGTGGCAAGGAGAAGATTCGAAACCACCATGACGCCGATGCCGATGGCCATGATGTATTGCGCCGCCATGCGCGGAATCAACCAGGCGGCCAGTCCCACCGCGACGAGGGCGCCGACGCCAAAGGGGATCCAGCCCACGGCAGTCTGCATCACGCTCCAGCCCCGCAGCTCCTGTTGCCACGAGATCATGTACCAGAGCGAGATGCCGAAGCTCATGTAGCTCAGCAGCACGACGAAGACCAAGGCCGTGAAGGTGGGCGTGCGGAAGATGTCCAGGGGCATGATGGGCTCGATGGCGACGTACTTCTCCCAAAGGAGGAATGCGGCAAACAAGGCCAGTGACAAGACTAAGCAGGCAATCTCATAGGGTGTTTTCCAGCCCACTGATGGTGCCTGGCTACATTACGTGTCAGCGAGGGTGCTACTTATGAGAATTGCGAATTGGAGGACCTACTTCCAGCAGAAGTTGAAGAGTAGCAGACTTCCTACGCCCAGGCATGCGCCTATATAGTCGATCTTGCCCCCCTCATCGATGGGTTGTTCCTTGGGCAAGAGAAAAGCGAGCCCACCGAAGACGAAGGCGCTAAGGGCAGCTCTGGCATTACACCAATATTAGTTTATTCTTATGGCTACTGCACCCGAATCTATATACTCCCTCACTCCTGTGCAAAGACAAGGGGAGTATTGCCTACATGAAGATGAACAGCCACTTCCACTCGCCCCGCGACGTGGCGAAGACGCCAGCGAACAGGGCGCCGAGCCAGCCGCCGATGGGCGCGGCCGAGGCGAAGAAGCCCATGGTGACGTTACGGGAGCGGCCCGGGGGTAACATGATGGTGATCATGGCGACGGCATTGGGCATGACGAGCCCGCCGCCGACGCCCGTCAGGGCGCGCACGGCCACGAAGCTCTCGTACGAGCCGCAGAAGGCGTTGGCGACCGAGAAGATGGCGATGATGGCGCCGCCCAGCAGGAGGATGCGCTGGTGGCCGTAGACGGCGCCCAGCCGGCCGCTGATGAGGACGAAGGCACCTTGGGTCAGGCTATTTTTGTTTCATGACGGATTACAGTGTCAGCAAGTTACTCTCAGTATCGTTCTTCTACGTTATGATCTTTACAGTGGCAGGAGACTGGGATGGGGGAGAAAAGAATAGCTAGCAGTCTAGAGAAGTGTTTGGGAAACCTTGAACCTACCTGTAAGAGGCCGGCATCCAGTTTGCCTGGCCGGGGCCGGACTTTCGCCCGAAGTCGCGGGTAAAAGCGGTGCCGGCGGCGATGGTGACAAAGTTGGAGATGAACTGGACGAGATTGGCGCAGATGATGAGGGTGGTAATGAGGGACCGGGTCGCTTTGCTCAGAACATTGGACGGTGCCACGTCGAAGATGCGTCGGCGGGTTGGGCCGAGTCGAGCCGCCCCCGCGTCCGACCCCGGGTGGTAGAGTGCGGGGAGCGGGGTGAGCTCAATGGTGGTGGTTTCTGACGTTGTAGCCATGGTGATGATTGTTTCTATGAGGGGTTGATCTGCATGACAAACTTGAATCTCGGGGGACCATCTGCAAATGATCTTGCATATCGGTGCCATACCTTTTTATTATTTACTCTTTTTATTATATTATTATAGAATGCATATTCCTTGAGGAGTATTTGTCAGCGGTGACGCTGATGATATGCTCGTGGTCCACCCTTCAGTCTGCCCCAGAGCGTCATACAAAATGTCCGCACGAATAAAACAGCCAGTATTCAGTAGGCGAACCCGGATGGATCACGGAGGAACTACCTTCGCTAATCGTGATTGAGTACTTATTTCCACGCGTTTCCTTGCATGATATGTTCTCTTGACGGATATCCGTTTCAGGAAGTTCCGCTCCACGGCCGTTCGCGGTATGGGGTGACGGGCCTGGCAAGGAGATGCGTGATCAAGAATCAAGCCGGCATCGAAACAAAGTTCTATCCACCGGGTCAATTCGAGGCGAAAAGGGGAGATGAGTGGTCAGGCCAAGGGCTCCCTACAATTGGGCTCTTCATTATTCTCCAGAATAGCACCATGCATGCTATTCCATGCCATAACCTCCAAATGCGGAGATAGGGGGGGGGGGGGGGGGGGGGGGGGGGGGGGGGGGGGGGGGGGGGGGGGGGGGGGGGTGGGGGGGGGGGGGGGGGGGGGGGGGGGGGGGGGGGGGGGGGGGGGGGGGGGGGGGGGGGGGGGGGGGGGGGGGGGGGGGGGGGGGGGGGGGGGGGGGGGGGGGGGGGGGGGGGNCCCCCCCCCCCCCCCCCCCCCCCCCCCCCCCCCCCCCCCCCCCCCCCCCCCCCCCCCCCCCCCCCCCCCCCCCCCCCCCCCCCCCCCCCCCCCCCCCCCCCCCCCCCCCCCCCCCCCCCCCGCCCCCCCCCCCCCCCCCCCCCCCCCCCCCCCCCCGCCCCCCCCCCCCCCCCCCCCCCCCCCATCTGCTGCTGCGCCCACTCAGCGAATATCATAAGGTTACTGTATCCCAGTGGAGTGGGAAGAACAGCTGGCCATTACCCTTCAATACCACTAATCTTTCTACCACTCCCGCTGGTACTACAGTGGTAGTTCTACCCCAAACCCCAAACTCAATCGTGGAGAGGCAAGAGGCAACCCCGCAAACCGGGCCTCAACTACCTACCACTAATTAACGGGTTCCGCCTGCCTTCAAACATACTAACTTACGATGTATCACTGGCACACTGGCACCCTGGCACCCTGGCACCAATGTAGTCGCAGGCTGCATTAGTTGCCGCCACCATGCTGCATGGAGCTGACCGGTTGAGGCACTGCAGTTGTGCGGTTTCGGTCTCTCATCCCCAACGTCCACTGACCCCAGCATCTGCCTCCAATCTTCGCGATGTTTGGTTTGCTGTATAAGAAAGACTGATGCCCTTCACAGGTGGCACCCCGTCTAGTCTTTTACCCTTATGTGAAAAGAGTCCATTGAAACTTTAGAAATTGTCCTGCTTTACATACCATAACACCTAAACGGTATTGTCGAACCCAAAAATCGCTGAAAACATGACTGCAGTGCAGGTGAACGGTACTTTGGACATACCCCCCAGCAACCGCATCGAACCCAACTCGTTTAACTCAGTACCCGCTGAATTCCCTCGGAGTGAATTCCCGGCTTCCGTAGACGTTGACCAGGTTGCCTCTGAGTTCGTCAACCAATTCAACAAACATCTAGGAAGCCAGGACTACCAGACTCTAGCCGACCTGTTTGTAGAAGAGGGTCACTGGCGCGATCATCTTGGTCTCTCGTGGGACCTGCGTGGCTTACAGGGCAAGGATAAGATCCGCAAGTATATCGCGGCCCATGGCAAGAGCTTGAAGCAAGTTACTATCGACAAGTCAGCACCGCATTTCTCTCCAACCATTGCGCCGATCGACGTACACGGCAAGTCAAAATGCATCGCATTCGCCTTAAAGATTGCCACTGAAGCCGGCACGGGGCAAGGATATGTTCGCCTGATCCCGCGAGATGGGGAATGGAAGGCCTTTGCCGTCTACACAGCACTGCGGGAGCTGAACGGTTTCGCATTGCCCCGGGGCCCAAATCGCCCCAAGGGAGACGAGAACAGGGGCAGCCGTGGCGCCAAGAACTGGCGAGAGGCCCGCGCAGCGCAGTCCGAGTTCCAGGAGTCAGAACCCGCCGTCTTGATCCTCGGCGCCGGCCAGGGCGGCCTGGCTTCGGCTGCCCACTTGAAGATGCTGAACGTCGAGTCGCTCATCATCGACCGAGAGACCCGGATCGGAGACAACTGGCGGCAGAGGTACAAGCAGCTAATCCTGCACGACCCGGTCTGGTTCGATCACATGCCTTATCTCGATTTCCCGTCGCACTGGCCTATCTTCACCCCGAAGGACAAGCTCGCCGAGTTCTTCGAGGCCTACGCGATGCTTTTGGAGCTGAACGTCTGGACCCAGACGAATATGACCTCAGCGACATGGGATGACGCGAAGAAACACTGGACAGTCACGGTCGAGCGTCAGACCGGTGACACAAAAGAAACCCGTACCTTCCATCCGCGCCATATAATTCAAGCGACTGGCCACTCTGGCAAGAAGAACTTCCCCACCATCAAGGGGATGGAAAACTTCAGCGGTCGTTTGTGTCACAGCTCAGAGTTCCCAGGAGCCACCCCGGACTCACAAGGGAAACGCGCCGTCGTCGTTGGCTCTTGCAATTCGGGGCATGATAGTAAGCCTCGACTTATTTTTCCCCGGCGGATCCTTTTTTCCTGTTACAGAGCTTACCCAGAAAGTATTCCTTCAACATGTTTGTGCTGACTTCGTGTGACTAGTCGCCCAAGATCTCTACGAAAACGGCTACGACGTGACGATGGTCCAGAGATCGTCAACCTGCGTGGTCTCATCGAATTCTATCACCGACATCGGCCTGGCTTCCCTCTACTCCGAAGGCAAGCCCCCCGTGGACGACGCCGACCTCATCCTCTGGAGTCTCCCGCGGTCGGTCCACAAGGCGATCCAGCAGCAGGCCACGGACCTCTTCATCGAAAACGACCGCGCGACCCTCGAGGGCCTGACCAAGGCCGGCTTCAAGCTCGACTGCGGGCCCGATCGCGCCGGCCTCTTCTTCAAGTACTTCCAGCGCGGCGGCGGCTACTACATCGATGTCGGCTGCAGCCAGCTCATCATTGACGGCCAGATCAAAATCAAACAGGGGCAGGAGATCGCCGAGGTGCTGCCCGAGGGCCTGCTGTTCGCCGACGGGTCCCGTGTCGAGGCCGACGAGATCGTCTTCGCCACGGGCTACCAGAACATGCGCACCCAGGCCCACGAGATCTTCGGCGCCGACGTGGCGGAGCCGCTGCAGGACGTCTGGGGCTTCGACGAGGAGGGCGAGTGGCGGACCATGTGGCGTCGGAGCGGCCACCCAGGCTTCTGGTTCATGGGGGGCAACCTCGCTCTTTGCCGGTACTACGGCCGATTTCTCGCGTTGCAGATCAAGGCCCTGGAGGAAGGGTTGATAAAAGAATAACGTGGCTTTATTTCTCCTGTCAGAGGAAAGAGGTAGACGAATCATATGTCGACGGTGGGCGGTAACGGGAAGTGTAACCGAAACGATTTCGGGCTAGACTATACCTCAAGTCAATATATTTAACGCAAACTCTTTTCCCCCAGCATCCATCAAGCAGCATCAAAACTACCAAAAATCCCCCGTGAATTCCGGGTTGGGAGAGCGCAGGTTGTACTCGACTTCCAGGAAGGAGCGAGGGACTGATTCGCATGACACTTGCAACTGTACAACTTGCCTTGTTCCCTTCCTTCCTGTCCGTGCCCGGTGTTGCCCATATCTACTTATGCATCTTAACCACAACATGAACGATGTCACACAGGAAGGCATCGCGAGGGTGTCTGACTGGTATCGTTTGATTCTGAGGTGCCAAATAATTAGCAACTATGTACAGTGCCGTATTCGTTCGAGTAGCAACATTTCCCCGAGAATACTTGCGTAACGTTCTTTATATGCAACCAACACCATGCTAGCCCGGCCCATGACCCGCTCGCCCTAACCCATCCCATCCCAAAGAAACGCCGGTGCTATGATCAAACTCTTTCGCCACCTCCCGCGGTAAAAAGCGAATTAAAACAGATATCGTACTAATACAAGGGTCTCGGAATATCAATGCAGCAACGGCACGCCGAAATGTCTCCTCTCTATCTCACTGCTCCAGTAACCGCATCCCTCACGTTTGTTTCGCAGGGTGGTGACCAAGGCCGCAACTGTAAGGGGTAACCCGCATCGAGAAGTTCTTTCTCGTCAATACCGCCGTAGAGGCTCACGATGTTAGTTGCGGGCCCACCGAAGAGCAAATCCACAATCATGCGCACATGATACGGCTTGCTCATGACGAGGTCGAAGCCTGCGTCGGTATACCGAGAGCTGAGTGCCGCGGCTCCGGGCGCCGAAGCTCCTACAAGGATGGCACGTCGTGTCGGCCGTTTATGGGAGTATTCCTGATCTGCAATGTCCTCGGTGGCCACAACCTTGACAGACCCGGATGGTTTCAGGTCCGAGATTGGCATGGTGGGCGTGACTAGACCCATGGACTCTTCCTCAAAGGCACGGATTTCGCGCGCAGCATCAAACCCATTCAGGACAGGCATTGATGAGTCTATTCGCAATATCAGAGAGTGATCTTGTGTAATGGCTACGTGTCGCTTGTAACACGAGTTCGGGGGTACCCAGCTCATGTCGTGGAAGTATGACAAGAGCTTGAAGCACATGGCACTTACCCATCAAGATACAGCGGAAACGTTCGGGATCTGATTTGTACATGTCCACAGCCTCGCGTCCGTTGGATGCAACCTCACAAGGCTGCCCGTATTTCTCGCATAGTTTGCTGATAAGCTGTCCGGCACGCACTCGCATATTAGCTTAAGTATCCTTCTGCGGCCGTCATACCACGTAAACAGTTGCGTGTTGCGTCGAGGAACATGAGGAACATGCGGATAAAGCCACTATACCTTTTGGTTGACGCGATTATCGTCAACACAAAGCAGCGTGTAGGCACCTTTGGGCTTAGGGGGCGCAAGTTGCCTGCGTGCTAACGAAGACCTGGCCGACAAGGAGCTGGCGCGAGATGGAGGAAGCAGGATAGGTGGTGAAGGTCCGTCTTCTTCCTCATCATCGGGCTCGCCCAGAGGATTCACTGGGGCAGTAGTAAAGGTATTCAGGTATAGTGAGGGCGCCGGCAAGGGAATGGCAATGGACGAGAAGCCGGGCGGGGGTAGGATTCCGAGGGTCGTGGCCGCCACGACCAGAGGGTGGTCGTCGAGGCGTTGTGTCGTCATGCCCGGCAGGCAGATTATGAAATAAAGTAAAGTAGACCCGACCAAGAGCAGAGCCGAGCCGAGCAGCAACAAGGAGATTTGATTAGAAGAGCACGGGGGAAAAGGGCTTGGACGATAGTGCTCAATTAATCTCGGTTTTCTGCTTGGATGGCAGTTACTTGTTTTAGAGGAGTCTGGCTAGGCGGATACAGGACACGAGGTCAGGTAGAGTAGGAGAAGTAGGCAGTATGGCCGAGAAGATTCAATCGGGCCCCTCAGTCGCTGAGATGGTATGGCAGATGCATGCAACCATGTTCCCAGTTTGACTGATGAGAGTTTACAGCAATATGGGGCGGACAGAGGGGGGCTCGGGGTTTGGAGCGAGGGACCTCAGGAAGAAGGAGAAAGAAGATGGGTAGATGCTGCTTTGCTTGTCTGCTGCCCTGGAGGTAGTCAGGCGAGCTCAGGACAGGGCGAGGCGAGACGAGACGAGAAGAGACGAGAAGAACAAAGAACCACGATAACAAGGACCAGGACAATTACCAGGACCAGGACTAGGGCCAGGACCAGGACTAGGGCAAGTCGACAGCGATGTTAGGTAGTAGGTAGGTAGGAACGGAGCAAAATGGTGACAGACAAGAGTCAAGTCAGTCAATGGTGGACGAAGAGGGTACGAAGAGGGTTGAACTACCGACAGGGCAGGCAGCTAACCAGACCAGAAAGAACTGCCAGACCTTTTTTCTGGGAAATTCAGGGTCCAGTTCATCCAGAGGGGAACTTTGGACTTTACCGTTTCTTATTTGGAGGCTGTCATTCCCACTTTCGCCAACCACCACTGACCACTGACCCTGCCGATCGCTACGTCACCCCTACGGAAGCCCTGTCTCCAGAATCCACCGCCCAATCAAACCCCGACGCAAAACGGTGGCTCTCCACTTCCGCCCAATTAAACTTTGCGCCCAACTGGCAACTGGGGCTTACGTGACTGCTTGCCCGGAAGAGCTTGCTAAGCGAAAGGCAAGAGAGAAAGAAAAAAATTTGGCAGGGCAGCACCAGTGCAACAATCACGAACGACAGGCCAGATTCAGCCAATCATTGGCCCGTATTCTGCCGTCTTTGGGGCATTGCATAGAATTACTCGAGTTGCTGACTCGGGTCCGGGTCAGAGTCAGATTTGACTATGTACAGACTGTACGTACTTAACCATACGTAGCTAGCCCCTTTCAACCCGACCCTACGCCAGATACGCAGTACAACCACCATGATAACTTGATTTGTTTGTTGAATCCATTGAGAGTCATCCTCATTGTCACCTTCACTTCGATTGCATGGGAGAAACGTGTGTACTTAGTTAGTATCGTGATTCTCAAAGCAATTGCTATCCATACAGGTCTAACCGCCTTTTGGTCAATTGATCATGTCCTTCCCCGAAACGCCGTGCGTAATGCATGCCATTACCAAATATTGATGGTCATGATTGTATCTCATGATATTAGGATACATACCATCAGAATCTAGTTGTTGTTGTGGTCTCCAGTACCCGAGTCTCCTACCTGCCCACCCTATCGGGCAACAGCCGCAGTCAAAACCTGGGTCCGGAAGAACCCGCCCTTTGTTCGCTCAATCACTTGCTGGTACACGCTGCTCGGGGGGTGGTTCATGACGACTGTGCCTTCCTTGTAATCGATCTTGGCATCCACGCGCGTGTCGCGGATCAGGTTAACAATCCACTTCTCGCCCTCGTCCTGGTCCAGGCCAAGGCGCGTGCTCAGATCCTTGATATCGATACGCGAGTGGATCTTGCAGTAGCTCTCCGAGATCAGGTGACGCGCCGCATCCAGGAACGAGTCGGCCGCCGAGAAGAGGAAGAAGTCGTTGCGCAGGAGCTCGTCGGCGAGCGACAGCTGGCGCTGGGCCTCCTCGAAATCAAAGTCGATGTAGAGAGCCCGCACAAAGTCGGTGACGGGGTCAGTGTACTCATAGGCCTCCTGCTTGACAATGCGCACAATGTCCTTCAGCTGCTTCTGGTGCTGGCCAGAGTTACGTGTCCGCCCGCGGCCAGTAATAACGGCAGCGGCCAAGTATCTCAAGACCCACGGGCAGCTGGTCTGGATCGTGTTGATGAAGGGGGGGCTGAAGAAAAGGTCCAGAATGGTGTCGCGCGAGCCCTCGTCGTTGAACAGAGGGAACAGGGCCCAGTGGATGAGCCAGCTGCGGCTCTTGAGCTGCGCCAGGGGGTTGTTGAAGAGCTTGGAGTCGATGCTCTCCTTGACCTTGGTGATCTCCTCGACCGCGCCCTCCCAGTTAGTGATGAGGATCTCCGAGGCAAGCTTTCCCCAGGTGGCAGCGGCGACTTTGTCGTTATCGGTCGACAGCACACGGAACTGGTACAGAAGCTCAGCGGCAGCGCCGTAGTTACCGCAGCTGTACTGGAAGTTGCCAAAATCGTAAAGTGCGTTGACATTGTCAATCGTGACCTAAGCCTCTCGCATTAGCACCTTCTATTCTTAAATCTCAATTCGTAACCTTGCATACCTCGTGCTCCTTCTTCAGGAACTCCAAGTTGGCCACCTTGTCGCTGCGCAGGTTGTTGACAACCTCTTCGCGTCCCAGGAGGTCGGTGATCTTGCTGGTTTCCTCCTCAAACTGCGACAGGCGAGTCAAGACCTTCTGGCGCATGTCATTGAACTCGGCGGGGGCCTCGTCGAGGTCCTCGAGCTCGGCCTTCAGGTTGCCGACGAAGTCGGTCATGTTGGTGGTCTTGAGCAGCTCATATTTGGCCTTTGTGATCTCGCGGGCCTTGGCATCGTCGTCCTCGGGGATTTGGCCAGTAGCGAACTCCAGCAGAGGGAAGATCATGTGTCGGTCAAGATGACCGACGAGCTTCGGCATCAAATCGTATTCGGCCATGTTGTCGGTGTCCGGGGGATTCGGTTTGACGGTACTTTTGAGGTGGGTTTGAGGCCGCGATACACCGTTGCCCGAAATTCTCTACAGTAGGAACGAATTGAGGGGCACGGGCGAAGCGATTTTGCACACAAACTTGAGAAATGGTTCTGTTTTGGTGGGGCTGGCGCCCATTCAGCAACTTTTGGGGGTGAGATCGGAGCGTGAGTCAACCCGAAAATCTGCCGTTTAGTCAGCATTAACCTTGGCATCTGCCTTTGTTTGCAATTTGGTTGCTGCAATGGGGTGTACCCACTTTATTACAGATACAGATGCAGCCGGGCAGTGGCTTCAGTGGCTTCAGTGGCCCTTGCTTCTCCATGCTTCTCCAAGGCTACGCTACTGGGAAAAAGTTCAAGTCATTGAATTTGTACGGCCCGGATCCAGAGATCGCGGCATCACAACAACCACCCAATCTGCCATCACAATGTCCTGGCGCACCCTTACGCCCCTTCGGGCGGCCACAACCGTCCGGTTACCAATCGCCGCACACAATGCCGCCATACCCATCTGTGCTCGATTCCTGACGACCGCGACCACCCAAATACCATCACAAGCACCCATAGCCACTCCCTCCGAGCTGAGCAGCGCCCCCGCAACACCGCAGACACGTTCAATACCGAACCTGCCATATTTCGTAGGACGAACCCATATGAACAGCCTGGCAGTCTATCACCGCCAGACCCAGGGAACCCGCCAGACGACGTTGTTGAAGAAAGGAGAGGGAAATCTTCAGGCACTGAAGCAAGACATTGCGCAAGCTCTGGATCTGCCGCCCAAGGATGTGAAGGTTGGCACTGTCACGGGCCACATATTAATCAAGGTAAGTGCGTGCGCCTTGCCCATTACCATCTGGAAACGCCATTGGAATAATGGGCATGGATTTCATCAATATTCTGACCCTACATGCCGGTTCGCGGAATGGGCAATGATCTCCACCTGTCTACTAGATTGTGTGTTTCTAACAAGTATCAGGGACACAAACGGGAAGAACTTGTAGCGTTTCTCCAAACCTTAGGCTTCTGAGCAGTCCGGAAGAATCCAAGGCCAGGCGAAGACGACGGTGGTCGATAACCCGGAACACGCCGAGCGAGAGTTGGAGGGCTCAGCAGCGATACGGCAGCTGTGTGCTATAATACCACACGCCCCTCTCGCATCGCGCCCCCGGGGCATACTTGGAGCTAACTCTGTGTATCATCTACCATGTGTATAATCAATGAGCGATCGAGCATGTCAACGGTCGATCGTGTGCAGACCTGTACCAAAGCAATAGAAAGCAAAAAATGAACATACCAAGACACCACTCGAGCACTCGGTCCGAAAGGAATATGGGCTATTCCTCCTAATGTTCCCCTCCTACTGTTTCTCGTGAAACAGATCGGTGTGATAAGTCTAATGGATCGCTAGCCCGAGTGACGAGGCAGAGTGGAGGCTACTTTCGGCCATCATCGGTTCCGCAAGCGGGGCCCGATCCGGAGATGGGGGAGGGAGGGGCTCGGCGCGCCCTATCCTATGCGACACTTGCGTATTCACCATATCTACGCATGCTGATTCACCATTCGGTCTTGACACATTTCAGCTCCAATCTAGCAAATAAATACCGTGAATCGCAACACCTGTATGCTCGCATTTCCATACCTTCGTCTATCAGTTCAATCGACGTCATCGCTTATAACAACGCGATTGGGTCAAGCCTAAGGGGTTTGGAAGAATCTCCGTGCAAAATTACGCAGACTTTTCTGATTGACCATCTACATCATTTTCAATCCCATCATGACGCCCTCAATACATCTCAACCCTACGGCGCGGGACTACACGTATACGCCGGTTCCCAGCAGCGCAGGAGGCGCCACCGACGAGTCCACCGTCCTCGCCTTCCACCAGTCCCTCCCCTCCTACAATGAGACGACCCTGCACACGCTGCCCGCCCTCGCCGCGTCGCTGGGGCTGTCCCACGTGCTAGTGAAAGACGAGTCGGATCGCTTCGGTCTGCCCGCCTTCAAGATCCTCGGCGCCTCATGGGCCGTGTACCGCGCCGTGTTGTCGGCCCTCCATCTCGATCTCGTTCACGATAGTGACGAGCAGCGGGATATCATAACCACCATGAGGATGGTGTCCGTTGCCGACCTCGGGTCGGCCGCACGGGACCGCGGCCTCCGCATTGTTACGAGCACCGAGGGCAACTGCGGCCGCGCCGTCGCGCGCATGGCCAAGTACCTCGGCCTACCCGTCCGCGTCTTCGTACCCGAGTACATGAGCGAGGCCACGCGGCAGAAGATCCGCGGCGAGGGCGCCGAGGTGCTTGTCGTCAAGGGCACGTACGAGGATACCATTCCCGCCATCCGTAAGGAGGCCGAAGAGAAGGAGGGGAGCGTATTGGTGCTCGACGTTGGGCTCGAGGGGTACGAGGTGGTGCCTAAGGTATGCATAGTGATGGTGACAATTCTGTGTCACAAGCGATACGTCTCTCCCCATACTTACGAGAGGCTCTGGTTTCATTGTAACACAACGTTGGTTAGTCAGTGGGATGAGACTGCTAACTTTAAATTGCAGTATTTCGTGGAAGGCTATAGCAGCATGCTCGCCGAGTCTCATAAGCAGGTTCCGGAGCTTACAGGCGGTAAACCAGCCACGCACGCCATCGTGCCCTGCGGTGCAGGCTCTATAGCCCAGGCAGTGGCGCAGCACTATAAAGCTGCCGAACGTCAGAGACAACACGGGAGTGCGACAGTGATTGTGGTGGAGGCCACTACTGCGGCCTCTTTAAAAACGTCCCTCGAAGCGGGGGAGCCTACGCTGGTGCAGACCGCGGACACCATCATGAACGGCATGAACTGCGGCACCTTGTCTACGCTGGCCTGGCCAGTGTTGAGCCAAGGCGTGGACGCTAGTGTTGTCGTAACTGACCAGGAATCTCATGCGGCCGTGGAGGAATTGAAGAGCAGCGGCATCCTGGCAGGGCCCTGTGGCGCGGCTACACTTGCCGCGTTGAGACGGGTGTCGGCAGATTCGCGTGCCAGATCTGAGCTTGGCCTTAATCTCGAGTCTATTGTTGTGCTTCATTGCACCGAAGGGGCTAGAGACTATCCGGTACCCTCGTAATATTCCCAGCATAGATGTAGCCAGGGCAACTTGTGGGCTAGCGCCCACCCCTTATTTTTGAACATCTTATATTATTTGATTACTCAATATCAGGTCCACGACAGCTATATCAAGGCTTGCGAACACGATTTGTGGCTGTCAAGATTTCTGCTCAAACGCACATCGCTGTGAAATGCGTAGCATATTGCATGCCCTGCCATAAGAGCCTTGTCGTGGTGGCCAGTCGGGACCCTCAGGCCAATGCTGGTGTTACACTTGAGTCGCCATGGCGAAAGCGACGTAGACCATCGGGTGGCGGCGTGATTTGCTACAGATTGCATGAGTCGTCAGAAGTGCATGCCTGTCATGCGGGACATCAAGCCGTTTGGGGTTTCTTGCCTTATTGTTATGTATGGCTCGCTGCATGCCCGCCCAATTGGAGACGGTCGACAACGGGAAATCACACCGGGGACAACGCATTCAACCGTCAAATCCAGGCAATCATAGAAGCCTCGATGAGCCCTCGGCCCGCTCGTGGGCCTCCCGCAGATTATACGCAGAGCCTCGAGATACCTTGGACTGCATAGGTTGTTAGGTGTTTGAGTGGCCATTAACTCTGGCTCCGGGGGAGTTCAACTTTTTCCAGATATGTAGTTCCTGAAGAGAAATAGAGAATGTGACCCAAATAATTCAGATATTCTTCAATCCGTGTAGGGTATTCTGAAGATGGCTATGCCAGCCGACGATGCTGCGACGTCCTTTGCATGGGCTTTGGAACCGGCCACGCCAACATTGGTGGTCCGACAGCCCAGCGTGATCACGCTGGTCATGACCAGACCGACTTTGACCAGCACGACTACCATAACACTTGGAAATGACGGGCCTGACCCCACAACTGCATCTCCACTAGCCCAGGCACCATCAAGCGGCACCTCTGACCCTGGCCCCGCTGACGGTTCAAGTGGTATATCGACTACGGGTGTCGTTATTTTGGGCTTGGTCTTGGGTCTGTCATGCCTCGCACTTCTCCTCTGCTTCCTCTGCCGCAACAGGTGCCGTGATCGCGAAAAGCCGAATGGAACTCTGTGTTGTATACCACCCAAGCCTTGCGGGTGTCCTGGCCCCCGTGGCCGCCGAGGGCCTCAAGGAATTCCAGGGATCCCGGGGGTACGGGGTCCCGAAGGACTCCAAGGAATTCCAGGCGTACCAGGGATCCCGGGGCCAATGGGTCGTAAGTCAACGCTGGTCACTTCCACGTTGTTTTCTGTGGGTCACATATACTTATTCGTCATTTCACCTATTAGTTCAAGGCGACGTTGGGCTTCCTGGAGCCGATGGGGCTGATGGCGCTGCTGGTGAGTTTGCCCCTTTACTTAATATAAACCTTCTGCTTTGGGGGTGATGCCTATAGCTCACTTATTGCAGGCCCAATCGGTCCGCGGGGACCGCAAGGGAATGCTGGAACTCCTGGCGCAAAGGGTCAAACAGGCCCACAGGGGTAAGTGTGATTAGTCAACCCTGCAAGATAGTCTGATGATGGTATTCAGTAACTAACCTGATGCGGCCCCTACAGTCCGATTGGTCCACAAGGAAAAGAAGGTCGCGATGGCCGTGACGGCCGTGACGGTCGTGACGGCCTCCCTGGAGCAGCGGGCCGGCCGGGGGCAGAAGGACGTCCAGGGGCAGAAGGTCGCCCGGGAGCAGAGGGTCGTCCAGGGGCTGAGGGACGCTCAGGGACACCTGGGTAAGAGCCTTCCTTGCTGCATATTTCTGTGCACTGCGACTGACTTAATGTTGAAGACGGGACGGTGCACCGGGCACACAAGGGATTCCCGGACCGCCTGGACCAGAAGGGCTTGAAGGGCCCGTGGGACCAAAGGGTCCGCCTGGTCCACCGGGTGACCCTGGCGAAAGAGGTCCCCGTGGTCGTGGAGAAAGGGGATGCCCGGGACCTAGGTAACTACACATATTCTTATCCTAAACTAAAAACATTTCTCTAGTCTAATATGCAATTAGGGGCGATCGAGGCTCAAGGGGACCTAAAGGCGATCAGGGTCCAAGGGGTGATGAAGGTCCCCGAGGCGACCCAACCAGAAAGAGATGTTGGTGTAGGACGCATGGATGCCATGGGCACTGCGATTCCACTGATGGCTCAAGCGGATAATTTGATGGCAATGCAGCCACTAAGTTTCAAGGTAGTCACATCTCCGACTACGCAGTTTGTCGATGGGGATTCAATTAGGCAAACGGCTGATGACGGAGTTGTGCCAGTGTAAGATCAACATGTATATGGCGTTCTGACTATGATTACTGGTGCAATGGTCGATCAGGGTATACGGAGAACCATGGGAGAGACTGATACTTGGAGCGATTAGGAGCTTGAGGCATCAGGGACAAGCGCACACGAGGCATCGTTTCTAACTATTTATAATCTATTATAATGTGCACCTCTTTCGTGTCCTTGCTACTTTGTAAAACAAGGAAGCTTTACTGGTCAGTAGCGGAATCTTGGTCAACTATAACATCTCATCCACCGGATGAACATCGAAAACCGGCGTGACCTGCCCCGTCACGACATCCATAGTGTTCTTCCGTTCCAGATAATGGAAATGTCCGAGCTTTCCCCATTTCTCACTATCTCCGATTCCCAGCTGCATCAGGATCTCCATGACCGCCACGTAGAGTATCTCTATGCTCCCGTCCTCGATCTTTACCGCAAGGCCCAAGGCCTGGCCTTCCGAGTTGCCCTTGACGATGCGTCCCGTCTGCTCCGAAGCACGGATGCCGGCGCGGTCGGTCACGATATAGTCTTCTGTGTGGGGTGATACGGTCATGTCGAGGCTTTTTGTTCAAAACAATACGCAGAACAGGCCTCTTAAGCTTAGTAACAAGTCTATAAATCTGAGCTAGGGAATATATAATGTATGTTCAGAAGATCGAGGGAGTAAAGGCAGGCGCCTGGATTCACGTGGAGTTGGTGAATCTCGAGTCTCGGGTATCCAGTTGCCGGGTCTCAGGTTACAAGCGGCCGGTCCCGTTGACTCGGTGGACTCGGGGCTTGTCAACTAAGCCCGAGGGATCACCCAATTCGATGCCCTGGTCAACTAGAACATCGTCGGCTCACACTATGGCTCACAAGAAGTAGGCGACCTATCAAAAAGCCGTGGCTGTCGAAATATAGCGTATTGGTAAAGAATCATCTGCTGATTCAACGCTAAAGTCCAGAGAGTACAAATTCGTTGCTCCGCGTAAACGACTTGCGCTTATTTGGCTTGTAATACGGGGAGCGACAATATTACACCAACCCATCGCACGACTCTTCAATGAGCACTGGAGCATGTCACCTGTGCTCAGCTCCAGTCGAAAAGTGAGTTTACCGGAGCGGTTTGCTGCGCTGGCTAGCGCCAGCTTCCTCCCGTCCGGTGTCACGAATCCTGATGGTTGCTGACGGGGTTCATCTATGAAGCAGTGTGGAAGTTCACCAACCTTCGCTACAATGCAGACAGACCGGACCCCAACACAAGCGTTGATTATCAGAGGGTTTTGAGGCTCGTGAATATCGCAGAGCCATGGCTCATGCAGGGTTTGGCCATTCCGGCTGATATTCAAGACGAGTACCGGTCGTTTGTTCTTTTTCCATCTCGACACGAGGGCTTGTTTCTCCCTTGGTTTGCTGCGGATGTAGACAGTCCGAAATTCGAATTTGGCCGATATCGCACTGACAAACCGAGGATTGCTACTGGCCAAGGTCCGATAGTAATCTCCTTTCATGACACTCGAGTTGACGATATCGTGTTTGCGAAGGGCAAGGCAGACCATCTCGCCAGTTTGACTCACAGAGTAGAGAAAGGCCAGTGAGGACTCGTCTTGCAACTTTGTAGCCGGCGAAAGAGATGTTAGGAACGGTAGTGTGATGCGCAGACCACGAGACGTAAACCTGGGGGGCTCGAAGTCATTCGACGGGGCCCAGCCTTCAATCAGGGGACGTCCAGGCCACCTGAAGTTGGCGGCAGAAACATCGAATGGGTTCCAGTCGATCAGTCGGATGCTATTGTAGGACCACCCACCGGCCTCGCTTGTTAGCCCTCTGTTCCTGAAGTCCCATGGGGACTTGGCCAGTACGCCGGTTGGATCGAGACTCATATCGTCAGGCGACTTGGGTCGGCTTCTCCAAGCCAGGAGCGTGTAGTCTTCGGTATCTCTCATTATCTCTTGCTGTAGCCTCTCGAAAGCCTTAACTCCTTCACCGTAGATCAACGGCATGTTGACATTGAAGAGTCCAAGTAAGCTGTATGCCATATCCTCTTCCCGTGTCGTAACTCGATAAGCTGCCCATGACATCCGCACAGCTACAGTATAGCGACTAGGAACAAAATTCCCAACAAGTGCCGTGGGCTCGATACCTGTCGTTTCAGAAATGACTTCGCGCAAATCCTGCCTCGAACTGAGCTCTTGCCAGTCGCGGCCGTAAAATTCCAAACTAGGTGGCCCTAGAAGCTCCTGGTGGTCGAACACGATTCAGTACCGAACCCTCGTGGATGTATTGGGGACATGCTAGCAAGGAACACTGACCTGTAAAGTCCATCCCCGAGTAAACCAACGAGAACTATGGATCTCGGCCATTCCATGCACATCTTCAAGATAGGCATAGCACCGGTGCGAGTTCATGTACCACTTATACATGGAGTTGATCGACTCCGATAATTCGGCACTGCTCGTCTTGTCGATACAGCATGTGTCAACCCAGGCCCATTCGTAGCCATCATGCTGAGCCAGTTCGCAGAAACGCTTAATCTTTATGTAGCCTTTCTTCTTGGGGGTATCAAGACTTGGGGTTTGCAGCTCCTGAAAGGAGACTTCGTCATCGTCACCACCCCAAGTATGGGACAGAATGGCATACTCGGGCGTTGTGGCAATGAAGGCTCTGAGCTTAAGTGTCCGAGTATCCAGGAGCTGCATGATCTAGATTGGCGGCCTTGATGTCTATGTGTTTGAGGTTGGTAAGAAAAGAAAAGAATAATGTACATCATATACTGTGAACTGGGAATCAAAAATTTACAATGCGGGGGAATAATGGTGCGTCCTCATTTGTCAAGAGGCCAGTTCAGCTGAATTGGCACGTTGGAAACCGCAACCAAGCATGCGAAGGTTACGACATGGTATTTTGCTAACAATTTATGTGCATTTGAGTACCACTGAACATCTACTCATATTAGCGGTGTTGAAATGTTCAAAGCTCGTTCCATAAGTAGTAAACTACGAGTTTCTGGATATGGTATACGGTTTGATTATGAGATTCGGAAATGTGCATCCCCTGGTTTCAAATGTCCAGGCTATATCTGGAGCTTCCACAGTTTCCTTCCCTTGTTGTCGCGCCCAGCATCCACGACCCCTCCCTTCGCAGTGTCGCCTACCGTGACCACGCGCTCCTCCCCGACCGGCAGCACCACCGTGAGACCGTTCTTGACCCACAGCGGCTCGAACTGTCCCTGCTTCGTCATACTCACGCTAACCCGGATCTCCTCGGGTGAGGCGGTGCTATATGTGACTTCGAAGGTGCAGAGCTCACTCTTCTCCACGAGGCTGGTCCCATCATCCTCGAACCACTGGTTGGTGAAGGACTGGGTAGCAGTCGCATGCGTGCCACATGTGATGGGAGCAGCAGCACCACCGTTGACAGCATCGCTCGGAATGTTCGCATCATGAATGACCGGCGGCGGGAAGATCTCGACGCCGCGCCAGTCGTCCTTGGCGATGTTCGGGAACTCCGGGTCGTCCGCGGCAAGGCAGGTGGTCGGCGTCGACTTGCCCACGGGGATGATCGAGCCGATGCGGGCGAGCACTGGAATCGAGGTGTACCACGTGGATTCAATCTCGTGCCACTTGCCGGACTCGAAGTGTTGGTATGGGGCCGAAAGGTTCAGGAAACCCGGGTCCGTATCCTCCTTACGGGGCAGGTAGACCCGGGCAGAGTTGACACCGGGCTCGTAGACGCCGGCCACCAACATGGCGTCTCCGAACCAGTACTGGGAGTCGCCCTTGAACAATTCCTTGGTCCACACTGTGGGGTCGGACTCATAGCCCCAGCCAGTCCATCGCTGTGGGGGAGTTGCGTCTTGATGAGATTTCAGCATGTGCGAGTAGGTGTAGGGAACAAGCTCATATCGCCGCTTTATGGCGGCTCGGATGATTGGGTTGACTGAAGGGTATTGCCACGGCTCAATAACTTCGCCAATCAGGTTGTCGGAGGGGTTGGTCTTGTAGCAGTTAATGACAAAGCGAGGCGAGTGGATGCCAAGTTGAATCCAGCGCACAAGGTGCTCAGGGGTTGGTTGGGGTCCTTCGAACCCTCCAATGTCATGGCCGTAGCACTGTATTCAGATTAGCATATGAAACAAGATATGAGCAGCCGTGACCGGTGGAGAATAGACGTACCTGGAGAAGGGAGAATCCCGCATTGAGTGCTAGAGCATTCGCTCCCTTCATGCCTTCCCAACTAGTGACATTGTCACCACTCCAAGAGCTAGCACAGTACTTCATGGTGCCGGCTGTGGCACTACGCGTCAAAACGAAAGGGCGGACGTCGGGCTCAGCCTCAAGAGTAGCGTCATGCGAGCTTTTGCCCATCAGCTCCGTGTGAAGGGCACGACCCCACAGGCCAATGTTGTGAGTGGTTACTCCTTCTGGCACGTCAACGGTCTCCAGTGCGCACTGCCAATCGTCGCTGGGGATGTTGTACTCGTTGTTGTCATTCCACATCGCGTCGATTCCTACATCTTTGAGAGCCTTGCACCCGTTGTACCACCACTCGTAGCCGGCCTTGGAAGTGAAGTCAATGTGGCTGCCCTCTCCGCTCTCGCCGCCTCCGGCGCTCCAGAGCCGGGCAACTGCGGTCTTGTTCGTAATGGGATCCTTGAAGAAACCGCCAGTCTTGGACAACTCGGAGTAGCCCGGGTGATTGGCCAGGACATAAGGCTTGACGTTTGCCAACAGTCGAACGCCATGCTCATGGCACTCCTTGGTGAAGGCTCTGGGATCGGGGAACCGGTGGCGGTTCCAGGTGAAGACATTCCTCGTTTTGGGCTCCGTCTCTGCCACGGTGTAACCTGAGCTCATCTGGAACGCAGAACATGGCATGTCGTGTTTTTCGCAGTTTTTGATGAAGCCCATAATGGCGTCATGAGCTCGAGGGGAATCCTCCATGCTGTATTTCATGCCACCTCCTACGTAGCCCATCATGTACCTCGGCATCAACAAGGGGAACCCAGCCAGTTCCGCATAGGAGCGGACAACTTCGGCCACCGTGCTGCCTACAATGAGATACTCTTCCAGCCCGCCATGTGCTTGCCTGTAAACCTTGAAATGGCCCCACATGCCATCAATCTCCGAACCGACTGCCCAAGTGCCTCTAGCATGGGATGTCGAGAACGTGCCAATACATCCGGATGGGGTAACATTGATCAAGAGCGGAATGTGCTTGTACAGGGGATCCGTCCGATACGCATCGTACCCGAAAGTGTCCGAAGCCGAGACGATGAAGCCACGGCCGCTCAAATCCATGGGAGCGGCCTTCTCGCCGAGCCCAACATGCAGTGTATCCTTTTTGTATACTGAATAATGCGCGATTCCCGTCGCATCCACTCCGTACGAGCGGTAGTGAAGATCTTTATGGATTGGCTTTTCAACGCCGTCCAAGAAGAGCGAGACCACTGGCGAGTTAGACCAGTCGACTACCGCCTTGGTCTTGCCACACTTGATTTCTCGACTGCGACGATCTAGATCAGTGGTGACTTCGGGAGCTGAGTCACCAAAATCCGGAGCCACACGTTTGACACTTGGGAAAGGAGGCACAGGATGCTGTGGCGTTGTGAAGGTGGTTCGAAAGACATTGGGACGAATAGCTTCGAATTTAAACGTGCATGGATCCGAAGTGCTTTCGTCGCTGGATTGAAGCGAGATGGCTGGGGCTGTCTTCGATCCTACAGTACTACCCGACGCCTCGCTGAGCTGGTAGTGCTGAGGCACACGTTCTTTTTGGTGAAGCATGGTGTCCGAGCCGTAGTTGGGGTTGAGACAGTAGGCTCAATTGGCTCAAGAAAGAGTATATAGGGTGCCGGGTTTAATAGGCAGCAAGCACAAAATACTCGATATGAGCGGGAGACCAATGTTATTATAGCAGAAGAGAAGTAAATATCTCGTGTAAAGGAGTAAGGCCGGGAACTTCAGCTGCCAGGGAGATAAGACACCGGGGGTTTTCCTTAGCCGGCATTAGACTCGGGATCCAAGGACCAACGGACAATCTATTGAGTAAAATCTAAACAACAAGGCCAATACGAAGCGTGAGGGGCTCGTACATCGGAGAGCTCACTACGCAAACTTGCGGCCTAAGGATCGCAATTGTGGGGACACCGGAGCGTTGACGGAGGCCATCCCGCGGGATGGCGGCGGATGACGGTCAAGGGATGGCCTCATAATACCCAGATGGAAGGATATCGTGACCAGCTCGCATGGTATGCTAGGGCACCGACCCCCGCCTGATGATACATAGCGGCATGAAATTGGCACATGTGGATAAGAGGAGAAAAGAAGGTCATGGAGCCTTGACACGTCGAGGTGTTGAGGGTGATAACCGCTTTTGACAACAGTTGCAGCATGGCCAGTGGATGGACAGAGCCGCTCACTCAATGGATGTCAAGACTCCAGACAAGGGGGTCTCCTCAAGCATGATTAGGTAGGTTAGAAACCTTGCTAATGCGCTTTAGACCAATGGCACCCATGACTCGAGTCATGCAGAGGTTGCTTGCTCTGTTGGGAAGAATGTTCTGCGAGCCGCAATATCTGATTGACTGATTGATCGAACACGGCGGGCAGTTGCTGATACAAGATACAATGCAATGCCCGCTGAGTCGCTAACATTCTCGGGCTTATTGTGTCCCGAGACCATGCTTTTGCGCATGCCGATTTCGCTAAGCTGCAAAGTAACTTGACCTAGCCCTTCAGGTTCTACCCCTAGGCACCAGTGCCATTGGCAGATTGGCCTCCCCTGAATCTCCTTGGTGTCGTGACAGCGCCATGTTAGTTCCACTTCGATAGCGGACAGGTTCTTGGGGCGCAGGCTGGGGGGTGGGCCTGAGAGCCGAACCTGGATGGGCCAAGAATGTGACCCAGCTGGTTTGAATATTGTGAGGCAGAGTGGACCAAAGTAAATGATTTCTTCTTACAACATTGAAGCGACTTGATAACCGTCAAAGAATAGGCGTGGGTGGTGTATAGTCAAAAGCCTTCCTTTGCTCATTGCAAACAGAATGCGTGGAAACGTCCGCGAGATCTAGGATTGTAGTGGCAAGTGGCAGGATCAAATGGTCATCATGTTCCATCTAGCTGGGGAAATGGAGAAATGGAGAAGATTCGAGTAGAAATCCACCAAAAGTCAGCGTTAGCTGTGCGGGGTAGTGTGGGATGCGGGGGAGTCTGGAAGTCTGGAAGTCTAGAACCAAAACAAGGATTCCGAAAAAAAAGACATGGATACTCGGATGACTTCAATGGAACTAGCTAGCTTTCCTTCCTTTCCTCCCAGCTCTGCCATTCCGCTTGGCAGACTGACAGATGGGCCCCCTACTAAAAGCAGCAAGTCTATTGATATCGGACGAATGCCGGTCTGGGGTAGCAGACAGGCAGGCAAGCAGGCAGGCAAGCAGGCAGGCAGCGGTCTCGTCGGCCCTTGTCCGACTGATCCTTGCTGCTTGCCTCCCTTCTCAGCTGGTCTCCCAAGCCTCCTTAGCGGGCGGCCAGGGGCCCCCAGGGCAACCGGCAGGAACATCGGCATCTTTAGCCCTGATTCTTGGGGCTCAACATCGTATCGTCCGATTGAAACAGACGAAAGCCCGCAGGCTTGGGGCTTGGGGCTTGGGGCTTGGGATAGTCGCCCGACGTCACCCCTTTATCGGTTGATTCTCGGTCATATTGCGAGGACATCCTGGCTATGATATATACCTTATTGACATGGACACATTAGCCAAGAGAATCTGGCGCTGGCCATGGGGAACTTTTGCAGTATAATAAGTGCGAGACGCCAGTCTTTATTTTGCCTACTAATTTCATGCCCGGCTCTTGGAAATGACCAACTGGCTGACTGGCTTATCTGACGCCATATTCGATGCCGCTGTAAGGTTAGAGGCTCGGGTTGGTACCCAAGCTTTCCAGCAGAGGGAGCGACAGGCAGGCGAACAGAATAAGCCCGGCCAAGAGCCTTGGAAGCGCTAAAGGGTCGGGACGGCAGCCACAACGCGGCAGATCATGTTTTAAGTTTTGGGAAGATGCAATTGCATTCGCTAGATGTTTTCTCGCCAAGATCACAAATCTACAACTTTTCGTGTGTATTGTTTTATTTCATTGACGAGACTCGCGCGCGGAGAAAGGATGAATAACGTGCTGGAGCAGTCGAGGATACACAAACGGGTCGTCAGGTTTTGTTAGTTAGGTGGTACAGAAAATATGTAATCATGTGCGATGAAGTATTGATAGCTTCGTTTTTCAGGCCCAACCAATAGAATCTGATTGACCTCATGTCAGCTGCTCTCTACTTATCTATTCCCGCTCCGTTACCAACCAGCTTTCTTCGCCTCTCCTATGAGCCATGTGTTTGGGACCCCACCATCATCACCCCAGGACCGAGCAGGGTGTAGTGCAGAATACATAGTGCAATATAAGTAGTGTAGCGGGCAAGCAAGACACGCTACCCACGATGCCTACCTAAGTGGTTGGAGCTGGGGTAGTCTCCCCGGACTCCAAGTTTTCCCCCCAGGCCGTTTCATGGGGTAATCGTGGCTCTATGCGCTACCCCATACTACCCAGGCCTCGGGTCAAATCCGAAAGAGGAACAAGATTGCAGGAAAGCATCAAGTGGTGACTTCCGCCGTGCTGAAGCAGGGCGGGAGAAAGATAAGACGCCCTCCAAATGCCATCAAAGTGATGTCCTTGTAGCAACGACAAATGCGCATATATATATATAACATTATGCCATGTATACCAATCGAATAAATGACAAGTGGCCGTGTCTTTATGGTGATTGGTTTTCAACCTCCGTATAACCCCATGGACCGGGGTGACCGATATGTTTCTCGGCTTACTTTGGCGAAGTGACAACCCCGACCTAATGTCAAGGGTCTTAGACTCACCGTGCTGCAGCTACTGCATGTGTACAGACCACCGCCAGTAAGATCGTTATCCGAGTGGTGTCGCACCGGCGGAGCTGCTCCTTGCCATGTTTATAATTGTCTCTAGACCCTCCTCTTCTGGCCATCTCGACTCACCCTCTCCCTCGTCCTCTGCTCCTTCTCCGTAACCTTAGGCACATCATTGCCGCCCTTCTCTGCCAACTACTTTAATCAATTCTTGAGACCAACATAGTACCAGTATCTATACAGCAGCATCAATATGGGCAACGAGGATCCGGCCCACGTCGACAAAGCCGTGGTGGACGTCGTGGAGGACGTCGCTTCGCACCACCGCCGCGATGCCGCCGCCGAGTTCCTGAACAAGGTGCCCGAGGGCCGCGTCGTCGTGACCCCCGCCGACAACAAGCGCGTGCTCTGGCGCATCGACAAGGTCATCCTGCCCATCATGTTGACCGTCTACTTCCTCCAGGCGCTGGACAAGGCGACGCTCGCCTACGCGTCCGTCTTCGGTCTGGTCGAGGACACCCACCTGGTCGACAACCAGTACTCGTGGCTCGGCAGCATCGTGTACTTGGCGCAGCTCGTCATGCAGTTCCCGCTCGCCTGGCTGCTCGTCCGCCTGCCCATCGCCAAGTTCACGAGCGTCATGGTCCTCGGCTGGGGCGTCACGCTGGCCTGCATGGCCGCCGCCCACAACTTCGGCGGGCTTCTGGCGTCGCGCTTCTTCCTGGGCGCCTTCGAGGCTAGTATCGCGCCGAGCTTCATCGCTATCACGCAGATGTGGTGGAGGAGACATGAGCAGACCACTCGAACCAGTTACTGGTATGCCATGAACGGCATCACCAACATGGTGAGTTCCCAGTAAAGAGTATCCACGAACTCTTGAATGACCACTAATTCACAAAATGTAGTTCGGGAGTCTGCTGAGCTATGGCCTTGGTCACATCAAGTCGCCAGTGTTGAAGGAATATCAGGTACGCAGCCGAAACCCCTCAATGCTATAATCACAGTGCACTAACCGACACTTATCTCATCAGATTATCTTTATCTTCTTCGGTATCATCACCGTCGCCTTCTCCTTCGTCATGTTCATCTTCATGCCCGACTCCCCCGTCGAGGCGAAGTTCCTCAACGACCACGACAAGGCTATCGCGCTCGAGCGTCTGCGAGCGAACCAGATGGGTGTCGTCAACCGTGAATGGCGCAACGACCACCTCGTCGAAGCCGTACTCGACCCCAAGACGTGGTTTTGGTTCTGCATCATCTTCGCCATCTCGATTCCCTCGGGCGGCATCTCGACCTTCGGGCCCCTCATCATCAAGACCTTTGGCTTCAACAACTTCCAGACGATTCTGTTCAACATCCCCTTTGGGGCTGTACAGATGATTTCTACCATTGGGGGAGCCTTCTTGGCCCAGAAGCTCAAGATGAAGGGCCCTGTGATAGCGTTACTGTGCCTTCCTCCCGTCGCTGGGTGTGCGATGCTCCTAGTGCTACCTCACGAAGCTTCCAAACAGGCGCCGCTTCTGGTGGGATACTACCTTATATCTGTGTACCCTGGAATCAGTACGTTACATCTCAAAGTCTCCAATTGCTCTTCAAAGAACACGCATGAACTAACACTCCTTGCGAATAGCCCCCCTGATCTACTCCTGGTCCGCCCAAAACACGGCAGGCGACACGAAGCGTAAGGTCACAAGCGCCATCATCTTCGTCGGCCAGTCTGTCGGCAACATCGTCGGGCCCCAGCTCTACACGCCGGCGGAAGCCCCCGGCTACAGCCGCGGCCTGACGTCCAACCTGGTCCTCTACATTGCCATCATTGTCCTCTGCGGGCTGACGACGGTTTACCTCGTCTTCCTCAATAAGAGCCACGCCAAGAAGCGGGTGGCGATGGGCAAGAGCGCCGTGATCCTCGACACCAGTCTGGACTCTGCTGAGGAAGCGGAGAGGAGGCAAGCGGCCGCCGACGCCGCGGCTGCTCCTGGCGACAGCATCGCCGATCGTGCGGCGGCGAACCCTGGTAGAGACAAGGCTTTCGACAACGCGACGGATCTCGAGAATGAGGATTTCGTGTTCTGTTACTAAGTACACCGGAAACGAGTATTTACTGGCGGAGGGTATAGCATAAAGTACGTTCTTGGTTTTGAGGGGTGTGAGCCCGGGAACCAAATGAAGATACCCATATATGCTTTTACCTCTAGTCGTTTCGGGAATAAATTAAAAGCGAGCGATTAAATAACTTTTACCAACACAAGTGCTTGGAGGCCTGCATGAAAATGATGGTATTCAGACATCGTATAAACTTACAAATCATACAATGGTCATGACATAGAAAAGTTGCTAAATGATAGACATCCGGCTCCAAACGCCCCCAAAGCCAATGTACCCCTTAACCCCGTATTCCGCCCTTAGATATCCATATCCTCTTCCAGAAGCCCCAGTCCACTATCGTACCTCCGCCTCTTCTTATCTTTTCCCGACCTCGCCAATCCGCCCGACAGGAAAGTCCCGGGTCGGATCTGCTCGGCATTGCCAGGGGTCGACACAACCCCAGACTTCCTCCTAGAGCTGCGCCGCAGGGGCTGCTCCTCCTGCTGCTCCTGCTTCGGCGTGGTCGCCGCCAGCACGCGCTCGAGTTCCGCCTGCATGCGCGCAACCGCCTCGCGAGCCGCGCGCTTCTCGGACTCGAGACCCGTAGTGAGGCCCTTGTTCTCGACGCGCAGCTGCCGGATCGTCTCGTGCGCGCCGCGGAGCGCCTCGTTAATGCCGTCGATCTCACCACGGAGCTCCGCCACGCGCGCGTCGCGCAGCGCGAGCCCCTCCCCGTGCGCGCGATTCAGCGCCGCCGTCTCGCCCACCTTCCGGGCCTGGACGTCGGCGAGCTGGATGCGCAGCTCGGCCGTCTGGGCCGCGACGGACGCGAGACGGGCCTCGAGCTCGCGCACCGCCGCGTCGTGCTTGTCGGCCGTCTCCTTCTGCCACTGGTGGTGCAGCAGCTTCAGGTCCTCCTCGCTGTTCGAGGCCGCGGTGCGCGCCTCGTCGGCGTCGGCCTCCATGCGCTGCACGAGCGCTTCCAGCTCGCCCACGTCGCGGCGGTAGCCGTCGACGGCGCCGCGCAGGCGGTCGACGCCGACCTCGAGCTCGTCGATGCGGGCGTCCTTGTCGCGGAGCTGGGCCTCGCGGGCCGCCAGGTCGCGGCGGAGGTTGTCCATGGCGCCCACGCGGGCGCCGAGCTGCTGGCGCAGGGACAGCTCGAGCTCGTGGTACTCGTCGATGGCGTCCTCGTGCTCGCGCGTCTTGCGGGCGAGGTCGCGCAGGCGCACGAGGACGAGGTCGAGCACCTCGGCGCCGCGCGACGACAGCGGCAGCGTGATCTCGCCGGGCGTCAGGTACTCGAGCTCGAGCCGGGCGGACCGGAAGGCCGAGGCCAGCGAGGCCACGACTTCGCCGGCGTCGCCGCCGCGGAAACCCAGCGCGCCGAGCGAGGCGTTGAGATCTTGTAGTGCCGCTGTTCGGTCTGATAAGCTCTGTAGCACACCATCCAGGTGGGCTTCTAGGCTCGGCTCGAGTTCGGGGTCTAGCTTAGTTTCGGCGCCGGCCAGCTTTTCGGCCATGCGTAGTTTGAACGTCTCGTGGATTTCGAGCGCGTCGGTGAGCTTGGTGAGTTCAAGACGCAGAGAGCCCAACTCAGCTTCCAAAGCCTCTTTCTCTGGGTCTGGCAGGCATGCCTGGACACTGACGTGTGATGGGGGCGTTGGTGACTTCCCGCGCAAGGAACATGGAGTTACGGGCCTGGTAGGACTCGTGCAAGGAGGGGTTGGGAAAGAAGCCCTGGCTCGCGACGGCGTGCTGCACATCAGCTCCCCCATGGTAGTGTCGCCAAATCCGTCGCCGTCGTCGCCCATGTAACTATCCGAGAACGGATCCCGAGCAGCCATGGTCCAGTCGTACTGGGTTTGGTCCACAAGAGTGCTCGAACGGTCGCCCAGCTCACCTCGGAGCTGCTCGACCTGCTGCTCCAGATTATGGATGCGCTCCGTGTCCTGGAGGAAGGTGACATCCTTCAGGCGTTCTATCTCATTGTCTTTTTCGGCCAGTTCGCAACGAAGACGTTCGAGTTCCGCTTTATCCTGTGTGGCTCGCTGTCTCTTCTCTGATTGTATCACGTTCATCTCCTCGGAAAGGCCGTGACGTTTTATGCGCCGCTTAACGCGGTCGTCCAGGACTTGGCGCAACGACATAAATCGTATCTCAGTGCCGTTGCTTGCAGGTGTGTTGGCGAGCTCGTCAATATCGTCTTCATCGCCACGGCTTTTTGTGGGTGTAGAGTAGCGTCTCTTCCTAGACGATGATGTAGTTGCCCCAAGGGAAGAGCGGCGGACCATTGGTGTCAGGCCGGTAGTGCCGGATGTATTATTGTTATACTCATCATCATCATCATCATGGCTCTTGATTTCCGGGCCTGGATCCGAGAATCTGACACGTTTTTTGGTCTTCGTTTTGCTGGGGGTCTTGGCCGGACGAGGCGCCTGGTTCCCACCATTTGGTGCGACTGTGACTGTGGTGGTGCTGGTGTTGTTTCTTTCCCTCCCACTTAGGCTTCGCCGCGGGGTCCGGCGCAGGGCAATTGGCAGATCCAAGCTTCCTTCCATGTTTTGCTGCAGGTAAAGAGTGACAGTGGGTTAACTGAACAGAGACCATGCGCATACATGCATATGTGATTCGACGATGGAATCCTTATAGGGATCTCAGATCATGGTCAAACCCCCATACCCCACCAAAGCACGATGCGCCTTCGCGCTTCCAAAGTAAACAATCGACCCGCGTTGTAAGTCGCCGCAAGCGAACCCTGTGATGCTTTCTATTTACTTATTGCCTATCGTGGTCTAGCGTGGCGGGATGCGTCATTCCTTCCCGACCAATCACCAGCCGGATTCAGGGATCCCTTGGTCGCTTTCCCATTAGTTTGCATTGACGCTCCCGCCCGAAAACGGGGGTTTTTAGGCACATTACCTTCCCCTTGCTAGAATACATGTACTTTTATACTCGACCATCATTCTAGTCTCGTTAGTTGGCATAACGACTGTCACGAGTGTCGCGGTTCACGGTCGCGATCGCGCTTGCAAGTCAAGTCGACTTGAGCGCGATATACTCAGGTCGCGCTTTCTCAAGTTCAAACATAGACGCTCAATATACGTTTGGGTCAGCATCGACCCAAGCAAACAGTTGATTTTCTGACTATTATCTCGTCGTCTACGCGTTCAAAACAAAAAAAGAAAAGAGAAAGGAATCGCAACAATCTACTCCCCGGGATCTGCTGGGCTCAATCGATCCCAGCATCTACTCACCTTTTCTCTAGCCTCACTTGCCGAACAAGTGCCCTCCGCGTACCACACCCGGACACTCTGGATCACAATATGTAATGGTAGACTGGCAAATCTGATTTTCCCAGCCAACAGAAGGTCTGTGAAGGCATCTCGGATTTCTGGTATGTACTCCAGAATCTGCCCCATGCTCAGAGAATTTAAATCATCACCAAGCTGGATTCCGTCTCGGCCCCGACCTGGCACATAGGTGACCCCGTTTAATGCAACTTGCTCGAGCACTTCATGACTTGCCGGGAGGATGGCGAGACACTGACGCAGTGATGAATTCTTGAAGCTATCTGGGATCACGTTAACTTCTGCCCCTTCGCCCCCATAGGTACTGCCATGTTCCTGAGTTGATGATGCATCAGATATCACCGACGGCGGGGAATCAGTCCAGGGCAACGGCAGAAACGGGTCATCCATCTGCAAAGGAGGAGGGAGATCGTCAAGCCATGCCCGTACTCTCTGTTCAGCATCCACCAACTTCTGAAGATAGCTCTCCAGCCATTCTCGGTCATTTGGGTCGTCCACAACGAGCCGGCCTCGAAGGAGGCCAGACACCAGCAAATCTTCGAAGCGCGGGTGCTCATCCGTCAGACCCCAAAATGTCATGCCCAAGAGGTCGTGTGGCAGCAAGTGCCCAGAGGGGCGCCATCTGGTGGGGAAGAACAGCTCATCGCCACTTGCGACCGCTTCGATCCAGAGATCGAGGAAAGCCGGGCATACCTCAATGATATCGAGCATTGGTCTAAGATACCAATTGGACGGCAGTCGGTTTCGGACCCGGTCCCCTAGCCTTACCGTATTGTCGTCGCGCCATTTCTGAAGTTCAGCAACGTATTCAGCGAGAATTTGGTCTGGCGCCAATGACTCGTTATTGATGCTGTTGTCGCTGCCGGCCCTCCGTTTCTTCCGAAACAGATGGCTAATGCCATCATCGTCGTCGCTGGCAAAGGTTCTTTCCTGTTGCCCGTTCATGTTAAGCGACATTGTTAGGTGCGGTGCTGTAGGCTTCTTTTACTGGCGCGACTTCTTCCCAAGAAGGCGCCTTAGTCTTGATGGAACCTCGGGACTATTAGCGAGCCCATGCCCGAATTATATTACTTACCCCTATAAAGTATTAGAGTAGCAATGCCTTTATACGTGGGTAAACATTGTTTAACAATAACAACAAAGCCACTGCGCCTTAACTATTGACCGCTTGTCCAATGTGGCTTGAAAAGTTATTGAGGCTTGGCTTGATGCCTCTCTTTGTCATGAACAGGCAATAGCTCCCGCTCGTAGCTTTTCGTCTCGAGAAAGGTGACTGCTCACTCACCAACTCATATCTGTGGTACAAAGTCAAAATCAGCCAGGTTGATATATATACATTCTTTTAATCTAAACTGGCTACATGGATAATTCATATATGCTTGATTCGTGGATATCATACTTCTTTCCTTATGGTATCATCAATATCGTTCGTTCATTCGTTTATTCTTTCCTCTCACAACGCGACCAGGCTGGCAGCCACCACCACACCAGACAGCGCAGCAACCCATCGCGACATCGGACGGATGCCCACGGCGGCCCCTTCATCGTCATCCTTGCCGGGCGGCCCCTTCTTCCCCGGCTCGAACCCCCCGCCGTCCTTGTTGTCCCCGCCCCTTCCCGACGAGAGGTACAGCGACCCCAGCTCTGTCAGCCCGCCGTTGTCGTCGAACAGCGAGACTTGGTCCCCCGTCCACTGATTGGCCTTCTCCCCCTTCCGGAACGCGCCGAACCACGCGTACCCGGCCACATAGTCCAGTTTGTCCAGGTACGGGAGCGTCTGGTTCATCATGCGGAGCGTCGCCTTATCGTCCTGTTGGGGAAGGGCCATCTCCGTGATCCAGAACTTTAACTGTTTCTTCTCTTTGTTCTTCGCGTCGTCTTTCGAAGAAGTGTCGTTGTTGCTGTTGTAGAAGCTGTGCAGCGTGTCCAACCAGCCGGACAGCCCCTCAAACGCACCGTACCAGTGCACGGCGACGAAGTCGGTCGGGCATCCCTTTTCGCGGTCGAGGTCCCAGCACGACTCGTTGAAGCGGCGCAGCCAGTCGAGGCCGCGGGGGGATCCCGTCACGGAGGGGTGGCTGATGTTCCAGGTGCGGCCGCCGCCCGAGCGCAGGGGCGCGATGTGGTCGATGTAGGCCCGGGCTGCGTCCTCGGGCTCGATGGCGCTGCCGCCCGAGCCCGTGTCGCCGTCGGGCTCGTTGAAGGTGAGCAGGTGGGTCGAGGACTTGGGCAGGCCGTCGAGCTGCTTGCGGAAGGCGTCGGCCTTGGTCTGGGACGACAGGTCGTTGGTGCTGTGCACGAGGGGCAGGAACTCGACGTGGTCGCCGGCCTCGGGCGCGGGCCAGAGCGACCACGTGTAGTACCAGTCGACGGGGGACTCGGGCGAGAAGAGCAGCCGGTTGTCCGCCTTGTGCTTGTCGCCTTGGTACGCCACGCCGCGCTTCGATTGGGCGGTGTTGTTGTTGTTGTTGTCATTGCTGTCTGGCTGTTGCGGCTGAGGTGCTGCAGCGACTAGAGAGATGGGATTACACAATAGAGGTATTAAGCAGACCAGAGAGGTCTGATAGTAGTATAGCGGCCGCATAATGACAGACTAAAGAAGCAGTTGCTATATATGGTGATGCATGAATCGATGGAAATGGAGACGAACTAATGACACCGTAGGATCGCGTTTCACGGAGGATATGCATAGTCCGTTACATATATACAAAAGCCCACCCATGTATACCTACTTTCACCGCTGAGGTCGGGTCGTTCCTGAATCTTGAAATTACATGATCATGCCAAGTCGTGTTCTTGGAATTGCCCATGTCTACTGGTTGGCTGGTAGGGCTGGCGATAGCATATGACGTCACCTTGTCCTAACCCTGGTATACATATGCCAAGACTCCAAGACATTGCCCCCATTGACAGCTCAGCGAGCCAGAAGCCTTTTGGTGCCAGCCGGCAGGCCAAAGAACAAAGACAACACAAAGCCGTCGCATGGGACGAAAACTCAACAACTCAGAATCTCATCTGCCAGACCCAGGTAGAGAATTAAGTCTACCGGGTGACATGACGTGTTCGCATGGCCCACCTACGCGCCAAAAGAAGCCAACTTCAAGTAGGTTCAATTTGTCTTGTATAAAAGTTATTAAACTGCATCTAATCTATCCAGACTCAATTCATGTCTATGGGGTATCGTGAACATAAGAAGGTGCGCGACATTGTCATGAAGTCGGTTGTCGTTTTCTCGGACCCGAGTCCCATCCTGCATGGATCGCGTAACATGTCGTAAAAATCGCATTTTGTTACGCCCCATCGCCCCGGTACCCGTATTTAGGTAGTCTACGCGACCCTGGCTGCATAACAGGGTCGACGTAGTGCGCTGTGCTTTTCCTCTTCTTCGTACGGGTAGGTACTTGACAATGACCGCGCAGCAAAGGTCAACTGACATAATTCTGAATGTGTGTAGTGTGGTCATGGTTGTTTGCGTGTAATGGCGAGAGTTGGGTGAAACAATCGCTCACTTGGCCCTCATTGGGTTTGTGTATTGTATTCAAGGGTTGCTGACATAGCTCCGGGCTCTCCGCAAGTCATCGTCGTCAGTGTCGTTCTCACGGACCCGCGAGTTGCGGCCCTGCTGGTGCTGTTTCTCGTTGTTCTCCTCGTCACCCGAGTAGGCGTACTTGCTCTTCCGACGGATGGACTCGCCAAACTTCCAGAACAGGAAGGGGATACCGCAACAGGCCAGGCTGATGAAGAAGAGCAGCGTGCTGGCCCACTGGTAGCCGAGGCGGTCATACATCTGCTCGGTGAAGAGCACGACGGCAGCGCCCCAGAAGGACCGGATGAAGGTCTTGGCTGCGAGCGCCGACGCGGCCTGGTGCTGGTACGTGTCGACCAGGTAGTTGTTGGCCGAGTTGTACAGGAAGATGAAGCCGAAGCCGACGGGGAAGCCGCCGAGGGCGGGTCCGACCCAGATCAGATGCGGGTACGACGTCCAGGCGAAGATGATGAGACCGATGGGGATAAACCAGCAAGAGCACATCATGGGAATCAGGCGGAGCTCAGCCGGCGGAATCTTGCCGGCGTAGGGCTGGATCACCTTGAGATAGTGCTTGTTGACCCAAGGCGAGCACAAGGCAGAAACCACCACGCCCACAGCGACGGGGATGAACATCAATCCCGTGGTGCCAGCAGAGTAACCCTTGCCCTTCTGGAAAATGATGGGGTAGGCGACGAAGAACATGTAGAGGAGACCGTAGAGGACCGACATATAAAGACTGATGAGGAACACAATCAGTTCGCCGAAGAGGAGCTGGAATGGGCGAATCAGGAAGATTCGCAGGCGTTCCGACAGCGGTCGCAAGTCGAGCTCCTGCTCTGTTACGAAGTCTTGCTTTCCGGTCTCCTTCCTCATTTTGGCCGCTCGTTTCTTCAAAATGGTGGGTGCGTAAGTCTCGGGGACAGTGAAAGAGATGAGAACCCAGACAACGAAAGAAAGGATGAGCTGGATCCAGTATAGCCACCTCCAGCCCGCAGCATCGCTTAGATAACCACCAACGAGAGGACCGATGGCAGGACCAATAAAAGGAGCTGCGGAGAATGCCGCCATGGGAATGCCGCGCTCCTCGGCCCTCCACAGGTCGGCAAGCGTACCTCCGACCAGTGTCATGGGGGCGGAGAAGGCAATACCGTCAAGGGCACGGAAAACCAGGAGGACGGCGGGGCCCTTCGCAACGGCGCACGGAATGATCCAAACAACGGCCAAAAGCAGAGTGCTCGCGTACAAGATTCGTCGGCCGTAGATTTCGGAGAGCGGCGCGAAAGCCATAGGTCCTGTACCGATGTCAGCTCCTCAGCTACCAAAAACTACTCCAGCCAATCCAGAAGAATGCTTACCGACTCCAAATCCAACGACGAACAGGGTGATGGACAGCAGTGCAACCTCTTCGCTCACGTGGAACTCCTTGGCCACGCCCCCAATGTCAGCGGTGACGACACTGGAAGCGAAGGCCACGACAAAACAAGTTACAGCCACGACCATGGTACAATACCACTTGAATGCCTTGCTCCAGTTCTTGGGGTTCTCCGGGTCGTGTTCAACAAAGGTGACGAGCTGATAGTTGGACTGGCCGTTGGGCTCGGGGGGGCCTTCCATGGTTCCCGTGATGGTTTCTTCCAGGTATTCGTTGAAGTTTGCATTGGCCGAGAGAGTTCTGTAGGGGAGGGTGAGGTCGACGTCCGGGCCGACAGTGCTCCTCACCGTCTCCCTTGTCTTGGTCCGTTGGGGGGCATCGGCGATGTCGACGGCAGTGGTGCTAGTGCTGGACCTGGAAGCGTCGACCACGGCCGGCTCCCGCTCGGGGATCTGTACGTGCTCCATGGTGTGTGTGCGGATGGAATTATTGTCTGATCAACATCCGGTGGATATGAGAGAAGTAGACAATGAGCGTCTTGATTGCGTACGAGTACGATGTCCATCCATGGTAAGAGAAGGGGAGGCCTTCTCTTATTTAAATGTTTTCATATTTCTCACCTACGGCCTCAAGCTATCAAGGGGGGCAAGGGACGACCCCTGCAAGACTATGTTGATCTAGGTCGACTAACGGGCAGCTGTCGAATGAGATGGCGAGAATCTGGCTCGGACAGCATTGTTTACGGTAATTTGGTCAGGGTCACAGCAGAATTCCAGAGCCTCAAGCCTCGAGCATGATGGGGGCCGTGGCCGATAGCGGGGACCATTCGGCGTTTCGCGACTTCGCGCCTTCAAGAAGATGGAGGAAGATGCGAGAGGTGAGAAAGTTGATGGCAAAAGGTCCACAATAAGGGCCACGCCAAGACTTCTGGCTGAAGTTGCGATAACAGATTGCAATGCGTGTTGCGAGATGGCTGAAAGCTGTTGCACGTGGAAGTGACGTCGATCTGCCTCACAGCGAGGGCGGGCGTGATCAGTGAGTGACCAGCCATGCATGGCAGCTCACGATGAAGGCGGGTGAGGGGAAGCAGTTGCACCACCGAAGATCATACGGCAAATGGAAGGCCAGACGTCACTCTCTCGTCTCCTCGAGCGAGAAAATGTTCATGATGAGCATTGGGGTCGTGTAAGACGAGTCGCCAACGCGAAAGAATTCTTGAAGAGGGTGAGGTGAGAAACTCATTTCGGGAAGCAAAAGCTTTTTCAGGGATTAAAAATTGGGTTCATGGGTTCCAATACCGAAGCCTCCCGAGTGCTTGGCTTCGGGACCCGCAAGGGGACCACAAGCACCACAAGCACCACAAGCACCACAAGAATCGCCCACGAACCACTTTAGCCCTATACTGTTGCCCAGACCACCTGCACCGTCTACGGTTCCCGTCTGACTTGTCCTTGTTGGCCGGTCCGACTGGGTACATAGCCAGCCAGCATATCGGCGTCCAATCGAGAGGTGAGCCTCACTGCGATGGAAAGCGACGCTCACAGCACATCCCAATTCGAGTTTAGGCCCTGATCCATAAGCCTTCCAGTTTCAGCTGAAGCTACATGGAATATACTGTAAGCAGGTAAGCCTACATACATCTACAGTGGCACGCCCGTACTTGAGAACTGCATTCTCGCGTCTTGTATCGCGAGCGACTTATTGTACGGATACCTGGCCACAGTTATGTTTCACTACGTACGTAAACTGCCAACTCTAATGTTGTTGCCAAGCGACAGAAACCACCTCGTCCAGTGGGCCTTTTTGTTTTCTCGTCAAGTTCCCCGATGTTCATAATAACTCGTACCCAACTTACTGTACTACGTACATATATGGCCCGCTCCCGTCGCCCGAAGCGCGTGGGCATCCATTGCCCCGAAGGGGCGAGGCAGAACTTTTTGTCTGCAGATCGCCGCCCACCCACGCACAGGAATGCAATCACGATAAATTCGGACTACAATCAGCACGCGATTCAGGCTTGGTTCGTTCAAAGCTTAAGTTTTTGCCATTCAACATAGTACATGTCCACGAGCGTCGCCGTAAGTGTGAATAGCAAGCATGTCTGTCAAATAATGGTGGTCAGCCGTAAAAAGGGGGCACATCTCTGAACACATCACATCAAATTGAACTGCTGGTACGATGCAACCACATATCCAGCACCACGCATACGCGTTCTTATCGGTGAATTGCCGTTGGGCCGCAGCACAGCAGCCCCCCTGCTCCCCATCTTTCATTACAAAGCCTATAACCCTCTTAAGTATGCATGTATGTAGGGTCCTCTTGAGGGAAGTTACAACACATCTGGTGTGACCAGTGTTGGGGAATGCTCCGATTGCGCAGCCGTCTGGAACTTCGTGCTCTTCATCCACAAGACGCGCTGCACTTCGAAGGCCGAGACCAGCTACGGGATCTTATCGTGGTTGTCTCATGTGCACCGGTGCTTTATTGGGACTTCAGTGGAGTCTTGGACTTGACGAAATCCCAGGCCTGATTTCATGATCGGACTTAGGCCCTGCCTGCAAGATACTTACCGTACAGAAAGTATTCCTGGTTTGAGACGGCTGTATCAACTTAACTGATATGACCCAGAAGATATTCATACAGTAAATCTGCAATACCGGTTGTTGTCAACAGACCAACTTGCATGTTGCTATGACTGCAAATGTGGTAGTTGAGGCGACGCACTTCGGAGATAAGCTAACAGGGGCCAGACAGAGGCAGGGCAGCAGGATTTGCATTGTTTGGGTGTATTTGTATATAAATATTATTATTCTGGGTATGTATATGTCTAAGCTCTAAAATTCTATTCTAATAGAATGGTTCTATGCCTGCTTCTCTTCGTCGAATTGTTTGGCCACCTTGGCCAATTTCGGGTACCCGTTGGTTTTTTCGTCCAAGTACTTGCTATCTTCGTCTTTCGCTGCCACCCAGATGCTATTCCGGAGAATGGCCCGCACATAATGAAAGAAGACGAACATCCACATAGCGATGAGGAGGATGGTCATGATGGCCCCCACCCATTCCACCGCGGTACTTTCTAGACTTTCTCCGATGGTGATGGTCGCAATGGTGAAGCCCACATTCGGGAAGACAAAGGCCCACCAGGGCAGGGAGAACTTCAACTCCCTCCAAACCATCAGGCAAGCCAGCGTGGAAATGCTCCAGAACCACAGGCTAAGCGACCAGATAAAAATGCCTGTGACGGTGGCCAACACCTTCAGGATTTGCACCGTCATCTCGGCATCGCCCCAGTAGCCCTGCGCCGTTGGGAAGTTTTTGGCCATGCCTATTAACGCCAACGCAGTGAAAGCCGGTGGGCCGACCGCGATGAACATACCCGGCCGTGCCTGGGTCGCGGGGAAACCAAACTCAATCATCCGCCGGCAGTACAATGCGTACATGCAGAGCGAGATCAGCATGCCCAGACCCTGTGCCGTCACGCCGGCAACAATCATGGGGACTGCATGTTCCGGGGGCTGGTGGGCCGCACCAGCCGATGCAATGGTCCCCGAAAGCATGAATGGGAAGATGGGAAGGTCCCATGCAGGCGTCATGTCTGCCGCCTTGAGTTTCGGCGATGTGAACAGCATTGTGTACTGGCCGACGGCGATGAGCCAGCCCGCGGCAAAGTAGATCCAAAAGAGAACCCGGAAAGCCACTACTAGCCATGGGCCACATTCGGGTATGCCATATCGTGCAATGCCAACGATAATGGATGCCAGACTAAGTTGGGCTGTTCCTAGGAACAGGCCCTCGGTCGGAGAGGTGATGGATTTCTTAAGCGAGCCGGGAAACCGGAGGAATCGGATAACCATCAATGTTGTGATGAAGGAAAACACGATAAGGTCGAAAATGTAGAAGACCTTCCCTATTGTTTGCAGGCCACGGAAGTTGAAGGGTTGGGTTTGTTGTGCGAGTAATAGTGAGATACCGCCTGTCGACATGGGAAAGGTGAAGTTGGCCCATGTGAAATGCTCTAGCCGGTCAAGGAATCTGATCTTCCTGACCTTCTCCAGCTCCTCGTTTCTCGTATCGTCGGAGTCATCTGGACTGTCGTCTATGTCGTCTCGTCGTCGCCACATGGCTATAAATGGCTTGGTTAGTTGTTCTTAAGCCAGGTCGAGAAAATATAAATGCGAAAGTTGTTTTTGTTGATCTTGGACTGTGGGAGCCGCGGGAGGTTCTTGGGTATATCTATAAACCAAAGGATGGTACGATGGCCGGGTGACAGGGTAGAGGCAAGACACGACAGGATTTCCTCGGGCAGGAGTCGATGATAACATACTGATCTCTCAGAGGTCCGGGTTCACCTTGATGTTGCAGTGGAGAAACTTGCCAGTAATGGCCCCGCAGAAGGACCGCTGCAAATAGCAGTCATCATGGGTAAAGATTTTAGCCCCATAATATGGCCGTGACTGTTGAATGTTGGACTGAGAGTCGTATGTAAATGTTGCTAAGTCTGTCGATGCTGATAAAAGAAGGGAATTCCGGCCCAAGCAACGTGTTATCGAGACAGTGGCTGAGCCTCCTTTTCCCTTCCAGAGCCATCGACCTGGTCTCGAGCGGTTGCGGCAGGAGGGCCAATCAAAGCCGCATGAGTCCGAATGGCGATGCGAGATCCGGACACCGGTATCGTACCGGTGCCTGCATTTTGCCCACCCTACTTTTTACCTGTTTAGGTACACAGCTGGCAGGCTGGAATCTACTCTCAGCTTCGAGAGTCTGAGCGTCTGAGAGTCTTGTGCTTGGCTGCTTGGGTTGACCAGACTCGGGTGTGCCCACAATTGCCCGCCGCTAGAAAACGCGGTGGATGCCGGAGCAGGCCGGGGCCCAGCGTTTGGCTCACTGACACTGACGTCTTCCTTCCAGGAACAAAGAGCCCGCACCCAGATCAATTTGTCTCCGTTTTCGATGCCTAGAAACCCTGGCAGTGCGAGCAGAAAAACCGAACTGACGTACCTATTTGTAACTGATACTGGTGAATGTCGTCAGTGACTACATAGAGCACGCACTGTTCAATTACGCTGCCGAACAAATCAAATGCATGTCATGAAACAAGTGCGTCTGCCAGCTTATTAGCGTGCAAAAAAAGCAAGCGAAGGAAAAAAAAATAGACCAGAAACTCCAGTATCACGGCACGTTTGCCGGGTTGGTTGCTGTTTGATTACGCGAAAGTCTAGAACCTAACACGAAGAGGTGCTGGCATGTTCAGGATCCGCCTTTCGGTTCTGGCACCAAAGGACCACAGAGACACCCTTGCTCCTGCTTTTGGTCGTTGCAACCTTGCATTCGAAGCATTCAGGCGCGTGGCGCATGGGTTGTTACGGGCGCCGGACTCGAGCCGTCGCCAGTCGGGTTGCGAAGTCCGGCGGAAGCCTTCTGGTGATTGGGCCGAAAGTCGCTTTGGACGTGGGCGCTTTTGCGCAATTGTTTTGGGTGTCTCGTACGTTGAAGGGCCAGGGAACACGAATCCCAGCCAAGAATCAGTCCACGGTCACGGTAAAGCTTGGCCCGTGCGGTCACACCACGTCCCAGACTCATCAAGCGAAGTCGCTTGCTGCTTTCCGAATTACCAGATTACCGTACATATCGAGACTTGACCGTGATAGGGAAAACGTATGATCAACTCAGGGGGGGGATTTCCATTGCATTCCACACCGTAAAGCTTATCACGCAGAAGCGCAAATAGCACACCGAAACGAGAAAAGAAAATTTTCTCTCTTCCTATTCCAGGGTACGAGTAAGTCGCGCCACACAGTTAGCAAAGTGCCTTCCTCGCTTGTTATCATGCGCCACCCTGGATTTTGGCAACGCCTTAAGAACTTAAGGAGCACCTTGGTCTGAATAGTGTCGTGACTGACTCACCCAACCTGAAAAGCGGGCTGTGTGCCATGTGCGTAGCACGTGAGACGTACGATTAGCTTAGGTGATTGTGGCCAGGATGGATAGATAGGTCTTGCCTGGAGTCTTCGATAGAGTCGGATCTGTGGGTTCCAGATACCGAGTCACCGCTCCTTGTTCCGCATTTCGGAGTCGGGGATTATCTTCACAACAATCTCGATGGGACGAAGAGTCGACTTTTGTTTCCGCTCACGGTTAGGTAGTTAGGTGGCATCTCTCAGCCCTACCCGTTGCAGTGTCCGTGGGGGGCCCTGCTCTAGCGCTAAAAGCACAGAAAGGGAAGGTCAAATCGGCAAAGCGACAAGCTCATTGGCTCCCTGTCGATCAACTGGGCACCTTCCGATAGGCCGGCCTAAACTGGCATTTCCGCGTTGCCCACTCGCATGCCAAGGCACAAAACCATACATGCTTTTCTCCAAGACGTCGTTGGCATAAAGTAACCATCCGGCATCGAGAATATGAGGGTATCGAATATGAGGATTTATACACAGCATCTGGGTCTTCCAAAGAGTCGTAATGGAACATCCCTGCTCTGTGTACACCCATCCCTTGGACCACGTGCCTGCCTCCCTGGCAAACACCATGCCAGGATGTCCATACCAGATATGCTCCTCTTATCCACCAGTGCCGCCAACAAGCCCACCCATCTGTCTATGTACCATATTGGATGGCTCTGTTTACGGTCCTACTCCTCACTGTAGCGCTACTCAAGTGATAAGGCCATTATCTACCATGGGGGTTGCGATGGTAGCAGAGCGGGGTTATATGAAGAGTATAACATCCCCTATACGTACTACACGTCTAAGGCTCTCGGCTTCTCACCAATAACACACCAAAGAATTATACCAGTGAGAAGTATGGGGCATTCAACAGGTGGTGGGCAATCTCCATACGGAGTTACGGCACAGTTCCTAGTCTATCTGCATGACTCTATGGGACTATGTTTTCGACTAGACTCTAGTATCTCCCGAGTCCACAGCAATGATCACCAACATTTGGAAAACATGACTAAACCAAGCCCTTGACAGCCCAATCACCGGCTTCTTGGAGCTCACGACTCAGGGGGGTACACAACGATACGGTCGAGGTCCGCCCCCTTGTAATCCACGCCGTTGCTCAGCCCGCCCACCGTGATCGTATTGCTCGACCCTTTCTCGAGCGTCAGGAGCAGCGGCGTCGACAGGATGATGCCCTTGTGCGTGTCGCGCTGGAATAGCGTCTGCACGTTGGCCTCGTCGCCGTTCACCACCACGCTGCTGATACGGCGCAGCTGCCAGGCCCCCTTGATGCGGTCGGGCGAGCCGCCAGCTGTAGTCCGGGAAAACATTCTCTCGTCAGCCTTCGATCAGAGCAGTCGTTTTTTGGTGAAAGGATATATGTATGCAGGGAAATGCAGATACGAAAGATGCTTACGCTGGTCACCGAAGCCCATATCATCAGTGTCTAGAAGAAATGTCAGTCAGTATCAAAAGATTATGGGATATGACAGAGGCTGAACCGAATTCTCACTGACTTTGGTAATAGAAAGAAACCCATTGCGGTTTTCCGGTACCCTTGATGCCACTGAAAGTCACGGTGCTATCGTTCCCGTATATGCCCGTGAGAATGATGCCGTCGCTCGCGAAGTTCTGTAGACCAGCGAGTCAGTGAAAACAACTCCCCTGTCTTTCTCACGGGGGTATCACTCACAGCCTCCTGCTTAAATGCATTCCCGTTTGTGGTGGCGTCTTTTCCAAAGTATGTTTTCCCCTTCACGGACTTCCAGTCTCCGGTCTTCCTATATGAAATATGGAGTCATCAGCCACATAATCAAATGCACACCCAGCAGCGGATTTTGCGACTTACACGTCGAGATCATAGACATCGTGCCATTCGATCTGCAAATCCTTTTTCTTGTCGTCGATCTTCATGGGCAGCCAGATATACCTACTTTCCCAGAGCGAGTTGGAATCCCACTAGGGGCCAAAACCCGTGTTAATGTGTACCCACATATACTGCATGACGCGACAGGGGAAAACTGTTCTGGGGCGAATACATACTTGATCTCCAATATAAAGATGAGCCGTCTTCTTCGCGCCTCTGATGGTTAGCGTGTATCCAGACTGCGAGTTGAAACCCCTGGTGTTCAGGGGCGCGACTATCCAGGGTTGCGACCAGGGGCCTGCCAAAGAGTCGGCGCGGAACGCCACGACATCTGCACAGATGCGGACAAAGTCATTAGCTTCATCGTTAACACCAATTGCAGGTACTTAAAATGGCCTATGCTTCCGACTGGATCCTCAAGGATGCTACAAAAGAAGCTATATATATTGATTAATTCGGAGAGAAGAAAGGAGGCTCACTATTGGGTCTATAGCCCGTTTTATGACTCATGAGGGCGTAGTAGCTGCTCTCCGTCTGCACGATGCAGGGAGCCTCGAGGTCGTACTTGTCGAAACGGTGCACGACCTTCTCGAGCGCGCTGACGTCCTCGTCGTACGCGGCAACGTAGACGTCGCGGCCCTCGCGGCGGTCGCCGTTCGAGTAGAGCGCGTAGGAGCGCCCGTCCTTGTAGTCGGTGAAGAGGCCGAAGTCCTGCGACCAGTTGCCCAGCGGCGACGTCGCGTTGACGAAAGTGTAGGGCCCTCCCACGGTCGGGCTTGTGGCTAGGCCTTGGAGGAGGAGGCCGTACGAGGAGTTGTCGGCGTGCCACCACATCTGCAATGAGGGGTTGGTTTACTTTTGAGCTTCAGGGGCGATGACAAGCGGCAAGGCGGTTAGGTGAGGGAGGAACTGTAACATACATGATATTGACCAGTTCCTTTGCTGTACACAACCTTGGGCCGCTGGATGATCATGTCTGGCGAAATGTAAGGATGACCCTCTATTGGTTCTATATCATGATTTGCCTTGTCAGTGAAGCCGCCAGAGTCACCCCTTCCTTTATTTTGGGGGCTTGGTCAACGACGACAAAACTCACCCAGTGCCAACCCATGATACGACCAAGTCGCCAGGTCCTCCGAGCTGTACACGCTCACACCACCACCTTCAGTCTGCCCCTCGATCTTGTACTCGCCAAACCACCAGAACTTGCCCGTCGCGTCATCGAAGCTGACGCTCCCAGCGTGGGCGCTGATCAGATTCCCGTCCGTGTCATGCCACCTAGCGCCGGGCACGATATATTTGGCGGTTGCCAGCGCAGCCCAACAGCAGGCAACGATAAACCGAAAGACGCTGGGTGGCATCGTGCAATTTCTTTTTTGGACTGGCTCTCCAATGCCACACCAAGGTCAAGTGAGGTATTCAATAATACGTGTTGGGCGGTGGTGTACTTGAATATCCTGGGAGCCAGTGAGTTTCGATTGAACCGCCTACTCACCTCTTCAAGGCAGTGGTTAGAGATATAGTAATACCCCTCCACATTATATACCAATGTCGGTGAAGTGAGGTGATCGTGGCGCCAAGAGCTCTCTATAAGCGCCCTACCAACTAACCGGGTCTTCGTGACAATACCCTCCGTGGCTGACCGCAACAATTTCTCCGCATGGCACTACTCCAGAATTTCCCACACCCCGGTTGGAGGGTGTTCGTGATGCGGGGTTAGACTCGCTTGGCGAATTGGCCTACGTCAGGTACTAGGTCAGATTAATGGACAACTCCTTGAAGGCAATCATACGACCCCGAAGCCAAAAGATTTCCCGGCCCGACCCGGACCGGATCGGACTGGAGTAAAGGTCACTTGCTCGTCAGGGGTTATCTACTAGTCGCAGGATAATGCTTTCGCTTGCCATTCTCAATGAGAAGTTATTTTCTATTTTACACTTGCGCTGAAGCACACCGAGGACGCCTTTGCCAATGCTATGTATGCCAGTCCTAGTGCCCAACTACTGCTAACTTCTCGTACACCATCCGCCGCACCCTTTGCACCGTCTCCGTCTCCCAGCCGGCCGCTTCTACACTGATGCGTCCAGCCGTAGCCGCTTTCTTTACGATGACGGCATTTTGAACCAGTAGCGTTCCCTCGCCCATGAACTCGGTCGATAAGCCGCTGTCGCGCAGGTCCTTCCGCAGGTTGGCGAGCCGTAGATCTCCAACGTGGAAAGGAGTGACCGAATGGCTTGCCGTCAGCCCTGCAACCGCCGCTGGAACGTCCAGAATGGGGCTGTCATCTGCAACCGTCAGGCGACCGACGAGGGTGGCAATCTTGATACCACCCACGTCTTGCCATCGGAGGCTCTTAACCAACGCAGGCGCCAGGTTGACTGTGTACGCGTTCGTATCCGCTGAAGCGTCCACAGACGTTCCGATATCCGGCCTGAAGATGTCAATTGGATTCTGCGTGACGAGTTGAGGCAGATCAGCAGCCAGCTCGTCCGTATCCTCGGGCCCACCGCCAGTCAGAATCAACTTGCGTGGCTGAATGAGTGGTATAAGCATATGCAGGCTTCGCTTATCGTGGATACCACTGAAGTCGATGAATGCGATATTGAAGTTGACCGTGAATTTTTCCGTAGTGACAGCAAGTTTATAGGGCCCCGTTGAGGTGTCTTCTTCTTCATCCGGGACATCGTCTAGCTCGCCAACCAAGGGGCCATCGACGACAACCTTGTCATGGTCATCAGACGCATGGCGCTCCAACTTCGGTCGCTTATCGGAATTGGGGCCCTGGCCTTTGTTGGGAGCTGCGTCGGCCCATTTACGCTTCTGGCCAAGATTGGCTTCCGCGTCGTTCTTTCCAGCCGGCTCCCCGTCGCGGGCGTCCTCATCTCGCTCTTCTGCCTTGACAAAATCTTCCAGGCGAATGAATTCACCGTAGTCATCGGCACGCCTCCGCTGGACGGGATGAGGAAACATGGCGTCTCTTCCCGTCTTTCCTCGTGGGTCGTAATCGTAAACACCCTTCTTTTTCAGAAGAATATTTGCGCCAAGATCTTCATCAGCTAATGCAGCTTTCTTTCTGGTCGCTCTTCCAAGGGTAGTCGCAACATTCAGGGCTTTACCCTGCTGATGTGTTTCTGAGTCTTCCGATTCAGTAGATGACTCGGACGAGACATCGTCGACATCAAGCGACGATTCTAGTGTGGTTCCCGCGCCAGTCTGCAGCGTATCTTGCAGTTGACGCTGCTGGGCTAGCCAGAATCTGTAGATCGCCAGGTCATCACCTTCGAGTGGTTGTCGGAGAGCGTTTCTTGATTCCGCCTCTCTCCCCTCGCCCTGTACTTGTATCAAGGTGCCGTCGGCACCCACCCCTGTTCTGCTGGCATCTGCACTTTGCTGCTCCTTCTCGGCAACGGCATCTCTCCACCACCTGTAAAAAGTGCTGGCGAGGGCTCCGTTGCCATCGGCTGGCTGGGCAGGTAGCCCGGTCAAAATGAGGAGGTTCTTTGGGTCTGACACAATTGCTCGGAATGCGTCTCTGGAGAACCCCCATTCAAGACTGGAGTCACTGGCCAGAATAACTTTCCCGACCGAGTCTTCACCACCCGCCTTGGGTGCAAGAAGTCTGTCGACCTGACCTTTTCTGTCGAGTAGCTTTAAATATTTGAAGTCAAAGGGGCCGCCTTGCTTGCCGGCATTGCCACCGTCCCCTGCTCCGTTCGTTTTCTTCGATCCGTCTGCCACATCCTCAAATTCTTGAACGATTCGTTCGTCCATCCACTCGAGCATACTCCTTGCGTATTTCATGGTACTATGGATACTGCGTCCAGCGAGATACAGACCGGCCGACTGAAGCTTCCCACCCGTGGAGGCATTCTTTCTCCACGCATGCTCCATGAGATAGGCAAGCTCTAACACACGTGCGCTTGAATCTATGGGAATCAGGACGGTCCCGCCGTTGGCGACGCATGATTGTATTGTCTCGAGAAGTGGATCGTCCCTCTTAGATCTCGGGAGGGCAGGTTTTGTTGCGCCCTTGCTACTGCACACAAGGGCTGTCGGCTTCCGCAGCTGTTCGATTACCTCGGCACCACCACCACCTGCTCCCCCCAGCCAGGCTGCACCGGCGTAGACGTTTTCACGTCCCTGGTTCCAGTCCACAGCGTAAACAATGGATTCTAAGCCATGCTGGATATGCCATATCGTACCGCCTAGTGTGCTGCCGGAGTTGTGGGCTGTAATAGTAAGACCGTTCAAGGGGGGCGAGAACGGCGAAGCGAGTGGTTGATGAGGCTGAGAGTACTTCAACGCATGGATGAGGGAGAAGTAGGTAGCTATCTCATCGTGTGACGGAGGCTGGAGGAGAATATTGGACTCGGAGGAGGAAAGCTGAGAATTGTACGAATACGAGAGCTCGTCCAATGCATCCTTTGATATGGTTGTGGCAGCCAAGGGCGTCGACGCGTAGAGTTCTTGCAGGAGCGTGCGCCCTAGCGATATGACGGGAGTCGTCGCATAGACCGGGATACGAGTGAATTGCGGGATGTGCTTGCAGCAATGCGCATATGCGCCGAGGTGGGATATTGTCGCATGCGTGAGAAGAACGAGTGACAGAGTCGGGACTTGTCTGAGGCAGCACGGTCAGTATGGATAGGGGCCAAAGGCGGACGTCGAAACCCACTTCTCGAGTTCCTTCAGCTTGTGAAGGTCAAAAGTCTCGTCCCAGCCCACGTCAACGAGCACTTTGACGCCACCGTCAAGCTCCAAGATGGACTGAACGGCGGCCGAGTCGGACCGCGCGCCCTGGAGGGATGTGAAGTTAAACATTGTGGGCGACGCTTAGTCTCTGGGATGCTAATTGCTACGTCGAGGTAGAGCTGAATGTCGTTGGTTCCGAGATGGGATTGCGACAATGGAACGAGTCGAATGCGACAGTGGCACGAGCCACTGGCATCAAATCAAGAACAGCATAGACAGACAGGTAGGAATAAAAAGCCGAGTCAATTGTGGTTATCTGGCTGTGTGCTAGCGACTCTTTTGCGAATGTTGAGGTGGTTCGCGAATTCAAAAGTCTTCCTCCCAAGAACAAGAATACTTTTTGCTGCCAATGCCAATGATGATGGTTTAGGAATGGAAAGCTAGGTAAGCAAGTTGGCAAGCTACGCGGTCGGTCGCGCCTACTGCTTGTTCAGGTGGTTTAACCTAGCCGGTTCAATGTTTGCTTGTACAGCTTTCCCAGCTTTGCCAGCAGCACACGCACGGGGCTGCTTTTTAGCGCACTCAGTCCCTGGAACCGTATCCCTGTTGGCCTGTTTTTAAGTATAAAACAGACACCTAACATCAGATTGAATGCCACTGCAGTAGGTGATAGGCCGGCAGAAGAATCCAAGGTGGGGTTTCCAGATGCAGATACGGTCGGAAAGGAAAAAGGCCATCGGAGTAGGGAAAGACGTGCACGCCTATTGGCCCCTATTGGGCCGTATTGGATATGTGTCCCCTGAATTAAGGTCTTTTGGGGGCTGCAAGTACCTGCGAGCTCGCGTTTAACTACAACAAGTACGGAGGTTGCTAGTCGCCAGGGTGGCCAGATTGATGTTAGGATTGGCCCAATCAGAGATGGACATAAGTCAAGACGGACTGACTGACTGACCTTGACATTGAAATACAACAAAGTCTCAACCAACCCGTTTTTTTTTTTTTTTTGCAGTGAATATTTCATGCTTGCTGCGACTTGCTGGCCATGGGCAGCTTCGAGTATCTATGATTTCTCATTTCGCAGACAGGCGTCGAATTGATTGATCTCCTCTTCCGAACCGCCCACTTGCCCACTCGCCCACTTACCACATAGCAGCATAAGCCGATCGCATCGTCACGTCTTTTCGCATCGCCTCCTACCCACGCCATGGCCGACTATTCCATGTATCATACCCTGGGACAGGGCGAGCAGCTCGACCCGAACGATCCCAATCGAACGAGTCAACCCGCACCACCTCAGTTTGTTCCGCCCGCGGCTCAGCAGTACTACGGCGGCCAAGCGCCGCCACAGCAACACATGGGAGCCCCCTCTCCCCAACTTCCTCAGGGCTATGCGCCGCCCCACGGTCAAGATATGTACGGAGGACAGTCGCCGCAGCAGGAGCAGGATCTAGCCTCTCAAATGGCGGGGCTTGGCATCGCGGACGGCCACCAGGCGGGCGCGGCCAAGAAGAAGAAGAAGGATAGGCACGCCTTCCACAACGTCGAGGCACCCGCCGGATCGTCACAGGCTTTCAATGGCATGCCGCCCGTCGGTACCCCTGCCACGCCATTCCTGAATGCCGATCCGTCCGCTCAAGGCGGTGGACAACAATTCTTCGGCTCGCCCGCAACACCCAACCAATTTGCACCCAACACCCAGTTCCCTGCCCCGGCCAGCTCGCCTTACAACCCAATCGCGTCTTCTGGGTTTGCTGCGAGTAACGGGGCACAGGATGGTGGTGCGCAGTCCGCATTCGTACCGACCTCAGGCGGTGGACAGGTTTCTCCAGACGACATCCCGAGTGTGCCAGTCTCCAGAGACGTTCCTCAGCAGTTCTACTTAAATAATGTATATCCCACCTTTGAGCGGCATGTGCCCCCGCCGGCCAGCATCCCTTTCGTTGCCTACGACCAAGGCAATTCCTCGCCCAAGTTTACCCGTCTGACCATGAACAACATCCCCTTTAGCGCCGAGGGTCTGAGCTCCACCGGTCTTCCGCTTGGCTTGGTTGCTCAACCCCTCGCCAAGCTCGAGCCGGGAGAGCTGGAGATCCCGGTTTTGGACTTCGGCGATGTTGGGCCGCCACGTTGCCGACGTTGCAGGGCCTACATCAACCCGTTCATGATGTTCCGCGACGGCGGCTCCAAATTCGTCTGTAACCTGTGCACTTACCCCAATGATACCCCTTCCGAGTACTTCTGCGCTACAACCCCCCAGGGTGTGAGGGTGGACCGGGATCAGCGTCCTGAGCTGTGCCGAGGCACCGTGGAGTTCTTGGTTCCCAAGGAATATTGGACAAAAGAGCCAGTCGGTCTGAATTGGCTTTTCGTGATTGACGTCACGCAGGAGGCGTTCAATAAGGGTTTCCTCGAGGCGTTCTGTGAGGGCATCCTGGCAGCTTTGTACGCCCCCGAAGGCAGCGAGGACGAGGCAGATGAGAACGGTGAGCCAATACGCCGGATACCTAAAGGGGCGCGAGTTGGATTCCTCACATACGACAAGGACATTCACTTCTACAATTGTAACCCTGCACTGGAACAGGCACAGATGTTGATCATGCCCGATATCGAGGATCCTTTCTTGCCCCTGAGTGACGGACTTTTTGTCGATCCATATGAGTCCCGAGCAGTCATCAGCTCGCTCCTCACCAGACTACCTACCCTCTTCGCCAACATCAAGAACCCCGAACCCGCTTTACTACCGACCCTGAAATCAGCCATAGCTGCCTTGGAAAAGACCGGCGGAAAGGTTGTTTGCTCGTTGTCAGCTTTGCCGACATGGGGGCCTGGCAGACTTTTTATGAGAGACGACGGCAAGCACCCTGGCGGCGAAATTGACAAGAAGCTCTTCAACACCGAGCATCCCGAATGGAAGAAGGTCGCCGAGAAGATGACAGCTGCGGGCGTTGGTATCGATTTCTTCTTGGCAGCACCCTCCGGCGGCTATCTTGACATTGCTACGATTGGACACGTCGCTTCGACTACGGGCGGCGAGACCTTTTACTATCCCAATTTTGTGGCTGGGCGAGACAACGCGAAGCTTTCACAGGAGATTAAGCACACTGTGACGCGTGAGACTGGGTACCAGGCTCTGATGAAGGTGCGCTGCTCCAATGGTCTTCAGATCTCGACGTACACGGGCAACTTCATCCATCACACGATCGGAGCAGATCTCGAGATTGGCGTTATCGACGCTGATAAGACAATTGGGGTCACATTTGGCTACGACGGCAAGCTCGACTCGAAGTTGGATGCCCACTTCCAATGCGCTTTGTTATATACTACTGCGAATGGCCAACGACGCGTGAGATGCCAGAATGTCATTGCTAGCGTTAGTGAGAATGTGCGAGACTGCCTCAAGTTCATCGACCAGGACGCCGTTTACACCATAATAGCCAAGGAAGCAGCCAGCAAGCTGGCCACCACATCGACCACCCTGAAGGATGTTCGCATGGCGCTTACGGAGAAGACGATTGACATTCTGGCTGGGTATAGGAAGAACCATGCTGTGCAATCGCACCCCCCTGGCCAACTGGTCATGCCTGAGAAGATGAAGGAATTCGCCATGTACATGCTGGGCCTAATCAAGTGCCGCGCCTTCAAGGGCGGCAACGAAAGCTCCGATCGCCGGGTTCATGAGATGCGCATGATCCGATCGATGGGTGCAGGCGAGCTCAGTCTCTACCTGTATCCCCGCATGCTGCCGGTTCACAACCTGGCACCCGAGGATGGATTCCCCGACGAGAACGGCCATCTCAAGATGCCGCCCGCGATCCGGACGTCCTTTTCCAGGGTCGAGCCCGGTGGTGTGTACCTCGTGGACAACGGCCAGCAGTGTCTCCTTTGGTTCCACGCCCAGACTTCCCCCAACCTCCTGGTCGATCTCTTCGGCGAGGGCAAGGACAACCTCAAAGCACTGGACCCGTACAGCTCGAGCTTGCCGGTACTGGAAACACACCTCAACGCGCAGGTGCGCAACATCATCGAGTTCTTGAAGACGATGCGCGGATCTAAGGCACTTACGATTCAGCTCGCGCGGCAGGGCATCGACGGTGCCGAATTTGAGTTCGCTAGGATGCTGGTTGAGGACAGAAACAATGAGGCGCAGAGCTATGTGGATTGGTTGGTGCACATTCATAGAGGAGTGCAGCTAGAAGTAAGTACCCCATTTTCCCCTTTCGTATTCTCACCATGATTGCTCTTGTGGGTCGACCAATAACTAACTTGCCGTTTCTCTCACACAGCTCGCTGGCCAGCGCAAGAAGGAAGGCGATGACAATGGAGGTGTGATGTCCAACTTTGCAGGGCTGCGGCCACAGTATTGGTGATCGTCTGGCTGGGATGCGAGCGCAGAGGGGTGAATGAATGATACACTTCATGAGCTATGATTAAGAGAAAAAAAAAGACCAATGAAACCGGTGTGCAAGCGAGACGTGTGTTGTACCTATTGAGTCCCAACGAAATCGTGGTTACTGCAACCTTGAGCCCACAAGCGAAATTATGTGTGTTCGAGTCACCACGCCGTGGTGTCAGCCACCCCCGATCTTGCCATGCCATTCCCCATAGCAAGACCATGATATGTGCGGTCCCGAGCATGACGAGCTCCGCGGAGATGGGAGAAGATCAATAATCCGAGTTATCCTGCGGTGAATATGTCAAGTGATAGATAGCGAGAGGTGCAAGACGTGCCACCTCCTATTGGGTGTGATACTTCGCTGCCAAGACATGGACTGCAGAATCGACAAGACTCCCTCGCAGGAAGAGCTTGACCATGCAAGTGTGGCGTGCTGCTAACGCACTGTACTTTTGCTGTGTTTGGCCACTAGCTCTTCGGGTCTGGGACACTTGAGGGGAAACGAAGGTTGGCACAGAGGTTTGTTGGTTGTCAGACGTTGAGAGATGCACTGGGAGAACGAAACGAAAGTACGGGAGCAGTGAGATGCTGCTGGGTGGCAGCAAGAGTTCCCCATAATGGCAAACTGTGTTGGTGTGTGTGTCACCCTTGGGCGTCAAGATCTGCCGGGCCAGAAAGGGCACTGCTGCCTGGAGAAAGTCCAGCAAAGTCGTGTCCATAGTGGGGGCAGGTCGTATGGGGTGGCGGTTGTCTGCCCTTCTATATGCATTATCTTCCATCGATGGGTGTGGTGGTATTGCATATTCGAGCGTTGATGCAGATAGCATCCTTGGTCTCTTTGGTCTCTGGTGATAGATGTGCGAACAAACACACCCTGGACGCTGACTGGAGGCCCAACGCTGGGAAGGATGAGCCGAGAGGCCCGCTGGTCCGGGCAGATGAAATGTGGTTGCATAGACGAGAAAGCAAAATAGCCTCTGGAAGTGTCAGGGTGCTTCCGCTCAAGTCCGCTTCGTGATCGACACTAAGAATCATTCCCCGAGGGGTTTCCTCGTCACGCGCCAGATGGGCTGGTCTGCCTCTACTGGACTCGGGCCGTGTCAACAGGGATGCTTCAACGGGCTCATGTCAGCCGCCTTTCATCTCGCGTAACCCCTAGATGGAGTTCAGACGTGTGATGACCAAGCTATCGCCAATACATGCGTGTTCTTTAAATGGTGCTTCCTCGGTGTCGCTTGTATTTGTTCTTGATTCCGGTCCAAGCACTGTGTTGCTTTATCAGGCCCAACACCTAAATCTCCTACACAGGCCAATATTCAGCTTAATATTCCTCGAAACTACCCGAGAAGGGAGAGGCCGATCCGTTGATGTGCTTCGTATTCAATGTACATTGTGACTGCTAACCATGGTCTGATCATATACGCAGGGATGACCACAGACGCGTGTCGAGTCGGGCAACTTCGCAATGTCACTCAACGTAAACCTCGGGTGAAACCCTGCTCCATCTAGATCAGATCTCTACAATATGTCGGGCGATAACAAAGATTCGTGTTCCCTTGTTCACGGCTGAGAAGCAAGATGGGCTGAAGATGCGAGATTTCGATCAACTGAGTCTTACAGGCAGTGTCACAACTCTTTCTCGAGATAACCCCTTGATGGCGTGCACCTGATGAGTATTCAAAGAACCTTAGACAGCTTAGGGTACCATGAATGGCGGCGGGTGGACCGCTTCGGGGTGCACTTGAGGACTCCAACACACCACCACCGAGGCGTAAAATAAGTGAGGTCACTGCGGAATAAACGCCCTCGTCAGCGGGCAGCCTTCCGCAATATGGGCTCCTTCAGGTTAATGGATCAACTTGCAGTGTACTGTGACAACCAGTCATTTCCTGGGCCATCTTACATGAACCTCGCAAGCGACAAGGATTGGCAGTCCGGGGATAGACTAGGCCGTTCTGGTGCGTTGTGAGGCTCTCTATTGAGGCATGAGTGTTACCGGATGTGTGACCCGGCGCTGGAACGCGCTTAGGCGACAAGGAAACCAGCAGCATCCACGAATCCGACGTGACACTGTTGCAGCCTCCGAGGCATTCATGCTGCAATGCACGCAATAGTCTCCAATTGCAACCTTGGCACAGCGCTAGTACGTCCAAGCCAATGTCACCATTCCATGTCGTATCGCCCGCATATGGTAGTGTCTAGATAATGCTGGCAAGAACATCATCGAGCATCTCGATTGATGATTTGGCGTCATTGAATAGGCTGCCTTAAGCAGACAGGCAAGAAACCTTGTCATGCTACGATGAAACCTGTGGTTTACCTGGTCAGAAGCGGCAGGTGCATATATCAGAATATGAATCGGCCAGCGTTCAATATATGGACCTTTGTAAACCGATGGGGCCTATGAAGGTCAATTCTGAAATCCTTTACTTATGTGGAACCACGTATTCATGGACCAACGTTGCATTCGTTATCACGTTAAAGACACGCGCGAGAGCCGGAAGGGCCATCACCATCCGAAATTCTGTAGGAGCTCTTGAGGTGTTGCTTACAAGATGCCGCCCTCTGGACCGAGTCGTTTGACAAACAGTTTGCTTCAAGTACTTAAAGATCTTCGCTCATAGATCTGTTTATGTGACGAGATAGATCCCAACGTTGGATCATCTCATGTTCAACAGCCACCCCTTGCCGCCGAACGAAGAAACTGTGGCGTGATCGTCGAGGGCGTGAGAGTTGAATTAACCTCGCGCGTATGAGCGTTTAAGGTCCATTTCTATTGGCGAATCTGTGGTAGCGCCACCTATAATTTGCGATCTGATATTCTTACAAACAATAAGTCGCAGTTAGTGACTCGCTTCTACATCTCTTCCTCGGGCCGAAAGGAGTTCATAGCGCCAATGAACATTGGGTCTGAAGCAACGGTAATGAGGTGACAAGATCGTTCATTGGCCAGACAGGTGATTACGATACAGCATGGCTGCGCGGCCGGGATCCGTAACAAGAAGCTTTGCCCGAAGGAAGGCCCTAACACATAGTCAATCCCGATGCAGTGGATGTGGCTGGTGCAGTTAGTTTCGTAAAATATCAGGTCAGCCACTCGCAGACTTGCTTAATGGGTCAACAAGAAGCGCCTGGTGGTGGCCTCCCGTGGAATCGAAACCCGGGGGTTTGAGCTCAGCAAAGGCACGGCTCGACACAATAAGCGTCCGTAGGTCCCATGAAGAGAGATTGGTTCGCCCGCCGCGTCCCTAGTACCAGAAAAGAAAATGGAAGAAAAAAAAGTATCGCCGCGTCCCGTACAACAACTGGATGATGGAAAGCTGGCAACTTGGGCTTGTGTGGTTTCGAAATATGAGACAATAAAGGGAGGTGCTTCGAGGTTCAGCCGCGCAAGATTTCAAAGGCTGGCGGCGAGAACAACCTTGATGAAATGGGCTCATTCAGTATATGCGACTGAATCGAATGATCAGCTTGGAGTGGGCGCAATGATTCGTTGTTAGAGGTATGGGAATACCTTGGAACAATCATTGGCCTACCCAAAATGTGTGACATTCAACGAAGGCCAGCAGCTCTCGGTTATCCAGTTGGCTTGTCTTTCTTGATACTTCCGTGGGTTCGTTAAGATGTCACTGACAGCTATTGCCTTATACCTGCAGTATTATTACCAGATACCGAACAAAACTGCCGCTTGTCAAACGACTCTCCAACTGCGGAATCATTTTTCTAGGCCCACTTCTACGCGATAACGACATCAAGATGCTGGGCGGGATACGGCCGTGTGGGATGAGGTTAGATGTGCCCTCCTTAGGCTCCTGACCATCTGAAAGCATCATCAACGAGGCGATATTCAACTCGGCAATGAGAAGACTGCCATTGGATGTTGTCAGCCGGACAGGAGGAATACGTATCCCGGAAGACCTGTCATGGCAAACGCCACAGCGTAGTAAGACATATGAGATACCACCCAACCTCGAGTGATTGCCGCGGGCAAAACGTGGCCGTGGGCTGTGTTCCGGCTATGGCATTGAAATGGGAGAGACGCACTCACACCACCCACCGACTGGCTTTGCGCATCGTATCGCATCTAGCATCATGGTGAACTTGCACCATCTAAAATTGCCACACCGGCAAGGCTCGCTCAGGCCGAACTGCTTGCTGGACAAAGAAGCGACACAGCCAGTACCTGTTTTGCCGGAACCAGCCTCGATGCAGCTAACTAAAGTCAATGTTAGCACGGTGTATCTTGTTCTTCTCTGGGGTAGGCGTGACAGCCTGAACACAGTCAAGCCTTGTTTTGCTGGAGTAGCAGATGATGACAGCCGAAGACCGGTGAGTAATGGATCAGGCGACTCGCAAGCGAAGGCGTAACGCGTCATGCTCGCTACGCTTACCTGCATACTCAATCAGGGTACTTGGTACAAGTGCTGACTCGAAGCTGCAGAATAATCTGCAGGTGGTATGAGAGGTGCTCTCCTTTTCGATGTATATTATACTCCGGCACGTATCGTGACATGCCAAGTGTGGAGGGGGTTTTCCACGTTGGTGGGATATATCGGTTTGTTACTAGGCTGGAACTCGGCTGAAGAATGCGTCAATCGATGATGGCGACCCCGGGACGGTTTGAATGTTATGCCAGAGATTCCGCAAAAGGTGGTCGTGCCCCATGCATGTTTGATTAAACGGGAAGCGGCCAGCTGGGGAAATGGAAGTACCAAGAACAAGAATAATGATCAATGGCGGATTTCTTCCTAAGTCACATCCCGCCCATTTCAAATTTTGGCAAACCTTGGCACTCATCCAATGGTGGCTGGTATTGAATTGAAGGCAGGTAGGTACTTCTACTGCACCTATCGCCGAAGCACTTCAAAGTTGTGTTGGATGTTTGTTGCTCTCCTCCATCTCTCCCTCTCCCTCTCTGCCACTCGCCTGAGGCAGGCATTTTGGCTGAGACCTGCAGCTGCAATGGGCGCTGCGGGCCGCATTCGAATAAGTGAACACGAAAAGTTACCACTTCAAGCAAGTCCCCTTCTCCGTAATAAGTGATTTGCATACCTACTTAGGTGCAGACAAAGACGAATCATTTTTCTCCGAGAAGGGAAGCAGGAGGTATAGGTACCAAACACTACGGATGGAAAGAAGGTGCGCACAGGTCCGATATTATGTACCTTGAACTTGTGGCTGCTATTCTTCTTCTCCCTCTTACAATTTGTGTAGTAAAATTAGAGTTTTGCCCGTTGAAAGGCGCCACAGGGTCGTTCAGGGTATGCAGCATTTGGTGCAACGGGTGCTTTTATTTGCAGATCCTTTCAATAGATCTTATAAAAGGCACCTAAGATATTGATATACCGAACCTTTTCAAAGCCTTATTACTCGCATGTGCCCTGGAACATATGCCGCCGAAAGAGGTATTAGCTGCTAAGGTCTCGTGCAAAATCCTACGACGCCGGATCGGTTCTGGGCGTTTCCTGCTTGCATCGTCATGAGCAGTAAGCAATTCCCTGACCTCAGGTGGCACATATTGCAGCGCATATCCCACGGCCCAGCGTCCATTTACGGGCGGAAAGCAGTGGGTATTTACAGCTACTCCGCCATTTTGTTGTCTTGCTTCCCGGCGGCTGAAGTGAGCCAGCAAACCAAATGATCCCGTTGGAATGTCTACTGTATCGACTTTAGAGATTACAGCGGCCAGAATTCGACTTGTCAGATCCAAGCTAGCGTATGTCAGGTAGGTAGTGAGTCTTATTGGATGTCTCATTTCAGAAAATCTTTGCTTGCCTTGGGCGTGAAGAACGTGGCAGCAAGCGCTCGGAACTTCCAATGTTGTTTGCTACATTTCGAGGAAGAGTGCGCCATCTCTCTTTCTCGCTCATGCGGCGTAGAGCCAAGATGTAGGTAACTGAGGAGGGCCCGCGGGCTGCCGGGTGAGGAGGTGGCTGCAGGACAGGGTAGCAGTAACCTCTACTAGGATCAATGGCCACAGTGACACAGACTGCCATCCGGCTTACCCTCGCTCGGCTTCAAAGGGTTTCATTCAAATGATGTAATACATGATAAGGTAGAGATGTTTACTTACATGCCCAACCATGCATGGGGGCAAAGATCTCGATGCGGGTATTGCTGACATTGCCATTGTTGGGTATGCAATGTAAACATGCCCGTATACGATGCCGTAGTACTCGGGTTAGATTGTATTTCAGGTACTTCGGGGCTCTGTAGAAATCCGATGCACGACTCTCGTATATAGGCTGGTTGTGAGCTTGCGCCGACATTTTACCATGTATCATTTTCATAAATCAGGGAGTGGCCAGGGCGTGGAAACCAGAAGTGTACAACTGGTGTCCAACATGCTCGTGAGAATTTGCTGCAAAAGCAAATATGTGCCTGAAAGCTGATCTTTGCCGATGGCAGATACGGGCTCACCAAAATCACGCCGAACTCCCCAAGATCCTCAGCTGCTCGACCGGCACGGCTTGGTCGACTTTGGAGAGCAGTCCAGTAGTCGACAAATTTCAACTTCAGAGCAAGCATCAAGGATGTAGTATCGTATAGTTTGGTGGAGTTTCCGGAGCTAGGCCCACCAATCTTCCGCCGTTGGATACAGGAACACCCTCAGGACGGCCGAGAGCTTTTCTTTTTTCAACCGTTGTATTGCTTTCTTAGCCCGCTACCACCAACCGCCGTGTCAATAAAGATGATGCCTATCGGTATGAGTAAGTCCCTTGAAAAATCCGGGTCGGACCGGGCAGGACACACTGTCTTATCTGGGTTTCAGACACCAAGTAAATGCCACTACGGTTAGAGATCTAGCAACATCTAGCTTCATTAGTCACTGTGCCCCTTCTTGGTTGAAAGCTATGGTCTGATGGTCACACATGTTACCAGTGTCTGGCTACTCTTGACCATCACTTTCTGCCTAGGCTGCGTTAGGGGTGTACCAACCACCACGAAGCCCAACCACCTGTGTGACTATCTTTTTGGGCTGACGACTAAATGCTTCTCTGCACATGTAAGGTAAGCTTGACAGCGCCCCTCTTCCACGGCATGAGGAATGTAACAAGAGTTCTAAGGATCGGCCAACAGAAATCAAACTATATCACCAAAAACTGCAGGTGCACCCAACATCAAGACGAACCAACCGGAACGAGAGTAAACCTCCGACACGAAGCAAATGTCCCCCGTCATTACCAAATCGAACCTGAACCCCTCCATAGATACGCCTAACACACGAGAAAACGTCGCCCTGGCCTCGCCATTAAGCCCCCTCCTTTCTACCATTCAACCGAACCGCCAATGGGACAACAGTCACGATGTGAGCATGGAAATATTGCACCGTGGGTCCTGCCGAGTGAGGACGCTCTGTATCGCGGCATTGTCAAATACCCCGGCAAAAATCTCGTAGTCACTGGGGGTTGCGCTCGTTGGCGCTGAGCTCGAGCTGGAGCTGTGGGATCTCGATTTGCTCTTGGAGCCCGAGCTTCCCCCCTTGGCCTTTTTGGCAAGATCCTCGAAAATAAGACGAGTCGTACTCTCGTAGAGGTCTTCGAATACAAAGCAGACCTAATCGGGGTCAAGTTAGTGTCGGCAACTCGGCTAATCTGAATAGCATACGCGATCGCTCCCCTCTCCCACGATCCCATGCCACGCCGCCAACAAAAACTCCCGACATACCTGAGCGAACCTTCCCCGAAAGTCAGGGTCATACAGAAAGACATCTCGCCAGAGTTCTGCCAGCTCACGGGCCGGGTTCCGGGCACTGTTTCCCAGCCCAAAATTCCCGATCACCACCCGATTGTGTCCGTTATATACACACGCGGCAAGAGCGGCTCGGATTTTGGCACGGACCAGCTCCTTTTCGACGTCGAACGCAAATTTGGTGCCCATCTGGTTTAGCTTAGGCCAGCGGGCGGCCGGGACCGAGACCACGGGCAAGTGGGACCAGTTCTCCGGCTCCCACTTGGTATACTGCTCGTGAGGCCCGCGGAAGACGACGACGCAGCCGGAGTATATGCAGCCCTCCGAGGGTATAGGGTAATTAGAGTCCACTGGCGAGTTCGGCGCCGGCGTAGACAGCGTAAGACTCAGCGTGCTGCGGCGACAGAAACGCTCCTCGTAGCCTGGATCAAAAAGGGGTAACTCAGAATTTCCGCTCGAACATCCATAGTATACCACGTAGGTTTACTAACCTATAACGCCCGTCTCCCAATCTCCTCCAGCTCTGGGTTTATCAGTTTCGTTCTTCTTTGATCGAGCTGCGCAGAGGAACTGAAAGGTTGCAGGGATGGTGGTCGCCTCACCGTTTGTCATTCGCGGCAGCGATGAAAGGGATCCGTTGATCTGAACCACTTAAAGATTGCGCCCACTCGATTGCAAGGTCCACCGGATCGCCGCCTACCACGGCTTTATTTGTGTCAACAGTCAATTCCCAAGCCGGGGCAGCTGTGTCATGCCGAACTCACAAAATTGGGGTGGGTTCAAGCTAGGGTCACGGTAGGAGTCGGGTGGCCAGTGTTCGACAGGAATCGGATGGTGGTAGAGGTAAGAATAGCACGGCCAATTGTAATATTCCGAGTATTGTGACTTGATCATCGGGAGATAATGCCTTTTCGTCTCCTGGGCCACCTCTGCCGGGCGTGGCTTTGATGAAGGCATCTTGGGGGGAGGATGCGTGCGTCGGGGGCAGCCGTTATCAAGATTCCAAGGATTATAGAAGCTTATAGATGACTACTGCGTTGCATCTACTAGATAGCGTGGGGATCTATCTCGATCCGAGGGGACGCTTGGGCAGGGAGATATACTTATACCGACATAGATCGATCCCATGGGCCAATAGCCTGACCTCGACCGACTGGTTGGGTCGGAAGAAGTAGTCTCGTACCCTTGAATGCAGGGCTCAAGAAGCGAGGACCGGGGTGCATGGTGTGTGACGTATAATATTGAAAATGCAATGATACTGCCGATGCTGTCTAGGACATTGAGACCAAGAGATTTGCAGGCAAAGGAAACTGGCGGAATGAGGCCATTGTGCATAATGTTATTCCTTTGGGGGAGAGGAGGGACCGATGTTGATGATGGGGTTCTCTTTCTCACTCTCTCGGGTTTCCCCCCAACACATGCTGCCGTTTATGGCGAACAATTCCAGTTCAGTTCAGACACACTATTGGTGGGTTGTACTACGATTCCGGGTCTCCAAGATTCTGGAAATAAAATAAAAACAAATCGACAGGAGATCAAGTGAGACAGCACCGCGAGTTCTGGTTGTTTCACCAGATCTGTGTTACAGCAGACTGCAGGTATGTTCGAGACAAAGGATCTCGTAGATCTAAGCGCCACCACACACGGCCGGCAGAAGGAGGATCCAGGGACAAGGGTAAGGTTTGCTCGACAGCTGCAAGGCCGATGCAGAGCGGGAGAGGAGGCAACAATACGTACGAGAAGGCCTTGACCGCCCCGGCGGGTTGCGACATAGTCCTTCTTCCTCCGCTGAGACTCGATGACAGGGGGAGGGAAAGAGATAGACTCGGCTTGTCGACCAGATCGTACCTCGTAGCAGGTAGAGAGCCTTTGGCGAGCCACGCTGAGGACGGAAGTGATAAGTCATTCAACAACTATCAGAATCGTCGATTCGAGCAAACGATATAGCGAGCCTCGTTGACAAGAGTATCAGATATGGTTCATCGTTCGATATCTCATCTGCATTTGCAAGGAAAGACTGGCTTGGACCCCGGTGGCTGGCGGTTGGATTCAAACAACACAAAGATGCGCCCGCAAAGAGGGGACAATGATAGATGCACAATCTGAGTCAAGGAATTACAACAATAAGAAGTTTAGTCATGCATGACGACCGATACGGAAGCGGCACCCTGTCCAAGGTGGCTCCCATCAATGACCGATAGGGCTGCAAGAAAGAGCCATCAAATGTCTCTGCCATAGATCAATGTGTTAGAGTGGGTTCGATGTTGATGATTGATATATGGCAAGCTGCTGTGTAGAATGATCAGTGCAGAATTTAGTGGAGGACTAGGATGGATTTCAGGAAGACCCCTGTAAATGCCGTCCGTCCACTGATCTTTGGAGGGGCAGAGGCTCAACTCAATTGGGCTGTCGTGCACGGATGCCCAAATCGTGGCCCAAACGCTCCCCAGCTGTCAAGCTTCTTTCGGGTAAACGATGACCCAGTCAGGATGCTAAGGTTCTCAGTTGAGGATAGCCATCTCTATGCACGGGGCCTCCCACCTGCAGCCAGGTGATAACTGCAGCATCTCATCCAAAACAGACAGCCGTTCCTTATTGGTTCTACACGTTCTAATTGGCTCATGATATGTTTTTCCCATGAGGCTCATCTATCTCTGCGTATCCTAGTATCTTGCCGGCCAAGTTGAGGTGCTGAGGCTGCCCGGTAGCGATGTCGCTCTTATCTGCATCGTCACGCAGACCATGGGCAAAACTCGGTATGGGCCTCCTTACCGGTCGCGTACCGCGGGCCTTTCTGACCACTGCCCCAAAGACTATCGCGGGCTTCCTGGAATGGAAGCCGACGGACGCTGTCACTGAAGTCCAGGTCAATGGGTATGTACGATCCGTACGTGCCCAGAAGAAGACCCATTTCGTCTCGTTAGGCGATGGCTCATCGCTGGATCTCCTGCAAGCAGTCGTACCTGCGGACAAGGCTGAAGGGTAGGACGAACGAACCCAGCCCGGCTGTCCCTATGCGCGCTTCTGCTAATCTTGTGTAATATAGTCTGACCATTGGCGCGGCCGTTCGACTGCATGGGTCTTGGACCCCTAGCAGAGGTCGTGGGCAAAGCCATGAGCTGCAGGTGCAGCACGCAGACGTTCTCGGTCCATCGGATGCCAAGGTGAGTCTACGCAGGCGAAGCGACCCCCGAGTCACATATAAGTACACCGATTGACCCTCGTATCAGACCTTTCCCTTGCAGAAGAAGTATCAGACTCCCGAATACCTGAGGACAATGCCCCATATCCGTCCCCGGATCCCCTTCAACTCCGCCCTCTTGCGATTTCGCTCTGAAATCATCACGTCCCTCACCCAGTTCTTCAACAGCCGCCAATTCATTCAGACGCATACGCCAATACTTACTTCAGCAGATTGTGAAGGTGGTGGCGAGGTTTTTGACATATCTGTTGGTGATCAGTCATCAAGTGACGCCAACGAGAACATTCACTTCTTTCGGCGGCCTGTGTATACGACAGTTTCAGCTCAGCTTCACTTGGAAGCATTGGCACAAGCGGTTGGTAACGTTTGGACGCTATCACCAACTTTTCGCGCGGAACAAAGCGATACTCCCCGTCATCTGAGCGAGTTCTATATGTTGGAAGCTGAAATGAGCTTCACCGATCATCTCGAGTCCGTCATGGACTTGGTTGAGGATATGCTGAGACACGTCGGCACAGCTCTCGCAGACTCGAAGGTGGTCCAGGAGCTTTCCACACGGACAGCCGAAGGTGCCTCTGACTTCGCTCCTGCCGAGGAGGTGGCGGCCCGCTGGAGAAGCTTACAATCAAAGGCGTGGCCCCGAATTACCTACACGGAGGCTATCGAGATTCTCCAGCACTCGAATGAATCGTTCTCTCAGAAGCCGCAATGGGGCCAGGACTTGCAGACTGAGCACGAAAAGTTCCTTGCCGCACACGTCGGCAAAGGGGAAGCCCCTGTCTTCATTACAAATTACCCTCGATCAATTAAAGCTTTCTACATGAAGTCAAACGGCGACAGCGCTGGTGGCTCAGCATTGGGGGAGACGGTCGAATGCTTCGACTTGCTTGTCCCTGAATTCTGCGAAATCGCAGGTGGCTCGATGCGCGAACACCGCCTGCAGGATTTACTTGACTCCATGAGACAACATGGTATGAGAACATCGTATGACGATGCTGGTCCCAATGAGGCCATTGCGAACACTTCAGGGGGTAATCTGGACTGGTATCTTGATCTGCGTCAATGGGGATGCCCACCACACGGTGGTTTTGGAATAGGGTTTGACAGATTGGTCTGCTATCTCTCTGGGGTCCAGACGATCCGGGATACAGCAGCGTTCCCGCGTTGGCATGGCCGATGCGATTGTTAGCGGAGGATATAGGGTCCTGATTCTGGTCATCCTCGTTAAGTCCTTCTTCTCTGGGACGTGGGGTTGTCTTGTCCTACGTCTACACGACGTTGACTTAGGCGAAGCCAATGTCTGCCGGCCTCACCCCAAAGAACCTAGGTTTGTCGGATCGGAGGCTGTCATCGGCGCTGAGACAAGCTCGGAGAGGCTCACTTTGACAGCTCGAGTGTGCAAGCTCCCGGTTGTTTACATGGCCACCAGGGGCCCTTCGCAGCACATCTGACTCCGGTGTTAGATTCCTAGGGAGCTTGGCGGGAGTCTATGGTCACCCGTTTCGGAAGCACAGCCGTTTCGGCGACGCGGAATGCACCTTACCGCGGCCTTGCCTGGAAACTATATGATATGCTTGTTGATTTTGTACGATACTCGCCCGCTTACATCCGAGTTTAATCACAAGTTTGGACCACTCGGTCATGTTGCAGTTTAGCTTTTATGTGCCACTTGTCACATCTTTGCTCAACCATGGTGATCTCCCATCACAGCAGCACAGCATTGAAGCAGGCCTTACGCCCGTGGATTATTACGACCCTGCCACCCTGGCAAGTCGAGCCGTTTCCTGTGTTATGCAGCTAGGCAGGATGAAGGCAGCACTGGTGTTGGAGTTCCTCGACTGTACAGGTCCATGCCGATCATGGCCGCCGCGGAGGAGCACCTCTGATGCAAACCTGCAAACACATTTTCCGTGGAGGTCTAAGAAGAGAGATAGATACTGTGTTCTTATTGGAACACTGCAGCTTCCTCGGTCGTGTAGGCCCTAGTTTGCATGGCCGACACATGTTTCCCTGATACGACCGGCGTTCGTGCTGCTGTCGCTACCACTCTTTGGTCCGACAGACAAGCGGAGAGCGCGATAGTCGACAGAAGAGCATGCACATTACACACGCGCGCGCGCACGCACGCACACACACACATACACAATGAAGCCTACCATGAAGCGTAATCCTTCCTCAAATAAATACGGCTCATCCATCTACCGTCTATCGTTTACGTACAGTCAGCCTCTATATCCATGTCTAAGAGCCTAGACGCACATGTACAAGTTGAGCAAGTGGGTTCTCTTTGGGGGTCGATCTTCCCTGTGTCAATCTCAGTAGCAACATCTTTACTCACTGACTGACACTGACTGACTGCCTGGGCTATATCACTCATCCCTACCACTTATTGTACTGCGGTCCTAAGCTTGAAGGTTTGGTGCCGTTTGACCCGCATAATCTATTTATTTCGCGGAGCTATTGCCGTATAGGTCGTCAGAAAGCGGAGTACCGTCTATGTCATTATATGAGTGACGCAAACGCCCGCGCACAGCACACTGCGTATGTACATAGACGGGCGGCCTGACAGCCAGCCATCTCTTGGCGGGTTAATATACATACACGTATCGTCGCGGGCATATATGCAATGATCGCCTGATTGCCAGTCCGGTTGCCCGCCCGCCCGTGCATCTCTTTACGTACAATGGCTATAACAGAATCACGACTGCAGATCAGCGTAGTAATAGGTACGTGTGCACTGAGTAAGAGAGAAGGAGAGTTGTGTCACACAAGCAGCATGATCAGTACGGTCGTATACACAGGGCACACGGGCACGTTTCCGGCATTAGGCAATACCTGTGAGCACGTTTGATGACATGTCTCAGATGGCTACAGTGAGCACACACCAGCACTTGGTAGGCGTGTGTGGTGTGTGGTGCGTGGGCCTCATGTTGGCGCCTCGTCTCTTTCCCTCCTCGACTCGCCAACGAGAGGTGATACCAAGTGGAACTCTGAGGACGGTGATTAAAGCTTGGCGAGGAGGTTCTGGTTCATAGAATATTGGAAGTTTAGTTCAACGACTTCCTCATCGGCTATTGGCGACGATAAAGCTAGCTACATAAGTTTATTACATGGATTAATACACACGATCACTAGCTGAGTCATAGGCTGATTACTTGGGTACTCTTGAGAGGAAGCGGTGATTCATCTCTCCCTCGTCTCTCTGTCCCTCCCTCCTGCGACTCACGACTCGCAACCATGGGGTTTTTTTTTTTTTTTGGTTTTTGTTTTTTTGCGGAGAGCCTATCTATTTCGAGCCAGGCAGAGTTGTCTTCTTCGTAGCCGATTCTGCCGATCGAACGAAGAAGCTTGACAGTGGAATGCAACCCGATCTTGTCCTTCCCCTCCTTCCTATCCTAAGCGGCCGCGTCACTGTTAGAATAAAGGTGGACAATGTGTGGTGGAGTCGGCCGCCCCATTTCCAATGTTTCTTTTTTCCTATTTTCACTTCTTCCAGGAGCTTGGCTCATTGCTTGGCAATATCTGACCCGCTCGAGGGATCCATCTCGTGATCCCTGTCATCAGTGTCAGCTTAACTCACTCTCTCGACAGAACGATGGGCGGTACATCCATGATGGGTGCCGGGGCTTGCATTGTGCCAAGTACATGCCATACCCTCCCCTCTCTGGCCGGTACATGCACATATTTCCAGACGTACTTCTGACGCTTACCTAACACCCCCATGGGCCAAGTACCTCTAATCGGTGCGAATCAATCCCTGGCGACGGATAGAGGTGACTTGCGCGTGGCGGGGCCCATGGAGCTCTTCTGATTCGACTCGGCTATGCCGCCAAATAATAAGCTTAACCTGGCAGGTTTCGCATCTTCGGGTAGTTGGGGGCAGGGGGGAAAGGTCCAGCAAAACAACTAGCGAGAGAAGAAAGAACGCACCAATCATTCTGCCGTGCAAAGGATGAGCACTCTGGCTTTTGGTTCCTGCCAACCAACCGCTTAAGATACGGGAAGGGATACGGAAGGGAGGGGGGGTCATGCGGCGGATTGTCCATCCTGCCCGACCGCAATCATGGTATCGCCCAGCTTGTCATCTTCGAGCTAGCTAGCAAGCATTGTAGGTAATCGGCCTCCGCATACTCCGTATATACGGTTCTTACATACGTACGCCCCTGCTTGGTGGTCTTGTGCCACAGTGGCACACTGGTTTCTTACTCTCGTAGTCATCGTCCCAGACCAGGCATCGTACAGCCGTACAGCCCAAGAGGAGACCGGGCTATAAGCATCTATTGAGAGACAGAAGACCGACCAGCCAAGAACAATCAGGGGCCTTGAAGACGAGGTCCCCCACCATTGTCAGAAGCAAGGCCCAAGCATCCGGGCTTGCATCGTCTCATAAACTGCCAGACAACTTCATGACGCTGGCCATGAGCTGTTCCGTTGACGATTATCTAGCACTGCTACGCCGAGCATCCGGCCAATGCTTGCTTGGAAGGTCCTCTTCCTGGTTTGCCTTACTGCAATGGAGAAGCGGTCCTCTGTAAGGTCGAATGGCGTACTAAGCCAACGCCTCATTCCTACGGCGGGATATCAGGACGTACTGTGTCTTTTGGGTAATATATCCGGCATGGCGGCACCGCGGCCGATGGGGTCCAGACTCCAAGGCTCTTGGTCTTGGGGTCCTGCCTTGGGTGCCATCAGTAGGGAAGAAGTGCACCTTATCGGGTTTCTTTTTTGTCAAGCCCGGCGCAAATATGGCCTGACAGCTGATGTCTCTCTCCACCCATTACCCATTAGTTGTGCTTGGTGGCGTTTTGCGCACCATTTGCCAAAGGCCACAAGCAGGCTTGCCGATTTTCCGAACGATTTAGACGGCACCCGCACTTCCTTGGAGGGGGCGCTGGGCGCTGGGCGCCAAGTTCAGCCAAGATTTGGAGATCTCAGCAGTCTTGTCTTATTATTCCATGTTATTAGCGGCCATATGGAGTTGAACCCATCCCATATCAAACCGGCAACGCTCTAAACCGGAAAGAGCAGGAGTATGGAGTTAAGAAGAGGTATATCGAGCTATAGCACATTTACATACACGATGCTTGGGAGGGCTGCTCGGTGGTTTGCAAGTGGAATTGGCTTGGTTTGCCCTCAGATAGCACTGCCGGAGTTGATTGCCGTGGTCGTCACGTCACCTCAGGACGAGGTGACAGAATAGAGTTTGCTTCTCCCTGAGCCCTCGACAGTTTAAGTTGTTACACGGCATGGCACTTGTGGCGGGTGTCTAGGTTTCAAGCTCGCCGAGCACAATTTTAGCACCCTCCTCTGGAATGGAATGGCGGCGGGATATTGTATGCAATTGAAGCTCTGGTTCGTTTGGGTCAAGGGTAGATAATCTCGGCGCCATCCATGTACTACCTACCTACCCCTCATCGGTAAGAAAGAGAGAGGGGGAGAGGAAGAGGGAGGGAGGGAGAGATTTGTTCAGCGGCTGTAAGACCTGTTGTCACTTCGCTACGCAACCGTCGGAGGAATGCGATGCACACAGTTGCGCCGGTTCATGGCGGTTAGATCATAGATGGGCTAGACCGACCTCCTTATCTCGCTGGCCGGTCCGATGCCAGTCATTCCGAGGAGGAATCATATTGGCGTTGGGCAGGCACGTACTTGTAATGTGTAAGTAAGGGGATGCGGGGATCGATTGAATAGCAGTCGAAAAATGCAGGTTGGTGGCCTGAAAGGCAGTAAGTAGGCCTGTAAGGTTAGTGGGTGTTGCTGCTAGCGAGTGCTAACCCAATACCAGCAATCGCTATCTACTTACCTACATAGGAGTAGGTAGGCGATCAAATCAGGTGTCGACAGGTCCGAGCCAGAACCCGAGGGTCTGGAAGAGAACAGGCTAACAACCTAAGCTGAAGTCAAAAAGTAAAAAGTAAAAGTACGGAAGCTGCCCGTCTACCCGCCCAACTCTATTAACGTTCAAATAAATGAAACGATGAAATCGACCAGTCCCCCCCAACCTTGAGAGAGATGTCATGTCGCTAAACAAACAAACAATTACACAAACGGTCGGACAAACGCGAAATACAAAGTGTGGCGTACTTAAGCTTCTGCGGTATGAATCAGTCTTGTCCATCCCGTCTGTTTGTTTGGTGCGACTCCAACTCTGTAACCAGAGTCAATCTCAGTCCGTGTTTTGTTTTGGTTTGTAAGACCAGGACGAGCGTGTTATCGATGTTATCGATTCGTGCCACTACGTTATTGACAAATGACAGGCCATCGATGCCATTCTCAATCACGCATGCAATACTCAAGTGGAAAGTCGTGCAAGTCAAGGCTCATCCTAATCGAGGACTTGGTGCAACTGTGATGGGCTGAACTGGCCTTGGCCTGGCTTCGTTCCTTGTGCCACACCTCCAGGTGGTCATCTTTCTCCACGACTTCATTCCTGCTTGCTCAGGGTTCAGCCTCCTGTTTAACCTCGTTTTCGGATCAGGTACCCAGGTTAGGTTGTCCTGTGCAGTACTTTTCTTGTAAACTGATCCTTCAAGATGACGTGACGCATGACACCCATAGCGAGTCGCCATATAGTTCGGCCGCCAATCTTCCACTTTCGCGTGCTTACGTCGAATCAAGTAAACTCTACAGGCCCGACGATTACACAGGGATCGCCAAAGTTGAAGATACGTTTCATTCTTGGCGCCGACCACCCCGTAATGAACAAAGGGCGATGAGTTGATTATACGCGCGATATTCAACGTGTATATAAAATTAGTACGAAAGCCCACAGCAGGGTCTAGATTCCTGCCGAGGCGACGCCACCGTCCGCCGCTTGCTTTGGACCAAGCACTTTCCTTCTACATCGTAGCGCGTTAGGCATCTGAGGCTGAGGGATAAGGGCCGGCCATGACCGAAGGCTGGAGGAAAGAGAAATATGGAACGCATTTCTTTTTCTTCCAAGTGTAAAGAAATGGGAATGCGTCCATAGACGGCGCTATCGTCCTGCATCCAGAAGGTGTTGCTGAATAGGGCAGGCGTAGGAGTGCTATTACTTTGGCGATGTAGGGTGCGGGCGGAACCTCGAGATGCTATTGGGTTCCGGCCAGACGGTCCAACAGAGCTACTGTCAAATAGCAAATAACCTAGGCATGCAAGGTTCCACCACACACCCACCCATGACTTTATGACTTTTACATTTTGCTCTCTTCTGGAGGGCCAGGCTGGACGAGCTTGGCCGAGCAAGCCACTGAACCGCCGGCAGCCATCCTTTCATTCCCCTCGCTAATGGCCGGATACGTAACGAAAAAATACCAAGTTGAACTATCGGCACGCCACGCTCGGTCCTGATCGCAATCACCACAAATCAGAAGGGTAGAAGGGGAGACATCGTTAGGGAGCCGGTCAACGTGGGCAGATGACCAATGCTTTCGTCAGCGAGGGTCGCGAGCGCCAAGTGTTGCTTAGTCTGGGAGAGAGGCGTTTGGAGGCGTTTGGCCGCTCGGTGCCGTTTGAACATAACATGATTTGCCCAGGTGGACAGATAATGATCCTTTTGCTCCTCCAATCGGGGGGGAGGTAAAATACAAGTGGGAGCCGGCGGGACGCCAAATGCAATCGTCTGGAGAAGCAAGTTAATGTACACACATACATACCTACATATATGCGGGTAATGGGCGCAGGCTGGTCGCTCTTGTAACCCCCCGAGCGCTTTGAGCCAACCAAGTAAGAAGGAAAAGAAAAGAAAAAAAGAGGATCAAAGAAGGGCAAGTTGAAACGAAGCGCACCCCGTTACCGTTCTATTTCCATTTGACAGGACACATACATGCGCAGGGAAAGACTGACACCATTGCCCAGGGCAAGCGAGTCCCTACAAGTAAGTCTAGGCAGGCAGCAGAGCAAGTCTACAGCAAATGTGAGGCATTGCTGACTGGCGTCCTTGCGTGCCCGTTAGCATTTATCAAAGCTAGCAGCAGCATGGCCTCTCATTGGGGATCACGTACGACAAGATAGCCAGAAAAGGAAATATGCTGCTGACGGCCGGACGGATACCAACCTCATGTCAGATTCTTGTCCTCCGCCCTTCCCCCTCCTCGCTGCATCGGCTGGCCAATGGAACTTGGCCATTAGTAAGTAAGCATGTAGGCAGAGGGGGGGCCAAGCCATTTTAACCGTATTCGTAGGGGTATACGGCAGCACCATGCAATGACCGTCATGTGCAGAAAATTTCTGGCCCGAATGCGACGGTAGATTATGGGTAGCAGGCAACAATATGACGGCGATTTCACATCAAGTTTGTAAAGTGCTGACTGCAGTGACAAATGGTTTGGTGGTTCGCCAGGGCAGAAAACCTCGGCGCCATTCACCGTCTCGCGTCACCCGGACGCTGGAGAAAAGCATGGTACTTTTGGACAGGAATCCTACTCCCGGATCACGAGAAATGGAGTAGTGGAAAGACGATTGATTACCCGCCGATCATGGACGATGAAGACTGATGCTGATGCGTGCACGGCTGGCAGGTTGTCAAGGTGCCCGTCATGATGCTGACGAGTATTGCGATTACCTAGTCACCTACATAGATAGCAGCACACGCACACGCACATGCACACACTTCTTACTCGCCGACAGCACTGAGACGTGAGTAGTCTGTAATGCATGTACACCGGCCCAGTTGATCCGCGACGAGTTGCAGCCAACGATGGAGCTAGGCCTAGCTTGGTACGGTGGCTGTCAACGCTTAAATGTATGCTTAAACAGGATGGAGGGGGGAAGGGAGACGACCAGATTTCCGCGTGGTGCCAAGACAAAGCGTAGGGGGGAAAGCTAGTCGATCAGGGTCCCCTGCAACTGTAAGCTTGCAGCCTACCTAAACCTAGAGCTTAGGGCTAGAGGGCTAAAATGCCTAGCACTCACTGGTAGTCGTCGTAGTGCACATCAACTGAAAGTACTTAAGGAGAACCTGCTGTGGCAGCGGTAAGACAAGAAGCCGGTACGCATCCCTTTTTGCTGACCGGATGGACTGTGTTTGTTTCTTCCTGATGGAACATGGGGCATAGGCAAGACCTCGGCCCTTCCCATGTCGTCTAATCAGTCATGCATTCGATGCTGGAAAGAGAAAGAAGGAGGAGAAGAAAAAGAATCCATAATACTCGGCTTCCCATTCACCCTCAAAAGCACGTCCATTTCCAGTCTCCGCTTCTTTAGCGCCCGTCGGCGGAGAAGCGACAGATAAGGTACTTCCCGGGCAAGGCAGGGAAGGGAAAAAAGCAATTAATAACCAGACGAAAATCAAAACGAAAGCCTATGTAGCCTGATACCGATGCAGAAGAGATGCTCAGCAAATCGCATCTCCGGGATGAAATCTGTAGCAGCCCCAGCCTGCCAGTCCTGATCACATGTGGAGCTGACGTTGCTTGTTCGCCGCGGCGGCGGCGGCACATACGAAACCTGCTTGCCGTCTGATCTGACGATGGACGCTCCGTACTTTGTGGATGATGGGCATGAACATGAACCCGGATAAGCTGCTTCTGCTTTCCCTTCCCGCAGCGCAGAGAAGAAGATGCTCCGAGTGAGATTGCCGGAGCATCTTCCACCCCAGGCTAGCAGACGAAATGCTGGGTCGGTCAGTCAGCCTCTCCGAGGGATGTGGTCATCTTGTTCCACCCTGGGCCTATCAATAACCCTGACACCGACGCCTAACCTCCAACTCGTATGCAAAGAGCCAATATGCTAATGTGATGAGACTATCGTGGTTCGGCACCGAATCCCTTCTACATACATATATTCTCCCTGACCTGGACGGCGCATTTGCCTAAAATAGGCAACCCACACACAGTGGATACATGCTTATGTCTCGTCTAAGTATATGCTGATGCTTATGTGAGATGCCTATAATCAGATCAGCCCTGCGATCTTGTCGCGGTGTACAAAAGACTTGTCGGGCGTTTCCCGAACCATTCTATCCACGATACCGCTGGTGGAATACTCCATTCAGTTGCGTTGTCTTTTCGTCCGATACCCAGCAGCCATCTTACTGTACTGACTGGCATCCCATGCCAATGCTCCGTGGTAGGATCGACAGCTTGTGTCACACCCACCACCAATCCGAGAAACTGAAGTCTTTGAGCATGCTATCTCTTTCCCTCTCTATCCTCTGCAGATGCTTATTATTTGTGTGAGATTTCTCCATAATCTGTTTTCAGGGTTGCAATAAGGGGCAGGTTCGCGATGCGCCCCACCCACACATGCTCGGGAGTTTCTATACACGTACACCGGCATTTGCGTCAACCGCCACCTCTCACCATCATTGGCTGGCGGCGGTACCTCAATGGCTCAATGTGAGGACATGCCAGATGTTGAATATATACATTTCTACGTGTCAATATTCCCAGGACTAACATCTGCACAAGTCAATAAGGGAACTGCCGCCCCCCATAAAATGATATAACCTGAACGTAGATCGCCTACGTAGACTCGGTGCCACGGGAACGGATCTCATTTCGTGCATCGCTAGATTTGAACTTTGTGCAACACTAATCACCCTCTAGTACTTTTCCTCAGCGAACGAAGTTGTCGTGACCAATCACCACAGCTAACCCCACATCGAAGCTAGAGTATTGACGGTGAGGTGATGAGGAAAGCCAACGCCCAAGGGTGTCACCCTTAGGTAAGGCAGCAAAGCAACGCAGCTCCTCCTCCTTTAGAATCCTCATTACGCCTACGCTATTTGGTAGTTTATATATGCTGTATCTCATGCTGTGCTCATGAAGGGGGCGGTTCTACCGAAACGAGCGATGAGCCTGTCAAAAGTGGATGTGAGACAAGTCATACAGCTAACACCAATGTCCCAAAACGGCAGGAATGCGCCAACGAGCAACAGGAAAAACGACGGCACATCGTGAAGCCGCCCTCGGGTGACACAGGCTCGCACACGCATCATGCCAGACTAAGTTTGTGGGTGTGCGACTACTACCTACGTACATTTCAATAGATACATGCTCTGGGCACCAGACAGTATGAGTCTTATTAAGGGTATACGGGGGCAGCTCGGGCGTGAGGACAGCTTAGGCAGAGGCGGTTTTATACTGCCGCCTAGCAGCAGAGAAAAAGGTTACACAGGCTTGAGCTTGGCAGAAGCAGCTGTCGTCTAGATGGTGGCATGCTTACATCGTCAAATCCTGCGTGCCCGCACGCCGTCATAGGACATCTAATTTCTGCCTTCCGCACCTGATAATACCACAGCCGCGACAAGAAAAGCGAGGTGGTGTCACCTACCCGATTCCAGAGCTCCCGATCTCAATGAGGGAAGGACTGCTCGTCTCGCTCAACCGTCTTCCTTCCCCAGGCCAGGCCATGCACGTAATAATTAAGCACACGAGTAGAGCGTAATACTGGTTGTGGTTGTGGATATACGTGAACAAGAGTGGGCGGTATGACGCTGACGAACCAATTGTTACCAAGGGATCTTCAAGCCCCCAAAACTGGAAAAGTACCTTGCTTATAAGCACTTGGATCGAAAGTAATTTGCCCGCATTGACCTAGAGAATGAGGCACAGCCCTTACCAAGCCAATGAGTCTTGGCTTTTTCGGTTTCGACACCGCTTATCTAGAGGGGAAAGGACTCAAATTTTAAAGGATTGACACTTTGTGCTGAAGAACCCCTGTGGTTCCCGAAAAACTGGGTACCCGCTCGTCTTGTCCCGTGTAATAATATCTGCGTAGGTGTGTGTGTGTGTGTGTGTGTGTGTGTGCGCGCGCGTATAGTTAGTTCGTCTAACTGCTCTTTCAATCCTACAGAGGGCCGGGGTGAACTGAATCAGGAATACAGTCCCTCGGACCTGACATCTCCACAGAACTCAGCCCCCCCGTCAGATTCAATGACAAGATGCGAATAGCTACGCCCACTTGTTGACCATGAAGCGGAGCGAGGGAGTCGTCAGCTTTGGTTGGTATATGTCTGCGTGTGTACATATTCGGGATGTGCTTGTGTGTTACACGGGGCGAGTGGTTGGCGAACAAGAGTCTTGGCGCCGAGCCTGGAGGCATGTTGCCTCGAACGAGCCTAGAAGAAGACAGCGGAGGAGAAGCCAAACAACAAACAAAGACAGCCGGTCGGCCGGCTAGCTAAAACCTCCTGATTGATTTTCCATCAGAAGCCAAGCGGGCATGGCACTTGGGACAAGAACCGAGATCGTACGTTTCTACGCACATGGGGAACTCCTGTCGGGAGCAGCCAAGAGTCGAGCTGCTCATTCAGGTACATAGCAATATGTAATCTGGCCCAAGCAGGAGCAGGCGCAGGCGCAGGCAGACCCCTAGCAGGGTGGACGGATGATGGGTGGTGGTCATGATAGGCGTTTATTGTAAGTTTTGGGGAATAATGCTTGGCCTTTAGCTTGGCCTTTGCTTGGTCGCTTGGCCCTGCGGGTCTGGAGTGGGGCGCTATTCCAGCGGGGGATGGGCTGCCCGGGCTGCCTCGCTGCCTCGCTGCCTCGCTCAATAGCCCAGACCTGCCTGACCCTACGTAGCCGTAAGTGAAATAGAGTTAAAGTACATGTAGACCAGCACAGCTACCTAAGGTTACCTAGTATACTTTATACATGACATTGTGCTGCAGTTTTACGTGAAGATTAGGTACAGTCGACAAATGGTACGCAACCACCAAGACCTTAATTAATTGCCCAGCAGTTTAGTATCAGATTAGGGGTGGCTGTTTTAATTCTCTTGTTTCCCCCCTTCCCTTCCCTCTCTTTCTGTGTTCACTGTTAGCTGTCCACTGTTCAGTAGTACATCGAGTACTTAACATACATACTCTGTGCTGTGGTTGACAAGACCCCTGGTCTGTCGTCGTGAATTAAGCTTGAACTTGCTTTGAGAACCTTATATCCGCATGATCCCCAGCCCGCCCCATGCATGGCTGGACATAAAAAGTACTGCTCACTTTTTGTCTTGTTATTACCTACATACTCCTCCATTTCCACCACGTCGCACCTCATGGCATCGCGCCTACTTTGATAACAACCCTAATTTGACTGAGCGAGAGCGCTGGCTTGGTTGATAATCCTTCTTGTCGTTCTTCCATCCGCAGAGAGAAAGAAAAGCTGGGTAACAGGAAAGGGAACAATTTCTCCGGGGTCCCTCTTCGTTCGGGACCAGCCAACGTCTTCCTTGTCGATCGAATCCACCAGCAACACGGTTGCGACGGCATTGTCTCCAATACGATATCATAATTAAAATTGAAAGCGGCTTGCATATAACAAGAGAGGACTGATTCGCAAGGTCGCGCTGAGAGATAGAGCGAGAGAGGGGGAAAAAACCAGATCTCGACGGGTGTCCCTAGATTAACATCAGTCTTGGTGGTTGAATTGCAACCAGCCTTACCACAGTCTCAAAGCATACCGTCATAGCAGAGTTTAATCTCGTCTTGGCGTTACGACCTTCGCAATCTGAACTTAACCCACGCAGCCACTCACTGCAAGGAATCCATCAACTGTTTTGGCCACGGCAACAGCCCTATTTCTACTGCACTGCGTCGTATCTCATACGAGGTAAACAATTGCCGGCCGCGCAGCCAGCATCATACCTACACACACACACACACACACACACACACACACACACACAAGCACATACACACCATACACACCATACTACGACAGGGCAATCCCTCGAGCTGTTGCTTCGCAGCCCAGCATCATCCTGTTTTCGAGTGCCCAGTCCTGGTGCTTCTCGTCCCAATACCTAGCCCGCCCGTCCGCCCGGCACCCCCAGCTCAGCTCGTGTTGTCTTGTCGTCTTGTCATCTTCACACGCTTGTTCGCCATCGGCTCCTGCAACGGTATTTCTTGAACCAGTTGCTTCTCCTTGTCCTGCCCAGCCCCAATAGCGCCTTCAGCTGGGCGTTCGTCTGGTCAACTCCCACACGTGTGCATCCAGACTGGTTCCGGCCCCCCTAGGCCAGGTCTGGATCTGCGCCATCGCGGGTACCATCGTCAGCCTAGAGGGAATCTTACCCACGGCCCAAAAGAACCCATAAATTTGACTCGACGCAGATTTGCCAACTTCAGCTAGCGGAAATACCACTAGGGTCCGATACACCAGAGTTCGCCCTCTTGAGTCTTGACGCTGCCTCTGCCCACTATCTGACATAATTGGAAGATACTTCACGGGCACGGCTTCAAAGCTTGTTGTAAAGCACAGCGAGACTCTAATTGACACAACCCTTCTACATTAGACTTTCCGCTCGCACCGTCACGGATCGGCTCATTCATATTAAATCTTCTGTCTCATTCCAACTATAGAGTTTGCGTCCTCGCAGCGGCAAATACCGACCCAACGCTATTGTTGGCTGTTGTTTTTCTTCCCTCTCCCCTTATTGCTGTCAACCTTACAGCGACCCAGCTTCGTCAATCGGTTAGCGGATTAGCGTCGCCCATAGGTGTTGGCAACTTAAAAATCCTCGGGTGCCCGCAATAACACCATCCCCAATTCTCACGACTGCCTCTTTGCCGTTTGTGGTTTGCTGCTGTATTGGACTGGCTAGGTTGGCTATACCAGCATACCAGCATATCTGCTTACAGCACACATCCAATTCACCGACCAACGATCAACGACCAACAATCAACAATCCAACCACCGCCCCCTTCTGTCGTGGGCGCACTATATCCCTAGTTCGCTCCCACTCCCGACAGCACTTCAACCCGGACGTTTCTTGATCCTGCTGGACCGAACGGACCCGGGACTGCATAAACAATCAATTAGGTATGTGCAAGTTATGTTTGTCTGTTGTTTCGAAGAAAGAAAGAAAAAAGACGTCTCATTTCTCCTGTCCTGTCATGTCACGTCAAGTCACGGTATCCCAAACAAAGAACAAATCGAAAAATAGATGGTCGACAGCAGGCAAGTGGCCTCGAGTCGTGTTTTACGATCACGTTTATCGGCAATGGCATTTGAGGATTGCGAGTGCAGTTTACCCGAACCGAACCCCGAGGTTGGGAAAAGGTTTCCGCAGGCCAATGCATCGCTGCAGGCATGTCGTCTGAAGTTTCGAAGCAAAATGAATCTCAGGCAGTTTTAGACGAGCCAAGCTCAAGGATCCTCACTACGCAAACTCTCGGGTGGGAGAAGGTAGCGATTGGTCCCAGCTGGTGTTTCCTCCCACCTTCACAAGCTTGTCGTGTATCATACTCCTTATGGGCAATACCTCTCAGATGTTTGGGGTTCATTGCAGCGGGCACCAGTTCGATCTCATACCCTGTTTGTCTCGTAGGCCTGCCAAAACCTACCTTTCTGTTTCCCCAGGCCCCACCCAATTGAGCTCAACTCGTGCCATATCGCCCGAGGCCGCCGGGGATTAGACTTCTGTCATGATTTGTTCGGATTCCTTGGGAAGCCATGCCATCTCCGCTTGTTTATGAGCTAACTGAACTTCTGTCTTGGTTTTAGGGCCCTGCTCCTCCTGCTCTCATCTTAGCCAGGACAACGGCGGCTCCCCCCCTGGACGCTTGCTGCGCACCTTTTCCCTCTCGCATAATCAGGTGCCAAGAGCCGCTTTCACCGTAAACCTAGCATTGCGGGGCTACGAAGCTGCTACGGCGTGCTCGTTGTATCTTTTTGGATCATCTCCCTGTGGTTGCAGTCGCTAACCCTGGCTGATGATCCACCGTATTGTGGGAGCTTGACTGTGGACCTGACGTGGGTGGATAGGATTGGGACCAGCACCCCCTGTCGACCGGAGGAAGCTTATTAAAACAAAGTACTGACACATCGCATCGTGTACTTCCTTTTAAGCTTGAAAAGCCCCGTCCATATCTCTTTTTCTTTGGACTACATCACACAATCCCACCACATTCACATCACCATGGAGACATATCACGGTTACGTGCGGACACCCGCAGACGCCATCAAGCTGTTCGAGGCTTGCAGGCTAGGTCTCCTGCCTCGGGTGCAGAGACGACTTTCAGAGAAGGAAAGGCAATCGATTAGGTCTGGTTCGGTCTTCGTGTGGGACGAACGGGAAGCTGGTATGCGACGATGGACCGACGGGAAATCATGGAGTGCCAGCCGAGTTTCTGGCAGTTTCTTGACGTACCGCGAGATGGAGGGCAAGAGAGGAAGCGGCTTCGGCAGCAACTCGACGAGCAGCAGACGCAGCAACGGCCGGACCCCAGATGGCCGCCTGAGTGACGAGGATCCGGATGGCGAGCCCGAGGGCTACCGCTACAAAGCCGATGGTCTCATGAAGCAGTCCTTCAGCATCACCACCCAACAAGGCCAACACCTTCATCTCATCTCATACTACTCGAGGCCGCACCCAGGAACACCCGATCTACCCCAACCATCTTCCGACCCTCAACTTCGCCACATCGTGCCGGCCAAGGGCATGTACCCGGAGTCGAGCTTACACGATGCTACGCCTCCCGCACTCACCAGGACACCAATGCAGCCCTACAACAACGCCCCTCCCCCTGATCAGCCAATGTATGGATATACTTGGGGGGCGCCTTCACCAGCGTGGATGGGACCATGGCCACCTTCGCCGCAGAACACACCTCCATACCTACATGGCAAATTATCGCCCGAGGTTAAGCCTCAACCTTATCCTCAACATCACCCCCACCAACACCCGCATGCTCGGCAGATCATCATCAGTCCAATGATGCACGCAGGGCCTCCTCCTCATCACCATCAGATCCCCCCTCCTCAGCTACCACCGCCAACCACATCTCCTGGCAGCCAAGGCCCTATCTACTCCAAGGCAGCTGCGCCTTATGAGGGCGAGAGGCTACCACCACCCACTACCAGGGCCTACCAACCACCCACTACCGCCTCGCCTCGTCTGCAACAACTTCAGAGCCAAGCTGCACAAGCCGTTATGATCGACCCGCGCCTCGCCGCTACGAGCGCGCGCAACCCTCAGGGCCCCCTCCCGTCTATGCCACAATCGGCACGAGGCCTCACGCCTCCTCGTACAAATTCGGTATCCCCTCCTCGGACTACGAGCTCGGATGGGCAAGCTCATCCTGCTAAGCAGTCCAACTTGTCAGCTCTGCTTCACCCCACGCCGGCCAACTCGGAGCCTAACAGCGCGAACCCGGCAAGCAGCAACAGCGCAAGTAGCTCCCCCAGAGCTATGAACGCAAGCACCGCGGCCCCTCCTGGCGCCAAAGACATGTTCAACCGGGAAGATGCCAGGGCACTCCGTTCGCTCGACCGCAAGTTCTGCATATAGTTACGCAAGGGCTCGGTTTAGTTCGAACCCCATGGTCCATGGTGGGAGATGTTGCATATTTGGCGTTTAGGGTGACTCAAAACAGGAGATCGGAAGCGTGCTTGTTCTATGTTCCATTTCATAAGGTCGGTCGGCTGGTATACGAGGTTCCATTTCCTTATTCACAGCGCGCATTTACAGTTCGGTTACTACAGGGAGTTGGAAGGCATGATCCGCACGTTTATCGCAAGGCCATGGTTATGGCAGCGCATTCTTGTAAATAGTTCAAAGATTCCGCACATACAACAAGCAGCATTGGTAGCTTGCTACATTGGCCACTCACTGTTGAGGAGAGCCCAATCAATACACATTTGAGATACACACACACGCACGCACGCATAAATTCCCAGATCCTCTAGTCCACCTATCGACTTGGTGAAATTGCTTTCCTTGCCTGGTTGATCATGTCGTCATTGATCGAAATGGCCGGTTCAGGTTATTGGAAGCAAATGCAGCGAGTAATGAATAATCTTGGCACTTCGGTAGATCGCCAGCAAGTGGTGGCACGCGTACTGGTACAAGCCGCAGGTACGAGTTCCCAAGCCCATGAATCCGGGTTGCAGTGAGTCTATTCGCAATGCTACCTACCCTGGTCGAACAGGGTCGGCTATCCTTGACAGTTTCAAAGCTGATCCCAAGGAGGATCCACGCCAAGCTTTGCTGTCGCCGTCTCGTCTCGTCTCATCATGGTCGTGTAGGCGGTAGCCTTCTTTTCTTTCGTTTTCTTCTCTTTGGGGCCAGGAAATAGATGGATATGTACGAATTAATGGGTTTCCCTTGGCGTTGCTACCATGATCCCCGACTTGATACAATGCAAAGGCTATAGATGGGGTGGGGTTCCGCCATGTTGGTGGAAACGGCGGACATACTGTGTGCATTTCTGCGGTTGATGTGATGAGAAGAAAGAAGACGGGAAAAGGTAATCTTCCAATCTCGGGAGACCCAAACTCCACTCCCAACGGGCCCCCCCAGTATGTAGACATGTCCTAACTTATATTATCCCCGTCAGCCCGTAGTGGGTGATGGATGGATATGGATGGGCTTAAGTTGAGCCGCTCCCAGCAAAGGGAGGAAGGAAGGATGAGATCTCCGCTCTTGTATGCCGCGGAGCCGCATTTCCTTGCATTTCCCTTGGTCATCGTCGGTAATCGTGAATTGCCCGAGGTAGCTAGTTTGTGTAGAGTAGCGAGGAAGGAAAAGGAGGCGCATTCTGAAACCCATTGGACAATATAGCATTCATTCATGTGGATGATGGAGGGCCCAACGAGACGCGCAACGTAGGGCGTGGTTCACGTATGAGATGAGTCATTGCTGCGAACTTTGGGAGCTGCTTGCTGCTCCTATTACTCCGGCGGCGGCGGCGGCGCCTACGGGGCGCGCTTTACTCATGCTCGGTTGGCTGAGACTATTATCATTACTAAGTTTATATCGTGTACCGTCGCCCGTGGCGTTGGTTGAAACCAGTCGGCAAGTCACGTCACGGGGAGTTATCACCCCAACTACCTATGCATGTATGTAGGCTGGTGCTTGTTGCTTAGCTACTTGGCTACTTGGTTGCATCCACATGTACGTCAGTCAGTCCGCACAGGTGGTGAGCTCGGACTGACTGGAGAAGATCCTGGGTAGGGGCATTACAGGATAAGAAAGCTGATCGCCATCGAGTGGATGTAGTCTCGTGCACGCCAACATTGGAGGTTATGGTTAGATGGAATCTACGGGTTCCAACGCCCAAATTGACTTGATTCGTAACATGGTTGAAGGGAAGCTTGGCAGTTGGCTGCAATGGGTTTTATTGAACGATGCCCTTTTTGTTTTTGGATGTAACCCGATGTTGGTGCATTTTTTACCTTCTTTCACCAGCCCCGTACCTACATCTTCACTTTGAGTAGGTACTAGACTAGATAGGTAAAATACATGCATATATTACAGTTCAGTATTAATCTATTTGGCTCTGCCGGCAGCCATGGGCAAGAATATGCATACGATAGTTAGCAATAGGGGATCGGAGCCGAGCCAATCCCCCGGCGAACCTGGCCCAGTCGTACCAGGATGGCTGATGATGGCGGGGGGCCTGCACGTGGGGGGGGGGGGGGGGGGGGGGGGGGGGGGGGGGGGGGGGGGGGGGGGGGGGGGGGGGGGGGGGGGGGGGGGGGGGGGGGGGGGGGGGGGGGGG